>JARDYH010000001.1:142196403-143412028 GCA_029215795.1 Anniella stebbinsi
CTTCCGAACCGCACACATGGGTAGCCCCACATAGAGCGCATTACAGTAGTCTAGTTATGAGGTTACCAGTGCATGAATGACCGTGGGAAGGCTATCCCTATCCAGGAACGGACATAGTTGACATACCAACTGAAGTTGATAATGGGCGTTCCGGGCCACCAAGGTAACCTGGACCTCCAGTTATGTTAGTGTAAAGCTTATTACTTGAGATCTACCAGACTGATTTTGCTCATTTTTTTAAAAAAACTGAGGCTTAACCTGTGTAGATGTGCAGAAAATTATGAAACTTTCAAAAAGTTCAGAGCTCGAGATTTAATTGCCAAATTCATTCAAGTGCACTGTGTGCATGATTACGCCCTCCAAGGACCCCCACCGGCCCCAATGGACTCTCGCTGTGAGCAGTTCTCTCTCCCTCTCCTCCCAGCTCTCCCCTTCCATAATGCTACCATCTATGATCACCCACCCTCCATCGCCCATGGTGGATCACTGCTGAAAAGCCAGCACCTGGAACCTGCAAAGTGCAAGGAAACTCTAACGGAGGAGACGGAGGGAGAGAGGGAGGGAGACACTGCTGAAGACAAGTGTGCAGTCTGGGGAAGCAGCAGTCCCCATGAAGGCACAACCTGCTCTTGGCTCTGCTCCAACCTGGACTTGGAAGGTGCATGGAGCAGTAGCAGAAAGCCAAACCACTTCTTCCACAGAGTTGGGAGCGCATCAGCTGCATTATATGCTAGTACAGCGACTCCTCTCAGGCTTCCTAACAGGTGGAATTTTCTTATCATGAAGCGCTACCCATAATTAGAATTTGCAGTATGTTTCACTTTAACTACTTGCGCCCATGGTGACATAGGCTTTAGTCTAGTGCCTAGAAGCTTTGGGTAGGTAACAATTTTTACCTAAGGAAATTTGATAGGACAGAAAAGCTTTAGCTGCCAACATGCAAATGGTAACTGGTGCTGATGCCAGTAAAAGTGGATCTAATTCTGGCAAGTGGATGGAAGTCCACACATAGACTAAATTTTTTTGTAGGCTGCCCCAACCCAACGGCTGCGTTCATAATACTAAACCATGGTATGGGTTGTTGAATTCTGATGTATGAACTCAGATATGCTAACCATGGTTTGTTAACCATGAACAACCCAGAAAGCAAACCTATGATTGTTGTTGGGTTGTGAACTCTGGATTGTTTCAACCATGAGTTGTTACATACGAATCTAGGACCATGAGTTGTTTCACCAGTCTATAAAGGTGGCTGCCAAGGGCAGGAAAACCAGCTGCTCTACATGCCTAAACTACAACACTGCAAAGGTATTTGGGGTATGCAGAGGGAGCTGGAGAAGGAGGAGTTGAAAAAGGAGTTGTGTGTGTGTGTGTGTGTGCAAGAGAGAGAGAGAGAGAGAGAGAGAGAGAGAACTCTTGGAGATGTGATACATGAGAAAACAAACCCTGGACATAGCAATAAACCATGGGTTAACCATGCTTTAAATAAACCATGGGTTATCATTGACTGGGTTCACTTTAAGTATGGGTTGTTGTTGAGCTACGGGTTATTGAACTCAGCTGTGCTAACAAATAATAGTTTGTTAACTATGAACAACCCATGAAGAGAACCCAAAGTTTGTTGTTGGGTTGTGAACTTTTGATTGTTCGTGGTTAACAAACCATGGTTTGTTAGCATGGCTGGGTTCACACAACACAACAACCCATTGTTCAACAACAATCCACACTCAACCCATATTCAGTCTTTATGGGTAGTTGTATTGTGTGAACCCATTATGTGTGAACAAGTTCATGGCTTAGGTTAGCTAACAATGTTTTTAAAAACAAAATGGTATGTAACTACTAAAAGGTTGATTTCTAAATATTTTCTCAATACTGTTGAGCAGTGCACAGCACTGTCAGGCACAGCGTAGACACCCCCATATCCATTATTCCAGAGGATTAAATTAGGATAAAGTTCAGCAATAGCAAAAAAAGCAGAAGAAAGATCTGAGGATGTTAGTTTCAGAAAATATATGGATTTGGGTTAATGTGCTCTAAAGATGAAAACGTCTACATTTGAAAGAAAACATGTATAAGACTTTATATCCGTGGTAGTTAGTTCCTTTTAAAGTGTGTGTGTGTGTGTGTGTGTGCAAGCAAGAGAGAGAGAGAGAGAGAGAGAGAGAGAGAGAGAGAGAGAGAGAGGGAGAACTCTTGGAGATGTGATACATGGCAGGTATGATCCACATTTGATGGTGATTCTTGACAGTACAAATATATTGGAAAACAATAATTCAGATTGTTCCAGATATTACTGATTATGAATTACTATTAGCGCTATTACCCTTGCTTCTTTGTGATCTGAAGGGAATGGCTGAAATATATGGCCTTAAATTAATTATACATCTTTTAGTTGTCCTGCTAGATTAATTTGGCACAAATTGGGTGGAAAGCAGCTGTTCCTCCTAAACTTAAAGGATCTGGCAAATGATAAAATTGATAAAATGTGTAATGGTTAGGGAAGGACGCCAGTTAGATAAGTTTGTGGAGCACTAGTCATTGTTGTTCAGTCCTCTAATATTAGCATGCAATGATAACATTTGACTGTATGTACTTTTCTCTTTATATGTCTGGCATGAGGTTGTTCCCTCTACATATTCTCTAATAATGTGTTAATAAAAGATTAAAAGATTAAAAACAAAGTATAAACCTTATAAATATGAAACACTGTCTAGAGTTCCATTCTAGCCTATTCCTAGTTTCCAAAACCAAAAATATGCAAGAAATCCTACATCGCTTCCAGAAGGTGGCTGAGCAGAGGGATTGTCAGTTTTCCAAGGGAAAGAGGGTTCCATAATTGAGGGGGAAATGGAAAATGCAGATCCTAGACTAGGTGGAACCCAACCCATCGCTGCTGCCCTTGTTACCTGTGAAAGCTTCCATCATTCAGTTTGCAGGTGTACAGTGTGGCAGGGCTGAGTATCTTCTGCTCTGTTGCCACTTCACTGCAAAAACAAAACAGAATTTGATATTTTGAGTTACTGAGAGCCACCTTTTTTTGAGGGGGGGGGGACCAAAACTTGAGCCATCAAGATTGCAGAAAAGGGGTTGGAACTTTTTTCTTTTCTTTTCTTTTTTTGACAAACAGACAAAAACATATGTGTTACTGCCCTTAATTAGCAAGGAAGGCAGTAATAAAGGCTGTACATAATTTATCTTCCTTTCTGCCGTATCTACTTTTCTATGTTCCATGATTTGGAGTCCATTTTACCAGGTTTCGTGTTCTTCTTCCCTCCACCACCATGAGGTTCATCAGACCAAGCATTTTAGCGCATGCTCGCTATGGCCCACCTACAACGACATCCGGCTCCTGCACGCCTCCCACTCCTTCCACTCATTTTTCTGTCACAAAATAGACTTCTTTTAATCCAGTTTTTTAAATAAAAAATGGAATGTGCCACAATCTCTTGGTGTTTGCAGGAAAAGTGTCGTGATTAAAACAGCATCTGAATGGGCCATGGGGGTCTTTGTTTACTTCCTCTTTCCCCTCTGGACAGAAGAGGAAGTAATGAGGACAAACATGGGGATGGAGAAGTGGTGGTAAGGAAATGGGATTTCCCCCCATGTGATGGTGCTCCATGTATACTACTAATATGTCTTAGTTTAAAAATCCAATTCTGGGGGCAAGTGATTGGTCTAAGACAGGGATGGGCAACGTCTGCAGATCCAGGGTCCACTCCACATCATTGGACTCCTCCCCTCAAGTGGACTGCACTCCTGCTGCCACTGCCCTCTTTCAGAAATTTGGTAATGCAGCAGCAAAAACAATTGGTAGTTTGCACTGCTTTGGAGCCTTAAAAAGGACAAATTTAGCTTAAAAACAAGCTACATTTGTCCTTTCTAAGGCTCCATAGTGGTTTGCCACAAAAAATCAGGAGTTTTGTTGCCATTGCACTCTCCAAATTCAGTGGCAGGGGCAGTGGGGGCTGCACAAGAGGATGGGGGGCACATGAGGCTCACGGGGCCGACGTTGTTCACCTCTGGTCTAGGAGCATCTGTTGTTGCAGAACTTCTGGAGCTAAACAGATGAGAATTCGACCAGCTTCCTGGATGAAGGACTACAAGAACCCTATTAAATAATGGGAGTTCATTTAAAAAAAACTTGAAAAAAATCTAACTCTTTTTAAAAGCAAACCTTGGAAGCCGTACTGTGTATTATATTCACATACGCACAGATTAATATCATTTGTTTCATTTGTAGCCCATTCTTGCTCTAAAAAGGTCAGGGTAGGGGATTTTTGAGGCACAAACTAGCCCTGTAAGGTAGGGTGACCAGATAAAATCCAGGTCAGGGCTCATGTAACTTTAACAGCTGTAGAGAAAAGGGAATTTCAGCCAGTGTCATTTGTATGCATTTAGTTCCTGGTGAAATTCCCTCTTCATCACAACCGTTAAAGTTGCAGGGGCCCTTCCTTCTTTTGTATATGGTCACTCTAGTATAGTGCCTGCAACTTTAACTGTTGTGATGAAGAGGGATATCACCAGGAACTAATTGCATACAAATGACACTGGCTGAAATTCCCTTTTCTCTACAACTGTTAAAGTGACCTGAGCCCTGACCTGGATTTTATCTGGTCAGTCTACTGTAAGGTAGGTTAAGAGAACTACTTGCTGAAAACTTGCTTGTTTTAGCATAGATTTCATAGCTGTGTAGTGTTTGAACCTGGGTTTTTCCCATATCCAAGGTACACAAACACATATGCTACTACCACATTTGTTTGTACTGTGCTTTTCTAGCAGTAGTATTGGGCACTATTGAGAGATTCACCCAGTTTGCACATAATGGCAGCAAATCATGGTTCAATTAATTAACCCACAGTTTGCTGCAGTGTGTGCCAGGTGTGTTCCACAGTCATTTTGAATATACAACCCCTAATCATGCCGATTGGGGGTTGCTACTTAACATCAGAACCTGGACGCCATAGGTTAATCATGGATTAAGCAACCCATAGTTAACCAACAATCAGTAGTTAGATTGACTGGGTTGTTTAACCTATGATTAATCTATACTATCCAGGTTTGGACATCATGTAGCAATTCCTAATCAGCCCGATCAGAGTTTGAATGTTAAAAACACCTGTGGAATGCACCCGGCATGCACTGTGGCAAATGGTAGGTAAACTAACCCAATGTTTGCTGCCATTATATGCGAATGGGCCCATTAATTGTAGCCTAGAGGCTAAGTGTCAGACTGGGATCAGGGAACCCCGATTTCAAATCAGGATGACTTTCGGCCTATTACTATCTCTGAGCCTAACTACCTCACAGAGTGGATGTGAAGATAAAATGGCAGATGGAAAGAGAAACATGTATGGTACCCTGGGCTTCCTTGAGGAAGGTTAGGATGAAAATGTAATAAATAAATATTTATGTAATGGTTTAGCCTAGCTACAGCTTAGAAGATCTGGTGAGAGAGCATTGGGTCTTCAAGAGCATGTTGATTTCTTGTTCCGATGCCACAAAAACCTCTAAACTAGAATTTAACCAAATCCACCAAAAAGAAACAAGCAAGAAAAATGGGCAAAGATGCAGCAATCCTGAAACCACATCCAGCTCTTGGAACAATCATTTGTCGGTGTGGAATCATCAAATGATGCTGTTTTCCCCATGAGTAGAATCAAATAATATTGCCTTTTTTAATTCCAGCTGTTTAGAGTTGCATTTTCCCCGCTAGACGAGTTATCAGTGTTTATTACAGTGGAAATTCAATGCAACCTCCACTGGTGCATCACCTTTACAACACATAATGATGTAGCTCTCTTTGCAAAGATGATTCGCAAATGCTTCTCACTTTCTTGTTTGCTTTTCTGCTTAACTAAAACCTTCTCATGCTGCTTTAGCAAAACATATAATATATTAGCAGAAGCTCACATCTTAATTTGATAATGATGGGGATTCCAAATGGGTGGTGTTCATTAAATCATGGAATCAAAATGTCTCACTTTGAATGTTGTTTTTTAACTCTACAGAAAGAAAAGAAAAGTGGACTATTGAAACTTCTCGCAGGAGCATCAACAAAAAAGAAATCCCGCTCTCCCCCATCGATGTCGCCAACACACGACCCCTTGGCAGTGATGGAGGGAATGCTGCAGGGTGCCATGGGACCTGAACTCTCCTCTCTCTCTAGCCACGGAAGGGCAGGTTCATGCCCGATAGAAAGTGAAATGCAAGGAGCAATGGAGATGGAACCTCTGCACAGAAAGACAGGCTCCTTGGATTTGAATTTTCCCATTCCTTCTCCCATAAGGCAGTTGCCACCTTCAATGGCGGCCATCCGTCCGGAACCTAAGCCATTATCTCGAGAAAGGTATGTCAACCAAGCACAAACATGATGTAGGACATTACCCCTTGCTCACCCATTTACATTTCCATGCAGTGCTAGCATACGCAGATTTTAAAAAGCAACATTTTCATCAGTTCACTGTCAGTGCAATCTTAGGTGTGCCTACTCACAAGTACGGCCCACTGAATGCAATGAGATTTAATTTCAGGTAAATGTGCATAGGATTGCAGCCAATATCATTTCACCTGCTGGAACCTCTCTCTCCCTCTCCACCTCTGTAGGGTGACCATATGGAAAGGAAGACAGGGCTCCTGTATATTTAATGGTTGCATAGAAAAGGGAATTTCATTTGTATGCATGCAGCACCTGGTGAAATTCCCTCTTCATCACAGCAGTTAAAGCTGCAGGAGCCCTGCCCTCTTTTGTATCTGGTCAAGAGGGCAGGGCTCCTGCAGCTTCAACTGTGGTGATGAAGCGGGAATTTCACCAGGTGCTGCATGCATACAAATGCAATTCCCTTTTCTATGCAACTGTTCAAGATACAGGAGCCCTGTCCCCCATTTCCTATGGTCACCCTACCCCTGTGTTTCATCACAAATCCAAAGATTTTGCTGGATGTTGGAAATCCCTTCTCTGTCTTTCCACCAGCTTTCAGGAAAACTGAACAGTTACTGTCAATTCCAGTAGCCTCATCACAACTCCATCACCCACTCCCAGTATTTAATAATTTCTAGACAAAGCCTTACAGGAGTTCAAATCCATCAGGAAAGAAAAGCACCTTAACTCTGGAAGCCCTGCGGTGTGTATTTGGGTGGGGTATTTTGTTTATTCAGTGGTGAGGAAATGCACACTTGGCCTCTTCAAGGGCCTTTTCTTACATTACAGGTTTAAACCCTGGTGCTGAAACAGAGGCTTGGGTGTAATCCTGGCACAAATTAAGGCCTCTCCACTCTCCTTTGTCTAAAACCCCAGCACAGTTGTGCTTGAATATCTGACAAGTATGTCTCCTGCCCTTGGGAGACGGAACACCCCAGTATCCTTGTGCTTATTCAGCCCCTGACATGACCACTGTTTTCTGGGTATCCTGAGGCTGAGTGCTAATTTTTCTGTAGTTGGCTTTCCCACACTCCCATGGTGTGATTTATTCAAATAGTGCCATCAAAGGAACAACTTTCATCAGGGCCACAGCAGAGGAGGAAAGGGTTAAATTCCCCTCTCCACATGGTTAAATTCCCATATATATACAAACAGTTGCTATTTGCATTTTAAAGAACTTGCACATTAAGTGCAAAAATGCATTTAAGCTCATATATCCTTTGTCCCTCAGTGATCATGCAAAAAAGCCCCACAGCAGGCTTTTAAATTGCTAATCAGCTGTGGAGAGTAAGTTGTCTCTATACTAGGCAAGCACATCTTCCAAGTGTTGGTTCTCTCTTTTTTTAGATGACAGTTGACACAGAAATATTTGGGCAGGAAGGCTAGCGCAGTCATTTTTGCAGATTTATTTCCAAGGCTGTTCTGTTTGACTATTCCCAAGACAGATCAATAGGAATTAGGAACATTCCCAGACTCAAAAGCAGAGAGGCCTTAACCCATCACACTGATTGTTGCATTTCTAACAAAACCCAGAAAACTTATGTTTATTATTCTTTTTTTAACCAACCATAATGATGAGAATGGGAGTTAAGCAAAGACAGAATTGTAAAGTTATGGAACAGAACATGCACACAGCTTGAGAATCCTTCTATGGGCTTGTTGTTTGATATTATTACAATGAAGTGCAAATGGATTTATACAAATGGATCCCTAAAACATTACAGATAGTACTAATTGCGCTGTGTAGCAGTTGAAAATTCACTTCTGATTTCTAGGCATTTTGATTTCCACGGTCTTAAGTCTGAGAATAACCTCTAATTGAAATAACCTTAATTATACTCAGCAGGCACAATTTTCTAATTGATTTATGAATTAACTTCTATATCACTAGTTTATCTGCGTTAACAGATCATATGGTTCTTTATGCCTATAAATGAGGAATATTAATTACCTTTGCACACTAGGAAGGATAATGCCTAGTCCTGGAATCATCTGAGCAGCTACATTAAACACTTGTCTGGAAGTTCATTCCACATCCATTTGTGCTCATTAAATCACCAAATTGCTCAGAAGTACCATTTAAACCGAACCAAACAAAATTGCATATGTGAAGCTGCTTTCCACATCTGGTGGAGCAGGGACTTCTGCTTCTTTGAACTGCACACAGACACACACAAGTTGGGGAGCCATTGCAGGCTCTAAACCTTCAGCATGTGCCCAGTCCATACCCTGTGTGCCCAGATGTTCCTTAATTAGAGCCTTCTCACTTTACTCCTAAGTATGATAACTAAGTCCCAAACTACACATGGTGGCAGCATTATTATGTCTTTAAACACAGGGCTTTCTCATCCAAATGTAAAGCAGGGAATGGAGACACAATTGGAAGAGCCAAAGGGATGCAAGGCTACAGTGTGCCCAACGGCTGAAGCCCTGCCAAACTGCCCTTCCCTCCAGGCAATACCAGAATGAGCCCAGGTTTAGAGAGAAGCTCCTGGGGAATGTAAGGTGACCATATGGAAAGGAGGACAGGGCTCCTGTATCTTTAACAGTTGCATAGAAAAGGGAATTTCAGCAGGTGTCATTTGTATGCATGCAGCACGTGGTAAAACTCCCTCTTCAACACAACAGTTAAAGCTGCAGGAGTCCTGCCCTCTTTTGTATCTGGTCGAGAGGGCCGTGCTCTTGCAGCTTTAACTGCTGTGATGAGGAGGGAATTTCACCAGGTGCTGCATGCATACAAATGACAGCTGCTGAAATTCCCTTTTTCAATACAACTGTTAAAGATACAGGAACCCTGTCCTCCTTTCCATATGGTCACCCTAAGGGAATGGCTATACAGGGAAAACTGACCAGGTGGGGGGGATTGGGGAAATCAGCAACCATCGCCCATATATCCTTTAAACTGCCATGCACTTTACATGTGAATGAGGCAAATATGTATTTACATACATGGGACAGCTTTCACCACTGTGGAAAACATGGGGAAAATTCAAGTAAATCCGAGACTCGTCTCAGGAGACTTTTTCCCACACTCAAAGAAATTAATGGAACCATTCATTCCAGTGGGGATGAGGGGAAATCCTACAGGGGCGAGGGGCAAAAGCCAGTCCCTCTGGCCCAATTTTGCCTCATCAGCATTTATTGCTATGGAGGTGGCAGGGGAGCAGTGGCCCTCCCAATGGTTTTCTTCTGCCAATGTAAACTAAATTAACTTGCATTGGAGTAGTGGTAACCCTGCAGGGGTAAAAACTGGGGGCTGGGGGGAGGACATGACCACCCCTAGTGATCCTCAACAAGGTTTGGGGTCTCCTCCCCACTCCCACCCCCAATTTTGCCCCTGCACTGTTTTTTCCTGTACAAAAACATAATGGAATGAGGCAGCTCCGTTAGCTTGCACTGGGACTGGGTCAGGGGGAAAACACACTGTAGGACTTCCTTTTTAAGTGCTCAGGAAAGGAATTGCAGGGGCTCGAAATCTTGCTTCTGGTTTGTCTTTGTCTTTCAAATGCCCTGACTTCAAATCCCAGCCAGACTCGGACAAACTCTCTCATCAACCCTAGTCCTAAATAAGCAAAGATTGCCTGTCATTCATTGCAAGAAAGAAAAGCATTTAATGAAAGCATTGCATTTGTGTATTTTTCCAAGCCTCAAAGCCTTTGCTTGTTGTCATCCCTATTGATTAATTGGGACAGATTTTAATCTGCAATAAATTTTAAGGGGTCACACTGATTAATTGATTGCCACTGTAGTTCAGAATCTCCTGTGCTTTCTGTATACTATATAAGATTTTGCGTATGAAACTAATCAGCTGTAGGGGCTTAGGTTTCCTTCCTGTTAGTGCATTCTAGGCGGCATTTATTCCCATTATATTTCCCGAACACCTGCTTCCTACCAGTGCTGCTTTCCTGAACACATAACCATTGTATTCAGAACAACTGAAATAAGCCAATTTCACCACTGCAAGAGCTGTCAGGAGTTGCTTAGGAAGTACTGGTATGCTTAAAGGCTATTTTACGCTGCCTGACCCTTGATACAGCATTTGTCTGCTCTGGCTGATCAGTGGAGCTGGAGCATAGAGATTTGAAGGCCTAACTATTTATTTTGTTATAGTTTGCAAAAATGCAAGGGCAGATGCAACAAAAAGCTTTGGAGGACAGCAAACCCATATGTGCCTATGTGAGTGTGCATGCATATACATGTGTCCCTTTAAAGTTTCACCATTTGTAAATTGGAAATAAGAACAGCTCCTTATGGGGAAAGTTGTTATGAAGTCGATGATTCTCCATCTGTTTTGTAAAGCATGCTGAGAACCTGAGCCAATGTGGAGTCTTTTTGCCATTACATTGCACATCAATTTGAAGAGTTCTGAGTAAGGCGATAGCTTGCTTTTTCTTTTGCCGACATGATGTGGCCCAATAAACTATACCCAATTTTGTACGTTGGTTATGCACGTCCATACACAGTTGCAAGATTTGAAACCTGGCATCATTTTAGCTAGAATTGCTCTAATCTAATAATGTAATTAGTCAGCACTGAAGCAGCATGTCTAAAATAATGTGAACATTCATTTGCATAATGGCTGAAATTGGCAACGCTTCCTAAAGGAAGTGTAGCAGATCTGCCAATGACAGGGTGATAGACTGTGTCTTCATAGGCAGCCAGAAGCTCACATTTCATCCCCTATTACTTGCCTTTGCGGACACGGAAGGCGTGACAACCAGATTTAAAGGTGGAAAGAAAAGATGGCCAATTGATTTTGGATGGCTTGCAAGCACCGTCTACTTGACTGTGTTATGTCAAGATAAACAAATTTTCTTCAGGATGTTTAGAGCCCTTCTCACTTCTACCAGGCCTCATGTGGTTGATAAGCAATATGATTCTCAATCATGTTGTGGTGACCCATCCTTTAACCCAGTGAGCATCTGATGGAGCTGCATTGTTGAAATTAAGTGGGTATGGACCTGATCCATGCCTAGGCAAGAGAACACTGCAAGCCATTCTGAGAACGGTGAAATAAGAACATTAGAACATAAGGAGAGCCCTACTGGATCAGACCAAGGAGCCATTTAGTCCAACCAACAGTCAACCAGGGACCCCCAAACAGGACACAGTGCAACAGCACTCTCCCACCCATGTTCCCCAGCAACTGGTGGACATAGGCTTACTGCCTCTGATTTTGGAGGTAGCACACAGCATCACAATTAGTAGCCATTGATAGCCTTCTCTTCCAGGAATTTATCCAGCCCCCTTTTAAAGCCATTCAAATTGGTGGCTATCACCACATCTTGTGGTAGTGAATTCCATAGTTTAACTATGTGCTGTATGAAGAAGTACTTCCTTTTAGCATCCTGAATCTCCCTCCAATCAGCTTCATGGGATGACCCCATGAATATCTCCCTCTCCCATAATACGAAGTAGAAGTATAATAAAATAAGTGACTTACAAAAACACCTTTTTAGCTGAAACGCAGGGTATAAATATACTCACTCAGTAATTAAATAGTTATATACTTTGAGGCGGAACAACCCTTCACTAGGGTATCCCACTGCTGTGGCCACCAAAAACCACCATGGAGGTTTTCAAATACTTTGAGACTTGGGTCTATGGCTTTCATTGCCCCAAGGCCATCTCAAGTATAAAAGCCCTTAATCATAAAACCTCTGAGACCAAAATAAACATTTTGTATCTTAAATACCTCAGCAGCATGGTAACAGAGGCCTAGTCACAGGACTGACACCACCAAGAGAAACAAAACTAATAGGTCTGTTAGGGTATTTATATACACAATGGGATAGTGTTATTCAAAGTATAAGATGGGACTGCTTAAATGTACTTAAATATCCTTGGTTACCATGTCCAATAGGATAGTTTCCCCTGCTATTAAGCTGTTAATATCTCCCCCCACATCTAAATCCAATTCCCCTCAACTCCACCCCAGTCAATCCCTTACAACCAGTATTCCTCTGCCTTCAGCCCTCCTGTTGCATCTGGCTACTGGGATAATGACACTGTACCACGGATCACCTACTAAAGTCCCCTCTGAACTGAATCCCCCTGGTGCTGAGCTCTGCTGTCTGCCTGAAGTATCGCCACAACCTCTCGGCTTGGTCTCCTGATCTCCACACTCACCAGCTCCAGATTCCAAGTCTCCTTCCAGAAGAGTTTTTGCAGACTGGCTTTCTCTTTTCCCAGCTCTGAGCACTGCTCCCTTCAGCTAACCACCAGTAATTCACTGTCATCTGCTCTCCAACTCTCCCTAACAGTTTTCATGTCACAATAAGCCACCCTGAAAATAAGCTGCAGTAGGTTAGTTGTTTGCCTGCTAACCCATGCTACTCCTGACAGACAATCAGGTGATCTGCTGATTGCCATGGGTTGCTCCCCCCCTTAGCCCTACTGCCCGTCCCCAGAACAAATGCACTCAATAGCAGAGTAGCTTTCCATTTTGTAGATTTTTTTTTCCACCTTGGGGGAGATTTGCACAAATTTAACTTTATTGATTGATTTAATTCAACTTTCATAAGTGCAGTAGTTATTGTGCTTTAGCGAATTTGTGCAAATCTTTCCAATAGTTTTTTTAAAAGTTAAATTTTTACAAATTTCCCCACAGGTAAAAATAAATAAAGTTGAATATGTGCAAATCTCCCCAAAAGTGAGGAACAAAAAACCTGTTCGATTTGCACAAATCTTTCCAAATGTGGTGGGGGTGGGAGGTGGAGGTAAATAACATTAAATATGCAAAGATGGGGAGGAAAAAGCTGCCTTTGTCTAGGAAAACAGTGAAATGGAGGATTAGTGTCATTTCAAGATATAATTTAAAAACATCCTTGCATATAAGCCAAATGGCATATAGCACAACACCAAGGACAAAATACAAATAAATACATTCAGTTCTACAAATCCGAATAAGAAAAATAATGTTCTCTTATCAAATACATAAAAGCACCCTCCAATATTAGAAATGCCAACTCACCAAACAGTTTTTACCTGCGTTATCTGCATCAACTTCAACTGACAAGCCCTCACTAATACGTTCCCAGCCATCTTTGTATCTCATTCCCATAGGTGCATATAATCAACATCCAGGGCTCGTCTCAAAAATCAAACCGCCACATTTTTCATGCACGGTTTCCCAGGGACTATCACTGAATACCTTTAGACTAACACAATACACAGAAAAGGAAAAGTCATAGCAAAGGAAGAAGTTGAATTTAGTCATAATGTAACGAACATAAACAAATATACACAGCATTTCCCCACAGACAGACAGACATAGATGCATTGAGTATGTATGCATGAGAACGTTCCACATCATTGTGCGGTTGCGGGTTCCAGATGTGACTGCTGCTGTGTGGATCTTTTCCCATTCCAGACTGGCAATCATGAAGTTCTCCCAGATCATCTGCAATGAGGTATTTTCTTCTTTCTTTAAAGGTATCGTGTTGTGGTCCCATATCCCCCCCAAAGTGAAGCTGAGATTGAACTGAAAGAAGGCGACATTGTATTTGTCCACAAGAAAAGGGAGGATGGTTGGTACAAAGGGACATTACAACGGAATGGAAGGTCAGGTCTCTTCCCAGGAAGTTTTGTGGAGAGCTTCTGAAGGCTTGGATTCTGGACTTGAGGGACCTTTCAGAGGAAATTCCATAGCACAAAAAAAAAGCAACAGCAAAGGGAAACTTTTCTAATATCTACTGCCATAATAAGAACCGTAATCATTATTTCCAAAGACTCCCTGGCTTTTTGAGATTCAGCCCTGGATATGAGGTCTCTTGCTGTGCTTTCAAAACCCACGTACCGTACATACAAGCAGTATGTTGGAGTAGTGCCTTCCACTTGGAATCAAAGACTGAGAGGACACATGTTCGGGTTGTATCTAAGCTAAAATCCAGCCGCTATACTTTGTGTAAATGATAGAGAAAATATGTTTAAAAAAAGAAAGAAACTTGTTATATTGCTGTAATTTATTTGTCAGAGCTGCAGTGTTCTTATTACTGGCCTATGCAAGAGGGGTTGAGTTTCAAGAGGAAGGCTAGGAGACTCTTGAACAATTTACTTGTTTGTTTCTGTCGGTGGGAATAAAGAAGCATATGGAGGAAATAAAACCCATTCATATATTGTTTGGCTAGACAGAATTAAGGCACAATCCTATGCATGTTTGGGTAGAAAAAAAGGTCCTACAACTCCCAGCATTCCCCAGTCAGCATGGCTGGCTGGGGAATGCCGGGAGTTGTAGGACCTTTTTCTGTTTAAACATGCATAGGAAACATTACTATTGTTCCTTTCTAGAGATACCTCAAAAATACTCTGCTTAAAAATACCAGCCAGATCATGGTCAGCTCATGACATGCAAAAAGGGGCACCAAATGCAGGCTTTTTCTATGGCCATCACATCTCCAATAGTTATGTTAGTAGGCCTGCAGCGCATTGAATGTTTCTTTTGTAGAGCCATCCATGATGGACTGACCCTAAGCAGTTATATGAGATTTTAGTTAGGTGAGGAATACTTCTTTGCCCATCTTCTTGCAGCATTTTGATTTTGATGGTTGCTTTATTATATCAGCAATTCAGATAGGAGGATTTTTCTAAAAATACAATATACTTTTCTAATGCAAGGAATGTTATACATGAAATTTCTACTTTGCAAACTACGTTTTATTTTTAAAAACCCAGTTAGGAAATGTTTGGTTTAACGTACCAGTGCTAACCGATGTTATCTTTAGCAAAGATCGCACCATTGCCAAATGGCTTATGACACTGAAACTAATTTGGGGCTAGGATCTAGACAGGGTCACAAGCAGAAGAAACCACACAACATGCGCAATCCTCAGTCAACAGATATGCAAGTCTTTGCACACCTTTTCTGCACAATTAGTTGCATGAAATAGGCTTCCCCCATGAGGAAAGTGTGCTCTGGATGCACCTCGTACAAGCTGGTTGCACAAGAAAAATATCTGCTCTGTTTGTGGAAGGGAATCTCTGGATTTGGGTCAGCAACTGCTATGGGTTATGTCAGACCCCCAAATGAAGACATACCAAATAGATAAAATGTTTGAGTTTGATCCAAAGCCGCATGAACGGAAGGAAAATTGCTGCTAGCAGTATTCATCAACTGAACAACTGCAGTGTTCAGCAGTGTAGAGCGAGAGAGACCATATAGTGCTATAATAGGTGCAGGAGTTATGTTCTGTGGCAACACTTGGATGAGAACATCTGTGGATTTTGTTTCCCTTTCCTCATGCAAGGCCAAAGCGTGAGATGTGAAACGGTTCTGCCCGGAGCAGGGTGTCTTTGAGTTCAACCCATTATCATTTACTGAATGAACTCCCTTTTGGTAAACTCAAATACTTACATATCTAGGGTGACCAACTGTCAGGATTTCCCCAGATTTGTCCTGGTTTTTGTTCTATCCGGGGTGTCGGGGGATTTTCTGTAATGTCCTGGAAAGACACACTTTCCCTTTTTAGGTCACCATTAGCATGGTGGGAGGGAATGACGTGCTTTCTGGAGGTGCGTCATTTCCCTCCCACTGCTCCAATCAGGGCGTTAAAGGGGAAAGTGTGTCATTCCCAGACATTATAGAAAAGGCCCCGATTGGAGCTGTGGGGGCAGGAATGACACACTTTCCCTCCTCCACTCCAATTGGGGCCTTTAAGGTTGGGGGGGAATGACATGCTTTCCAGAGGCCCTGGAAAGCCACTTCCCCTCCCACACACACACACAGGATGTTCTCTTTTTTGGTTTCCCAAATATGGTCACCCTATACATACTCCTTTACCGACTGCTGTATTAAAATATATATATATATATATATATATATATATATATATAGTGTCACTTATTGAATGTCAGATTCCTGAAAATCAAAGCCTTTTACTGCTTGCTACATGCAGCCAGATTGGGAGGGGGGAATCTTATGGGACGCTGCTAAATAAGATGACCTGTCCCTCACACACAAATATATCGTGTCAGAAGCCTCTTCAAAGCACAGCACTCTGTCTAGACAACGATAATTACTGGAGATTTGGGAACTATTCCAGGAGGATTCATTTTAATTGACTTCTACATAGCAATAAAAAGAACACTGCAGGTTCCCGCAAGCACAGAACATTGGAATTCTTCTCTCAGAGAGAGGGTGGCTGTGTAATTACCACTATCAAAATGTGATTTGTTACTATAGAAATGTATAGTTCTGAACACTGTTTGGTTTTCTAACTTGGATCAAGCTACAAAATTAAATATTTCAGGCAATTGAAGCTTCCAGCTACCAGGAACTTAAAGGTGCAATAAATAGGAAGCAAAATTAACCTGTAATTAGTAATCCAGTGGCAGCTGTTAACCTTTTTTTTTTTAGGAGGTGGAAGAATATTTTCAGCCATGTGTGTTCTCAGCCTCATTCAGGCACTTGTCTATTGGAGACATCAGCTAAAATATTCCCATGAAGTTGAAATGTATGACTTTGTCCTGCATACACTATGTTCTACTTGTTAGGGATGTGCACTGACCCCCCGGATCGGATCGGATAGCGGATCGGAATCGGACCTGGGGGGTCGGATCGGATCGGATCGGATCGGAGGCTGGTCGGATCGGATCGGACCAGATGTCCGATCCGGATCGGACGCCATTTTGAATGCTTTTTCCCATAGCCAAGTATTGTTTTACAAAAACGCCTATAACTTTTTCATTTTTAAAGATAGAAGGATGAAACTTGGGCACATTGTAGACTGGTTAGGGGTAGTTATCTGTGAGAAATTTCAGAAAGATTGGTGCATGCATTTTGTGGCAATTAATTTTTTAATAAATACCCAGGAATGCCTATAACTTTGTCATTTTTAAAGTTACACACATGAAACTTTGCCACATTGTAGGGGGTACCTTGGGACCTATGTGTGTGAAATTTCAGAAACGTAGGTGCTTGTCTTGTGTGGCAATTAATTTTTAGAAAAATGGGTAGTAGTGGGGTAAATACAGTTACGCCTCCCATTTTTTTATTTTTGAAGATACAAACAGGAAACTTGGGCACATTACAGGTACCACTTGCCTTGATATGTGTGTGAAATTTCAGAAACATTGGAGCTTTCCTTGTGTGGCAATTAATTTTTGAAACAATGAGGAAAGAAACACCTATAACTTTGTCATTTTTAAAGTTACACACATGAAACTTTGCCACATTGTAGGTGGTACCTTGGGACCCATGTGTGTGAAATTTCGGAAACGTAGGTGCTTGCCTTGTGTGGCAATTAATTTTTTAATAAATACCCAGGAATGCCTATAACTTTGTCATTTTTAAAGTTACACACATGAAACTTTGCCACATTGTAGGCGGTACCTTGGGACCTATGTGTGTGAAATTTCGGAAACGTAGGTGCTTGCCTTGTGTGGCAATTAATTTTAGAAAAATGGGTAGTGGTGGGGTAAATACAGTTACGCCTCCCACTTTTTTATTTTTGAAGATACAAACAGGAAACATGGGCACATTACAGGTACCACTTGGCTTGATATGTGTGTAAAATTTCAGACAGCTGGGTCCAGGCATGTGGTGGCAAGGTATTTTTGAAACAATGAGGAAAGAAACGCCTATAACTTTTTTATTTTAAAAGTTAGAAGTCTGAACATTGCTCACTTTGTAGATGGGTTAGGGGTAGATATGTGTCAGAAATTTCAGAATTATAGGTCCAGGCATTTGATGGCTATGGAATTTTTAAATTACATGTTTCAAAAAAATCTCTACAGAGGCCAGGTCTTCCCCTCCCGCTTCCCGCGAAGAAAAGGAAACACTCTCTCGTCTCGATCCCTTTGATCCTTGCTAGTAGTATCCATTACAGGGCTCGTGTTTCCTTTCCTACTTTCACTTTTCAAGCAGAACGGCTGAGCCTAGCTGAGTTTTGCAGCCATGCGTGCAAGGAAGGATCACTCTGGTCTCGATCCCTTTGATCCTTGGTAGTATCCATTACAGGGCTCGTGTCTGCTTGAGTACAAAGTGAAAGCAGACACGAGCCCTGTAATGGATACTACCAAGGATCAAAGGGATCGAGACCAGAGTGATCCTTCCTTGCACGCATGGCTGCAAAACTCAGCTAGGCTCAGCCGTTCTGCTTGAAAAGTGAAAGTAGGAAAGGAAACACGAGCCCTGTAATGGATACTACTAGCAAGGATCAAAGGGATCGAGACGAGAGAGTGTTTCCTTTTCTTCGCGGGAAGCGGGAGGGGAAGACCTGGCCTCTGTAGAGATTTTTTTGAAACATGTAATTTAAAAATTCCATAGCCATCAAATGCCTGGACCTATAATTCTGAAATTTCTGACACATATCTACCCCTAACCCATCTACAAAGTGAGCAATGTTCAGACTTCTAACTTTTAAAATAAAAAAGTTATAGGCGTTTCTTTCCTCATTGTTTCAAAAATACCTTGCCACCACATGCCTGGACCCAGCTGTCTGAAATTTTACACACATATCAAGCCAAGTGGTACCTGTAATGTGCCCATGTTTCCTGTTTGTATCTTCAAAAATAAAAAAGTGGGAGGCGTAACTGTATTTACCCCACCACTACCCATTTTTCTAAAATTAATTGCCACACAAGGCAAGCACCTACGTTTCCGAAATTTCACACACATAGGTCCCAAGGTACCGCCTACAATGTGGCAAAGTTTCATGTGTGTAACTTTAAAAATGACAAAGTTATAGGCATTCCTGGGTATTTATTAAAAAATTAATTGCCACACAAGGCAAGCACCTACGTTTCCGAAATTTCACACACATGGGTCCCAAGGTACCACCTACAATGTGGCAAAGTTTCATGTGTGTAACTTTAAAAATGACAAAGTTATAGGTGTTTCTTTCCTCATTGTTTCAAAACTTAATTGCCACACAAGGAAAGCTCCAATGTTTCTGAAATTTCACACACATATCAAGGCAAGTGGTACCTGTAATGTGCCCAAGTTTCCTGTTTGTATCTTCAAAAATAAAAAAATGGGAGGCGTAACTGTATTTACCCCACTACTACCCATTTTTCTAAAAATTAATTGCCACACAAGACAAGCACCTACGTTTCTGAAATTTCACACACATAGGTCCCAAGGTACCCCCTACAATGTGGCAAAGTTTCATGTGTGTAACTTTAAAAATGACAAAGTTATAGGCATTCCTGGGTATTTATTAAAAAATTAATTGCCACAAAATGCATGCACCAATCTTTCTGAAATTTCTCACAGATAACTACCCCTAACCAGTCTACAATGTGCCCAAGTTTCATCCTTCTATCTTTAAAAATGAAAAAGTTATAGGCGTTTTTGTAAAACAATACTTGGCTATGGGAAAAAGCATTCAAAATGGCGTCCGATCCGGATCGGACCTCATCGGATCGGATCGGATCGGATCGGAGGTTGTCCGGATCGGATCGGATCGGATCGGATTTTCCCGATTTTGGGTCGGATCGGATTCGGATCGTGGATCGGATCCGATCCGATGCACACCCCTACTACTTGTCTATGATACAGACAGGTACCAGATATACAGATTATTCCTCCTTCAAAATGTAAGGTCATTATTTTTGGCTCTACTTATTTTTCATGCTGCCAAACTAATGGCCCAATTGTAAATCGTGTTGAAACAGAAAACAAGTACTTAGACCCATTTCTGATTGCACCAGCTCTGTGGGCAGATACTCATGCATAAATATTTAGTTCTGAACTGTAGACTATGTGCTGGGAGACAGTCAGTCAGTAGCTAAAATGGTCCATAATGAAAATATGCAGATAATCTCTTCAGCTATTTTGCAAATTAAAAGAAACTGATGCAAGGATACAATACATACTTGAGTACCCTAAGAGTCTCTGTGATGCAAAGGCCCAAATGATGATGCGTGCAAGAAGTAAAAGTGAGTTCAACCATTTTCCAGCTGTCATTCATGTGGTCCTTCTCTGCATGGTTGGTGTCTAGTCCCATGTATCAGATCTAGCTCTAGAGCTTTCAGTAGGGAGCTGGCTTGCCGCTCACCCGTCTTCTCAAAAAGGGAGGGCTCAACATGCATGCACTTATTTTCAGTTATCATTCATGTCCTCCAAGCCTACTTGCTTGGAATTATCTACTTGCATCCAGTTTAAGACTGGGAAATTTCTCAGCAGCATCTATCTACCTTTCCTGTCTTCCCAAAGAAGGGGGTTGATCTAGGCCCTGACCCTGCTAGGTCTTCTTCAGTGCCACATCCAGCCCTCTCACGACTTGACCTGAAGCAGTGATTTCGGGCAGCACATTCCAGGCATAGAGCAATATTCCTAGTTCTAGTTTATATCCTTGTTCATCCTAAAAATTAGCATCTTCCAGCCAAAACAAAGCACTTTGAAATCTCATTGTTTTCAATGGAAGATGTTTAACAACGTGTTTAACTTTCCCATCAAACTTTAATGTACTTAGAGGCAAACTACACATTAAACCCTATGTATGTAAAAAACAAAACTGTTTCAGGAAGTAGTTTAGAAGGGAGAGCAGGACCATTTAACTCTTTCTCTGCCTGTTTTGTCCCCAATGACTCCCTGTTCTTGACAGGATTGCAGCCATGCATGTCTTTTGGACCCTGTAAGGGAGGGAGCTGCTTTAGACTGGAATTTGGAGTGGGAAACAGTGGGCAGGTAAGGGATAAGCCTCTTTCCCCTATCATTTCCTTGCTTCAACCTCCAATCCTGGACTGGCTTTATTTTTGTCCGTTTGTTTAATGCACTGGGGTATTTTCTTGTATGCTAGTATGTAATATGTAGTTTACTCCTTAATTTTAGTTGTTACAGGATGTCACTTTGACCTTTTACTTCAGGTGCAAAACCATCCATGGCTAGCATTGCAAAGTGCCATATTTTTCTCCTGGCAGAAGCAAAGGGGACGTGGAGGTCTGGGAACTTGACCTGACGGACTCTCCTTTTTCTTCCCCAGTTCTGTATTGCACAAGATGCAGGAGGAGGGAGACAAGCAGGGAACAAAGGTTTGTATTCTGTCCTGCTTTAGAATTCTTGCATCTAATTGCTTGGACCAAACCAGAGTTGGTACTTCTCTCTAGCTTGAGCAAGGAAACATTCCTTGGATAAACAAGTAAAGTAAAAAAAGTTGCTCTTTTTGCAACTTATCTCTTTGTTTGTTTGTTTTTTAAAAAAATAAAGCCCAAACAACTTCAGCTCAGTATATGCACTTAATTATATGCTTACTATTGAAGGCCCTCTATAGTGGACCAAAAGTGGCGACCAGTTGCCATAGATACAATAGCCACTGATCTCCAAGAAGTTTACATGAAGGTGTCTGATAGAAGAAGCAATGGTGACAGAGGTGAGGATCCAAAGAACTATGCACCTTGTTCCATGCACTAAGGGGGCTTCAGACTAATGTTTCTGAGATGAATCCTCCCCCAACCCCCAAATAGATGGCAACACACTTTTGAAACTGAAAGCAGTGTCAAAAGCAATTTATGATATGGCATTGGGGGTTGTGTTGCTATTCAGAGGGGGAAAAGGCACAAATCCTAATAGGTACACACAATCCCTTGCATGTAGCTAATGTAGCTCATTATTTGATAAACCGGAGGCCGGCTCTTATCTTCAATTGGTTTCTTTGCTGTGCTCAGAATATATAGCAGCAAAGAATCTTGGTTACTTGCATAGTGTATTCTGCCAGCCACTGAAAGCTGCATTCACACAACAGCGGCACACAGCAGATCACCCTTTAGCACAGACATAGCCAGTGTTGTTTGGTGACAGCGGCTGCACATCTCTGTGCAGGTGTTAATCCTTGAACTCCACTAGGACAAAGCATAAAACGTACCAGCCAATAATTTACAAATATCTTTTCAGAAGCCAGTATTTCAAAGGGGTTTGGCAACCAGGATAACACACACACCACAGCAGCATTAGGTGCTTAAGTACCCATCAGTTACACTTCATTAGAGGATGAAGAGGTGGGTTTCTTTACCGTTTGATGCTCTGAAAACATTTGTTGCTAGCTCTTAGTTCTCATTTATCATGGTAGCTTGGAATAGTTTCCTGTGGTTGATTAGTCCCACATAAGTAGCACAAATAAAGAATGCAATGATAAGCCAAGGACTTCAGATGATGACCTCTGTGACATATATGATGGCATGGAAAGGTATTCACTCCTACAGTGGTCCATGGATAAGTTGCATTCAAAGGACAGAAAGCATGCGGGGGTGGGGGGGAGTGTGTGCGCACATGTGCATTTCCTATGAGAGAAAATTGCAAACAAATTGTCCTGGCAGCCTTGTTTTGTAAAATGCCAGATTTATTGTACTGGAAAAGGTTTCTGTTAACTGAACAAACCCTTTGTACTTTGCACAGTTCAGAAAAAGGTTTTTGTTACACATGGATGTTAACATATAATTTAGAAAATGTCAATGGTTATTATGAGTACAAATGAACTGCAGTGACTGTGTTTTCTCATCCTTTAAATAAAATAGCCATTAATGTAACCTGAGTGCTTTATTTTATTTGGACGGAGCGCAATGCTAACAGAAAAAAGGAGAGTCAAAAACTCAGTGTGACAGTTTACATATAATGTCAAACCTTGATTACTGGCACAGGCCCAGACCCCTCTGCCCACATGATCCCTCATCACCTTTCTTGAGATTTGCTTTCCTTGTTTGTGGGAAATCATTGTTGCCATTTCATCTGAACCAGTAAGCTATGGTTTGCATTCAACTTCCAAACCAAGATTGCAAACCAACATCAAACCTGGTTTACAATCCTGGTATGCAGGGCAAATGCAAACCATAGCTTGTCAATTCTTATATACCAGCAAACTATGGTTTACTGCAAACTGGCAAGTAACTACCATATTTCTTCGATTCTAAGACACACTTTTCCCCCCATATAAACAACTCTAAAAACGGGGTGCATCTTAGAATCGATGGCGTCTTAGAATCGCAGTTTTTCAAATTTTCCCGCGCTTTGCACAATGCAAAGATTTTATTTATTGATTTATTTTCTTAGAATCAAGGCTTTTTTCTGTTGGTAGTACTGAGATTAAGGTGCGTCTTACAATCGATGACCATAATAAATATTTGATTGATTGAATCGATGGCATCTTAGAATCGAAGAAATACAGTAATGAAAGCTGCAGTCCTGTACACATGTACCTAGGAGTAAGTCCTACTGAACTCTGGGGCTTATGTCTGAAAAACATGCATACTATTGCATTGTAAGTGCAATGCATGACAGGAAGAGACAGGGAGCAGGATATGTGTATTCAAGGCTCAGCCATATAATACAAAAATGTGTGAACCAATTAAGTTAGTCAGAAGATAACCCGTAAAAATAATAATAACCCAGATACTCCCAAAACAACTTTAAAATCATTTTCTTGTGAACAGCTGTATTCTGCAATGCTGGGGACTCCAAGCTTGGTATCGCTTCTGCCATTCACTTGAATGAATTGTGGGATGGACAGGCCCCACCCCCTATCTGCACATGTGTAGCATCATGAAGTTACCAGGTGACCATAGTGATCAGGAGCCTTAAAGAGCCACAAAAACAAAAAAAAACCCAAGATGCAGTGAAGATGCACCGGTGGGGAAATGGAAGCAAAGTCTCTCAAGGCCAGTTAGAACAGTTCAACAGACCTGAGGAATTCGTCTTGAGTCAACAGGATTCAGCAGACATGGTCAGCACTTTGTCAGCAATGCCTAGGAAGTGACCTTATATTTGGTCAGACAGTTTGCCCATCAAAACCAGTGTTCTCTATTCTGACAGTGTCTCCAGCAGGTCTCAGGCAATGGCGTGGGGCCTTCTGCATGCAAATCAGGTGTTCTACCACTTCAACAATCGTTCCTCCCCAAACACTGTCCAAACTGGTTTTATGGTGTAGTAACAGAAGCTATTCAATCAGCTGGGGTTGGGGGTGATCTTCCTTGCTCTTTTTTTGTTTCTTAGGCCTGATCTACACCAAGCAGGATATAGAGGTATGAAAGCAGTATATAAAAGGCAGAAGTCACACCAAGCCGGATATAGCAGTATATGGTATGTGTCAATGGGCCCCGCTATAAAGCAGTAGTGTGGCTCCTGCCTTTTATATACCGCTTTCATACCACTATATCAAGCTTGGTGTAGATCTGGCCTTAAATAGAAAACTACATATTTGTGCTGAATTGCATGAGTCAGCAGAGTCATAAACGTTAGCGAGGATCAGAATGGCAACTTGAAGCCAGCATCAACTTAACATTTAATATCCACAGAATAGTTCAGTTCAGGAAGGAGTTGACAAATGTATCCATCTGACTTGTAGGTGCAGCCTCTGTGACGGAATATTGTCAGCTTCATGGGATCTTCTACAAGCCTGCAATTTCATATGGGAATTATTCTAGCAAACTTCCTACCCGTGCTACGTGTTACACTGGGAAACTAGCAGCCTGTCTACACTATAAAACAGTTTATAACAGTTTTGAGAACTCTTGGGGCACACTCCATATACAGTTTTCAAAACGTTTTCAAAGTGTTTTATCCTATGTGTCGATAGGCTCTCTGTCACCCAGCCACACAAGAGGTAAAAGGCTAGAGAGGGAGCAGTCAGGCTGTCGAGATGGGACGCTGTGTAGCTTGTGACGTTTTAATTCCAGGAAAAGCCTTGGCTTTTGTTTGTGACAACATACCAATTTGTGTTCTTTTAAAATAAAAATAAAATAAAAATCTATGTGATGCCTAAATAGATCCAGCACTTATGGTATTTCCATAGTTCTAAGAACACTTCCTGACCTCAGCAGCTCTTTTGCCAATCTAATGCTAGGTTAGACAGTGCCAAGGCAAATGTATGATCTGTACTACCAAGACAGCCAGAGTATGATAGTTGTCCTCACATTGTAGTACTTCATCTATCCTAAAATTATTGACAGGGTATTTACAGATTGCTTTACAGTTTCTTTGTAGAAAGAAGAGTCTGTGGTTTGGTTTTAAAGATGAAATGCTGAAAATATTCTTCTGTCTGCAGTACTAAGCATTAATAAGAGGAGCTCTTCAAACATGGAGTGTAAAGATGAGGCAAAGGTTAGAAGACCTTTACAGACACCCAGAGGATCTGACTGCCTAGCTTAGGGGAAGCTAACACTTTAACAGCATTGAGAGATGTGCCTCCAATAACACGGCCTCCTGTGGCAAGTGTTTGCCCCCTAGACCACACATGTGACTCGCTTCCCCATCATATTGTCTGTTTCCCAAACTCTGCTTCAAAGTCACAATAGCCATCTCAGGGTGAGTGAGTCATATGTTGAGTTCTTGCAAAATTACAATCCAGACAGGGGACACTGGCCATGAGGGATGCTGTTGTGAGACAGAGGCTGCATTCGGACAACACATTAGTCAATGGTGGGCTGAGTAGCCAACTCACAGTTGGTTATTTTGTGGGTATTCCCCACATAACATATTCCAACACAACTGTGGGTGGTTGGAGCTGGCGTTGAGTGGACTAATAGTCAACCTGGCATTTGACTGACACAGCCCCCGCACCTCTCCCCACCCTCCTCCCTCAGTCCTCCCAGTTCTATCCCAGCAGCCTCTGCAAGTTGCACCAGTTGTAGCAGAGTGGCAGCCGCCGCTTTGGTCACTCTTGCCGCCTTTCTCTATGGGCTTGTGTTTTAACCCACTCACCACACGCCATTAACACACTCACCCCTCCACACAACACTTTAAACAACTGGCTTTGAGCTAAACAACTTGCAAGCCAGTTGCTTCTCTCAGTTGCTTATCTGGGCGGAATAGCATACTGTCAGTAGTTTGTGAGCAGCATGTTACCCTCCACGCAACACAATAAGCAACACAACTGATTATTGTTCCCCCCCCCCCCCAGTTGCTTAATGTGTTGTCCGAATGCAGCCAGAGACACACTACTCCAGGGTAAAATCATACATCCTTACCAGGGCTTCTGCTGCTGGATTCTTTGCAGGATTAAGATCAGCTCCTTTACACAGGCAGACACATGCTTTGACTCAAGGACACACTTTCTCAGTAAATTCTATACATTTCATTATACAACCATTAGATGGCACTGCCAATATATCAGATTACTCTTGCTTATTGGGTTATCTCCGATCATTCTGAAAGCAGGATAAAGGAGAGAAAGTGCGGGAGATGTCCTAGAGGTTGATGACATCATGTAAAGGACCCA
Organism: Anniella stebbinsi; assembly: GCA_029215795.1. Lineage (NCBI taxonomy): Eukaryota > Metazoa > Chordata > Lepidosauria > Squamata > Anniellidae > Anniella > Anniella stebbinsi. The sequence goes on from JARDYH010000001.1 coordinate 142,222,972, forward strand.
TAAACTTCTGTGAATGACCAATCATGAGCATTCAATAAAACATTCATGTAGAAATGCTCAGAGAGCACTATGGTAACTGTAACATTTGCCACCACTTAGAACTCCAGAGTTGTTCTGTCCCAACTAGTCATTGGATTATTTGTCATAATGACCCTAGTCTTTTAATTTAGAACTGTTTTAATTTTCCCTGCATAGATCTGTCACCAACAGATCAGTCCTTTCTTGCCTGCTATTATGCATTGATTGCTTGTTCGTAGGAAGAACTTCCTCAGAACTTCCTCAGTGTAAGCAAGCCTCCTTCTGGAAATTAATTTTATTTAATTATATTGCACTTTTAACACAGCATCCTTTTTTATCATTGTCATCATGTTTTATCATTGTTGTTATGTAACCATGAGATAAGCTAGGGGTGCAGAACCCCTTTCAGCCTGAGGGCTAAATTCCATTCTGGAGAAGCTCTCAGGGGCCACATTCCAAGGGTGGGTGGGACAAAGGAGGTAGGACCAAAATTACCAGCATATTTTAGCATAGTGTTCTTAAGGCCAGGCATTAAGTCTTAGGAGAGGCATTTCAAGCTTTTATAATGGAGGGAACATGGCACAAAAGCCAAGAAACCACTCAACTATCAGTGGGTGAAGTCAGGGGGGATATGGCCCCTCACCTGAAGTTCTGTGCCCCTGAGATAACCACGTCTTGCTGCCATCTTAGTGGTATCTGTGAAGCTTCTGGCTGAGAGATAGGTGACTTACCCAACACCATTCAATGGAGTCATGCACCAGAGGTTTAGTGTTGCTTCCTGTTTGGACTACTGTAACCCACTCTACATAGAGCTGCCGTTGAAAAGCCTTCAGAAACTTCACCTGGTCCAGAATGCTGTAATGAGGAGCAAATTAGTCCATTGTTACAATACCGCCATTGGCTACTGGTCTGTTTCTGAGCACAATTCAAAGTTCTGGTTGTGACCTGTGACGTCCTAAATAATTTGTGACCAGGGTACCTGAAAGACCACAGTCTCCTTTATGAACCTGCCTGGGTTTACGGTCTTTGGAAAACGCCTTTCTCTCAGTCTCACGGCCATCAGTGGCACATTTGGTGGGGATGCAAGAGTGGGCCTTCTCATTGGCTGTTCAGAGGTTCAGGAACGCCCCACTGAGGAAGCCCTAGGTTAGGGTGACCAGATAAAATCCAGGTCAGGGCTCATGTAACTTTAACAGTTGTAGAGAAAAGGGAATTTCTGCTAGTGTCATTTGTATGCAATTAGTTCCTGGTGAAATTCCCTCTTCATCACAACAGTTAAAGGTGCAGGCACTATACTAGAGTGACCATTTACAAAAGAAGGCAGGGCCCCTGCAACTTTAACAGTTGTGATGAAGAGGGAATATCACCAGGAACTAATTGCATACAAATGACACTGGCTGAAATCCCCTTTTCTCTACAACTGTTAAAGTTACATGAGCCCTGACCTGGATTTTATCTGGTCACCCTACTTTAGGGTACCTTCCAGTTCTATAATTTGATGATCATTCTATGCATACCATAACCCTTCACAATGGTTTTTGATGCTACTCCCTTGTATATGGTCATTTATCACCAAGCAACAGGTTTATCTTCACATGAAAATTCACTTACACTGTCCCAGAAAAGCTATCTCTACACGCCAATGCCCCAGTAATCATTGTGCAATGGGGATGTGAGATATTACTCACAAAGAACAATGCTTCAGCAGCAGAGCACTTGTTTCACATCCAGAAGGTCCCTGGTCCAATTCCCAGCATCACCGGTTAGAAGAAGCAGTTAGCTGGTGATGGGAAACTGGATCAGCTAGAGAACAGAAAATAGCATGACTGATATAAAGCAGCTTCCTGTTTTCCTAAGGAGGCAGTGGACAAGTGAAAAGGATCCAGTTTATTAGTTGCTCCAGGGAACTTAGAGACTCAGCTGTGACCTGGGCAGAACTCACCTCTGCTATGAATTTAGTAGGTGGCCTTAGGTAACGTAGCACAATCTGCAATACAGCGATACTACTACTAACCAACTTTACAGGGATCTTATAAGAACAATCCTATGCATGTTTAGTCAAAAAACGTCTTACAACAGATAGAAAAATGACCTACAACTATTAATGACTTTGGTCGTAATCCTATGCATGTTTAGACAGAAAAACCCTGCCCCCAAAACTCCCAGCATGCCCCTGCCAGCATGGCTGGCTGGGGCATGCTAGGAGTTGTAGGACATTTTTCTGTCTAAACACGCATAGGATTGTGCCCTTAACATACATGAAGTTCTTTGAACATTATAATGCTCTACATAAATGAGTAGTATTGCTGTCAGTGATAAGGACCTCTGCAACCTCCACCAATGGCTTTGCATGCTCTTGAGTAATCATGAATACTTCTGGGTCAGCTTTTAGCTGAGCATCACATGTCTTTGTGACTACATTTTTTAGTTATTCGTTTGTGCTTGTATTCCTCCCTTCAAACAATTGGTTGGTTTCCAAGCTGGTTAACGACAAGCTAAACCGCAATAAGAATGACACAAAATCTGAACCAAACTAGACAATAAAAATTAATCAGACCACCAATTCAAACAACAGCAACATATTGAAAAACAAAAAACAAAACTAAAGCCCAGAGTTTAAAAGGCCTGGAAGTATAAAAAGGTATTTACCTTGCTTTAAAAATATAGCAATGTAGGCACCAGGCAAGCCTCCATGGGGAGTTAGTTTCCTAAATAAGAAACCAACACTGAAACAGCCCTCTGTTCATTGGCCATCCATTGCGATCTGCTTACATTGTGTCCTGCTTGGGTGGGGACAGGCAGACAATCTAAACTGTGCTGAAAGTGATTTAATTAAAGTACATCTGGTGCTTTCCAATGTATTACTTTTCAGGGGAGAAAAATGTGTGTTCAGTCCCTCATGATACTTATAAAATTATGTCTATCACCCTTATCTTCTGCCGGCTGTGTTCCAGCGTTTCCCTTGGACCTTCACTCTCAGCTTTTGATCTTGATTTAACTCGTTGAATCTGTTCCTATTTGCCTCCCCAGTTCTCCTACGAACTGACTTCCTGACCAGGATTTTTTTCTGCCCATCCTCTCCCATGTTTGTTTGTCTCTCCAATCCTACCACAATCCTTTCATACTCCGAGGGGCCTCCTCTAGTCCCTGCTCTTCCCAGGATTGGCAGCGATAACAGGGTCCCTTTGTCAACCTCTGGGCTCCATAAGAACTGCAGAGAGAAGGCTGGTTTTATTAGATTCTTTTTCTTTTTTACTTCCTCCGATAATTGTCTGGGATCTGCGCTAATGGAAATGTAAATTGACTGCCACTGTGCTAAATGACAATCAGGTTTTGTTTGACAGAGCTGAAAAGTATCTTATTGAGGATGTTGGCACCAAACAATCTAAATGCAAATTTAGGTGGGGTTTGGAGGAGGGTGTTTTAACTTCTGATGAGGTTATTTGATAATGTGGGGAGGTGGAATTGGCTTCCAGTTCATAAAAATCATCAATGTGTGTAACAGTTCAACGATGGAGGCCAGGGTTTCTGTATTATTTCAAATGGACTAGACTAAACTATTCTGTTTTCCTTTCCAATTACACATAATTAAAAAAAGCATGCACCACAAGCCCCTGCAATGCAGGATTTTAGCCATATTCCAACAATTTGCATATTTAGAAGGTAAGCTTGGAAAATTACAGGGCAGCCATCAATTTAATCCTGTTATTTCGAAAGCCTGTTCTGTCATCTGCTGTTACTGTATGCAGAGGGTGTGGGGAGGCATCCTTCTTTGCTCTCGACATGTTCCACTTCTCAGATTAGCAGGTGCTTATTTGCACAGGCATTGTCAACTTAGCGGCATGTGAAAAGCGGAAGTTCTCTTGCCTGTTTCCAGAACAGTCATAGGGCAAGTCACTAGAGCAAGCCACTCACTTTACAATGCTAAACTAAAGCATATCTGACCTCATCATACAGATAATAATGCAATTACATGGAGATATTTGCACATTTAGCACATTCTTTGGAACCTCTGTAGGCACATCTGAAAAAAAATAAAATTGGACAAAAAATACCCTCATTTCTTCCCTAACATTCCCAGACAGCCCTGGCAGCCAGGTCGTCAGAAGGATTCTGACAGCTTCCAGTAATTGTAAAAACAGGATAAGGTTGCTGCTCCTGCCTCTAATAATCCATTCCACAGCACTCCCTGGCACACATCACAGATGCACACACAAACAAGCTCTACTTCCTCCATTGGGGAGAAATAGTTAATTGTACCAGGACTCAAGCTGGTTCGGCAAGTTTCCAGTAAGCTGCTAGCCATGCCCAGCAAATACACCTATTGCTGAATCAGTAGGCATATTTGGAATTTGAAAGAGTGCCAGGGTGCTTTCGCAAAATGGTGGCCATGGCCAGTCACTCATTTCCTAGAAGCCAAACTGGTAAGACTAAAGTCAAGTAACTTACCCCCCCCCCCAAAACTAAGTACTAGACAAAGATGGGGGCTGAGCTCCAAAACACAGAACTACTCTTTTGAACCCAAATAAAGATTGCACTTGAGGGCAGCGCTTTGCTTTGCAGCAAACTAGTCTCCCAGGTTATAATTTTTTTAAAAAAAAAACCTTACGAAACAAAATTAAAATCAGGCGGGACTAGGAGCCAGGATCCAAAAGAGACCTGTGTCTCTCTGGAATGGGGGGGGGGGGGCAGCTATGTACAAAGCTTTGCCTCCCTTTGTTACTGAACCATGAATCCTAACAGACAATACCGTCTGACAATCCATTCAATTCAGACTCTTATTTTCTCTGAGAGAACCTGTAGGAAATCTCCCAGGAAACAATAGCATCCTTTTCACCTAACTCCCCTTTATAGTGCGGTGCATAGATTGTAGATAACAAACATGAACGTTTCCAAATAGTGGGGTTGTCTTTTATTTTTCTTCTCCTGGTTAAAACAATATAGTCTAATTAAATAATAAGCACATGGAGAGAGAGACCCTATCTACACTACTGCTTTAAAATGGTTTATAACAGTTTTAAACCATTATTAACAGGTTTAAAACAGTTATAAACCGTTTTAAAGCAGTAGTGTAGATAGGCTCAGAGAGAGAGAGAGAGAGAGAGAGAGAGAGAGAAAATAAAGTTGGGAAGGGCTGTTTACATCTATTATAAATCTGTATTCTTGGCTATCAATCTGACACTAAAAAAATACTTTCTTCGTGGGAAAAAGCTCTAGAGAATTGTAGATTTTATTCAAGGCAGACGCTGGAATGTTTAAAAATAGCCGTGCAAATAAAAATGCTTGTTCACTGTACAGTTGCATACAGATAATCTGGAACAGTTCTGGAAAAGGTGAGCCTGTAAAGTGATGCACTTTGAGTTTACAATTCAATGGAAACATGATTGTTATTAGCATAAACACATCTACATATTAACATCCCTTCTTATTTCTGCAGGGTTGGGGAATCACTTGCCCAAGGGCTGCATCTGGCCCCCAGGGCTTCAGGCCCCCAAGATTCTTTTGCTGTTACTTCTGATCACTGAGTGGAGAGCATTTAAAGACAATTAACCTTTAAATACCCTGCAAAGAATAGCTATAATGTTACATATGAACATGGGCCCCATCTTGGCATTACACCTGTAGCTTCTCTGCAATTATTCCTTTCAAGGCATATCTGTGTGTGATGTACTGTGGGGATGGAGGTCACTCACCCAGACTCCTGTGATCTGGGCAAGATTCCTAAAAAGTTGCCGTTCAAGCAAGTTGAGTGAATGACCCACTTACATTAAACACAAAATGGACCTTAAGAAAGAAGCCAACCAATGTTAGGCCTTAAACAGAATTCTTCTTCGCGGTCTCTGTGCATCATACATATGAGCTCTAAGGAATTTTTGGCGGGAACCCTCTCCCACCATCTCATTGCACACACTCCAAGGGGTCCCCACCCATCCCCTCAGTTCTTCATTGACCACCATTGTGGCAGCTCACCCGACAAGACTTCTTGGTCATTTATCGACCATGCTGAGGACTTTTTCTTACTTTTTAAAAAAATCTTCGTGCTTTCTATCTTCATGTTATATCTTACTGTTTGTTGTGTTTTATTTCTTTCGGTCTGTTCCTCTGTGATCTTTTTTTTTTTGCAGTTCAAAATTTTTATTCTGTTTTCACAAATAAAAAACAATTAAAATACACGCAATACATAAAACATCAAAAACAACACACTAAAAAAGGATGATCAACAAATTTACAATGGGTTCCGCTCTTCTCCCCAGCAAAGGCATGTAATCAAATTTTCTTATTGCTAAACTGTATTACTAAGCTATATGCATTCCACATTTTCCTATTTCTCTACTTCTAACCTTTTCTTATTTGTTGAATCCACAGATGAACAAATAATTTTTTCTTGCCCCTTCACATAATCTATAAGGGGTTTCCATTCAGTTCTCAATCTGGCTGTTGACTTTTCTCTGATTATTGACGTAAGCTTCACCATCGCCACCATCTCCAATAGTTTCAAAATCCATTCATCCATTGTAGGTATCGTTGTGTTTTTCCAGTTTTGTACATATAACAGTATTGCTGCCACCATCATCTTTCATTATTAGCATAATTAGTTTTTTCAACCCCCACCCCTCTCCTCCTGTTCCAAAATTCCAGCATCCAATCATCTTTTTTAGGTAACATTGGGCTTATAACATTTTTATGTATATACATTTAAGATTCCACAATTTCTTTCCAGCTAATCATCCATTAAATAATAAAAAAGATATTCCAGCTTCAATCCCATCTTTTCTTTCTTTTGTTTTTTTACGAGTCTCCAGTCCATAGTCGAGTGTCCTTCTTGTTCTTCACATATCCAGCAGAGTCACGAGGCATCTTGTATATTTTAACTAGTTTCAAAGGGACTTCTTTTTTACGTTTTTCAGGCAAATCTTTTGGGTTTTGCACTGGGCTCCACTTACATCTCCGGCCCTTGACAGCAAGTTTCCCACCCTCCAGGGTGCCCCATCAAAGAATCCTCTTCTTCTGCTTTATTTTTTGCATATAACCCAGCTCATAACTCTTCCTTCTGAAGACAAGAACCCCACCCCTCGAGGCCTCTCCTCTGAAGATAATCTTCCTCTGCTTCCAACTTGCTGTCAGTGACACAGGCACTTTCTTTTCACCCGGTACTCCGTTGCACAACTCTTTCAGAGCAATCGTCTCCCCATCACCCCCTTGCCTTTCATGTCAGCAATGCCTTTAACATCATTAATCATTTGTATTATAGTAATGTCCAAATTTTTTCCTTCTTGAATCTTCTCTTGTTCTATTTCTGTGGGTTCATCATCCATAATTTTTCCCAGTAATTCCATCTTAGTTCCAAGATTGATTTCACTCTGATCCCATTTAGCTGCAATCTGATCCAATTTGTTACACATTTGTTGAAAAAACTTTTGCATTTCTATTTGTACTTTCTCAATTCCAGCCATTTTTTCAGCAAAGTTGTTTGTTCCCTCCCCCTCAGTATTTCCCATTACAAAAGCCATTGTATCTCTATGATATTATATCTCTATTGCAGTCTTAACTGGAGCTCCTTTTACGATCAGAGCAGAAGAGGCAGTTTGTACTTTCCTTATCTGTGTCATTGCAACTCCCTTCTGAGTCTGCCTGTTCAGCCCAAACAGAAGAGAAAGGGAGAGAAAAACACACACAAGCTGCTTCGCACTTCCTAGTTAGCCATTACAATCCACTTCGCCGGTTTGGGAAAAAAGAAAAACACAAAGAAACCCAACTTGCGATGTCTTTAACCCCTTAATTCTCAGGTACGTTGTTTATCCAAGATTATTATCTCCATGAACCCTTTCAAATTCAATCTTCTTTCCCTCCCTTGATTGGTCCCGAGAAAAAATTTATCTCACCGATTCTCTTTACTGCGGTGAACGCATTCCTCCACTGTTGCAAAGTTCAATAAATCCTCTTAGAAGTGGGAGCTGGCGGACCCCATGTCTCTCGAAGGAAACTTCAAAGTAGGCGTGAGTGATATCAGACCACAAATCTTCTCCTCCCCTCACGGTTCTGCTGACACAGCTTCATTCGTCAGAAAGACCACCCAGGAGGCTTAACGATTTAATTATGGTATCTCCAGCTCTTCCCCTAAATCTGGGGAGATTCACCTGTCTGGGTATTCACCCTGGATGGTTTAAAACCTACTTCGCTTCTCCGCTCGGCATGGAGAGGTTCAGCCTGCCATAGCCCTAAACCGGAACCCAGCTGCTAATCTGTTCCTCTGTGATCTTTGATCAACCTTGCACCTTCAGGCATATGGCAGTTAAGGCACCTTTAAGAAAGTGTGTGTATTGTGGAGGAAAACCTCCCCCCACAGACAGCACTCTTTTTTGTGTCTTATTTGCCTTGGAGAAGGACATACGGTGGATTCCTGCCACCACTCTAGGTCCTTTATCAAGCAAACTAGAAAGCACTGAGCTGATTGACTCAGATCGATCTTGTGGGAACGAACATTGCAGAGTTATTTAAAACAAAACGAAGATTAAAAGATGCTGACTAGGATCTCCACCCCTGCCCCCGAATTCCAACATAATAAATAACTCAATTTTTTAATATATATATATCTTAAAACTCTTCCAGGCCACTACACTCCAATCCAGTACAGCAGGAATGTGCAACCTGATGCCCCCCAAATGTTTTGGACTACAACTTCCATCAGCCTCAGCCAGCTCAGTCAGTGGTTATGGGAGATGCAGTCCAAAACATCTATAGGACACTGGGTTGCTTACCCATAATAAAGCGTACATGGAGCAGCTGGGGTAGCTATTTAAAAAGTTGAGATCCTCCTACTCAACTGCTTGGCAGGGAAAGAGGAGTGCAGTGCCCGGCGGGGGAGGACTGAATCTATCCCTCAGCTGGTTGCTGAAATTTCAGCATTTCAAAAAAAGGACTCTATGAATGCAGCCCAGGGTGTTGGGTCAGTTTGTGGGTGGGGAGCAAGCATGCACTTGGTGCACAATTCCTCATCCATCCAATGATACCATGTGTGAGCTTAGGAACATAAGAAGAACCATGCCGGAACAGACCAAGGGTCCATCGTCCAGCATTCTGTTCGCACAGTGGCCAACCAGCTGCCCACGGGAAAGCCACAAGCAGGACATGAATACAACAGCACCCTCCCAATCATGCTCCCCAGGGACCATACACATGCAGAGCTTGGCTCTCTTGAGACCCACCAGGCTCCCTGCCTATTGAAATACAGAATACAAATAGGTCTTGCAAGAATTATCCATAAATAGAAGATAGCAATCTAGTTGTCTCCTCACAGATCTTCCTGGTAACATGTGTTCATTTCCGGCGGGTCAAATGGGGGACTGGCTGGCTCCTGTGTGGTGCGGTTTTTCATCCGTTGGGATATACTCAGGCAAAGCTGTGACATTAGCCAATCAGTGCTATAGCAAGCCTACAGTTCAGCAAAGGTCACCCCCACCCCAGTAGTTCATTAGTCATAAAGTGCCATCACTAAATGGATATCAAGTGATTTATTTTGCCATTAGTCTTATCTGGCTTTCTAAAGCAAAGTCTTTAATGAATATGCAAAACCTCATATATTTTATAATCTTCTCCATTTGATAAATGAACCCCTCAGACAGCTGCTTTTAGAAAATTATGCCTATTTCGGTTTAGTTTCCAAAGAAGTTTTCGCCCTTTAAAATGCACCATTAGTGAAAATGCATTTTACTTTCCTAACAACTTTTATCATGATGGCATGCAATTGTATTTTTGCAAGTCAAAATCCAGGCCATTATAATCACCAACTCAACTCCCTAAAAAGCGTTTTGAGAGAACTAATGCAGAATTGTCCCCCACATCAATAAAATCCTCTGCATTTCCCAATGTAATAGCTAAGATATGGGGGAGCAATAAAAAGCTACCATGCGCCTCCCAGCTACCCAGGGAGCCATCCGTTTCAATTAAGAACACAGGCTGTGTCATGCAATGAAGGCAACCGAAAAACCTTGTTTAGTTTCATTATGGCCTCATCCAGATGAGCTTCTCCTTTTCACATCAAGACATCCATCTTCTGTCATCATAAAAGATCAAGCTTTAGAGCCAAATCTCTTTATTGCCGTTCAAATCCGCCTCTCATTGCACAGAGCGTGAATCCTCATTTTTATTTTTCATAATATTCTGTAACATTAGAAAAAAGGTCTTTGGGATTGGTTTGAAATGTACATCTTGCCATTCAGAACCCTGCCAGTTAAACATGGAATCTCTGATGCTCAAAGCCCTGAATATCAATAAATATTTTCCATATTCAGACAGTTCTTATCAGCCTTCTTAAACACAGGCATTGATGTATTCCATATTCAAACATTTCTTCTTACCTGCCAGTGGTAGAATGATGATAATAAGCTGCATTCTGCAAAGGGAAGGAGGACATGTTGCCAGCGCTGCCTTTCACTTAATAAAATCATGGCAAATCCAATATGTTACTCTGAACTCTCTCTCTTTAATGTCCCACTTAAACATTCATCATAGTCCAATAAACATAACTCAATTTTCCCATTTATTTTTAGATGGTACTCTAGGAAATGTATCTTCACACTACAGGGAGGCAATAGACATCGTTTTTAGATACTTCCTCTTTTAAGTAAGACACATCATACATGAGAGCTATGTTCACTGCAGACTCCAGCTTTCATTGTGATGTTGTCAAACATATTTTGGAGCAATGCAAATACTGATGAGGTTCCCAACCCTGCAAAGATATTATAATATATCCCAATGAGGGTGGCGTGGCACTCATGTCCTGCTTGTGGGTTTCCAGTTCACAGCTCTTTGGCCACTGTGTGAACAGAGTGTTAGAGTAGATGGACCCTTGGTCTGATCCAGCATGGCTCTTCGTATGTTCTTGTGAAGTGAAATCTTCAGTTGAAGGATTGGAACCCAAATTATTAAAGGCCATAGTACAAAGGAAGTTACTCACAGCTAAGTGTTGCTAAAATCTTTGGCTGGGATTGAAAGGTTCATGCGCATTCATACTGCACATCCATGTGCTCATACTGCATGTGCCCAAAGGTATCAACTTTCTTCCAGTTGTATGTTCAGAGACCCTGGAAAACAAGCCCCAAGGGACAGGGGACCTTCTGGAATGGTATTCCATGAAGCATGAGGAGCTGAAGGGTGTATTGGCAAACATCCTACGCATGAGCATGAGACTCTTTGGAACCCAGCAAATGAAACTTATGTTTGTCATGATTTGTGGGTTTCATTGATTTCAACAGGACATAGCTGCTGTGAAAAGCCAGGTTACATGACCAGTAGAACCTGAATCACCAGATTGCAAAGATAGATAGAGAGAGGTCGCGTTCGGACATCACTTTAGTCCACCATGGCTTTAATCAGCAATGCACAGTAGCTTATTTTTTAAGTAGCCCACGACCCCTGTGCCGCATAAGAGGGTTAATAAGCTACAGTGCATAGCTTATTAAGCTGTCCTCCACCTCCTGTCCCGCTGCAGTCCTCCCACCTGAGCAGTGGCATTGTTTCACCCATGCATTACATTGCAGCAGGGGCTACAAGGAGCAAAATCCTGGTGTGCACCAAAAAGGTCATGGCATAAATAAACCCTTGGAAGTTTGCAGGATCGTGACTGGGCTTCATACACAGCCTCTCCTAGGCTGGAGACACCCGATCCACCTTCAAATCCCTGTGCAATTACACCCAGAGGAGGGGAAATGCTTGGTACACCAATAAAGGGGTGGCCCAAATAAACCCTTGGAAGTTTGCAGGATCGACCATAGTTTTAATATTCACTTCACACAATCAGTGGCAAAATAGGGCTCCATCACACCTACTTTTTTTTCTCGGTTTGCACCCGTGGTTTCCCCCTCTGTTTTCTTAGCGAGTCGAGCGCGCGGCACTTTAATGTCTGTGCATTGTTGCGCTCATGTATCTTTTCACCTGTATTGCTACTATGCCAGCAAAGTCTCCTACCCTGCCCCCTACATTCTCCTTCCACCTGCAGTTAATTTTTAAATATTTTTAAATATTTTTTTCCTGTGCAAATACAATTGTACGGTAGGCTGAAATTGCACAATAACGTTAAAACAACACACTATGCTTTCCCCTAAGATCGTATTAAACAATATAAGTGAAGAGAAAGTATTACAATTAGTTTTTGGAGAAGTTTGTTGTCAATGGGAAGCCAACATTGTTCTAGTCAGGAAACCTAGACATGCCTACTCAGGAGTAAGAACCATAGCGTTGAATAGGACAGAGTCCTGGGCACAGGTGGCGGCGGCCTCCTCGCCTTCTCCATGGGGTGTTCGGGCGCCCTCTCTCCCTCCCCCTTCACGGTTGAGTAGTTGAGTGGAGAACCGTCCCACTCTCCTCTTTTGTCAGCCGCCCTTCGACACACACGCCCCAGACAAAAAACAGGATGGTCTGAGCAAGAGCAGCAATACATGGGAGGGAGGAGTGGCTTTATTGCACAAGGGGGAGGGGAACAGACTTTTCCCGCTCCAAAATAAAATGGAGAAAGGAGAGGAAGAGGTGAGATGAGTGCAGGTCAAGGATGATGTCATACTGCGCTGCAACAACACATACCAGGCATGGCGAGAGTGCGATAAATCACTGGTGTGATGGAGCTCATAGAAAAAGGCATAGGCTATATTATGTAGCTCATTTAGCCAACAGTTTGAGACATCCAAAATATTTGGTAAGTCAGATGTCTGGAAAACTGGTAGAGCTCTCTCTGTAGTACACATAGGGAGACAACAACTTGAGGAATGCCTGGCAAATGAAGGTAGCTGTGAACTTTGGCTACACACAGTGTTGCTTGCTCTAAATAATTGTATATATTTTCCTCAAGAAACAATATGTGACATGATTTCTCTGTATATGTGGAGCAGCTCTTCATTTTTATAAGCATGGTAGAGACCATGCAAAAAGTTAAATATAACTTTAAAGTTCATCGCACCTTGTTTTCTTTCAAAATCGCTGCTGTTTTCGCTGCCACTACTGCATCAGCAAATTTGGTCTCAAAATGGATATGGGGCTACGTGCAGCCACAGACAATACGTTGTCCACCCCTGCTCTAAAGAGAGGTAAACAACCCCCGTCCACTCCCAAACACTGCACCGGACTGCTTTCAAAATGCTAAAAGCCCTGGGCTTCAGTGCCTTCAGGGAATGTGTTCCTTTTCAATGAGACAACCAAGTTTTGGAACAGATTTGAACGGAATGAGCTACAGCAACGCTAGAATGGTCCAAGGCACCCAATCCTTAAAGCGCCACCACTTTGCATTCAGCATTCGTTCTCCCTCTGCACCACTGGCTACAACATCCATATTTCACAGTTGTTTTATGACCGCCTCGCTCAGTTGGGAGGTGAAACAAAAAAGTCAATTAGATCAACCATTGAACTGGGACATACTGTTTGAGTAATGGCCCGAATCGGAAGCAGGCACAGCAGAGATGCTCGCGATACAGCACAGCTTGCCACTTCAGCTGGCCTGTGGCCCATCTATTAGCACCAATTCAGCAGCACAAAGGGGTGGGGGAGAGGGAAATCTAGGGAGGAAGGGTATGAAAGAAGCAGAAAGAAAATCAAAGCAGTAGCTTTAAAGCCTCATCAGATGAGCGTTTTATCTAGGCTGACCCTATGAAAAGGAGGACAGGGCTCATGTAACTTTAACAGTTGTAGAGAAAAGGGAATTTCAGCCAGAGTCATTTGTATGCAATTAGTTCCTGGTGAAATTCCCTCTTCATCACAACAGTTAAAGTTGCAGGCACTATACTAGAGTCACCATATACAAAAGAAGGCAGGGCCCCTGCAACTTTAACTGTTGTGATGAAGAGGGAATTTCACCAGGAACTAATTGCATACAAATGACACTGGCTGAAATTCCCTTTTCTCTACAACTGTTAAAGTTACATGAACCCTGTCCTCCTTTTCATAGGGTCAGCCTAGTTTTATTGCATGCCCATTACTAGTCACTCATGGATTTTCGCAGGTTCTTTTCACAACGTTGTCTGCCTCCTGTGTGCCTCCCGCTCCTTTTGCTCATTTTTCCATCACAAAAAAAGACCTGGGAAATCCTATTCTTTTGGCTGCAACGAAACTTGCCACCATTTCCTGCGGTGTGCAGGAGAAGCAGCGCGATAAAAGCTCCCACTGAATGGGCCACGTGATTGTTGCTTGCTTCCTCCTTTCCCCCCCCCCCCACATAATTGCCTGAATGTGTTTGTTTCCACTAGCGCCAAACAATTTCCCTTTAGTGTCACATGTTTTAGACTGTAGGCCTACTGGTAGGGACTGTCTTACTATTGGTTTCTGTAAGCCACGCTTGGAGCCTGTTTCACCTGATGAGCAGGATAGAAACACTTTTAACACAGCCATCTTACCTGCCATGTTGGGGAGAACCAAAGGCAGACAAATTACCTCGTCCAAAGCTGGTCTTGTGCTGGCAGGGCAAGAATAGAGAGAAAAGTGGTACTCTCCTCCCCCTACCCTTTCCTATTCTGGATTTTTCCTTCCATTTTTGAATGATTTTCCCTTCCATTGCAACCAATCAGCGAGAAAGTATACATGCCATTTCCAGGGCTGGTGTATAGTTGATGGTTTTGCCAGTGCAGGTTCTCACTGCAGGTTACTGCTAGAGTTTTGTGATGAGAGAAACTATCCCACCTTTTTGCCTCCAAGGAACCCAAGGTGGTGAACATAATTCTCCTCTCCATTTTATCCTCATAACAACAACCTTGAGAGGTAGGCTAGGCTGAGAGTCTGTGACTGGCCCAAAGTCACCCAGTGAACTTCCATGGCCAAGTGGGGACTAGAACCCAGACCTCCCGACTCCCAGTCCACCACACTGGGCTTAAATATGGTTCAAAATATTGTATTCCCCCCCCCCAGATTATGTTTGTAAATTATTTATTTAATTATTAAATTTTAAGACAAGTATCACAGCAGTATTATTGGCTGTTAAGAAAAAAAAAGTAAAGATGTTTCTCAGCAAATTTGTTGGCAACTGTGCTTTCTGCTCTGACTCTTATAGACAAACATAGATTTATCCATCCATATGTTCTGTAGAATGTGATTTCCACCTTCACTGAAAATTTCTTAGGAAAGATTAACATGCATTAAAAAAGTATTGACAGAGTATCAGGCATAGCCAAGGATGATAGATTAAAATAGAGACGGTCTCCCTTTGAGAACTATTTTCCTAACTTAATTTGTCTTGTCATTTCGCTAAAATAACTTGACCCAGCAGGAGGTTAATTTTTTTCTTTTTTGATTTTTATCTAGTGCTCTTGATGAGGAGCAAGCTGCATAGAAAATGTTGCCTAGCAACCCAATATCTATTCCAAAATGGAGCAGAAAAGGAATTGCTTAGTGGGAGACTCCATTACCTCATCATGATGGACACAGAACTGCTCCCAACTTAAATGTCTGCCTGTTAGAACTTCCTGCTTGTACTATCAGATATGCAAATTAGATAGTTCATCCAATCTGTTTTGTCTTCACCTGAGCTGGGTTTATTTTAATGTTTTATGCCCTGATAGGAATTTTAGAATAAGCTTTTTAATTGTAATTGTAATGTTATCCTGATGTTGTTAGCAACCTTATATTTTTCACAGGGAATTCTCTGTGTGTGTGTGTGTGTGTGTGTGTGTGTGTGTGTGTGTGTGTGTGTGTATGAGAAAGAGAGAGAGAGAGAGAGAGAGAGAAAGTGAATGTTCAGACACACCCATATATTTCAATACAAATACACTGCTTGGAGCCCTGTTCCATCATCTTAATCCACAAAAGGAGCAAGGGAGTTCTGTGACCAAATCTCACTTTTCATCACTGCAAAGCATCAACATCAGAGGAGGACAGATGGAGACCACTGTTTTCAGCTGCGGATCCAGCATTCTGAGGTATTACAGCACCATCATTTCTGGTCACAGGCAGGGCAGCCACATACTAGTACCACAAACCTCCAATCTGCACTGCACTGACTTTTGGTTCAGCAGATTTCAAAGTGCTAGTTTTGGCTTCAGGACCGTTGCCTCCTCAACCCTAATCCTAACCTGAGGCTTAACCCTAACCCTAATTTACCACTGAGACTTCCCTCCAGCCACTCAAAGTAAATATGGAAACGGTCCTGGTGGCCTACTCAGTTAGCCTGGCCCTCCTAGGCCTTTCCATGGCCCCAATTCCTGTCCGGTGGCCTGGGCCTCCTCAACGCTAACCCTAATTTACTACTGAGACTTCACTCCAGCCACTAAAATCAGTATGGAAGCAGTCCTGGTGGCCCACTCAATTAGTCTTGTAAAGGTAGAGCAAAGGGGAGCGAGCAACCTGTCCCTTCGCCTCCACTGCCATCACTTTCCCAGAGGCTCCCTGGCACCGTAGTCTCTTGGGAAGAGCACTAGAAGCCTGGCCCAAAATCTCTGGATTTAGCACTTGACCCAAGATGCAAGAAAATAGCAGCATGCGTATTAACGAGGTAGAATAATTTATTTAAACTAAGGTTGAGGGCATATGGGAAGAACAACTAAAAATACCTATAAAGGCATGCGAAGCATAAAACCCAGTAACCTTAAAACATAAGTGGATCCACAGTAGGCTACAGAATCGGACTCAAAGAGCGCTTATCAATGGTACCTTTTCACACTGTGGGGAGGTAACGATCAGGGTACCACAGGGTTCAGTCTTGGGCCCAGTGCTCTTCAATATTTTTATTAATGATTTGGACGAGGAGGTGCAGGGAATGTTTATCAAATTTGTAGATAACACAAAATTGGGTGGAATCGCTAATACCCTGGGAGACAGAAACAACCTCCAAAGTGATCTTGATAGACTGGAGCGCTGGGCTGAAAACAACAGAATGAAATTTAATAGGGATAAATGCCAAGTACTACACCTAGGAAAAAGAAACCAAATGCACAGTTACAAGATGGGGGACACTTGGCTAATCAATATGACAAGTGAGAAGGATCTTGGAATTGTTGTAGATCACAAGCTGACTCTGAGTCAACAGTGTGATATGGCTGCAAAAAAAAGCAAATGCTATTTTAGGCTGCATTAATAGAAGTATAGCTTCCAAATCGCGCGAGGTACTGGTTCCCCTCTATTTGGCACTGGTTAGGCCCCATCTTGAGTATTGTGTCCAGTTCTGGGCACCACACTTCAAGACGGATGCAGACAATCTGGAGCGTGTTCAGAGGAGGGCAACGAGAATAATTAGGGGTCTGGAAACAAAGCCCTATGAGGAGAAATTGAAAGAACTTGGCATGTTTAGCCTGGAGAAGAGAAGATTGAGGGGAAACATGATAGCACCTTCAAATACTTGAAAGGTTGTCACACAGAGGAGGGCCAGGATCTCTTCTCGATCAACCCAGAATGCAGGACACGGAATAATGGGCTCAAGTTACAGGAAGCTAGAAAAACTTCCTGACTGTTAGAGCAATACGACAATGGAACCAATTACCTAGAGAGGTGGTGGGCTCTCCCACATTAGAGGCATTCAAGAGGCAGCTGGACAACCATCTGTCAGGGATGCTTTAGAGTAGATTCCTGCATTGACCAGGGGGTTGGATTCGATGGCCTTATAGGCCCCTTCCAACTCTACTATTCTATAATAATAAAACCTAGCTGAAACTACTTAGTCCAACGTAGGGCCCTGCTGCCTCAGCCTTGAACACCTCCACGCACACCATGAGGAGGGGCAAGACAAAGACTCGACAGGGTAGCCCCTTACTTTCTACCCTCCAATTTTCTACTTCATCCTCGGCTCCCTCGTCCCTTCAGATCAATCCTGGCGCCTGATTTCACACCTCTCCAGCTGCATAATCCTCCCTCCTGCCACCCGGAGTGGTTTACGACCTTGAAACTGATAAGCTTACTTGTTCCTGGTGCCAAGTCCCTTCTATCTTGTCCACCTCCCTTCCCCAGGTTGCCTGTGGTAAATATACTGGGGGGTGTCCTTCCTAACTTAAAATAGATTCATTAAAAGTGTCTTCTAAAACTACTTCCTCTCCAACTATTTAACCCATACTGCATCCCAGTGCAGTCTATCTGCTCTCTATCACAAGTCTGCCCCTCCTAGGCTCTTCCATGGCTCCAGTTCCTGTCCAGTGACTCGTGCCTCCTCAACCCCTGACTAACCTGAGCATTAATCCTAACCCTAATTTACAATTGAGACTTCCATTCAGCCTCTCAAATTCAGTCTGGAAGCACTCCTAGCAGACCAATCCATTAGTCTGGCCCTCCTAGGCTCCTCCATCACCCTGGTTTCTCCCTGGTGTCCTGTGCCTCCTCAAGCTTAATCCTAAACTGAATATTGACCCTAACCCTACTTTCCCAATGAGACCTCACTACGGACACTCACAGTCAGTATGGAAGAAGTCTTGGTGGTCCACTCAGTCAGTCAGGCCCTCCTAGGCTCTTCTGTGGTTTCGGGTCCTGTCCGGTGACCTGTGCCTCCTCAACCCTAACCTAGGGATTAGCCCTAACCCTACTTTCCCACTTAGACTTCCATACAGCTACTCAAATTCAGTATGGAAGCACTTCTGGAATTCCACTCAGTGATTCTAGCCCTCCTAGGCTCTTCCATGGCCCTGGTTGCTGCCTCATCACCATTACCTCCTCAACCCTAACGCTAACCTGAGGCTTCATCCTAACCTTAATTTATTACTGACACTTCCCTCCAGCCGCTCATTTATTTATTTTAATTTTAATTTTAATTTAATTTAATTTTTATTTATTTTATTTCTAACCCGCCTCTCCATCCAGATCGAGGCGGGGAACAACAATAAATATAAATATAAAAATCATAAAATTGATAAACCATTAAAATACATTATTAAAAACATCATAGTCTGTATAGAAGCAGAACTGGTGACCCATATGGTTAGTCTAGCCCTCCTCGGCTTTTGAGTGGATCCGGTTCTTGTCCAGTGACCCATGGCTCCTCAACACTAACACTAACCTGAGTAATGGCCCTTACCCTAATTTACTACTAAGACTTAATTCTGGCCTCTTAAAGTCAGTCTGGAAGCAGTCCTGGTGGCCCACTAAGTTAGTCTGGCCCTCCTAGGCTCTTCCGTAGCTCCGTTTCCTGTACCTGTACCTCCTCAAACGTAACCCTAACCTGTGTATTAACCCTAGCCCGATTTTTCCACTGAGATTTCCCTCAAGACAGTCTGGAAGACGTCTGGGTGGTCCACCCTGTTAGGCTGGCCATCAATAGACTCTTCCATTACTCAGCTTTCTGTCCGGTGACCTGTGCCACCTCAACCCTACCCTAACCTGAATATTAACCCTTACCTTAACTTATGGCTTAGACTTCCCTCCAGCCTCTTAAATTCAGTATGGAAGCACTCCTGGTAGTCCACTCAGTTATTCTGCCCCTGATTGGCTCTTCCGTGGCCCAGTTCATGTACCTCCTCAACACTAACCCAAACCTGTACCTCCTCAACACTAACCCAAACCTGATTTACCACTGCAACTTCACTCCAACTACTAAAATTCACAGTAGCAGCAGTCTTGGTAGTCCACTAATTTAATTTGGCCCGCCTATGCTCTTCTGTGGCTCATGTTCCTGTCTGATGACCCATACTTCCTCAAGTCTAACCGTACCCATAACCCTAATTTGGGATTTAACCTTAACCCTAATTTACTACTGAGACTACATTCCAGCCTATCAACGTCAGTCTGGAAGCAGGCCTGTTGGCCCCCTCTTTTAGTCTGGCCCTCCAAGGCTCTACCATGGTCCCGGTTCCTGCCAGGTGACAAATGCCTCAACTCTAACCCTAACCCTACCCTCACCCTAACCCTAACAATGCTAACCCTAACAACCCTAACCTTACCCTAACCCTACCCTAACCCTTACAACCCTAACACTAACACTAACCCTCACCCTACCCCAAATCTACCCTACCCCTACCCCTCACCCTATCCCTACCCCATCCCTAGCCCAAGCCCAAGCCCTACCCCTACCCCTACCTCTTCCAACCCTGAACCTACCCCTACCCTACCCCTAACCCTAAACTTAACCCTTACAACCCTAACCCTAATCTAACCCTACTCCTAATCCTTACAACCCTACCCCTAACCCTTACAACCCTAATACTAACCCTACCCTAACCCTAATGCTATCCCTAACCATGACCCTTCCCTAACCCTTACAACTGTAACCCCAATTTATTTATTTATTTATTACATTTGTATATCGCCCGATAGCTGAAGCTCTCTGGGCGGTTTACATAGGATTAAAACAATTAAAAACAATATACAAAAATTAATACAGCAAAAACATACAACATACACACATACATTTAAAACTGCTACAACAGCCCAAAAAAGCTACAAAAACAAACCCAGGCTCCGCAGATATTGCCAAATGCCTGAGAGAAGAGGAAAGTCTTGACCTGGCGCCGAAAAGATAACAATGTTGGCGCCAGGCGGGCCTCATCAGGGCGATCGTTCCACAATTGGGGGGCCATCACAGAGAAGGCCCTCTCCCTTGTTGCTGACCTCCCCCAACCCTACCCAGACCCAGACCCCTATGCCACCCCTAACCCTAACCCTACCCTAGCCTTAACCCTTACAACCTAACCCTTACAACCCTAACCCTAAACCCTAATCCTACCCATAACCCTATCCCTTACAATCCTAACCCTAACCCGACCCTAACCCTAAACCTTACAACCCAAACCCGAACCTAACTTAACCCTATCCTAACCCTAACCCTAACCCTAACCCTACCCTACCCTAACCCTAATTTGAGCTTTGAGCCTTACCCTAATGTACCACTGAAACTGAACTCCAGCCCCAAAAATTCATTAATGCAAGCTCTCCAGTTTGCCCACTCAGTCTCTAAAGCCCTACTAAGCTCATCCATGGGCTCGGCTCCTGACAGGGACGCCATGCCTCCTCAACCCCAACCCTAACCCTAACCCTAATTTGAGCATTGAGCCTAAACCTAAAGTACCACTGAAACTTAACTCTTCCGTGGTCCCGTTCTTACCCAGTGATCCTTGCCTCCTGAATCCTAACCTAACCCTAATTTATTACTGAAAATTCGCTCCAGCCACTCAAATTCCATCTGGAAGCAGTCCTGGTGGCCCACTCAGTTAGTCTTGCCCTCCTAGGCTCTTATGTGGGTCCGGTCCCTGCCCAGTGACCCATACCTCCTAAACCCTAACCCTTACCCTACATCTAACCCTAACCCTTTCCCAAGTCTTAACCCTAACCCTAATTTTCAACTCAGACTTCACTTCAGCTACTTCTAGTCATTATGGAAGCAGTCAGGGTGGTCCACACATTTCACTTGGCCCTCCTAGGCTCTTCCGTGGCCCTGATTCCTGCCATGTGACCAGTGGATCCTCAGACCTAACCCTATCCTGAGGTTTAACTGTAACCCTAATTTAGTACTGAGACTTCCAGTTTCTTCCAGTGTCTCCTCAACCCTAACCTGACTATTAACCCTAACCTTGATTTGACCTTGAGAGTTGCTTTCCACGACTCAAAGTCAGTATGGAAGCAGTCCTGGTGGTCCACCCGGATATTCTTGACATCCTAGGCTCTTCCGTGGTCCCAGTTCCTACCTGGTAACGTATGCCACCTTGACCCTAACCCAAACCCTAAATTGAGGCTTAATACTAACCCTAATTTTCTACTGAGACTTCAGCCACTCAAAGTCAGTGTAGAAGCAGTCCTGGTGGCACACTCAGTTAGTCTGGCCCTCCTAGGCTCTTCCTTGGTCCCAGTTTCTAACTGGTGACCCGTGCCTCCTCAACCCTATCCCTAACTTGAGGTTTAACCCTAACCCTAATTTACTACTGAGACTTCCCTCCAGCCACTCAAAGTCAGTATGGAAGCAGTCCTGGTGGCACACTCAGTTAGTCTGGCCCTCCCAGACTCTCCTGTGGGTCCAGTTCATGTCTGGGGACCAACCCACCTCAACCCGAACCCAATGGAAGCAGTCCTGGTGGACCACTCAGTTAGTCTGGCCCTCCTAGGCTCTTCCTTGGTCCCAGTTTCTAACTGGTGGCCCATGCCTCCTCAACCCTATCCCTAACTTGAGGTTTAACCCTAACCCTAATTTACTACTGAGACTTCCCTCCAGCCACTCAAAATCAGTATGGAAGCAGTCCTCGTGGCCCACTCAGTTAGACTCGCCCTCCTTTGCTTTTCCTTGGGTCCAGGTCCTCTCTGGAGACCCAGTCCTCCTCAACCCAAATCCTAACCTGAGGAATCACCTGATTCCTGGCCCACCCAGGCTTTTCTATGACCCCGGTTCCTCTCCGGTGACCCAGGCCTCCTCAACGTTAACCATAACCTGAGTATTAACCGTGACCGAATTTACCACTGAGACTTTCCTCCAGCCACTCAAAGTCAGTATGGAAGCAGTCCTGGTGGTCTACCTAGTTAGTCTGAACCTCCTAGGCTCTTCCGTGGCCCCATTCCTACCTGGTGCCCTTTCACAGTTTACAACCAGAGTTATCTCAGGGAGCCTCTATCTGAACCTACCTGTGAGGCCAGATGAGAAGGAAGTTTTACCTGCAGAAGAGCTGGGATTTGAATAAAGGAAGATCATTCAGGTTTCATTTGGTTTATCACTATTCTGGATAGGCTAGGGATGGAAGATGTACATTTTGAAGGTTAGTGGGAATTTCACAAATGGGCGAGGAATCTGAACACCAAACCTCAGGTTTGTATATGTACTTTTGGGTTTCAACAGATGACACTATAGCAGGGGTAGGGAACCTGGTGCCTTTCAGATGTTTTGGAACTCCCATCAAGCCTACCCAGCATGGGGGTTATCAGGAGTGGTAGTCCAAGACATCTGAAGGGCACCATATTGCCTTCCTCTGGTGTATATGATGTTTCCTGAAACCTTATGTCGGTTTTTAGGTGAATAGATGGATTTTGAACATTATAGGCCTGCATATCACAACAAAAGGCCATTAGAAGGACTTAGACCAGGGACCCCCAAATTTGTGGGGCTTGTAGGCTCACTTGGCATTTTGAGGAAGTGTCATGGGACTCTCACAAAATGGCTTCCATGAGTGGATGGCTTGCCCCTTCATAAAATGGCTCCCCTGCTGAGCATGGTCAGTCACAAAACATAGGCTGATCATATGAAATGGAGGACAGGGCTCATGTAACTTTAACAGTTGTAGAGAAAAGGGAATTTCAGCTGGTGCCATTTGTATGCAATTAGTTCCTGGTGAAATTCCCTCTTCATCACAACAGTTAAAGTTGCAGGGGCCCTGCCTTCTTTTGTATATGGTCACTCTAGTATAGTGCCTGCACCTTTAACTGTTGTGATGAAGAGAGAATTTCACCAGGAACTAACTGCATACAAATGACACTGGCTGAAATTCCCTTTTCTCTACAACTGTTAAAATTACATGAGCCCTGTCCTCCTTTTCATATGGTAGCCTACAAAACACTCATTTCCCCAAAGGCAAACTAGTCAGATTAAAAGAAAGTAACCTGCCTAAGAACCTAAGTATGAGGCAGAAGTGGGGCCGACACTCCAAAACACAAAAACACATTTTTGAACCCAAATAAAGATGACAACCAGAGAGAGAGAGAGAGAGAGAGAGGGAGGGAGGGAGGGAGGGAGAGAGAGAGAGAGAGGGAGGGAGAGAATAGTCCTGGTGATGAGAAAGATGTTATGCTGGAAATATCTCAGTAAGTGACACATCAGAGACCAGTAAAAGATTGGTGGGCGGGGGAGTCATACAAAGTTGATCATGGCAGAAAGATTGTATTTATTTATTAAATATATTTCTATCTTTTCCCAGACCACCTCTCAAACAAAATGCCCATTCTTCCAGTAATAGAACATTGAGCAGATATTAAGCATAAGAGTAACAGAAGTAAACAATGGGCACTACATGCAAGAGAAGAACACGTGGGTAAAATAATTAAAGTCAATATGTTTATTTAGGCAAATGAATTGTATTTACACAAGAGAAAGTTTTGAGAGGCTACGTATATTGAGAAGCCTATGCCTAGTGTGAATGCTAAAGCAGAAATAGGACAGGCGCTTAGGTTTGTGTACCAATGGCTTTAAGTATGTGAGCTGAGAGTGAGTTCTGTGAATGCCTTTAAGGAGTTAAGTGCAGGGGCTGCCTGTATGGCACCAAGTTGCCGCTGCCTTAAGCAAAACCCCACACTTTCTCTGTAACGGGGTGGGTGGGGCAGTGGCTCATTCTGATGCAGAGGGAGGGCACAGGGTTTCTGGTAGCCATTGTCCCACTGGGCCTGCCCTCTGCCCGGGTGGATGGCAACCATTCAGGGTCAACATCCGCCCAGGAATGCCTCCGATGTGACTCCAGAGCTGGATAGATAGCAGATGCGCCATACTTGCCTCACTCCAGGGGAAAACGTTGGGTTAAGTCTACAACATTTTAAAGTCACAGCTTCACAGGAAAGCTCCACAATGGCTGCTGCATCATATAACAGACGCAGTGCCACCACACCCACCCACTGCGGGGCTTTCAGGCTGTCCAGGCAGCCCCCATGTTTTGGTGTTGTGTGTTAATTTTGTAATTGGATATTGGCGGCTTCTTGGGATCTATTTCAAATCCTTGTTTCAGGCAGCCATGGAGCTCTGCCATTGAGAATGGTAGGGTAACCATATGAAAAGGAGAACGGGCTCCTGTATCTTTAACAGTTGTATAGAAAAGGGAATTTCAGCAGGTGTCATTTGTATGCATGCAGCACTTGGTGAAATTCCCTCGTCATCACAATAATTAAAACTGCAGGAGCCTTGCCTAGCATGACCAGATACAAAAGAGGGCAAGGCTCCTGCAGCTTTAACTGCTGCAACGAAGAGGGAATTTCACCTGGTGCTGCATGCATACAAATGACATGCTGAAATTCCCTTTTCTGTTCAACTGTTAAAGTAGGGTGACCAGATAAAATCCAGGTCAGGGCTCATGTAACTTTAACAGTTGTAGAGAAAAGGGAATTTCAACCAGTGTCATTTGTATGCAATTAGTTCCTGGTGAAATTCCCTCTTCATCACAACAGTTAAAGGTGCAGGCACTATACTAGAGTCACCATATACAAAAGAAGGCAGGGCCCCTGCAACTTTAACTGTTGTGATGAAGAGGGAATTTCACCAGGAACTAATTGCATACAAATGACACTGGCTGAAATTCCCTTTTCTCTACAACTGTTAAAGTTACATGAGCCCTGACCTGGATTTTATCTGGTCAGCCTATGTTAAAGATACTGGAGCCCTGTCTTCCTTTCCATATGGTCACCCTATTCTAGTTATCACTGTCACTTCTCCTGTTAGTAAAGTGGTTTATCTGTGTGTGATTACACTAGGTGCCAAAAGAGGCCCGCAGAGACTGTGCTTGCATGTATAAGAGGGACCCAGGACACACACAGGAAAATCTCAGATTGTTAAGAGGCCTCGATATCCCGCTGCTACTTATTAAAAGGACAGGAAAAAAGAGATGTACATATACCTAGTTGCCCAAGTGCTGTTGTCTCATGTTTGCCTCCCCGCAGCCGAGAGGGAGGAAGAGTGCATCTTCCCCCTCCCAATGGCTCCAACAGCAAGGGGGAACAGGCTCCCCTCGCTGCAGGCATCTGATCAGCTCAGCCTCCCACAACGGCTACAGGGCTGGAGAAGTGGATGGCGCAAGGCCATGAACCTCTTCCGTGTTCTGCGAGGGTGGCCGTTGTGCACCGCTATCGCTCTTTGCTTAAACTGCGGACTTCCAAGCTGGAGTGTATTGTGGGTCGTGGTGGCAGCTGTCCCCAAAGCCATGAGCCCAAGCTCAGAGAGAGCAACCACAGCCCCTCGACTTGCGCTGGGTGCTTGTAGCAACCATTCCTCAAGGCAGATTATGGAACCAGGCATTCTGATTCAAAAAGAATGAACTGCAAAGGGGAAGCACACTTCTGAATGTGAGTTCCACAGCTATGGGGGTAGGTATTGACACGTAAGAAGCTGCCTTCTACCGAGACAGAACATTGTTCCACCTAGCCTAGTATTGTCTACACTGACTGGCAGCGGCACTCTCCAGAGTTTCAGGCTAGAGTTGTTCTTGCCCTGTCTGGAGATGCCAAGGGTCAAAGGTGGGGCCTTCTGCATGCAAAGGATGTGCTCTGCCACTGAACTGCAGCTTCTCCCTGAGGTCAGTTTGGCCTACAACTGATATTTTGGCCTATAACTCCCATCAGCCCTAGCCAGCATAGCCAATGCCATACATATCAAGATACACATCCCAATACACATGCCAATGAGAGCAATGCGTTGGAAAACAACCCTCTCAGTTAGTATTGGTTGTTTATTTGAAGGACTTTTATCTGGCTCTTCAGACAAAAAGGGCTCCTGGAGCAGCTTACAAAAATGAATAGTAAGAGTCTCTACCACCTCAGGCTTCCTAGCTAAAAGATATGACACAAAAGGAAAAGGGACTGGGAGGGATGAGAAACAAACACTAGTTCATCATTCCGAAATCTGTATAACATACAGCTTGAGTGGGGAAAAGAGTTCCAAGAAGAAGAGGAGGAGCCCAAAATTGCCAATCTCTCAGCACAGCCAATGGCGTGACCCAGCTTCCTTTCACTCCATCTGCTTTAGCCTGATGGGGATGCCTACAGCTAGAGGTGATAGTTGATGGAGAGAGGCGTGTAATGGAGGTGGCTTCGTAACAGAGCTGATCACAGACCTGCTCCCCTCCAAGAGGTTCCAAGGTTAGAATCTTGGGTTGGAATTCCTTTGCAGTGATTACACCCCAGTTCTGAAACTGCCTGCCCATGGAAGCTCATCTAGCCCCCTTACTAATGACCTGTCACGGAATGGCAAAGACCTTCCAGTTTTGGCTGGCATTTGGCTTTACTGCTGCTATTTCACCACTCTTATTTCTTAAAGTGACTATTTTATCCAGTCTTTTGTAGTCTTGATAGTTTGTTGTTTGTTTGTTTGTTTGTTTGTTTAATGATTGTGTGTAGGGTGACCAGATAAAATCCAGGTGAGGGCTCATGTAACCTTAACAGTTGTAGAGAAAAGGGAATTTCAGCCAGTGTCATTTGTATGCAATTAGTTCCTGGTGCAATTCCCTCTTCATCACCACAGTTAAAGTTGCAGGGGCCCTGCCTTCTTTTGTATATGGTGACTCTAGTATAGTGCCTGCAACTTTAACTGTTGTGATGAAGAGGGAATATCACCAGGAACTAATTGCATACAAATGACACTGGCTGAAATTCTCTTTTCTCTACAACTATTAAAGTTACATGAGCCCTGACCTGGATTTTATCTGGTCAGCCTAATTATGTGTTGACTTGAGCACAATATGGAGAAAAGGCAGATTAGAAATTTTAATAATAAATAAACCCTTAACTGGAGAGCAATTCCCCAGAGCCTGGAACAGAAGTCTTTCATAGGTCTCCTACCCATTCCTTTTAACTGGAGATACTGGGCAATGAATCTGGAATCTTTGGCATGCAAAGCATTGCGCTATCAGACCTCATCTTATCCTTGTCATGGGAAGGTTTGTGCATATAAAGACCTCTAGGGTCATTTTGTAGCCCCCCTCATTTTTGTTCTCATCAACCCAAATTGACAAACTGTAAAGGGACAATGTGTTTGAAAACTTTTACCTTTTCTTCACAGGTTTCTGAAATAAAATATTTACCAGACCTAGAGGGTGTAACAGATTTTGACACGTAAGTATCTATATAATATACAAATATTAGATGTATATTACATAAACCTGTTTAATTAAAAATAAAAAAGAATTATCTAGGACATTTGATTGCTAGCTATACCAATTGCAGTATGCAGCAGGCAGATGGCAGATGGCTATTGGGCAACATCTGCTGGTGAATCCTATGCATAGCTGTATTTTGACAACATGAAGTTTGGAAGCACAAGAAATTATAGCAAACCATCAACCCACCTTGCAAACATTTTTGCGGTATTATCAGGCAATCCAGCACCTCCATGCTAAATATTAACTGAGAATTGACCATTAAAGGCATGGGACATGGCTCACATTTACATCCCAATGTTGTGAGTTGTTCTGCCGAGACGCCAGCTCAGCAAGAGCTCAACACTGACACACAACACATCTCTTTGTCATTGTAACCATCAGCACTGCTATGCCAGCATTTAATCTCTCCACCTCAAACCCTGGTCTGAAGATGGATGGATACTACATGGTTGAGAAGACCTGCCAAACCCCAAAGTTGAGGCTATAAACTTATACCGAGCATTCTCTCCTAAGTAATATTTCCAATTCCTAATTTGCCTCAGAAGTAGCTTATGGGCAACTGCTGGCAGAAAAGTAATTGTTACCTCAAGGGCTGTTTTAGAACCAATGTTCCACGTATTTTCTGAAACTTCTTACAGCTTGCTTATGAGGATATCATGTAGTAATGTCAAAAAATACCTGCGGAACTGAAAGATATGGGTGTTCTTGACTTGTCTGTTGAATGATGTTAAACTATTGAAAAGGCAAGTAGTCATCCTGCTCCAATAATAAGATCCACATTTAGATGTCAACAAAGAGCTTCTTCAGACAAGTATTTTATCGCACACTCGTGACTGGCCACTCAAGGAACTTTGCAGGTCATTTTGACAATGCCGTGTTCCTCCTGCGCATCTCCCACTGGTCTTTCGCTCCTTACACCATTTTTTCATTGTAAAATAATCCTCCAAAGGCATGACTCTTTTGAACTACAGGGACTTTTGCCGCTACTTCCTGCTGTGTGCAGAAGTTTTGCTATAAAACGCCCACTAGAGGGCGTTGTCCCACTACACTGAATGAGCCATGTAGTTGCTTTTCTTCCTGCTCCCTTCCTCTGTGTAATTGCAGCTCCTTGCAGAAGCGGAAGAGAT
This sequence comes from Anniella stebbinsi, assembly GCA_029215795.1. Classification (NCBI taxonomy): domain Eukaryota; kingdom Metazoa; phylum Chordata; class Lepidosauria; order Squamata; family Anniellidae; genus Anniella; species Anniella stebbinsi. Next base: position 142,251,833 of record JARDYH010000001.1, read on the forward strand.
GCAGCTTCAGAGCCAATGATAAGGCAATGTGATTTCCACACACCCCATGAAGGAGCTCTAAGACACACATTCCCTCCATGTAGGTGAACATATGAAGGCACATCCACATCACAATGTTCATCTGGTCCCAACTGAACTGACTGGATGGTGATGGGCATCCTCATCCAATTGCACAACTAGTTAGCTAGCGCACAATTTCAGTTAGATTTAGGTCTATGAATATATATAGAAGATTGATTTCCAAAGGAGCAGCCATCATGTCAGTCTATGGCAGCAAAACTAACAAGTCTTCTGCACAGAACAGCATCTCCCATGTATGTAAGTCATATGTAAAGAGATTTACACCAGAGGATATGCAGGGCAAAGAATTTGTCACAGTAGCAGTATCTTGGAGACAGCGTACCATGTAACAAGGGAAGGCACCAGAACTACATTTGGCAGCAGCGCTTAACAAAAGTTTCACACTAAGAGCCAGTGTCATGTAGTCATTAGAGTGTTGGACTGGGGAGACCTGGGTTCAAGCCCCACTCAGCTATGACGCTCACTGGGGTGATTTTGGGCCAGTCACTGACTATCAGTCTAATCTACCTCAAAGGGTTGTTGTGAGGAAAAAATGGAGAGGGGGAGGATCACCTTGAAGAGGAAAAGGCAGGATATAAATGTAAAACGTAAAGAAAAATAAAATAAAAAATGTTTCTACAGAAAAATTCTGATAATCCAAAAGCGCCCACAGTTCAAAGAATCAAGAATTTTAGTGCTGATCTTACTTTCCAAGTGATGGTAACTGAAAACTAAGGGCATCTTCAGATGGGGCATTTTCTCCCATGATTTACCTCTTCTTCCTGTTCTGGGTTCTTTTTGGGATTTAAATAGGGTCTTTATACAGCCAGTTTTCTTTTCATGCATAACGCTACATGCCATTTGCAACATGGGTGGAGCCTGGCAGGATGTTATCAGTTGTCCACCTCTCTGGCATAGCCCCTGCCCTCTCTCGGGCGTGAAATGAAACATTTCTTCACAAGTTCAGAAGTCTGTGTCTTTGGAGATCCACCTCTCCCCCATGCAAGTCAGCATTGTCCCTGTAAAAGCAACAGTAACACTTTTTAATTTGTGCACTGGGAAAGGGGATTGTGTTGAAGGGGGTTACACTTATCTCATGTGTGTGTGCGTGCGCATGGAGATTGAATAGAAAGGGTTAAAAGTTTTCCGAGCAGCATGTGCAGAGCAGCCCACATCCCATTGCTAAACGCTGATTCTTCGCAAGTTCAGAAGTCTGCATGTTACAGGTCAGCCTTCCCCAACCCAACGTGCAAATCAGTATTGCCCCTGTAAAGAGCGTCATTGCAGCTATGACCATGCTTCCTAGCCATGCGATTTCCCTGCCGCCTGAAAATGCTCTAAAAACAGTAACTCTTTTCTCATTTGAGTAGGGGGATTAAATAGAAACGGGTTGTATCTACTTACAGCCATTGCAACCAGCATCCCCTCCCCACTGCCCATCTGCTTAGGCATTCCTGAAATTCAGAGCTGAGCAGGGGCGGAGAGGTGGTCATGTGATGAAACCGCCCCGTCAGTACTGACGTCAATGCTGTACCGCCCAACACCCGCCCATCCAAAGCAGGACATAGCATGATGGGAGGATTACACGGGGAAACAATGGCAGTTTAATTCCATGACCGCCAAAAATACCGTATTTTCCTGATAGTAAAATAACGCGTGAAATGGGAGGGGGAGATATGAGACAATGACTGTATGGCAACAGTATCGTGTAAAGCTCGCGGGAAAACCAGTGACCAAACCGTGATGATCACACGAAAAAATGCCTGTCTGAAGACGCTCTTAAATTTAGACAGGATTAGACAACAGTATTCTCTTCTCCAGCACATCCTGCAAGTTTCTGCATGCATGCGTTTCTCTCATCATTTTTGTGCTTTGGTACCACAGATTGTACCAGTGTCAACCCACTCCTAGTTTATAAAGCAATGTAATTGGGGGAGGCAATGTGTTCAAGTCTATTTGTAGAGAAGATCCGATTACTGCAATACTATTATAGCAACACCAATCATTACTAAATATTTAACCAAACATGTTTTTATTTGTCATTTTATGCATTTATAGAAGTGTTTTTTTAAAAAATAAATCAGCAGAAATCTATGAGGGTTACACATACAGCCGCTGATGCTTATTAGTAAATAGGAACCACCAGAAAATTAGCAACTCTTGTTTGTCCTAAATAGTGATTAAACATGCATAGTTTGTTTGGAAACAAGCATAGTTCCATTGTTTGGAAAGATTTTGCAGCTAGTTGTGCTTCTGATAAAGTACTTTGTTTTTAGTTAGTAAAGTATTAAAACTGAAGGAAGGTCTCACTCTAAAGGATTTGATATATCATGTTATAACTGAATTTGAAGTTGGCAGGTTCTTATTAAACAAGCCCACTTTTATTTAATTTTGTTTTTCAAATCCCCAATTCCCACTACAGATGACATGTCACGTCGCTGAAGACCAGGGAAATTTGAAGACATCTTTAACCAAGTTCATTCTCAGTATATATTTTAAAGTGACACTTATGCTCACATGAATACTGCAGAGGTAAAGGCAACCATGATCCATTTTAATTCAAAAGATTAGCATTATCACAAAACTAGAAAGTGCATGTATAAAAACATTTTCAGAAAAAGGAAGTGGTTAAACAGGTTTACATATTTTATACAATAAATGCTTCAAAGGAAACATTAAATGGTGTATAGTTAACATATCAAAAAGGCACCAATTCTTTAAAACAGTTACAATATATGTTCACTGAATATTTCTGTGCTACAGCATTTGTAACTCAAATGAAAACTGTTTTATGGCACAATGATCTTTGGTACAGCACTTTAGTGCATGCAACATGGCCATAGGTACATGGTTTTAAGTGCATATCAATAGCTGCTTAAAAGAAATGTCCATTTAAATATATTAATGCAACAGCTACCTACAGTACAGTACAGAATACTGATTATACAGTTTAATATACTTTTTCTTTGTTAAGCAGTGGTCAGTTTTCAAGTTAGCTTGTATTAAGAAAAAAAAGTAGGGGGATCCAAGTTTCCTTGTAAAGAATTGTGAACAGTTTCTTCTTGTATCTTCAGTTTCACATAAAGCCAGAGCTGAAACAGAAAAGGTTGTATTAAGTTTTGCCTTTCTCTCCAGAAAGCAAATGTGTTTTACTATATTAAATCTTCCATTTTTAAGAACCCCATGCTTATTTTGATAAATACCAAATGAATGAAATCCTAAACTGACATAAATGTAGAAAAATATTAAATGGTACAGACTTTCCTAGACTGAACCTTTTAGACAAGTATGTCAGGTAGAAATGGTTTAGCGTAGCATTCTCCCTGATATGCTAACTTTCCAGATGAAGGGAGAATAAACCCTACCTGAAGTCTAAAGTGGTATATTCCAGAAAGGGCTGTATATTCCAGAAAGGGCTGTATCATGTGCATTTTCTATACAATTAAATCAATTTTAATAAACAAATCCCTCCATTCTCCCACTCAAATCTGAATAAGTCTTTAATCTGACATTCTTAAAAAAACATAGATGCTGGTTTGTATTGAGAATTGTATCAATTATGCTCTATATTTCCTTTTTAAAAAATTGCATTCCTTTTAATACAAAACAAAAATAATAATTTACAACAGAGGAAAGAAAATAGTACATTACAATATTACTCCCACCCTAGCAGAACAAACTGCTCAAACAAAAGGAATTAGCTGTTCCTGAAATAAGGGAGCTTCGCTCACCTGCCCCATTCCTGAAATGAGCATTGCTCATTTCTGTGCTTATTTCAGGAATCGCTAATTCCTGTTGCACTAACACAACAGAACTAACAAAGGAGCAGCGGCAGTATAGGATAGTACCCAAAGTACTTCATTCCAGCAATGTAGAGAAAAAATACTTCTCCATTTTGGCTCAGTTCAGACAACACATTTTTCAACGGTGGTTTTAGAACTCCACGGTGGAATTTTTACATCACCACTGAGAAATGTGTTGTTTGGTGGGGAAATTCCACGCACCTGTGGAATTTTTTTTGGGAAAACACTGCATGCAGAATATCCACGCTGTGCAGAAGAGAGTTCCTGCACAACCATTGTGTTGCATGTTGTGTGGAGGGCTCCGTGGAGTTTTCTGTCGTGTTGAGTTGACTTTTCCCACTGGCTATGGAGTTCCCTGGCAAGAGTGGCGAAAGGAGCAAGTGCCACTCTAGGGGAGCCACCAGGATTGGTTTTTGCAGCAATGGCTGATGGGATACCATCGGGAGGACCGGGGGAGGAGAGAGGGCAGAGGAACTGTCAATCAAACATCGTGATGGATTTTACTCAACTCCACGGTTGCCCATAGTCACACAATGGTGGAGTTAGAACATGTTGTGAGGGGAGTACTTCCTAAAAACTCAACCACTGAGCGAAGTTTTCACACTGCGTTGACTAATGTGTTGTCTGAACTGAGCCTTAGTGTCCTTTTGCTAATAAAATTTGATAATCTCAGCTATTTTTCATATTCCCTTGAAAAAGTTATTAAAAGAAGTCTTATTTTTCCAATGGAACACATCCAAGTAGCACATAAGAGATTTAAGAGCTTTGTTTTTTCCTGTTTCAGAACCCATAAGCAATACATAATCTAGAGATATTACATGTTATCTTTGATCTTCCCCCAAGGACAAAATCACCAAATACAGATAAAGCTACTGGCTGTAACTTGCATGGTTTAGCTTTATACATCTTTTTTAAATTCATAAAGGGTCAAATAATATTAGTAGATTAGTTTTTTTGTTTTGCAATGCCTTTAACAGCATAATCCTATACTTGTCTCCTCAGATGTTCATTGAATTTAAGGCCATCCAGACACTGACCAGATCCAAACCTGCTTTAGCAAGGTGGCTTCCGGAACATGCCTTTTTAATTGAATGGCCATTAGTACTTTTTGTGGACATATTTGCAAGGCTGAATTAAACGCACAATTTACCACTTACTGAGAAGATAAAATGTTTAACTGTTTACCGGGCAATCCTACATCCCACCCAACCTCAATGTTGATGATTGGAGAGAGTTAGGATTGATACCTCTCTGCTAGCGGGGTGGGGTGGGGTTCTGCTGGTGGGTCACAGACACTCCAGGGATGGGTCAGAGCCAGCTTTGCAACTGCTGGATTCAAAGCTGCTCCATTATTCCTTGGAAAGGGACCCACTGATCTACTCCAATCATGAGCTAGAGTAGGAAAAGTAACTCTGTTGGACTAATGGGAGGAAAAACTTTAAAAACTCCACTATGCCAGAGAAGAACCCATGGCCAGCACAACTCATTGTTCCCTCCCTGCCCGGCCCCCAGAACCCCACTCAGGATTGCTTTTCCCCATGACTTTTTCAGAATTTTAGAACAGATTTGTAGCGTTACATTTAATATGCAATTATGTCTTATAGTAATTACACAGAGTGCAACAACTGCCAGATCCCATTTCGCAATACACATTTTAGGTTTTTATAATTCTGTAATATCTTTTGTCATGTCTAGAAATCTACAATGGCAATTGTGAGTTTCGGTAATCCTAAACACCCTGCAAGAATGAAATACATTGTGAACATACGGATCTGTTTTCTATGACTTTCTATGAAAACTAACATACCCTAACCACATAACATTTGTTAACTGCTTCCAAATACTATTGCTGGCATTTCCTGTTAGCCATTCTGTCCCTTTCTAACTTCTCTCTCTCTCTCTCTTCCTGTATATTCACAACTTCCTGATCTCTGACATCAAAGCACAGGAGCTCAAGCCGAAAACCTGGATCCCTTTGGGGGGGAAAAAATAAGAAATTCTCATCAAAATGCCTGATAAGATCAGCAAGTTTGTTTTGAAGCAATTTAAAACAAAATGATTGGCTTTCATATTTGTAACATGAATAATACACTGCTTAAACGATTTGTCTAAACTGAACAGTTTACCCTGCCCAAATCCTAAACTCTTCTAGAATCAATTACTTACTTCTTCCGATCCTTATCTTTTTTCAAACCCACAGTGGGTGTAGGGGGCAGCACCCTCCCTTGGAGAATGTCTGAGGCCGCCTTTCTTTTATTGAACGCAATCATTTCATCTTCAAGAAGCTTTCTTTTCTCTTCCACTTTCATCCTCTCTTCTTGATGAAGACGTTTCAAGTGTTCAAACTTCACTTGTAACTGAAAGCAAGCAAAAGAAAAAAAAGTCACTTCTGCCACAAGGTGGTACCCTAGCACTTAAGCCCAGCATCCTCAGGGATCACATGGTAAAATACAAAGACAAGCTTCTTAAATAAGTATCTGTGTTTTGTATTTTGAGTCATTAACTTGTCCATTCTCATACAAAAGTGCACAAAAACCATTTTAATCCAATTAAATCCTTTTTGCAAGACAAATTTGGAAAAGAGTTTTCATTAATTTTTTCAAAAGAAATATCACCTTCTAGGGAATATCCCATACTCAGCCTCCCATTTCTTAGAAAATGGAGGACAGGTCAATGCGCTGCAAGTTAAACAACATGGATTTCTGCCTTGATCAGTACATCTTTCAATATACGGATGGCATGTTGCCAATGAGCTGGGCAGCAAACCGCCAACAATCAAGACAATAATTTCTGCATATTCAGAGGCCTTTCCCAATCTGTAGAAAAATATTAGATTCTATATTGTTTAAAAATGCCAAAAACACCCCAACAGTTTGTCATCAACTGAGCATCTTTATTGTCCTCCAGGAGCTACAGAACGCTGATGCAGTTGAATGTTGGTGTGTGTTTTTTAAAAAGGGAAGCAACAGAGGAGTGACGAATTGATCTACTTAAACCCATTGTAGTATCCTGGAGTGGGAGATTAGGTGATTCCTTTTTTTTAGGGTGGGGGGAGAGGAATTGGCCTGCTTGACTGTGCATTTAACAGGTTGTGGTATCAGGAAGTGGGGGGATTAGGGTTGGGAGATGTTTCTAGCCCTAATCAACCTCTGCTCCCACAAGTGCAGGATAACCTGTGATTTAAAGAGGTCTGCCCTACTTAAAAACAGTCCAGGCTGGCAGGTTGTATTAGGATTGGACTAAAAGTGTTTCTTCTGATCATAATTAATCCACCCGAAAGGACTCTGTTACCAATGAAGAGAACAGAACCTTTCAAAGTGTATAGCTTCCAGGAATAGTAGGGGCTGAAAATAATCAGAAAACATGTGTGGGAAGGTTCAGACCTCCACCTCCACCACCCAAATTTCCCACCCACCCCAAACAGTTTGGGTGCTACCACTGAGTCTGGATAATACCAGTCTGAACTGCTTTAAGAAACCACACTAAGAGCTAAATACTTTTCATTCTCTTAACCTTCAACCTTTAGCAGTCAGTGCCATAGGTCAATTGTGTGAATTTCTGCACTGTTGAAATTTAGGTCAAGCAAGAACCCACTCATCTCACCCCCCACAGCTAATGGCTATGTGTGTGCCCCAGCTATTTATTTACCCCCACATATCATACAATGCCATGTGCCCCCCACCTTGTAATTTGTATTTACTATACAAAGCTCTTTCACATTAACATGTCATTTTCCATAACAATACCATGCAGAATAAGCCTTTGAACAACTTTACAAAATATGGTCTCAAAACTAAGCTTTTTTGTGGGGGCCGTATTATAACTCTTGACTCAATTTGACAAAAACATCTGCAGCACATTACGGACATAAATGTTCTCATATCTGTACACACCAACAGTTTCACAGAGTTTAAGGGAAGCTTCTCTCAGGGCATTAAACCTAAGTACACCTCCTATAAGGCCTCTGCCTTTCCATTTCTTTTTATTTTCACAGATCATAGAAATAGATACCAAAATCCCAACAGCTCATCCTTGGCACTAAATATATTAGATCTGCATTGAAATCAGAATCTCAGCATCATTCCCTTTAATTCTGAACCTGAATGGCTCATGCCAATTGTTCTGCAGGCAGAACAGGACTAACGAAAAAGAGGCATCTCCATGCTCAAGGGAACCCCAAGGTTTGCAGAAATATGCAAAATCTAGTTGTTGTTTTTTTAAAAAAGAAGAGTGCAAGAACATATGAAGAGCCATGCAGAATCAGGCCAAGGGTCCAGCATTATGTTCACACAATGGCCAACCAGCTGTAGACTGGGAACCCATAAGCAGGACACAAGGGCAACAGCACCCTCCCACCCATGTTCCCAGAAACTGGTGTACATAGGTATGCTGCCTCTGATACTGGAGGTGGCACATAGCCATCAGGACTAATAACCTTATGGGACAAAATAAATCAATCACAGAATAGAATAAAAGATGTCTGCCCCCGTGTGTGGTTGTGTGGCAAAAAGGTAAAGGCAGAACAGAGAGTGAATGTACATGCAGGCAAAGATCTTCTTGCTGCAGCAGTTTTCACTGCAGAAGAGACAAGCCACTGTTTTATTTAAAAGCAGATTGTTCCTTGAGTAGTATAAAGTAGGACAGCAGAAACAACAAGCAATGTGTTAGCTTGTGCATGTGATTTTCTTCAGCATGTTCATTTGTTGGCCAAACTATTCTGTCTTTCTTAAAACACAGTTTGCTCTGTTCAAGCTACCGCAACCACCAGATTGCATTCAACCTAGGAGGCACACTTACTTCTCGCTCCGCTTCTTTCAGCAGCGCTTCTTTCTCCTTGACCCTTTGCACGAACATTTGCCTCATCTCTTCTTCTTTCTGCTGTAATTCACCAAGGAATTCATGCCGCTTCGCTTCATACGTCTCCTGTAGACTGAGGACCAAACAATGTAAACAGTCTTCATCATTTATAAGAGGCAACAGCAATGGAATTCCTATTCCACTCCACTCAAGTACACATTTTATGCATAGGTTTTATCAGATCCTGTCCTTAATTAGATTTCAATATTTTCAATACAGATTTTGTTTTAAAAAGGCAAGTCATCAGTTAATTTGATCTAAATCTTAATAGCAAAAATACAGATGCGCTCTCCACTACGCAAGTTTGCAGTTCTGAGGATAATTAATGAGATGGCAGCACAAATTATTCAAGCTGTTATACGATTTCATGTTTGGTCTCAATGAAAAAAATCCAGCACCTTTGAGATGTTCTCTCACCTGTAATAGTTGCAAGTAAACTGAAAGACTCTTGTGGAAACAACTGGAACTTTGGGAACCATGCAAGGTCAGACTGCCATGTGCAAATGACCAGATCTGATCCATACAATGAATATAGAGTTCATTACATGCTATCAAAACATCAGTTGTGGGAATCAATAAATATTTTCCAGTTTCAGCGTCCTGAAACTCTGAATTCCCTCAGTAGTTAGTCATCACACCTTAAATATTGCTTTTTAAAGAAACAACTATAGTAGAGCTTTCATCACAAATATTCGATTCCGTAAAGGGACTAAAATGACCACCTTCATCTAACAAAGGCCTGCCAAATAAAAAGTATGGCTCACCAAAACAAGCACGGGAGAACAGAAAGACAAAATAATACATTGGGCAGTTGCATCCATCTAGCCTTCAAGCAGCTGAAAACAAATACAGAGCTGCTCACAAGAAAATTCAAAATCGACAATGAATGCAACATTATGAAAGTCGCATAATGTAATTTTCAGAATTGCTTGATTTTTTGCATAAAGTATGCATTTTTAAAAGTTTTGTGGAATTTTGTTTTAGTGCAGTAGAGGAAACATGTGGAGTCTGTTACCTTACCGTGCCTATAGTACTTCCTTGCGGCAACTCTACTAAAATGAGACATGCAGTGATAACATGAAATACAAGGCAGGGTAACCAATTATGCAAGGCTGAGCAGGCAAATTGTACACTCCGTGGGCGCCTGAGGGATTTCATTAAGCCTTGATCCTAAATGCCCCTTGCTTGGAAGCAAATCCCAGTGATTGAAATGAAACTAAATTCTGATCTAATTAGTTAGGACGGAAGTGTTGAGCAGTAAAAGGTTCGCAAGACTGTTGAGCCTCTGGAGGAAGCCTTACCTTGGCAGATGGCTTTTAGGAATAAACTCAGCTTAACAGTGCAAATAATATATATCAGAGATATATTCTGTTTAAAATTTGTGTACTTGGAAACCACCTAACTGGACAGCCTACATCACCTGATAGCTCTTATGTACCCACTGAAATTATTGCAACGTTTCAAAGACTCTAGACCTGATGCCTTTTTGTATTCAAGGCTGAAATTTTCCCCTTGTTTATATATATTCCTCTCTTTTGTAAATGCCAGTTTGGAATCTCTTTTCTGATTTTTAATGCAGAGCATTTAAGTCTCCTCTCAAACTGCTAGAAATGTCCTTCTTTTCTGACCTGCTTGATATCCTCTTAGCTGATCTCTCTACAAAGTCACTTTCCAGTAAAGAGAAACAACAAACTTGTTGATCTTAAGCTGAAACCTGTTGAAGGCAGATGCCAATCACACTGTAATAAATACAATGGCAACAGGTGGAGTTCTTTAAATCTTTCACTCATGGCATCTATAAATGAGCAAAGGCACCTTTTCATTTATTTTAAAGCACTCAGAAGTTAAGATGCCATTGCTTCTTTTATACCACAACTACTTCAACCATAAGGCAGGATCAGTTTTCCTGCAGATGGCTTAGTCCAATGATGACCACATTTTTCTCCCAAATCTGACTGCTGCATTCTCACCATCTCATTTCTTCCCTTTTTCACTATCCAGCTAAGCGGCATCTAGACACACACAGACTGACTCAGCCCTGTGGATCTGCACTCATTCATTTTTGGACAGCCTTTTTGGACAGTCAGACATCCTTACTCAGAGAATCAAGCTCAAGAGCAACTAGTTCTTCCTGTTTCTAGCAGAAGTTGGCTGTGCAGCATCGTGACTAGCTGGCCCTTATGGCTATTACATAGCCATGCCCTCATGAAATAAGTGTTTAAGCAGATTAATGCCATGCTTTGGCATGCTTAAGGGGGTGGGAGGGGCAGCATGCTTGAAGCAAGGGGAGGGGAGAGGAGGACCAAAACTCAGTGCTGTATTCAGAGCTGCATTTATATGTTTTTGGAGTAGAGTGACTAGAACCCATCCCAGAGCTGGAAAAAAGCTCACAGTTCCAGTAGGAAGGTACGTCTGTACACACACCCTGGAAGGATAGCTCCAGATCTTCACCATCTTACTGTTCAACAGGTAACAGGAGCATCCTTCCAGACAGGCTATGTCAGGAGAAAGATAGTGGCCTGTACTGATCTTACCAATTCCCCTTCACAGGCAGGCAAGCTCACTGTTAACTTCCCTGTTCTTACAGGACTATTACTCCTTCTATCCTCACAAGGTACGTTCTAACGTTTTAACGGTTTATCTATTTTATTGTTTTATATTTATATCTGGTGTTGTTCCCCGCCTCGATCTAGATGGAGAGGCGGGTTAGAAATGAAATAAATAAAATAAATAAATAAAATAAATAAATAAAATGTTAGAAGTTAGTACTGCAGCGACTGCTATAAGTAAAATCTGCTTTGATGCCAGCTGACATCGCAGACATTTCTATTGATCCTCAATGAGAAAAGACAAAAGCAACATTAATTATTATTCAAGAACGCAGGAAGTTGCCTTATACCAGGTCACATTATTAGTCCACCTAGACCGACTAGTAGGCAGTGGCTCTTTGGGGTCTCAGGCAAAGGAGTTTCTCATCACCTGCTACCTCATCCTTTTAACTGGAGATGCCCTTGAACCTGGCATATGCAAAGCAGCTACTCGGCCTCTGAGCTAGCATATTTGTATCATGCTGCATTAGGACACAGTTGGGGACATTTTGATTTGCACTTAAGGTGATTCATGTATTATCAGTTCTGTCATTATCAGTTCATGTAAGACTGTGCTGTTTTTTTCTAAAAGGCAAAAAAAAAATTAATTATCCATATACCTAATACCATAATTCAACCACGCTACACTATAATGCTACATACCTTTCTCTATGAGTCGGCTTTTGGCTATCTTGGACCCTAAAAACAAAGGTGTAGATTCATCAAGTTCTGTTACTGTCTAAAGAACCTAACAGCACAATCCAATATGTGTCTATTCAAAAGTGAGTCCTTCTGAGTTCAGTAGGGCTTACTCCTAGGAAACTTTGTATAGGAGTGCAGTTTAATTTAATTTTATATTTACTCACCAAAGGATACAGAGTATTTGGTGCCATTCAAGTTGTAAAATTTACAAATTTCTAGAAGTTAAGATGAATTCTAACTTTTCTTACAGAAATATAAAATCGACACGATCCTGTACACTACTTCAGGGATTTTATAGCATTTACCAACACAACATATTAATGTATGCCTGTGAGGTTTATGTGTATGAGGACCTCAATACTTAAATACTGTTGCTTTGGGGGCAATAACTTAAAACAAGTCACGGTGGCCTGTTGTGTCTTGCAGATTACGTCAATGAATTTCATTTTTCATACCATGATTTTTCAGATCAGGATTTACTCATCAGCTTTCTCCACCACTGACACAAAAAACTTTTTTTAGGCATGTGGTACCTCAAATATCAGTAAGAGGCACCAGACATAGACCCCATTGGCTCATCATCTTGAAGTAGTCACTATATTCCAGCCTAGCATATTTGAAGAGGAGTTATGAGAATAAATGGCAGGGGGAGGAGATTATGCCTTTCTGAATTCTTGTGAGAAAGTACAGGATAAAAAGATACACACACACATACACACCAATATTTCTTTGAATAAAAGGCAAGAGCATCATAGACTCAGGAAGGCAGAAGGGGAGGATGTACCTCCCATCCCATTAGTTTTTGAAGATGGTCTCCAAAGTTATTATCTTACCACTATGTATAACTCTGTCACAATTGAGTTCCACAACTAAGGACACAATCCTATGTTAATAGTTGGCAGCCTCTGAAAATCGGAGGCTGCAGAGAATCCTAATCCAGGGAAACCGGAGCATGGAGACTATCCTTGTCTCTGTGCACTGGCTGCCCTGCTTTTTTGCTAGATGGGCAATTTCGCCCATCTAGCCACAGCACTTTGAAGTGAGAGGGAAAGAGGCTGGGGCAAGCATAGGAAGCTGTGTAAGACAGCTTCCCCGGTCTCCTCTCCTCCCTGTCCGAGAATGCCTCCTTTTCCACGTCTATACATTCAGATTCCCGAGCACAGAGAGCTAGCCAGCATAGTTCTCTCCACACCAGCTACAAGGGGGAGAGGAACCAGAAAACCAAACCATCTTATGGACCCCATGCACTGCCTAGAGGCCATAGGATTGGCTCTCTGAATTACTTTTGCTACTTAGTATACAATAAAATATGTATTTGCTGTATTACATTCTTTTCACTGGATGCTCCTGGATTATTCCTCAACTACTTACTAGGTAAAATCCAGCTTCTTATATATTTGATATAATTGCATTTAAACATTAATCACATTAGAAACAATTTCAAAATTCTCTTGAGATTTTTTTTCAACAGAAAAACTATTCTAATTTTGAATCTTTTTGGCAAGTAAATATATATAATGGTGAATTCCCTAAAAGCTGAAGCCTTATTAATAAAAATAGTTAATTAGTGCAGGCCAGGGGGAGGGGGGAAAGTCTTACGCCACAGATATTTGAGATGAGTACAGAAGCCAATTAAAAGCAAAATGAGCTTCAAATTTGGAGACCTAGATAATATCTTGTCTTTTGTCTGTCAGCACAAATTAATATCTTATTTCTAGCTCAAACACTGGTAATTTTTAATTACCCAATGTTTAAGATTGCTTGAGGGAAATATTCACAAAAGCCAACTTGGCAACTGAATCCTTCACCAAACATAGCCCTGAGAAACTGTTGTCCTTCCTTTAAGGCAGGGGTGAGGAATGTTCAGATGCCCATGGGCCATTTCTGTATCCCAGAGTCCTGGCACAGACTGCCGTTTGTGGTGCACCCCAAAAAGTGCTGAAATTGCCAGTTTTTCGTCATATTCAGCAGTAAACCACTGGCTGCATTTGGACAACACAATAGTCAACGGTAGGGTAATAATCAACTCGGCAGTTGGTTATCTAGGGGGAACGCCCCACAACATGATAATCAACTGTGGTATGGATTGGGATCAGCGTTGAGTTGACTATTAGTCCATGCTGAGTTAATTCACTCATCCCCCACCTTCTCTCCCCCCAGTCCTCCTGCTAGTATCCCATCAGCCATGGTTGCTGAAAAACTATCCTGCCAGCAGGACTAGAGCAGCAGCCACCGTTTTGACTGCTCTTGCCTTGTGACTCCCTGGCTGATGAAATAACCAACAGTGCCCTCCACACAACACCAATGGTGGTTCAAATAGCCAAATATTGGCATTGGTTATTTCAGCCAAATAACAAACTGTTGGTTAAAAAACTCCCTCCATGCAACACGATAACCCATGGTGGGTTAAATAACCAACCATTGACTATTTTAACCACCATTGGTTATCGTGTTGTCTGAACCCAGTTATTGTGTAGCACTACAGAACACTACAGTGGTTAAATTTAGCTTGTTCCCAAGCAAAATTTAACACCTTTGGTGCTCTATAGCGGCTTCAGGGTGCCCAAAGGGCCAAATTTAGCTTGCAAATAAGTTACATTTGGCAGCTTGGTAGCTGCTACATTTGGTAGCTGCTACATATACCATTTTCATCTGGAATTGGAGGGCAGATGGGCAGTGACAGGGGCTGCTCGAGGCCCACGTGTTGCCCACCCCTGTTTTAAGGCATGCAGGCTATGCACCCGTTTTATGCATTGGAGGCAGGTGATGGAACCAATTCGCAAATTTCAAAGCGGACACTGCCTTACATTAAAGCTGAGCTAAGAAACAGCTGGTGGCAAGCCCAATCCCAACCAAACATTTAGCCAACACACCATGCTAGGTGTTAAATTTCTGCCTACGTATCAAAAGTGAATGCAACTCAGTATCTGCCACCTAAGAACTACCTCACTTTTAAAACAATACAAAACTGAAAATCAAGTTACAGGTATTGTGTTTTAAAAAATAAACCCAATATTCTTTGAGGTCTATTCAGGTCAATGGGCTCTAAGCCAGTTATTAATATAACCTGTGAAATGGATTAAGCCTGCACAAATGTTGGCTATATTGTCCCCTCCATGGAAATTAAGTTGCTCGGCAACTTTAAGGCACCAAATGTCTGTAACAGGCAATTACTCAGCACAAAAATGGAGCTGCTAAATTCTACATAGATGTCTGCTGAGTTGCTTTAGGTCATTTACTTTCCCCACACACAATGACTACCTTTTAGTCCAAGCAGTTATTATAATCAGTAATCCTTTCCCTACAGGCAGCTGACTTGTTCTGAATATTTACTAAGAACATTTTAATCACACAGCATTGTCAGTTTCACTGGTTTCAGGCTGTGTCCCTTCGAACATAAAAACTCTTCAAAAGAAAGCTTGTTTAAATTAAATATGTAATCTAACACTACTTGTAGGGCTTACTTAGCAGATACCAGGGCCTTCAAAAACTCTTTTATATTATCTTTCTTTCATTTACTCCATTTCAGTCCCACCAATACAACCCCAAGGATCTCTCAGGCAGCCTTTTAAGTTTTCAACTGTCTGTTATGTGAAAAGGCTCATTCTTAAATTTAAATCTAAACTGCTACAAGATTCTACTCTGTGATTTTCCATGTCCAGCCATCTCACTCTGCATGCTTTGCTGCCACATTTGCAAAGTGGGGAAGGTGGTACCCTCCTCTTCCACCATTTCTTTTTAGCTTTTAAACTCTTTTAAAGAGACATAACAGAATCCTGTAACTGTGCAAAATAGATTTTTCATGTGGCTTAATTATTAGCCTAGAACCTGCCTATTACTTTGTATCAACCAAGCACAGAGATCTACATTTACTGAATGCACGGTTGCTGCCATTTAAGCTTGAAATGTTGAACTTGTCCAGTCCAGTCCAGGCACAGGGTAAGCTGTAACTTAGTTACAGCATCATCTAAAACAAGAGTTGAAAAAACCTGTGAGAGTTTTACATTGTTTACACTGTATCTTTTTAAACTAGGGCTGTGCACCGCCTTGGGCCGAATCCCTGGATCCGAGGCAAGGCGGGCCAATTCAGCCTGCCTCGGCCCGAATCTGGAGCAGTATTGGGTCAGCCTGAGGCGCCCCAAGGCCAAGGCAGACCAGCACTGAAGCCATGGGTGTGCCTTGGGTTGATTCGGGGTGATGCTGGGCCCTTCTTCCCACCCACCTGCCCAGGAAAGCCAGTGCAAGGCCTGCCATGAGTCCAGGTGAGTCCATTGGACTCACTGGACACACTTCCCTCACCCTCCTGCCGCCACCGCTGGGACTTACCTGGAAATGTGTCCTCCTTCTGAGAGTCAGGCCACAATTTAAAGTTATCAGAGGGGCTCTCTGTTTTTAGCATATGTATGGCTGCAAACTATGATGGCCGTAAAGGGGAAATGGCCTTTATGGCTGCTGTAGTTTGCGACCATAGATATACTAAAAACAGAGAGCTTCCAAGATAAATTTAAATTGCAGCCTGGCTCTCAGGAGGAGAACACATTTCCAGTAAGTCCGGTGGGGAGTCCAATGACAACCAGGGACCCGCAAGGCCGACCTGCTTTTGGGGGGGGATTCAAATCTCATCTAGGCTTCAGTGCCAAGGTGGGCACCCCCCAAAGTACCCCAAGTTGAATCGGGGCCATTTCGGAGGCCCCAAAATGGCCTCTGAGGCGAGTCGGGGGGAGCTGTGCACAGCCCCACTTTAATCCTACTGGTAATTTGGGGGGAGGCATAATTTTTAAATGAATTAACAAGAACAGTTTAATTGAAAGGAACATTTAAAAAAAAATACATAAGGAGTAAACAAGCCCTGATGTTTTAATTTAATCCCTGTTTTAAATGATACTCTGAAAATGGCATAATAAAATCTATCAATTTTACAACCTTATTGCTGAAAGTTATCCGTGCCTCTAAAAGGAAGGTGTCAGCATAATTCCAGCCAACAGTCCATTTTATATGAACGTATCATATTTCCTTAGCAAAAATATGTTTTCAAATGTCAGGCAAATTACATAAATACTAGCAAAATACTACATACTTGGCACTAACTGACTGCAATTTCAGATTTAAGAGCAAAAACCTGAAAGTTATGTACTCTACTGAAAGCCAAAGTATGACAGCTAAAGGTCAAGTATTGAAGTTGGCATTCATCTAAAGTAGACAAGAAAGTGATCCCTGTTCTATGTAAATGTTCCTATTCTATTTTGTTCATTTTCGTTTGCCATTAGCTATACACTTCAGTATTTCTCTTTCATCCATTCCTATTTTTAAAAAGTTTTTCAGACTTTCCCTCCCTCTATCACATTCTTCCCATCATTTTTTGTGTTCATGTGTGTGCAGTTCATGATTGTCTGTGCATATATGCAAGTTAAGAAAATACACTTCTATGGACTTACAGGGAAACGTGCATCACATATCTCTCTCCCACTTTAAACCACTGCAAATTATGGGTTCCTACTTGTTACTAGCTTTCATACATCTGCTATTGCACAAAACTGGAATGGTATTATCAAGCACAAGTGGAAAAGGCCACAAATTGAGGAAGGAAGAAGAGCACAAGGGCATGGCTAGCTTCTCCCATAGATATAAAGTAAATGTGTGTATGGATTATAGGATTTATACCCTCGCCATCTCTGGAAATGGAGGAACCTGGTGAGGAAAAATAATGCTCCTTTTCACACCAGTAAAAGATTCAGTTTGTTAACTCTTTATCTACATCAATTGCTGATATTTGCAGTGCAGTCAATGGAAAGACCAAATATACATAAAGGTGTAGTTAATGTACCTTAAGGCTGGTTAAACCAACACTAATTTACAGTTTAAAAAAATCTAGTACAGGCATGTCCTTAAGAGCCTGCACATGCTACATGTGTACACCAGCATTTGCTATGGAATGTCAAGTATGAAAAAATAATGGACATGCATTGGAGAGATGCGCATATACATCCATGTCTCCTTTACACTTTGGGGGTTAAGTAAGCCAAGATTTGCTGCAGTGCGTGCTGGACACATCCCACAGCCTTTTTGAATATTCAACCCCCTCCAACCAGGCCAAATGGGTTGTTATGTGACATCTGCATCCAGACACTATAGGTTTATTGTGGGTTTAAAGACCCAGTTAACCTAATTACAAATTGTAGGTTAATTATGGGTTGCTTAACACATGATTAACTTAAAGTGTTGGGGGGCTGAATATTCAAAATGGTTGCAGAATGCACCCGGCACATGCTGTAGCAAATCGTGAGTTAATTAACCCAGGATCTGCTGCCGTTACATGCGAACAGTGTCTGTGCGTGAACTGTCTCATGTGTGAATCATCCCGAACTCTAAGAACTGCTAAAGACTGCACAATTGCCCAGGATGTTGTGAAATCTCCTTCCCTGGAGATTAAGTCCTAACAAGAATCTGGAACAGCAGCTGTCAGCAGCTGCCTTAAGTCTTGGCAATCCTATCAACGTCCAGTCTTTAAAAAGATAACCCCTAAGGGCACCTTTCCCATCTGCTGATGCATATTTATCAAGCAACTTTCTTCTTCTTCTTTTGCACCGAATTGGCCAGCAACAATTGGGATTTTCCCAGCAGCACTAAGTTATCTTGAACAGGCCTATCTTCGCTTATCACAGATACCCATCAGTATCTGCAGGGCAAAACAAACCTAGGCAGTAACATGCTGTAAGAGTTTCATATTCCTGCAGAAGACAACCAATTGAAAGGAGCTGCTTATATTATCTACGACAATCAATTTCTATTTCCCGAGCTTTAGCTTGAGATTGTGCCAGAGAATTCCAGTCTATTCAGTAAATGCTTCAGCTTTTTCTGATCTAGAAGGCCATTTGCAGCACAGTTTCTGTTTCGGGTATTAGTAACAGGAGAAAAACAGTAAGAGGAAAGCACAGAAGAGAAAGGTTACAGAGAAGATACTTACTTACATTAGTTGTAAAGACAAAAGAAAAGGAAAAGAGGATAGTACACATGAATGAAGAACTGGCACTGCCAAAAAGGACTTCTGAAAGAAATTAGAAAACATCTTAGGTATATATGCCTGACTTGAGAATACAATTAATGTGGACTATTTTAATAGAGAACAAGACAAAGATTTGACAGTCTTCAAGCCGTTCTTAGCTAAAATACCATTTCCACTTCTGTCAGCTACCCCATTTCTTTGATTCTAAGACGCACTTTTCCCCCCATATAAATGTCTCTAAAAACGGGGTGCGTCTTACAATCGGTGATTTTCCCACATTCAGAATCAAAGCTTTTTTTCTACTGGTGAAATTAAGGTGCGTCTTACAATCGATGGCGTCTTAGAATCGAAGAAATAAGGTACTTGCTCTGTTCAAGGAAGGCAGCACTAATATCGCTGCATGACCACAGGAGGCATCAATGCGCTGTCTGACACAATCCCCAGCACCTGAACCACATACCCAAATGAGAGATAACACATACTGCTGTAGTCGAAACAGGCAACAGATTTGATTCGTTGCTAATTCACTGCCTTACCCGATAGCCAGATATTTCCTGGCTGAATATTTATTCTGCTCCAACTTTTGCTGCTGCTGCTGCTGCCACCACCATCATTTCTTTCACACTGCCTAACCACTACTGAATTAGTAGTCCCATCAAACATCTATTCACCATTCTGAACTGGACAAGACTTTTAGGTAAGATGTTACAGATTTATTTAGTTTTTCAATCACCATTTCAAATGCTAGGTTTCTATTGGTAGTTTTAAAGTCTTTTACTTTCCTCGCCTGCTGCTGCAGGTAAGGTCTCAAAACAAAGGAGAGAGTGAATCCATGCCTTTAACACTGAAACAAACAAAAACAGTCTCATTACCCTACCTGACAGGTTTGTTTTCTGGATCCGTGTCTCGGAAACCCATCTCTTCCAATTTGCAGCGGCGGTACAGTTCGTAGTGGCGCATGTGAGTCTGTTCTCTTAGATCTTCCATATTTGTACAAATCAGCATTTCCCGGAGCTTCACAAAATCACAGTGGTTCTCATTCTCCACTAATGAAACGAATTAAGATATTACCAGTATACTATTAGCACTTACCATGGGATACATCCAAAAAAGCACCCACACATGGGGAATTCTCTGCCCCTCTTCCCTATTGTAGCCGCCAGGCTACCTGAAAAGCCTTTTCAGGCAGGGGTTATAGTGGGAAAGGCAGAAACCCAGCACTGGCAACTATTTCTTTCACTGATTTCTGCCTCATAAGTTGTAAACAATTAATATATAAATATTTATTTATTTATTACATATTTATATTGCCCAACAGCCTAGACTCTCTGGGCAGTTTATTAATGTAACTATGTGGAGGACCAGATTTTGTCAGCATATAGCCAGGAAATGAATCATTTAGTTCTACAACAGCTAAGCAGCCACGTGCGGGTTCACACGTTACATTACGCCACCCTGCAAACAAACCACTGTAAATTGTTTGCTGAACAAACCATAGTACACCGGATGGACAACTGGGCTTGCCGTGGCTTGTTCTTCCCCCTCATCCTCCAGTGACTCTGGCATGTAAACCAGGCACCTTTGCACAGAACCCAGCTTGTTGCCTCATCCTGGCCCCTTCCCTGCTCCAATCACTACCCCTTTTCGTTCCCCACATTTTTTCCTGTTGTAAATTGGGGTATAATTTTTTTTTTGTCAGTCTTTCGCAAGGTACAATTAAACTGTTCTTTATGTGCAATCTTAATTGATCAATTGCCTTGTATGTTTTAGCTGCCAAAACTAACTTGTGAAATGGAGTAGGTAACATACAATGAAATTGACAAGACGAGGCTGCATATAGGTTAATCTGCGCACAGGTGCGAAGGATTGTGGGAAGAATAATAGGCAGTACCAAAAAAGAGGGTCCCAGTAGCTCAGTTCAGAGGCACTGAAAAAAGGGGGGAAGTAAGTGTCCCCAAAGCAGGGGAGACAATATCTCCCGCTTGGCAATGTGATCCTCTTACTTTTAAGTGTTGACCTGACATTTCTCAGTGTCCCACACATTTTCAACACTTCCCCGAGTCTCTAGCTACTCCAGAAAGGAGAGATATTAATTGTGTGCAAATCTCCCTGACAGTAATGGAATTTGCACACCTGCAGTAATGGAGCAAATCCCCCCTCCATTTACTTCCCAGTCCTAAATTTGCACAAATATCCCTGACAATGTTTAAAAAGGAAACCCTTTGAGGGTGGCTGAACGGGATAGAGCAAATAGGGCATCTGCACCAGTAATATGTACATCCAGCCCCAATGGGACTCATTCACTCCATCCCAAGCATCTGTCATCTTAGGTTTTTTTCCCCTAATACTGTCAGGGAGATTTGTGCATATCCATTAAAGCGCAGTAATCAAAGCAGTAACTGCTCTGAAAAGGAGTAGTAAGAGGGCAGGGGGAGGTCATATCTTCCCTTTCTGGACTAGCTAGAGACTCGGGGAAATGTTGAAAATATAGAGGACACTGAGAAGTGTCAGTTGAACACTTAAAAGTGAGAGGATCACTGCCAAGGCTATTTTGCTGCTCTTGCCCAATGGTTCTGTAGCCAATCCCAACAACCCACAAGTTCAGACGATATGACAACCAACCATGGGAATGAATGACTCTACAACAAGCCATGGTTTCTCAGGGTGGCTTGTTCGTGAAAATTGAGCCACCATGGGGAGAACGCAGCAGGTTTGGATGACATGACAACCCCATGGCTGACTAGCCGTGGTGGGTTGTCGTGTTGTCCAAACCCAGTTCATTTGTGTGTGACCTCACCCCATTTAATAAAGGACTAAGCAAGGTGAAATTTTATTATTATTTATTACATTTCTATACTGCCTCATAGCTGAAGCTCTGTGGGCGGTTTACAAAACATTTCCATATAAACACTAATTAGTTAATTAAAAAACTCTAACTGTAGATTTAAAAAGAATACCAATGAATCAGGCAAGTTACTGGCCTTACAGAACTGGTTCTTTTGGTGTTCCCAAAAGCTCACTTTAATTTTACAAAGGAATATAGGTTTTAAAACAACAAAACTCTGTTTATCCCAATTTGTGTCTTCTGAAAGTGTGCTGAGCTTTGCTGATATTAAGTTTTATTATTTATTACTTCCACTAAGGACTTCATGCTGAAGTAGGCATTGCTCCCACTTTATCCTCACCCATGATATTTTATTTACTTATTTATTTATTTATGCTGTACTACCTTTTAGTCAAAGAGGATGAGACTGTGACTGGGTGGGGGGTTGAACCTGAGGCTCTCTGGTTCCAATCTGACACTCTGAATGGTACAGGCTCATACTTGTTATATAGTGCTATAATTCACAAAATTGGACTTTTAGAATTATGGTCAGACATCACAACTTAAACTGAGAAAACAGACCAATTGTACTAACAACTTTAGTAGTCACCAATTGAATTTAAAAAGAACTAAAACATTATCTAGTTAACAAATTTAATAAAAATGTGCATTGTCTCCATTCAGGAACCCCACCCCGTCCCCAAAAGGAGGGGATATTATATTAAAGTGCTGCAAAACGTAAACATAATCAGTTAAGAAACAGACAGTTAACCAGATAAAAGAAGTGTGTAACCTGTTCACTGTATTAGGAAACTAATTCTGGATAAGAAAGAATTCAAGCTCTCATTTACCTTGCACAATGCCCCAAGGATACTGGCGAGCTTTGACGGCTTTGTTTCCAATTTTTACCTCTTCCATGCTCCCCACTACAGCAAATGGCAAGTGTCCCTGAGAAATAGAGAATAAATAAAATTTCAATTGCTGGCAATCAAAATAAAATAAATTACAAAATACAGTGTGTTTAAAATAACCAAATTACATGAAAGTCCACTGTGCTGGCTAACAACAAGGAAGTGTCTCTGTGAAATAGATAGTACAGTTGAACTCTCAGCACTATATGGAATTATGAAATACCATTTAAAAATATATATGAGGTAAATTTTAAGATAGAATTCCTATACTTCTAGGTTTCCAAATGGCATCTTTACAACTAGGACAGTGCTATGCCCTGCTCAGAAGAAAGGGTCAATTCCCTAATTTATACCAGGCGAGCAGCAACCCACCTTGACAGGCTAGAACTGGCAAAGCAGGAAAACTCTCAACCTTTTCATTCCACCTTAAGAGGCATGTATAACTGAAAAACAATCCTGTCAACCCATCACAAACCTAACATGTTCCATTTTGGGAGTTGGGAGCACTGAGAGGACAAAAACTTGGCAGAACTAGTTCCTGAGATCAGGGGCAATGCCAGGCATGTCAAAGGTTCAAGGACAAGGTCCACAAGGCAAAATTGTGCATATGCCAATTTGTATCTATATATGCAAATTTAGGATTTACATAAATTTTACAGAAGGCAGAGACAGCCAGTTAATTTCTCATCTCACTTGAAATAATATATATTCTTCAATTAACCTGCACCCCCACCCCATATAGTCCCAACTCAGTAATTCTTCAATTACAATTGCTTTGCAATCTCTCGCTGTCCCTTCTTGCACTTCTGTTTCTCTCCTGGAAGAAAACTGTCCCCACCTCATGCAATTGAAGTTAGAAGGGGAAAAAAACTATTAACAGCAATCAAAGTTTTTTCTTCTAAATTTAATTACTTGGGGGAGGCGGATTTGGGTGAGTGTATTCCAGCATGTGGGGTGGGGAAGGTTGGCCTGTCCTTCCCCAGCTGCACCCCCCCTTGAAAACTGCCCCCTGCATGGCCAGTAAGCCATGAAAGAAAATTTCCCTTGCCATCAATGGACACACAGGGCTCTTGGAAACAGATCTGGTTCCCTAGGAAATAGATTTAGGACCAGGGCCCCACGGGCCCAGGCTGAGAAACACTCCTGAAGGCCAATGCAAAATGGAGTTTACCTCAGTAAAAATGCTGGGGCAAACATGAGCATCACCTTAAGTGTTAGATAACAATGCCCCAAATTCAGACACCTGACCTGCTGTGGAGTAGCTACTGAAGGTCAGAGCAAACATTCAAAGTTAATGGGATCTGGAGCCCAAAGATGGGCTCTTACTAAATTTTAGAAAGAAGTACTCCATAAGTTCAGGACCAATAAAATACTTACATTCATGGTGGCATTAATTTTAGCAATGCTTTCATCATCTGTTGGAAACTGATATATCTGGACTCCATTACTGACCAGCTCACTCATGATTTTGATCTTAAACTTCTGTAGTTCAGATTTAGAAATTGTATCTGCTTTGGCTATAACTGGAATAATATTCACCTATAAAAGAAATAAGGAATCTTAACTATTTAATATGTTGACAAAGAAGTGATATACATACCTGTCAAACCCTGACATGTAATCTGAATGTTTTAGACATAAGTCAACATCACTGAAAAGCCAAACTGCTTTTTAAACTGAGTAGCAAATTGTCTTTTCAGCAGCACAAGCTACCGTAGTAAAAACCTGAGCAAAAAGCTGCAAGGTTTTCATACATGCGTATAATTCATTTGGACCTTGGTCCATATTAACTAATACATTCAAAGGAGGCTTTAAAAAATTTGATCAGAAATTATACAAAAGCTTTACCTTTAAAGAAAGAGACAACTGGAGGGGAAAAGAGGAAGAGACCATCCTGCTGTCATCAGGATATATATTTTAACTAAAGTATTTTTCTATTTTTTCAAAGGAAATGGAGAGATTGTTTGCTGTATAACTTGTTGTATATATAATCACTTACTTAACAAAAACAACTTTCACAAAGGGTCCCTTGCTATAGCCTAATCATGTTTATAAAACAAGCAGCTGTTTTAAAACCAAATTACTATTTTTATATTATTTGTTGCTGAAAAAAACTTGAATTTTCTGAAGCCCAAATGAAGGCCTATCTCAAAAGGAAGGTTTATGTGTTTTCTATGTCATTAACAAGCCCACAGGGTTAATTAAATAAATTAAATAAATAAATATTTCTCTAACTCATCTTCTCTATCTTCTTGCTGCCACCTATTTGCAAATACTGATTAGAATTGCCACATAAAATTGCCAAGAGCCAGTGTGTTAGTGTTGGACTAGGGGAGATTTGGCTTTAAAGCTTCACTCAAGCAACAGAGCAATCTGAGTGACTTTGGCCAGTCACTATTTCGCAAGCTAACCGATTATATAGGGTTGCTGCAAGGATAAAAGCTGGGGGAGGGGGGAGGGTGGACCTTGTACACCACTCTGAACTACATGGGATGACAACATAATAAAATAAATAAAAACAGAAAAGCAAAGGTTACAAGGATTATTCCATAAAAAGGATGGTCTAAAGCAGACAATGTAAATATGTATCTGAAGACAAGGCATGGTCTGGAGGTACATGGTGCAGCCACCTTGCTGAAACTAAGCAGGGTTGGATCTGATCAGAGCCTAGATGGGAAACCACCTAGGTGCCCTACTTGAGTTGCGCAATGGAAAAAAGGCAGGATATAAATGTACCAAATAATATAAACAAAACAACATAGAAACCTTTGCAAAGAGTGTTTGCTCAATATACCCACTGCTGGCTACTACCAGATCCTGCTAGAATCATACATTTATACCGTCAGATGGGATGACACTGAACACCACATGCCCTATTTAACTGCAAAGATACAGACCTAATTCTCACTATGGTGGTAAACCTGTATCAGGCCTATAACACTTCAGACTGCAAGGAAAGGCTTAAATGTTGGAACATACCCTCCTCACATATGGGGAAAAACTGTTGTGAGAAGCATTAATTTAATCATGAGGGGGGCCCATCTGCAGTCTAGTGGTACAGTCCAGATACAGGTTTAGAACCTTAATTAAATCCAGACCATACTGAACAGTCAGAACAGGGAAGGGCCACAGCTCAATCATAGATCACCTGCATTGCATGGAGAAGGTCCCAGATTCAATTCCCAGCATCTCCAGGTAGGGCTAGGAAAGAATCCTGCCTGAAAGGCCAGAGAGCCGCTACTGCCAGTTAGTGTCAACAATATTGAGCTAGAATAATCAATAGCCTAACTCAGGGTAAGGCAGCTTCCTGTGTTCCTAAGTTGAATCCAAATAGGACTAAAGTGAATGAATAAGGGGTTGACTAAAGTGAATGAATAAGGGGTTAACATTGCTCAAATTGCTGCCCTAGAGCTTTCATTAACTTACCAACATTTAATTCAGCTCTAGAAAATGTATTGCTTTAAATAGAACTGACTGAAGCATTATGATTTATTATTTAAACATGTGCAGAAGACTCTGTCTTTAATTTTAAAATTAATTTTTCACTCCCTCTGAGGAGTACTTGCTTTAGTTAATAGTATTTGGTCTTAAAAGCATGATGAGTAGTTACTTTAATGAGGATGGAACATCTTGCACAATGAAATTGCAGCAAAAAGATCTGTTGAAGTAGATGCTAAATGAACTAAGACAAAGACTAGCCTAAAAAGCAATATTTACCTAGATCTACATCAAATCAATAGAAGTTTAAAGTAGACACAGTTCAACAGAACCCCTGAAAATTATTTATTACAGTTTAGACTGCCTCATGTTTCAATTTAAAAACCTGATAAATGGACATAAAATAGCACAAAATAAACTAGCAGAGTAAAATCGGCAGCACAGAATAAAATAGAGCAGTATATAATAAAACCAAAATTAAAGTCTGTGACCTGACTTCACAGAACTTTGCTCACAAAAAAAGGCACATTCATCGAATTAGTAAGACACGGTTATAGTTATTAAAATAGAAGTTATATATGTGCTTTGATTTGTAGAATTAAAGGTTTATTAAGCAGCCCCGACAATTTAAGTGGTCAGCAGAAAAAAAATGTTTGAGAAAACCATATGTAAACTGTTTATCTGAAATGGGAATTGTGAAAAACTGTTCTAACAAATATCATGGAGGGTTGATATTAATTCTAATTGCCATTAACAGCACAATCTTATGCAGTTTACTCATAAGAGAGTACCACTGAGTTTCCCAGGAGGTTAAGTGGGTATAAGATTGCAGCCCAAATCTTATTTTAATTTCATCTGCCTTTAGAGGTTGATGAACTCTACACTTTTGGCAAAGTCTAGAGTTGTTGTTTTCTTTTGAACACGTGAACTCTGAAATAAGACAACATTTATAAGAGTTAACAGTTAAACAATTAAAACAAGGGTTGAAGTTTAAAGTAGCCAGAAAATAAATTTCAGTATTTCACTAGTCATGGTTTCACTAGTCATGGTTATACAGCTTGTTGGTACCAACTGGTCCCATTTCCATTTCTTTCCCATATCCCCACTGTCTGGCTGAATATGAAATGCAATTGTATGAAGCTATAAAACTAGATGGACAGTGAAAACACTGAATGGTTGCCTTTGTTTTTCAGTACAGTTCTTCTCTACATCTTGGTATGGGATGAGATCAGCACACTAGCACTTTTAGAGGCAGCTCATAAAAAAAAATACTTTTTTATTTTTACATTCTTACTTGACTGGTTCTTTGATGTGACTTTCAGACTATATAAATGTCAGAGTTTATAATGAAGTATTAATATAACCTGGATATGGGTTTTTAGAAGCAGACATAACAAGGTTAAAAGTATGCCCACGTTTACTATCAGCCAATACTGATACAGAGTAGAGTCAAAGGAATAACAGCTTTCTTTGAACAAGTGTTACTTAACCATACAAAAAAGGTGACACTTGCAGTTACCATTTTTGCTGTTTCTATCACTGTAGTTAAGTTAGCTGACTTCCTCAAATATATATACTGTATTTTAGAATTTCCATCTACTTCTTTCTGCTAGTTTACAGACTTCTAATTTGTTTATTTTATTATAATTTTATTAATGTATATGTATTTTACTTGTAAGCCACCTTGGAAAGATTTGTATCCTGAAAGGTGGGATATTAATAACTGATATAAATAATCCAGATGCACCATTTCAATTGCAACACCATCTACTTGGCTATACAAAATTTCATTTAATCCCAACTATTAACTCTAGTGGTGGAATAAAGTGCTTTCAACAGCCCGTTTCTCTTTGAATCTTTCTGCAATTTTGTCATTTCCTATAAACATATGTGTTATCCATCATATTCCTAAGTGGGAGCTGGGAGTTGGCTGAGCTTCAGAGGATCTCATCTGCTATTACTTCTGCAAATTAAACTGAACCTACCTTTCCTGCTTACCAGGTATAAAAAGGGCAGGGCTGTCTGAGACGATAGGCTGGAGTTGGGTTGACCATATTGCTAAAAACAGGACACTCTCCCAACTTTTCTCGCCCGAAAGAGAGAAGCTCACCCTCACCCTACTTCCTCAAGAGTAAACACAGAATGCCAAATTATTAATGCCCAAGCATGCTGAATAGGGGAGGGAGCACATATCACAGATGTCAATTGCCTTACTATAGCATTGTAAAGCATATTAGACACTATTATTCCTTTTCTTATTCCATGGCAAAATGATGTTATTCTGAGTTTTGATCAAAGTAACAGACTCCTTAAAAACTGTAAATGACCAACTATGTTCAATTAAACTTTCAACAAGGGAAAGCTTACTCAACTTCACTTCAACCCTATGCAATGTTTCTTTTTACTGAAACCCTTTTTTCAGCCTTAATGCTAATCTAAGAGATTTGATTGCACTGTTATGTCATGCTGAATGTACTTTCATAAACCCACTATATTTAAAAGGACCTAGGCACAGCAAACCTATGTTCCTTGGGAGAGTGTCCCAGGGACCATGGGAAATAGCAAATTTCACTTCTCAAGGCCATAGACACTGCTATGACCTCGGGAGAAGAAATCTGAACAGGAATTTTCTCTACCCATTGTGGCAGTCACTGTGGTAAGCTCTGTGGTGACTCCTCTTCCAAGATTGCTGTTGAGATCTCTGAGGGGGTCGGGGAGGGTAGGAAGAGTGTGTGCTGGTGGACAAAGAGGGGAGAGGCTGAGGATCCACCAAAACCAAAGGCTTTTCAAGCTCTGCCAACACAATTCCATAAGATAGGCTCAGAGGCCTGTCTACTGGGAAACAGTGTAAAGGAGGTGGAGAAGTGAAAATCACCTCAGTTGCTCCTCCCACCCAGCTGGCAGCAGTCCAGAAAGGCATAGGAGTCTCAAAAGCCTCCAATAGCAAAGGCTTCCATCTAGCTGGTAACAATCCACTAGGTTTGCACCCTAAATGCACTACAAGGGATTGGCTCTAAGAAAGAATTTTACTATTTTTTGCTAAAGCTGGTTTTAAAATCTTACCTTGCTATCCAAATTTTTCATGGTTAATAAATCAAGAGTTTTAAGGGAATGCCCTGTAGGTGAAATAAAGTACAGGCACACATGGATGCGAGTGTCATGGTAATTATATAATGAGCGCTTAATTTTCAGTTCTTCCTGGAGGTAGGCCTCAAATTGTGCATCAATGTAATCCACTACTGGCTGATAGCTGAAAAGAGAGGGGGAAAGAGCTTGTATTAGAAGACAGGAGTTTAATTTCACACTAATACACTGCTACACACAAAATGTCAGCAGGCATTAAAAACAACGACATTAACTTAACCCTACTTTTGCAAAGATTTTTTCTATATTAGTTGTTCCGAATATTGTAAAGTTCAACAGCTGTCCTCTTCATTAGAATATCACCATCATAAGAGAAACAGAAAGGACACAATCCACAGGAGTGCATCACACATTTTGGCTGGCCTTGGTAGCCAATCCAAATTTGGTGGATGACGGGTGTTTCTGGGACATGACTGTGGTACCAATAAATTTGGATTGGCAGTACAAAGTCAGTAACAATTCATATCTTCCTTCCAAGCTCAGGAGAAGGGCAAGGGGACTTCCAAGACACCTGGTCCTTCAGAGTTGCTCTCCATAATGTACATGAAATGCAAGCTGCCACCTCCTTCTCAGCACTAAGCAGGGGTCAACGCATGATCTGTTGCTGCCCTCGACCAACACAGCCCTGCCCCTTTCAGGCTCAGGCGATTGGGGCAGGGCAGGGGAGTATGGTGTGCACTGAGAGGTGGTTGAAGGAAGTGGAGGTAGCAGAAGAGAGCAAGGAGGCTTTCATAAAGTGCTGCGCTTCAGAGAGCAACTTCAAAGCACAGCACCACATAAAATGATTCCCCACCCTCGTCTGGCTTAAGAGCTAGGAAGGGACACCATTGCTGCTTCCTTCCTTCCCCTCCCTCCCTGTCCACCCTACTCTGTGGGTGCTGTCACAGGCACTTCTTCCCATCCAATCCTTAACAGTGAGAAGCAAACTTCTATTTGCACCTGTGCCCTCTCCAATCTATCAGCACTAGGCAATGTTCAGTGCACAAGCTGCCACCACACCCCATCATGGGCACACAAAGCCTATTCTAATCAATTCGGAACGGAAGGGGTGGGGATGCAATGGAAGAGTACAGTGGCAGCCTACACACTGACCAATGCTTGGGATTGAGAAGCAGTGGGGAGGATGCTCAGCACCAGTTAGTGCTGAGAATTGCTTATAAAGGAAAGGGGAGGAAGCGGTAAAAGCACACAGAGGCGGGGTGTGTGCAACCTGTCATGTTCATCAGAGGTGAAAGGGACCCTTACGATGTTTAGAGGATTTGTGAATGGCTGACAATCTAATAG
The DNA here is from genome assembly GCA_029215795.1 of Anniella stebbinsi. NCBI lineage: Eukaryota > Metazoa > Chordata > Lepidosauria > Squamata > Anniellidae > Anniella > Anniella stebbinsi. The sequence goes on from JARDYH010000001.1 coordinate 142,282,447, forward strand.
AAAGAGCCTTGGCCATGACTGTTCCAATGGCACTTTAGTTCCATTCCAGTAACTAGATTCCATTAAATTTCACTGGATTGTATCAATGTTTTTTAAATGGCCAGAATCCAAAGATCTGTTCATTTGTGAGTCTAAAGGGACTTTGTTTTCCTTTGAACAGCTGCTCCCCTATGACAGATGGCATGCTGTTTTCACCTACTCAGTGAAAAAAAAAGTCAAAAATTGCATTGTAAACATGCAAGACTTTGGATAAACATAAAGTAGCTTTTTGAAGCCTGATTAGTGTTTTTAGGTTTGGGGCTTCTGGTTGTTGTTTTTAAAGCACACACACACACAGAGTCAATATAATAGTAGGTTTTCTTCCATGACTTCAAGAAAATGTTGCCTGGCTTATATAAATGGATTGTCTTTCCAACAAGAGTAAAAAGTTTGGAAAAAATTACCTGTATATTCTTTAAATGTTATGTTAAATAAACGACATCAGTAACTATAACAATATCACTACACTATGTAAATATCAGAGATTAGAAAACATGTCACTGGGCAATTTATCTGAATGAAGAGATATTAACCTATCATCTTTGTTTATCTGGTCACCAAATCCAACAGTATTTACAATTGTCAGCTTCAACCGAACATTGCTTTCCTGGAGTTCGTATGTGTCAGCTTTCAGTCTTACATTCGGCTGAAAGTGTGTTGACATACGGTCATCAAAACTGGTATTAAACAAGCTATCAATCAAAGTTGATTTTCCAATTCCCGTCTCCCCTAAAATTAAAGAAAAGTGAAAAAGTACATTTACATCACAAATTTGAGACACACAAATTTCACTGCAACAGAAAGAGGTTAACTGGACATATTTCATTTGAAAATAATGCAAAATGACATTTGCTGTAGCTTATTAATAGACATTGTCAGAAAAGACATGAACTCTTTTGGCAGTCCTTTGTAGAAGTACGAAATCATTATGTTATGAAATTTCCACAGAGAACTCACACAGTACTACACCCAATCTTCTCCAACTCCCCTGTCCCATTACCCAAGTAGTCTCCCTCTCCTACTGCACAGTCCTACAAATTTATATTCCTTTCTACCTCTCCCAACCTTTCAATTTCACCTCAATTTTGCTCTTTTCACTCTATGGGAATAGCATCTAGGCTGTAGCGATCCGTGGAAAGTTGCTTAGCTTCCTTGTGAGTAAATCCTCTAGCATGGAACTGGAGCAAAGTAACTCCACTCAGCCTAGAGTGTTTTTCTTCCTTCCATATACTACTTGGAAATAAGTCTATCATGAGAGCGGAAGATAAAAAAGTAAAGTAAAAAGTAAAAAGTTTGTTTCGAAAAGAGAGAGGTTTGGTATTTCTAAGTGGGACAAGAATGTATAAGAATAATGTTTGATGTTGTCGTAAAAAGGTGGAATGGGGAGAGGAGTTGTGAGGGTAGGGAACTAGGTATGCTAAATAACGTAATAAATGTAATTTGCATTTGTAATTTTTTTTTATAAAAGGAGTGAAACAACTGGGGATTCAAGTAAAAATTAAAAGAAAGGAGAAAGGGAAAAAGTGAATAAGTAAAAAACAGAGTAAGGAAACTTATTTTATTTTGTGCAAGAGGAGGGGAAGTTTTCTTTTTATTTTTTGTGAATGAAAATTTTCTGCAAGAGAAAATATGGCATTTATATAATTGCTGTGGGGAAGGTAGGGGGTCCATTTGAAATGTTGTTTGTTCATGTAAGTTTTATTTTTGTTTGAAAATAATAAAAAATTTGAGAGAAAAAAAAAGATATAGTCTATCACGAAGACATGGTTCCACTGGCTATTTCTTGTACCAATACTATTAGGGGTTGTGATGAAGCTTGGATTTGCATTGGTGTGAAGCGAAGTAGTAATGTCTTCGTGCTGCCAACTCTTAAGTTCTACAGGATATTCCCTGCTACTTTTCTGCAGGGACTTGGAGGAAACCTCAAAGCTTCATTCAGCTGTTCTCAGCCCCCGTTAAGCATTTCATCTGTTTATCTGAACTTGCACTAACAGTATGGTAATAGGATATAGATTTATTGCCAAATTCTTATTAGCATACTTTCTCAAACAATGCATCAAGGGTTAGCAGCATACCCAGGACTGCTTCAGATCAGCCCCTAAGTAAAAAAGAAACAATAATATTTTGAAAAAGACCTCTTTGCATATATTTCTCAAGCTTCTTTTAGGGCTGACAAGCATTTCATCAAAACTCGAAGCTTCGAGGAAAAGAACAGCATTTCCATTCAATAAATAGAACGATATTGAAATAGATTGTTAAATGCTGGATAGGAATCTATGGCTTAATTCGGACGGCACGATAGTCAATGGTGGGGTAATAATCAACTTTACAGTTGTTCAACTAGGGGGTACTCCCCACACAACATGGTAATAAATAATCAACTGTGGTGTGGATTAGGATCAGCGCTGAGTTGACTATGGCAGCATTCGGATGACACAACAGTCAAAACAACTGATGATTGTTTCCCCCACACCAGTTGTTTATTGTGTTGTCCAAATTGAGCCTATGTGTAATTACTGCCAACCATATAAGAGTATTGGCCCATTAAGAAATCACCAAAGGTTTTATAAAGCATAAAAGGTGAAAACAATTAGGGGCCTAATGAAAAATGCAGAATTGAGTCTAGTTCTACCACCTAACCATCTTGCAGGCAATATCCACTGGATATTGGTAACAACTTTGTCACCTTCACTGTCACTTTCAACAAGAGAGAGAATTAGAACAAACAGCTCATACTGTGGACAGTATATCACTTACCAATACAGAGAATGTTGAAGCAGAATCCCTGATGGATAGATTTGTTAACCAATTGATCGGGTAAACTATCAAAACCAACATGGCCAGATAAGGGTAAAGGTCGACAATTCTGTTGTAGAAAGAGAAGAATGTAAATTGGAATACAAGGTTGCAACACAGTTCCTACATGATTAGCAGAGAATCATTGCCAAGTGGAAGCAAGAGAACACCAAGCATTTTGACAGCTGGCATAATGTGTCATTTGTTTAATTTTTCCCATCCAAATAAAATTCACTGTGGGTAGATAGTCTGCAAACAGGGTTAAAAAAAACCACCAACATATCTGCTGACAAATATAAGGCCACACAAGCATTATGGTTACTACTCCTTTATGACGTCCAGACTCCTTATTGAAGAGCGGTGGTTTTCAACGTACTGAGATCTTGGGTTGATCAACTGAAAGCAGTACAAACCACCTTGGCCCAGTAACATTAGAATTTTATGGACAGGCTCGTTAGATTTGTATCAAGATGCACCCTTCTTCCATCAAAGTTCTTCTTCACACCCCTTTTATAATTCCATCTGCCAGCTTCCCCATTAGCATGAATCTTTTTTGTTTTTCCATTCCTTCAGGAGCTTCCTATCCCCTCAGTCCTTTCTCACCTGTCCCTTTTCTTATCTTGCACACACTGATGTGGGTTTTCTGGAAAATTTCCCAGAGCAAAGTAGGTTAATTTGCATAAGTTCATTGCACAGGAAAATTTTGAGTTTTCATTGAAAAATGTTCTGATGGCCTAGAGTGGGTGGACAATTTGTTGCCCTCCAAATGTTTTGGACTACAGCTCCATCATCCCTCACCATTGGCTATGCTGGCTACACTTGATGGGAGCTATAGGCCAAAACATCTGTAGGGCCACAAGCTGCCCAATCCTACCCATGAGAGATATAATTTAACATGTTTATTTTACTTGTATTTCATAAGTGAGAAAACGTTAAAAAGCACCCCATGTTAATTTTTTGATCCAATGCACCACAAGAATTTGACCTGGAATATTTGAAGAAAAAAATTAAGGCATACTTAATGTAGGGTGACCATATTTAGGAAACCAAAAAGGAGGACAACATGGCCGCTCCAAGGTGGCGTGCCCACCAACATGGCCGTCCCCCAAGGGGGCGTGCCCACCAACATGTCCAGCCCCCAATAGGGCGTGCCCATCCAAACATGGCCTTGGTCACATGTCTGATTTCACAGCATACAATTAACACAAACCTGTTCTACACAACATCTTCATGTTAAAATAATTAAAATAAAGAACAAGTGAGACATTCAATGTATCTGAAATTAACTTTACTCACTCCTACTTTTGTAGCTTTTGCTGTACTTTGAAACTTTTGCTATGCTCTGTGTGATAGTTTCCCCTTCCCTCAAATATGTTTTCTGACTGCAAATCCTTCACTGGATGACCGTAGTCCCAACTTTCCTAACATTTAACACTCTTTCCCCATCACGTTTCTTTTATCCATATGTACAGATTCAGCATACTGCTACCACTGAACAAATGAAGCAGTTGACAAGTGCAAAAAAGTCTAGTACAACAAACTAGCCAATCTAGCATGCAGGAAGAGTATAAAATACGATTACCCTGCAAACATTAGCCATGGAACAAAATGGACTAAAGGCTTATTGTAGTCACTTCTCACCTATTAGCTTGTTTCAACTTCTGGTTTATTAGTGAGAACCTAATCTAAAAATGTGTCATCATATCTCTGGTTCATTAGCCATGTAAACAAAACCATGGTCAGTAGCAATACAAAGAAAGGCCAGAACAGATGCCCATTATCACAATGCTACACAAGGATCTTTCCCTCCTTTTATCCAAGTATATCCTGAATTTACACTGCCTCAGTGTGTAGAGAATAGAAATCCCAGTCAGGGACTCAAAGAAAACTGCCCAAAGAAACTTTAGAAATAACTCTTGTTGATTTCAATAAAGCTTACTCCCAGATAAATGAATGTAGGATTGCAGCCTCTTCACATCTGTTCACCTTACTCTAGCAAGTGCAAGGCCCTCCTGTCAAGGACAACTATGCACTCACAGAACCTGGCCTCCTCGATCATGCAACTAGCAGGTGCTTTCCAGAAAGATGCTTTCAGAGCCTAGGAGATCCAGACACACTCAAACAAGTCAAGCCAAGCCATGCTATGCTGGAACAGAACAATTCTGGGTCAAGACACTACTTTGCAAGCGATCAGACACAACAGTCATACATATCAAAGAAAAACACAACTACCTCATTGACATAGCAATACCTAATGACAAAAATGTTGCAGAAAAGGAAGAGGAAAAGAGAGACCCAGCAAAGGTTTTAGGAAATCTTGCTCATATTGGCATAGGTTGAGATATTTTGCTGGTCAGAATTTTCATCAGTAGAACTCCAATGGACTTTAATGTAGGGTGACCAGATTTTGGAAACCAAAATCCAGGTCCAAAATGGCCACCCAAAGGGGGCATGCCCACCAACATGTCCGGCCCCCAGGGGGCAGGTCCAGCCCCAAGGGGCATGCCCACCCAAACAAAGCCTTGGTCACATGTCTGATTTCACAGCACACAGTTAAGACAAACGTTCTACCTTAATATTAAAATCACAGAAATAAAGAACAAGTGAGACATTCAATGTGTCTGAAATTAACTTTGCTCAGTCCTACTTTTGTAGCTTTTGCTGTACTTTGAAGCTTTTACTATACTCTGTGTGAAGGGTGGCCATATTTTGGAAACCAAAAAAGAGAACACCCCAACATGGCCAGCCCCTAAGAGGTTGCACACACACAGACACAGGCCCTCCATCCACCATTCCTACGGCCAAACAGTTCATTAGGCTTCAGCAGTTTAGATAGGATGTAAACAAGACCATGGCCAATAGCAATACAAAGAAAGGCCAGAACGGATGCCCATTATCACAACGCTAGACAAGAATCTTTCCCTCCTTTTATCCAAATATCTCCTGAATTTGCACTGCCTCAGTGTGCAAAGAACAGAAATCCAATCAGGGACCCAAAGAAAACTGCCCAAAGAAACCTCAGAAACAAGTCCCATTGATTTCAATAAAGCTTACTCCCAGATAAATGAATATAGAATCGCAGTCTCTTCACATCTGTTCACCTTTCTCTAGCAAGTGCAAGCCCCTCCTGTCAAGAACTATGCAGTCACCAGAGCCTGGCCTCATGGATCATGCAACCAGCAGGTGCTCTACAGAAAGATGCTTTCAAAGTCTAGGAGACCCAGACACACTCAGACAAGACACGCCACACTATGCACTCACTGTTCTCTTCCAGCAGGCCTATCCAGTTGAATTTTAAGATGTTTTTAATGATATATTGGTTTTTATTTGTTTTTAATATCTCATTCATTGTGGTCTTTGTATTTTATATTTATTGTTGTTCCCCGCCTCGATCCAGAGGGAGAGGCGGGTTATAAATAAATTATTATTGTTATTATTATTATTATTATTATTATAGTATCTTGCTGGGACAGGACAATTCCCAGCATGACCAGATACAAAAGAGAGCAGGGCTCCTGCAACTTTAAGTGTTAACCTTTCACCAAGTTGGGGGGGAACCACAAAGCCACACTGTAAAATAACCATAATCTCAAAGCCATACAGAAAAGCAATGTTTGGAACTGAGCTGAAAGTTGTGAGAGCGTGTACCCCTTTGCATGTAGTAATAATAATCAACATCTGCATCAGTATCAGCACAAAAGCAGTTTTGGAGCCATCTTTTTTCTTATTACAGCAACAAACCAATGGTGCTGTTCATGGTGGGGAATCCACCTACCTAAGGCAAAAATAAAAATTCATTCACACGCACACACATTCACCAAAGGCAAAATAATGATGATAATAATAATCCACAGCCAGCCAAGGCAAAATAACATTCATCAACATAATAAATCTACACACAGACATGCACACACACCCAAGGCAAAAAATAAAATAACATAAAATATACAACACCCATCCACGTACTCACCCAAGGCATCATAACAACAACAGCAGCAGCTTTAACTGTCATGATGAAGCGGGAATTCCACCAGGTGCTGCATGCATACAAATGACAGCTGCTGAAATTCCCTTTTCTCTACAACTGTTAAAGCTGCAGGAGCCCTGGCCTCCTTTTCATATGGTCACCCTGGACCAGGGCCAGTTAGGGTGACCAGATAAAATCCAGGTCAGGGCTCATGTAACTTTAACAGTTGTAAAGAAAAGGGAATTTCAGCCAGTGTCATTTGTATGCAATTAATCCCTGGTGAAATTCCCTCTTCATCACAACAGTTAAAGTTGCAGGCACTATACTAGAGTGACCAGATACAAAAGAAAGCAGGGCCCCTGCAACTTTAACAGTTGTGACCAAGAGGGAATTTCACCAGGAACTAATTGCATACAAACAACACTGGCTGAAATTCCCTTTGCTCTACAATTGTTAAAGTTACATGAGCCCTGACCTGGATTTTATCTGGTCACCCTACCATGCGGCCAACAAGCAGACACCCCCGCCACCCCACCCACCCACCAAGCCACCCCCCCAAAAAAAACCAGCCTGGACCTACCAGGTTCTCCGCTGCCACCACCGATCTCTGCCACCGCCGCATGGCTCCCTGCAGCCCCCCTCACCCTTCTTGCCCTGCTCCTGGCTACCAGCAGGAGAAAGAAGAAGAGCCTGCTTTAAAATGCCTGCGTTGTTCCCCGGCCTCAGCAGGAAACAAGTGCTCAGCGTTAGGGAGCGTCAACAAATTCCTTGTCTGGTGGCAAAACCAGCTTTACTAAAGCTGCTTTAGCCACCCGACAAGGAATTTGTTGACGCTCCCTAACGCTGAGCACTTGTTTCCTACCAAGGCCGGTAAATGGGGAGCAGATCGCGAAGCCTGTTTCTTTTGAGCACCGGAGGGAAGCGGCCGCCCCAGTAGGTAAGTGGAGGGTCCTGCCGCCTCCCGCTCCTTACCTGCAGGGGCAGCCGCTTCCCTCCGGTGCTCGAATCTACTGAGAAACAGGCTTCGCAGACTGTCCCTCAGTAGAACGCCGGCTGATGACGTCATCACCCGGCACGCTACTGAGGGACAGGCCGCGAAGCCTGTTTCTCAGTAGATTCGAGCACCGGAGGGGAGTGGACGCCCCAGCAGGTAAGTGGGAGCCCCCTCGCGCCTCCCTCACACCTCGCGCTCCTTACCTGCAGGGGCAGCCGTTTCCCTCCAGTGCTCGAATCTATTGAGAAACAGGCTTCGCGGCCTGTCCCTCAGTAGAACGCCAGGTGATGACGTCATCACCCGGCGCGATACTGAGGGACGGGCCGCGAAGCCTGTTTCTCAGTAGATTTGAGCATCAGAGGTAAGCGCCCGCCTCAGCAGGTAAGTGGGGGGGCCCTCCCACCTCCCACCTCCCACCTCCCACCTCCCGCTCCCATTCCCCCCAAAACCCAGCCCGGACCTACCGGGTCTACCGCCGCCGCTGCGTGACCCCCCGCAGCCCCGGTTTGCCCCCGTCGCCCCCCGGTTGGCCCGGATCGCTCCAGGTTTCCCGGTTAGGACCGGGAAACCCCGAGCGATCTGATCACCCTACTTTAATGGAAATGTCTTTAGGACTTTTAACAATTTTACTTTGGGCTTTCAGACTTCAGAAACTTCAGGTGGATGATATGAAATAATTAGCAATTACGAGAAGTGAAAAACCCTTCTCCATCCACCCCACCCACCATGCCCATTGGCGCAAGAGCAAATAGTTAGATCCGAAAGATCAGTGAATTAATTGGGAAATTCATTAACAGTCTGACACGGGTTTTGAGAATTAATTGAGGAAATATATAAGAGATACAATATACAACGTGGATCTAGACTCCAGCTCAGCTAGATATGATCTTATGAAGATTAATAAACTGAGGAGGAATATTACTTTTTTAAAAACTTAGAACTCTATGTACTAGGTGCCACAAAAGTAGATATACAGTTGTTTAAAATGTTGATGGGAGGTGTGAGTACTATACTGTATACCTACTTTTGGGCCACTTGGTATTTCAGCCTTCCCCAATCCAATCCTCTCCAAATGTCTTTGACTATGACTCCTATCTGATCATGCTGACTGGGCGTTGGGAGTTTTATCCAACACATCTGGAGAGAACCAGCTTGGGGGAAGATACTGTATTTAACAAGAATTGTCTGTTTTTGTACAGTTACTAAAAGGATAAAACAAATGCTAGCACCAGTAAATATCACATAGATGAAGTAAAAACACCATGGCCAGTAACAATCATCTTCCAATAGAGATGGATAATAAATTATGTTTTCATTATGTTTAAAAGGCCCATTGAAATTGCATCCATATACTTTGCCTTTCACACAGCCATGAGCTATGTTCAAATAAACTTCTAATATGATACCATTACACATTTTTATATTCTTTTTTCTAAACTGCTTCATGATTTATTCAAATAAGAAGCAGTAAATAAATATTGCTAATAAGTCAATTCATACATCAATATATTACAATGTTCTCCTCCAACAAAATAATCAAAGAAAAGCAAACGGGTGAGGTAACCAGATAAAGGTACTGCTTTGAAACCAGTTTTCTGTTCCAGCAAAACACCTATTTTCCAGACAGCTAAACCAATTTCCTCAAACCATCTCTAAATGAATTCTTAGAAAATTAATTCATTCAAATTTATTTCCCATAAATAGGAATATCAACTCCATATCATCCCCCAACTCTCACACACAAAACTATACCCCCCCACTCTCAACATGCACACAATCATGCAAACTCTCTCAAAATCATCCACCGCAAAACACACACGCACACATCCATTCATAGACAAATGAACATGCACCTATCACATAAATACACTCACACACTGCAAACACGTAAACTCTCTCAGGATACCCACCCCAAAACACACGCACACACATTCATTCATAGACAAATGAACATGTACCCCATGCACCCATCACATAAATACACTCACACACACATACCTCTCCCAAGGCTGCTCCTATGGTTGCTTCCACTCTCCCCCCTCCCCATTTCTCTAGGCAAATGATGGGGATTTTTACATTTACCTTGAAAATATTCTTAGTGGTAGCAAGGGGTTGCAGAGAAGGGGATTAGAAAAGTACAGGATAAGACCTGGGGGAGGAGAGATCCTAACAGGTGGAGGGCAGTTTTGGAAAAATTCTCAGAACCTTGTAACTCCCAGGGTAAAACTGTCCCACCTACTGCTCTGCCTGATTTTTGTCCTCTGCCTGAACCATGCAAGAAGAAGCCCAGGATTGTCACGCGGGAGCCGGAAGGGGTTTGCAAACCACGTTTTGGTAAGTGTGGATGACCCACCAGGGGCAGGCCTCAGAAGTGCCCAAAACGGACCTACCGAGGCCTTCCGTGGCCGGCTGAAGCCATCTCCGGATTCCTAGAGGGCCATCGCCATAGCGATGACCCTCTAGGAACCCGGAAATGGCTTTGGAAGGCCTCGGAAGGCCAAAACCGGAACTGCCCAAATGGGCCTGCTGAAGCCATCTCCGGATTCCAAGAGGGCCATCGCCATAGCAACGACCCCCTAGGAACCCGGAAATGGCTTCGGAAGGCCTCAGAAGGCCGAAACTGGAAGTGCCCGAAATGGGCCTACCGAGGCCTGCCGAAGCCATTTCCAGATTCCTAGAGGGTCATCGCCATAGCGACGGCCCTTTAGGAACCCGGAAATGGCTTCGGAAGGCCTCGGAAGGCCAAAAACATAAGTGCCCGGCCAAAATGGGCTTTTAGGGGGCTAAATTTCCGGATTTGGCCCCCCAAAATGGTTCCCCCTCCGGACACGGATTTGCTTGCCATTTTCCGGGCATGTCCGGACAAATCCGGGTGGATGGGCCCCCTACTTAATGTAACTTAAATGTTATATAGTGTAGAAATGTTTATTGGAATGCCTGGAAAAAATTAAAGACAATAGCTTATACTTCCCTTAGATTAAATTTAAGAAAAAAACAAAGGTACTGAAAACTATTGACACACTAAATTTTAGCAACCGAAAGAAATATGCTGATAAGCTGACACCGCTCATCTATTTCAACAGAGTTAAACTCTCTTCCACAAAGGTTGTTGGGGCACCTTCAGTTTCACTGAGCTTCATCAGAGGAGCATTTTAATGCATGCTCATTACTGGGCACTCACGGGTTTTCGCAGGTCCTCTTATGACGTCATCTGCCTCCTGGATGCCTCTCGCCCCTTCTAGCTTTCTTTGCGTCACAAAAAAAAAAAAACCCCAGGAAGTCTGACTTATTTTTAAAGATGAAAGTTGCCTCTACCGGCTACTATGTGCAGGAGAAGCAGTTCGATCAAAACGGCCCACTGAATGAGCCACATGCATATTGTTTACTTCCTCTTTCAAAAGAGGAAGTAATGAGGGACAAACACATGGGCGGAGAAGCGACGGTAAGCAAATGTGATTTCCCCCCAAGTGATGACATATACTGTCACTCTTTATTAGTTCCATTTCACTCTGAGTCATATACATATTTCAATTATATGCTAGGGATAATCGCCTGAAAAAATAATTAAAACTCTGAAATTGCCAAACTTGTCGAATATTGTATTTCCAATTGGCAGACATTCATTTTTACTTATGAATTTTTTGGGGAAATTTTTGGCAGAAAAATAAAGCATTGAATTTTTTTCCAGAAAATGTTCTAGCTCAAATCACTGATTGCACACCCTGTTCTGTGATCCAGCCTTCTATTTGCAGAGGTTTAACTTTAATATGTACACACAGTCCTATGGAACTTGGCTGTAGGGAAGAGAAAACAAAAAAAAGGGGTACAGGAATCAATGTCCCATTTTTCAGCATTGAGCTGTTCCACTATGTTTCCTAAGGACACCTGGACACAACACACATATATACAAATCTTTAAACACCAGCGCATGTACATCTGGGAAACCTGATTGGGCCACGCTTCCAAAAAACAGGCACTGATATTTATTTATGCATATACATTCATATGTGGGATGTGAATATATTACTTGTTTGCATGCCCATAAACCCTGGCTTGGCAATTATCTATGATTATCACAAACACCATCAGCCCGAATTCTTCTGATATGTGCAGAGAACACAGCAGAGAGGCTGATCTGTCACCTCACACTGGACTTTAGAAGGGCAGTAACAGATCAAGGGATCTGCACTGCTTCTGCTTTTTCTGAAGCATAATGCAAAGTGAGACAAGACCCCTTTTCTCTCCTCTAAGACATCTGAACATGCAGAAAATTTCAGGGAAGGGAGGGGATGCTTCTCACACTTCGTGCTGGGCTTCAGAAGAAAGACGCCTTGTGAATCCCATTCACTGCTACCCCAACACTTAGTGCAAATGAGATACTGGCGTCTTGCATTCCGTGAGGTCACCATGCATGCAAAGGACTCAAAAGAGCTTTGGTGTCCTCTTTGCCACACCTGGCACTGTGAAGGACCCCTCACCCCTCCAAGTTCTTAGCAATGGAGAACTCAGAAGTGGAGGTCTTTATGCTGGGTACCTGCTGGTACAGGACTGGACAAGATGAAAGAAGATCTATACAATTTTAGTTAGTGTATCCACAACATACACAAAAATACACTGCACATCACAGATATCTCATGTAAACACATGGTTTTCCCACATGAATATTATTTCCATATAGGAAAATTATTCAATGTGCTGAATCATCACTGAATGAACTGTACCATACATCAACTGATACGTATCAGACCCATCAGTGAAGTCTTCAGTGAAGGAGAGTACTTGTAAGTTGCCTGAGTCTATCTTGAAATAGAAGACTGAACTTGATCCAACAACATCCAGATCTAGTTCTGAGGCTGCAATGGTGTCAATACTTTTCTTTTCTCAAAGGCTTCATTGACTTCTTCCGTCTTGATCTCAATGCTGGGCATATTAACATGAAATTTAATTGCATTAAAATCAGTGACGCTTACTTCTAGATAACATGTTTAAGACAAGAGTGTTCGGCTCACCCTATGTTAAAGCAGAGGTCCACTACTTTCCATCCTTTTCTAGATTTGTGAGACTGATTGTATGCAGGAGGCTGGTATGTATACCAGCAGACTACTTTATGGCACCCCATCTGAGGGAGTCTGGGTAGAAAGCAAAGGCATAAAGGCTACTGTACTGGGGCCACTCTTGATAGTTTACAACTCTTGGAAAAAGCTGCAGAGGGTTATACTCTTAAAAATGCCTCCAACCATTCATTAATGTATTCCAAATGCAATTGCTAGGAAATACTGCAAGATACTTCCGGCCATATAGCATAGTCAGAATTGTATAATCAAAATGAATAATAAATTTTTAGATGACTTAACTTTTGCAGCAATTTAATATCTACCTTGCTATGCAAAATTATTGCAATTCACACAGAGCATGGCCTGACCAGGTTTCTATCATTCCATACACTTATATATTATCCATATTGGTAACAACTTCCAGAGGGGTAGCATGTTTGTCTGTTGTGGCAAAACCAATGAAGATTCTTGTGGCACCTTAAAGAGTTAAAATGTATTATGACTCTAGCTTCCATAGACTCTACCTTATGCCACAATAAATGAGCAAGTCTTTAAAATGCCATAAGACTCTTTATTGCTTCTGTTCTAGAATAGCAATGTAAAGAGAATAAACTGTAAGATCAATTAATTCTTTACTTACTCTCCTTGCATCTTGATTATCTACTGGGGCATTAGGTGGTGTTCTCATTCCGATATCAGGTTGATAGCGCTGGAAAAAAGTAGACCAAAGCATTTAAAAAATGGGCAACAAACATCAAAGCAATGGTGTAAGGAAAGAACTAGGCTGCAACCCGATTAAGTAAAATTTGAATTGATTAATCACATGAAGTTTAGCTGATTAATCAATCTATCAGTTAAATGTACATATGGGCAAAAATAAAATGTATAAAGCATATAGCCTGCTTTCTTTGTTATTAGATGATGTACACATATTATAGCAGGAGACACACATACACACATATTGTGACGAGGTTAACACACAAAAGCTCACACTTAAGGTTGAGTATGAGAGGGCTGAGTGTGGGTTGTCATTGAACTGTAAGTAGCTGTTGTCTTGTGTGAACCCAGCTGCACTAACAAACCACAGTTTGTTAACCACAAACAACTCACAGTTCACAACCCAGTAACAAACCATGGGTTCTCTTTTTGAGTTGTTCACAGTTAACAAACCATGGTTTGTTAGTATAGCTAGGTTCACACAACACAGTTACCCACATGCCAATGACTACCCATGTTTCAATGACAACCCATACTCAGTCTTGACTGTGGGTTGTCATATTGTGTGAATTCAGCCTCTCTGTGGAGCGAGAGAGAGAGAGAAGAATGCCTCTTAAGATGTGTGCTTGCCATCTGAAATTTTTATAAACACGTGCCCTTCTTTTTTAGGTGATAACCAATTGCAGATACCACTTTTGTCAATTAAAGCTATTTCAATCAATAAATCTACGTGTTTAAGTACTGCAGCTATAAAAATTACACTGTAGTACAGTTCATTAGGAAAATGGCAGGAAGGATGCAATCCTATGCACATTAACAAGGAAGTAAATCCCACCAAACAGGGTGATTTATTTCTGAGTAGACATGCCTTGGATTGCACTGCAAGTTCTTTTGGAGATGTTTTCTGGCATGAAGACAGAATAATTACTGAGAGATAAAGAAATAACCCTGTATTTGTACAAGATATCAAGCTGTATAGTCTTTTCTATGTTCTACAAAATTGAATCTGACAGACTTACAAGGAGTTTTACATTTCTCACAGAACCTATGCAATAGTAGTTGTAAGAAATTACTAGCACATTGGGTAACTGACTTTTGTGGTGTACTAAGAACTTCAATCTAGAAATATAATTACAAAAAAGAACGTGCACCACTGATTATATCTCACCAAAGCTGAGATAGAGTAAGCTGGCATTTTACCTTCAGCAAGAGGCAACCTCAAGGGTTAGACTATGGCTTTTTATCTGGAAGATAGCACTACAACTGTTTTAATGATACAGGACAGGCTCTTTTACTTAAACCTCCTAGCACTTGACCCCTCCAAAAACTAGCATCTCCTCCTTTTCAAAAAGCTATCTACACAAGTCTACTCACTAGGTTAAGCTCACTAGGTTTACAGTACAATCCTAAACATGTCTACTGAGGAGTAATACCCACTGTGTTCAATGGTAATAGATGTGTAAAGGATTTCAGTCTCAATGAAGCCCACTTCTAGGTAAGTGTGCACGGGATTGCAGCCCACGGGTCATTTTCTCACATGCTGTAGAAATTTGGACTGTTTCTCTCCCTCCCCCACCCCTCACCGCCTTGCACAGGATTGTACGGAGACGTCAGAATGCAACAGAGCTTCAATGGAGACAAACCATCGTGATTATACTTTTAGGAACCGCCCTGATGCTGGAAATGACTGTTCGGTTTTCCACGTAACCAAGTTCACACAGAAACTTCTCCACACAATCCCTTGCACAGCAAATCGAGGGATGAGGAGGTGTGGGGGGAGGGAGGGAGGGGGAGAGAGAGAGGCTGTTTGCGCAAGACAACAGATCCTAAGTAGCAACAGAGGAAGGCTCTTACAAGAAACGGTTATTCCCTAGGGCAGGAGTGCAGCACTTTTTTCTGCAAGAGATACATTGCCTCAGGAGTAATCTGTGGCAGGGGGGCACACATGCTAGCAGCAGTATAGGCCAAAACCAGACCTGGGCAGGGCCAGCTCTTCTCTCTTTTTGCCACCCTTCTGGGCTTGGGTCAGATGACTCTTTCCAGAGGTCTGAACAGACTGCTTGTAGAGAGCTTTTGGAATTATATTGCTCACCCCTGCCCTGTGGGTTAGAAATAAGGTAGAGGTCTGCCTTATTAAAAATGGTTTGGGGGGGATTTGAAAAGCCAAAGACAGCAAGGTTGTCCTGTGCAGCTGACCACTGAAGAGTGGTGCCAACAACACTTTTAATAACAAGCCCACCTTGCTCTCCAGAGGTTATCTCACAATATAACCAAACCTGAATTCCAGACATTAGGACATTTTGCATGTCAACTAATACAAACGCAGTTAAAGAAACCATTTTGCTTGCCTACTTTGGAGAAATACTGCTGGCCCTGGGAAAATTTCCTTTATTCACACCCATTTTAAAAAATAATATATATTTTAAAAATCATACCCCTACAGAACTAAGTTTGTCAAGGGTAATTCATTCTGCTAGAATGAGGATGGAATTGAAGTAAACCCATCTCTAAACAACAGGATACCATGACATGGCTAATTGTCCTGATGCAACCATTCTTCACTTCACAACAATGGTGCAATACTCATATCAAAAGTAACAAGCAGTTTATTTCCCTGTGTCCTTGAACTTCTGCCAAAGAGGATACTTGCAGATGCAAGTTTTAATCAGGAAACTAAGTGACCGAAGTGTCAGCAAGAGATACTGAAATCACTGAAGACTTTTAAAAAAACCTAAGGAGCTAATCTCACATCTTTTGTTTGCTGCTAGGAAAGTAATAGCATTACATTGGAAGGATTTCAAATTTACAGATTTGAATGAGTGGTATAAATTGGTGTGGAAGACAGCAATAATGGGGAAATTGTCATATAAATTACAGATTATGAGAAGTCAACGAAAGTGTGATTCGTTTGTGGCTGATTGGTTACCATTTATTGAATATACTAATATGGCAGAATATGGCTGGATGATACCTGCACGTTATAAATGATTATGGTTGTCGTAAATGTCTTGATATTGCCTATCTTCAAAAGATGAATATGCATCCGGAGGGATTTTGTATTCTTTATTTGTAACTCGATCTAAGGATGGGAGGGGAGGGTGGGAAATGCTATATGAAACTGTATTTTGTAAAACTCAATAAAAAAATTGAAAATTAAAAGAAGAAAAAAATCATTGAAGACTTTTGCAAGACTGAACATCTAAATATCCTTGCAACAAATAATTTACAATTGTTTTTCTGCCTTTGGTATTATGAAAGGATATACTAGAAGCTCATGTATTATATTCTTCTAAGCAAAATAAAAAGTCTACCTGACCATCGACTACAGATGACATTATCCTTACTCAGCATATTCTACAGCTATAATAAATACTTGTAGAACACACACACACACACACACACACACACACACAAACATAAAACAATTTGCCATGGACAACAGTGACTAAGGCTAATTCTTCTACTATATATTTCATCTAATGGGCAAAAGTGAATTCATACTAATGTATCTGTTTATACCTGAACACTGTAGTCAAATTACACTCAAACAGTATTCTGCTGGCACAATAAAAAGATACTCAAACTTCATTACTAAACAAATATTTTAGTCTAAACATGGAAGTATAAGATGTTAGAACTTCTGGCATAGTTTTATTTACTTAAGGCTGTCCTTTCAAACTGGCACCAGTTAGTCATCTCATGGGTGGAGTGGCTACAGAAAACCAGTACAACTGAATCAGATCCAAATCTATGTAAAGAACAACTCAATATATGTATTCCAAATGCTGCTAAAACTCCAAATACAAAAATGCCTTCTTTGTTTTTATCCTCTTGCAAGTTACTAAATGATCCCAGCTTGGTTTTTCTACTCCAAAACAATGCCCAGTTCAGGCAGTATAATACACTTCACAGAACTCTTGTCATGTAATAGATATACACATACACACACTCACACTTTCTCTCTCTCAACACACATATGTTTCCCCCAACCTGGTGCCCTCCAGATGTGTTGGATTACAGCTTCCAGAATTCCTGCTGACCAGTGGCCATCCTGTCCTGGGCTGATGGGAATTAAATTCAAAACATCTGTGTGTGTGTGTGTGTGTGTGTGTGTGTGTATGCAGTGAACGTGAGACTATGATCCAGATCCCACTGAAGTAAATGAATGTTGTCATTCATAAGACAAATCTTCATGCAATTAACAATCATACACAATTCATATAGTGATCAAGTTCTTCCAAAAAAGTTACGTTGACTTGAGAAATGCTGTACAAAGTAACTATTGTTTATATGTGTAAGAAATAAGTCAATAAATGAGTCCAATTGTTTTGTCCATCAGATACTTAAACATATTTAGTTTGTTCATCAAGCCTAAATCCTGTACCCTTGCATACCACTGAACAGCGCAAGTGAATTTTTAGTTTTTAGTTTTTCAGTAATTTCTAAAATTCTCAGCAATTTCTAAACATGCTGCCAACAACAAATATCCGTATGAAGTCACTAAGACCCCCATCAAAAGTTCAAAACAAGGAAAATTTCAGGTTTAGAATTAAATCGTAACATATAATTTAACTATTTCAAAATGAACCTGAGTCCAAAGCCATTTTATAATATTACAGTTCTCCTAAATAGACACATATAGGATTGTGCTGTAATCTTCCTGTACAGAACTTAACATACTGTAGTTGGAAGATATAAAACAGTACACAAGGACTCTCAGAAGCCCCAATAAGATGCAGGATGGCATTTCCTGCTTTGATTCAGACCCTGATTCCGAAAACAGCCCAATTCAGCTTGGACTGATTTGAAGGCTGCCCGATTCAACTTGGGGAGAAATCCAAAGCTTTGTGTCTCCCAATGACTATAATTGGAAACCAACAAACAGCTTTAACTCTTGAGATTTTTGACTGAAGCATAGTAGCCCATTCTTAGGGGATGAAGCTTACCAAATTGCAGGCAGATGGGGCATTCGTTTTTGTGCCTTTGCAGTTTGGCATTTTTCAAAAGGTGATTTGCTATTTTTGTGGGAAATTTGCTATGCCCTTCATTGTCTAACTGTTTCACACACACAGTGGGCTGTATCCAATGTTACAGCCACTGAGTACCATTTTTGGTAGAAAGTCAGGATACAAATAAATGTTAGTCCTACATAGAGTAGACCGATTGAAATGAATGGTACCGAAGTTAGGCTAACATTGGATACAACCTAGTGTTAGAATCGTACTTTGTGCAACCATAAAACCCAACATGCTTGTAAACCTCTCAGAGCATTCCCTCCTCCTATAATTATTTTTTCAGGCAGAGGTGTCTTTCTTGCTCTTTGTTTCAGAGTGCGAAGCCAAGTTCATCACTGGGCTTTACGTTAAGCAATAGGAGGTGAGGCAGCAAAGGTGGCAAGACCAGTTCCTTCTCCCCCATCTTCCCTCTCTGACTGCCTGGAGCTTCTGCATGGACCCCGATTATACACTGAAGCAACTGCCAGAACCCATCTTTAGCAGGAAAGTGGTGCCCTGCAATCCTTTGCAGGTAATCAGGGAGAAAACACTGGGAGAATTTGACTCAGGTTGTGGGGACTCGGTAGAACTCCACATACCTGCTTGGGGAGTTGGTGTCAGCAGCAGCCATCCAATGAACAGGCAGCAGTGTCTGCTGGCATCTCCTAATTAGTGCTGGTTCTCAAGCCATTCTGAGAAGCCCAGAATACTGCTGCTGCTGCTGCCACCACCACAAACACAAAATCACAAAATACAGTGAAAACACAGGAGCAGCCTCTGATATGTTTCTTCTATATCCTGCTCAAAAGCACTGACTGGAAGTAAAATGAGGAGGCCTGGTAAAGTTATTCCCTGGTTGACAAAGCTTTCAGTCACCTCTAGTACTTAGGAGTACAACTTTGTCATTTTATAGAAATCATTTTATAGAAATTTTATAGAAACACATGGAAAATGTTTGAAAAGTGATCATGATTCACCCTTAAGAGATAAGTGTAAACTTGAAATTATTTTTGCATTAAGCTGATATTTCCTATTCACTATGTGTTTTTCAAATAAAGATAGTATAACTGGTTTTTTTAAAAAATGGAAAAACAACCATTCTTTATGATAACTGGTTTTATCTACCTTGTTCTCAAGTAGGCATGCATAGAATTGCAGAATGCTCCTGTGTATACTTACTCAAAAGTTCAAAAAAGTTTGGTGGAACTCATTCCATGAAAGGATGATCAACCTTAAAAGGTACAGATTTGAGCACAAAACAATGCTGAAATAAGCCTGAGGTTTCCATATAGATGACATAAATCAGCTGAACACTAAACATTTTTCAAATTGGTACTGACATGCATTAAACAGAAAATCCATGACTGAAGGCAATGACCATCTAAAATACATAGAGGATATAGATCGTTTACTCAGCAACCCACAATCAGTTCCTTTGTAGGCTGCTGAGCATGGAGTCCTAACCCAGACTGCTGGGTTGTTTAGGGACTAACCAAACCAACAATTAACCCATGGTTTGTTGTTGGGTTAAATGCTGGGTTGTTTAACTCCTAAACAACCAAATGGTCCAGGGTTGGACATCACATTCAACAACCTATGAAGGAGCCAATTGTGAGTTGCTGAATAAAAGTGGATCTCTTTCTCACCCATGCATGTCAACCATTTAACCCATTTAAACCACTGGGTTGTCTCCACATGTGATCATCATCTGAGAAGCACGGTGTGGAGCTACCAGGTATAGGGCTTTTTCTGAGGTAATTCCAGCAGTATGTTGTTTTAGGCAGCTGGCAAAAACATTGTTATTAAAAAGATGATTGGCTGAATATTTTCCAGATTTATTTTTAATGTTTCCCTAGTTGTCACCGCAATCCATAGAAATTGTTATTGTTGTTGCTTTATTACGTTAATATTGTGGTTTTATCATTGTTCCTATTAGGGATGGAAAGTACTCTCTCTCTCTCTCTGTATATGCTTTCAATATCTGTTGTTATTTGTTACTCGCTTTCAGCTCCTTTCAGGCAGGATCTTTCAAAGATAGCATCTAAACAAACATTAAATTGAAGTGTTTAATTATCCCAAACATCATTGCTACTTCCTCTACTTTACTTCATGACATAAATTGCTCATGAACATGCTCTCATTTGATTATGGATTCTCTCTATAATTCATTTCAAAGTTTCACATGGGGAAGCCCACAACTCTACAATTTGCACAGCAATAAGAATATTGCAAAAAGGAAAGACACCCAATGCCTAGTGAATTCAAGGAAGTATGCAAATAACAGATAGGTGTGGTTTTATTTGTTTTAAGGCAAGCGTATAGCATTAACAGGGATAGAGGTAATTTATAAGCGTACTTGATTAGGGATGACTTGTTTTATGTGGAATGGAGCAAACAAAACATAAAACTGGGGTGTGGAGAAGAAACCATAAGCAAGGTATGTGCTGTACAAAAGCTTAGGAAATTATTCAAAGGCCATATGTTGTTCAATGAGGGGCTTGACATAAATGAGTATATTCATGAAGGGTCTGGCATGTGCTATAGAAGCCATGCAATTGTTTCAGCACATGACAAAGTCATAACCGACTCTATAGTGTCTCACAAAGCTATTTAACGTGGTTTGGTAAGATGTGGATTCAGTGTTAAGTTGGTCATGCATGAGACAGCTGATCTGTAAGGTCTAGCTCACAAATAGCTGATGAGACGATAAATAACATTTTTTGCTCATGCAACTTCAAACTGAAATTGTGGACAAACATGAGAGCACACAAAAAACCTAGATGTCAGGGGGAAAGATTCTAGACTAGCTTTTTCCATAATATCTATCTTTCTATATGCCAGGAATATTTGGTTTTGGTATGCAGAGAAATATTTGGTTTTGGTATGCAGAAGTATTCAGACATATTAGACCCTTCTACAGCCCGAAAGTGGCACAAGCCCAAAAGTGGTAGGAACCCTCATCATCAGCTTGTGAGGACTAGACCTGAGCAAAGCACTTACAGCCTGGTATTATGCATCTTTATTCAAAATATAGTTCACTCCACTATCAAAATATAGTTTACTCCACTACCAAGTCAATGTGCATAGGAACGTGCTGTAATTCTCTTAACTTGGGCTGCCTCTACAAGAGGCATTTAAAGCTCTTTCAAGGCGCATTAAAAAATTTACCTCTACAAGAACGGAGCGCAAATCGGGCGTAGAGGCACATTTTCTCTCCGATTATGCGCATTATCGAATGTGCGTTAAATAGCGAGTTTTATTTTGCTCCGGCCGTTAAAACGCATTTTGACTATGTGAACAAGCGATTCTCCGCATTAACTACTTGTAAAGTGCATTTGAAACAACCGGTAAGGTCACCAGTTGAGTACTCAATTACCTCCTGCATACAAGCATTTACGATAAAGCGCTTCAGCGATTATGCGCATAATCGGCTAACCAGGCGTCAAACGGAATCCATCTAGAGGGGTCTCACATGCAATACACCAATATTGTTGGGTAAATTGGCTGGGAGAAAAAAGTAAATGTAAGAAGTCATACGGAAAGGCTAGAAGAGAATTCAGGCATTATCTATGGGTGCCATCAGCTTAAGCCATAACAAAGCCAAGTATTTCATAAAGAGCTAATAATGGGTGGGAAGCCTGGGGATCTAGGAGAGTAATGCAGAAGAAATATAAAAGGATTTCACAGAAGCCAAAGAGCAGCAATAATGTGCTGGGCACTTGTCCAGGCAAACGGATGCCACAACAAAACTGCTAGTCTTTAATATACCACAAGACTCGTTTTGGAAAAACTTGCTGGGGAAGTTCATATGCTGTTCATATGTTGCTTGTTTGCTATGACACGGTCAAGAAAAGTATGCATTTTACCTATTTTGGGTATTACCTACTACACATATTTTGTTTGTAAGACCATATCATATGCCATCATACGACTATTCCTTAATGTAATCTACGATTCACTTAAGAGTAAGGCCCACTGAAGTCAGCAGGACTAAACAAATATGCATGGGATCGGGATACTCGTGAACAGCTTTGCTGTGACGTCATTCCTATTTCTGTTTGTGTGAGCTCATGACAAAACGTCGGGGATTTCAGTTTCAAGGAAAGGAGGCAGTTTTCCTTTTGGAGAGCTGGTGGGAACCCTGGAAAAAACTGACGCCTTTCCTGGCAAACGAGGGGACAGGAGCAGGGCTATATAAACGAGCGCTACGACACGGCAGTCAAAGAAAGAAGAGCCACAAAGAAGGCGGGCAGATGATGGGGAAAAGAAAATCACACTCCCGCACTGCTCTGCTGGTCAATTTACAGCCCGACCCTTTGCCGAGCTCGGGGAGCCTCCGCCCACTGAAATCAATGGGTCGAGGCGCGCCTCACTCGCTCTAGGACTGCAGCTTACACGCCCGCGCCTCTTCACACGCGGGGAAAGCCCAGCGTCTTTTGGATTTGCTCCCGAAGGAAGCATGCATGGGGACGTAGCCGTCGGTGGTCTCCCCGGCCCCGCTACCCCACCCCAGCCCGCGCCGGAGACTTACCATCTGCCGGGCCACCTCAGAGGAAGCCATGACATGAGGGGAGGGGTCACTGCGCGCCAAAGAGGAAGGAGGCGGAGGGAGGGAGGGAGAGAGGGAGCGGCCGCAGAACTCCCAACTCCAATCCCAACAGCTGGAATGCAACCGGCGGCGGGGAAAGGCCTCGCGGGCAGAGGGGCGGGACGAAAGCTCGGCCAATCGGGTCTCGACTGGAGGAGAGGCTGGAGAAGGAGCGAACGAATGCGCCTGGGGAGCAAGAACAGGAGGAGGAGCCCGAGCCACTGCCCACGGGCGGGACGAAGTTAAAACGGGCGGGGGGCGTGGTCGAGATAGAGCCAACAGCTCCGCCCTCCACGGCAAAGGAGAGGGCGGAGCCAGAGCCGTTCGGGCGCTGGGATTAATGGAGAGTCTCTCCTAAGAGGGTCACGCCGCCTTCTCCGTCGGCAAGTTTAAACTCTGCTAATAGGCGCCTCCCCTCGTCACGTGGGAAAGGAAGAGACGAGAGCCTTGCGGGGTATAATGACGGCGAAGGGGAAAGGAGGCGGCTGAGGCTACGGAGTCGTGATTGGAGTCTGGGAATGTCGCCGCCGGGGGACTTTTAAGGCGGTGGAGACGGTATAGGAGGATGCTGGCAGCGATGCTATGGAGCACGACGGGCCGGGAGCGGCTGAGGAGGATTCCGCGCTGAGCTTTGGTGGCGGCGAGGAGGGGTGCCGCTCCGATGGCTGCGCCGGTGGAGCTAACCCAGGAGGGGGTGCTGCGGTTCTTGGCGGAGCGGGGCGGCCGGGCGCGCAACGCGGACCTGTTGGAGCATTTCCGCGGCTTCCTCAACTCGCCAGAGCCCCAGCGCCGGGCCCGGGCCCGCGAGCGATTTAAGGAGATGGTCAACGCCGTGGCCACCGTGCGCCAAGAGCCTGGCTCCGGTGCCAAGTATGTGCAGTTGCGCAAGAAATACCGCGGCGCGGCCGGCGGCACCAGCCACAACCCCGGAGCCAGCGCGGCGGCCGCGGCCTCTGTGGCTGCTAAGGACGCTTCGGCCACCGCAGAACTGGCCGTGGAGGGTTCGCTTCTCCCGCCAGAGTCTCAAGGTGGAGGCGATGGTAGCAGCAACAGGAGGGGCAGCGGCAGCCGGGATGGGGATGCTGCCCCGGAGACGAGAATCGTTGCTGAACCGCTGAAGGAAGGGGACGGGGAGGGGAAGGCAAAGAGGAGCATCTCTGCCCCCTTGGAGGAGCCTCCGCCCGAGGAAGGTGGGTCCTCAGCCTCCTCGCAGCGGCAGCTGGAGGCGCTCCCGCCCAATGGCTTTGGGGTGCCTCAGCCGAGCCAAGAGACCCCCGGAGGAGGAGGAGAGGGCGGCTGCCGGGAGGAGGAGGAGGAGGCGGGCAGCGCTCCCCAGTTTCAGACGCGGGAGGAAGATGGAGCGGCCGAGGCTGAAGAGGGGAACAACGGGGAAGCTCAGGCCGAGGAGTACTCCTTGCCGTGCTCGCCGCCGACTGCCAGCGCCGCCGCCGCCTCCTCGGCCACCTTGGGCGGCGTCCCCATCACCGCCAATACGCCGAGGTGCGGGCGCAAGAACTTCCGCGAGCGGGTGCTGGGGAGCTCTCCTCAGCTGAAGCGCAGCGGCTTACTCCCGCGTGTCGGGAGCGGCGGAGGTGGGGACTCAGACAGCGCCTCGCTGGCCTCCTCTTCAGCCGAGGACGAGAGCGGCAGCGCGGGTGGTGGCTCGGTGGCATTGGACCCTCTGGAGCACGCGTGGATGTTGTGCGCCTCGGACGGGCGCTGGGAGAGCTTGGAGGGGCTGCTGAGCTGCGAGCCGGCGCTGCTCTCCAAGCGCGACTTCATCACCGGCTTCACTTGCCTGCACTGGGCCGCCAAGCACGGGCGCCACGAGCTGCTGGCCCTGCTGGTCAATTTCGCCCACCGGCATCGCCTGCCAATCAACATCAACGCGCGCACCAGCGGCGGCTACACGGCGCTGCACCTGGCCGCCATGCACGGCCACCTGGAGGTGGTAAAGTTGCTGGTGGGCGCCTACGACGCCGACGTGGACGTTCGTGATTACAGCGGCCGCAAGGCCTCACACTACCTTAGCCGGGGCACCGCCGACGAGGTGCGCAGCCTTGTTGGGGCCCTGCAGGACGAAGTGGACAGTGGGGTGCCCAATGGCGGCGGCCGCTGGAGGCTTTCCAAAGTGCTCCCCTCCAACCTCATCACCTACAAGCTTTCCCACCTTCACCACGGGGATGAAGGGGAGTCGGGAGATGGGATGGGAGCTCCCAGCAAGAGCAAAGAACTAAGTAGGAAAACCTCCGGCAGTGGCAGGATAAAACCCCGGCTCAGTAAAATCCGGTTCCGGACCCAGATCATCCACACAACCCCTTCTTTCCGGGGGGATGCAGAGGAAGAAGGACAAGACGAAAAGTCCCTGAAAGCCTCTTTCAAACTCAGACCTAAATCCAATGTGTTCGGGTAGAATAAGGAGTAAATACCATTTTCATTGTCAGAATGGGGCTGTTTGAAGATTGTTTACCAATTAAAGGGGTAGACTGGCACAGGGCTAAATAGGATAAATATTTTGAATAGGACTGTTGAAATTTAAATTAAACATTCACCAGTGCTATACATAACAGTGATTGTTGGAGTGGGAAGGTGACTAAACTAACTGATTATGCTTTTTTTGTTTTAAAATGGTTTAAGTTACCCATATATTTGGTACAGTACTAGGAGCTGCTATTTCTGGTGAGTTTGTTATGTCTCAGTTCTCACTGAAGTGGTAAAGTGTGTTTTGGACTTTAGACTTGCAAATGGTGGGAGCTTGCATGATGAAATGCTCTTTAATACAGTAACATTTACTGCACATAGAAAACGAGCCTGTTGGGGGAAAGGCTTTTGGATATGGAAGAATAAGAATTGGACCTATAAGAGCCACACTGGACAATTTCAGCAAATGTGTGCTCCTAGCCATATTTTTACAGAGAAAAGGGAATGCAAGTGTGGATTAGGTAGGCAGGCGAAGAATCAGGATGGGATGGGCAGGCACGCAGGCAAGGGTCCTCCTGCACCTTTTAGATTTCCCTTGCAAGTGACTAGATCCTGAGCTTTTCCCCAGCTAGTTTCAATTTCAGAGTTCAGCTGGAAGGGGAGATTAAAAATGGGGGGGGGGGCATTTGCAAGGGAGAGTTGGTGGAATGGGGGAAGAGTTCAGCACCTATTTGGTATCTCCTTGCAAGTATCTTCCTTCCCCACATTAGCATTATAAGGGAAACATAGCATTTTACCCTCATAACATCTAGTTTGGCCCAAAGAGGCATATGTAATACAATTGTTTCTCCCAAAATTCCAAAAAAAACAACTACAGCATAGGCTGTATTTATGACTGAGAACTACTAAAGTCAGTGGAAGTTCTGACATTAACTTTAGTGGAATACTGATTGCACCTAAACATTTTCTAAAGGTACACCTTTTAATATATTTGAGATTTGATACATGAACATGCTTTACCTGTTGAGTATAATGCCCTGGAAATGGAAGTGCTAATAGTTGACTTGAATTCGTTGTGAGACAGGACTCTGATTAGATGTCTAGCTGAGATAAAACTGGACATCGTTTAATTT
The DNA here is from genome assembly GCA_029215795.1 of Anniella stebbinsi. Taxonomy (NCBI): domain Eukaryota; kingdom Metazoa; phylum Chordata; class Lepidosauria; order Squamata; family Anniellidae; genus Anniella; species Anniella stebbinsi. Next base: position 142,309,150 of record JARDYH010000001.1, read on the forward strand.
GTGAAAATGTTAATGAAACCGGTTTCTTGTGAATGGTTACAACAGAGCAGGGTGTGTGTGCACTGGGAGTTTCCTTTTTCCATTTCTGGGAAGTGAAGGGTTTTACCCAATACTTGTCAGTGGGAGGCCTCTGCACACCCAAGTTTGATAGAGAATCTTAAGGAGCAATCTTACAAGTTACATTATCACCAAACTCAGACAACATCTGCTATTGGGTTTATCTTGAAGATTGGTGCTAGTTCTTTAATCATACATTTGTACAATGTGGGGTATGTTTCATTCACAAGGTGTGAGCAGACAACATTCAGAAAACTAACAAAACGTTCTGTATAATGTTCTTCTTAAATGGATCTCTCAGCACTCTGAATCCAGAAATCAGGAGCTAATATAAAGCTGCATGCTCACTGGTACACTTGTAGACACAATGCCTAGTATAAGTGTGTGCGCATAAGGACCACTGTGGGGTAAAATATGACAGTTCTACATGAATTACCCTGCTACTGGGTGTTAAGTGTATTCACCTGTGCAGACATATGGTACTTCCAGTACAACAAGGCAACACTAGGAAATCTAAAAGCACATGGATTATTTGCTGAAGTCTGTTACAGAATGTCTTAGAAGCTTTCTTTATGTCTTGTCTGTTACAGAATGTCTTAGAAGCTTTCTTTATGTCTTGCTTGGCAAGTAAGTTGCTTAAAATGTTTAAGTTCACTTAAAAATAGTGAATAAATTGTGTTAAGAAAGCACATGTAGATCTTTATAATTTAAAACTTTAAAAGTTTGTACTTTATGGAAGGAAAATATTAGTATTGTAAGGAAATACTATAGAGTAATGTCTGGGAAAAAGTCACTAGCATAACATTAAAAAGTCTATTTCATCAGTTTCTACAAAACATGACAGACTTACATTATTAGCACTTTCTCTTCAAATTGTAAGGATTTTGGGGCAGGCCCTCAGATGCTGCTGATGTAAATATAAAACTAAAATGCTGCCAAATAAATGCAAGACTTGCTATAGCATGTTTCTCAATTAGTTTGTCAGATATTTTGGAACTGATAGTTATACACCGAGCTAAAGAATGCAGTTCTAAAGCCATGGATATAACACTACTAGTGTTTCTGAAAACAACTTTGGATGTTATAATGTGAGACTCCCTAAACTGCAAGGGAGACTTTGCAGGCTCTCATACTGTGCCTATGCACTTCTTCTTCTTCTTCTTCTTCTTCTTCTTCTTCTTCTTCTTCTTCTTTTTGCACATAACGGTAGAGGTATGGCAAGGGGGCTGCTTGCATATCCACTCAACATCTAAAACTTCTCCAAGTTAAGCAGTCAGTAACTGCAGCTTTAAATGCTTGTTAAATCACCACCATCCATGGTAAATCCAAGCGATACATATGGTACTAACTTATGGGAAGGTGGAAAACGGTTTACTAAGCTTTCTTTATACTCTGCCAAAATCATGGTGATAAGAGTCTGACAAATGTTGTAAAGTCAGACTGCATACACAAACATGTAATGTCTAAAATCTTTGTTGGAAGAAACTAAACCATAAAGAACAGCTTAACATCCAACCGGTCACACTTATTTGGTGCTTCTTTATGCACACAAGCTAGAACAGATGCAAAGGCATTCCTAATTTTAATTTATAAGCTATAATTACATGTGCCTTCTGTTAAATATTGCAACGTACAAGAAAAGGAGTGTATTGAGCACTTCTGCTCACATTTCAGTGGGATGTAGGCCAGTGGTGTCTCCATCCTTCTGCCAACATGTAATTTATTGTAGCAAAGTAAAAGTTCCAAAGTGTCACTGCACTACAGCACTAGATGTTTAATCTTCTTGTAGCAAAGAATATAGAAACTGACAACTCTGCAGTGCAGAATACGTCTCAAATAGAATATCTTTACAGATTTCTTTAAACTAACCAGAATATTGTTAACTAACTTTCCTGTGTGATCTCTAAGAGGGGTATGTTCCACACCATTCTATTTTTAAATGTTGGTTGTCTACCATATTTACAGTACTGGTATAGCTGACACAAGGTTGTATTTTTATAAGTATTGTCTCTGTAAATGTTGATATAAGAGTTAAGTCTAAAAGTTTGTATATGCTGTTAGTCTCTCTTTGATAATCATAGAGAAAATATTTTGAACTTTAGATTGTTTGAACTGTGGATGCTTGTTTTACTATAGCAATTTCAACAACTTTGTTCACAAGCTAAGGGTTCTATCATAACTAGGGACACAAGTATTAGTATATGACATTGCATCACAGTGTATAATTCCAAACGCTTACTAGAAAATCAGTAAGGGTAACATACTGAACACTAACTTAATACAAGGAAGGAGGGGTGTATACAAAATGCCACCCTCCCACAAGTACAGTGTGTGTACATGACAAATAAGAAATTATAGGTGGTGGATGCAAATGAAAATCCATTCTTTTTTGGTAGTATGTTCCAGAGAACTAAGTCTGAAGAAATCAATTGCACATCTGATATAAAGGAACACTAGCAATGTTCTGTTGTAGCCATGTTTTATATTTACAGATAACTAGAATATACTTCCCCTCTAATAAGAAACATTTGTTTTACCTAACTGAATTTCATTCCCTGTAGTCACTGTATCTTTTTAAAAAGTGAGGGTTTTCATATCAAAAGCTTCTCCTGAAAACTTATTTTGTGTTGGTACTTGTGACTTAACTGGTACACTTCAATGTGGGTAATGCTGTATAGAACATGTGGCTTGGTATGATGTGGTACAAAACTGGAGCACTTGTGTTTCTATTAAGGTTAGATACATTTCACTATTTCCTTCTGAAGAGGTATGAAATGAGATTCAATCTGCAATCTTATACTCGCTAGGGAGCAAGTTCCACTGAAATCAACTGGGGTTCTTACTTCTAAATAAGCCTACATGGGACTAGGTTGTAATGTTTGTTACCTTAGACCTGAATTGGGTATAGCTGTCCAAGGTTATATTGGCAAAAACAGATGTTAATATGTACCTGAATGAATGGTTGAGTGAAGTGGAGAATGACTGCAAAACATATCTCTCTTAATGAAATAAAGTGTCAGTTCTCTTTATTGTGGACTTACGTTTATATAGTGTTCTGTTGTTTGCTCTTCTAATAATGACATGCTAAATTGCTATATTGGGGGTGGCGGGGAGAAGGAGACATGCTTAGAGTAAACCCATTGAAATCAGGAGGATTTACATTAGTCATTACTAACTTAAATCCCATTGATTTGAATGGGTCTATTCTAAACATCATTTTCTGTATCCAGCCTTTCTCCTGTAATGACAAAGTAGTTTGTGTTAGACAATTGGCACTAGATCACATCTTTAGCAATGTGTTAATTTTCATGAGTCATTCATCTCTGGATCATTCAGAGGATTTAAGAGATCTTCTACAGTCTTAATCCAGATCTGGGCCAGTGTATCATAATATGAATAAACTCACCACCACCAATTATGCAATCTAGTCAGATACTCTTTCTGTAATATCTGTGTTTTGAAGTTAAGCATTAACTATGAAGTCACTTTGTTCCATATTTGTTGTTTGGGGGGGGGGGGGTTGGCAAGTCTACATATGCTGTGGGCATCAACCCTCTGGGTCCATAAGGTATTGATCTCTTTTATTTCACAAAGATCATCCACTGAGCACTTGCCCCCCTCTCCCCAGATAGTTTTATATTCCTATTTCATGTGAACTCTCTGGATGCTGCCAGGTGCTCAAATACTGAACAGTTCGCTACCTACCAAATGTGCACATGTACTTTTCAATTTATAAGGAAAATTTATTCTGCTTAGCAAGTTGCATTCACTGGTTCTGGAAGTTTTGTGTATTTGTTTATGGTGCAATCTTATGCATGTCTACTCAGATGTAAGTCCTTTTGAGTTCAATGGACTTTACTTCTAAGTCAGTGGACATTAATGTTCTTATAAGTGCATAGAGAAAGGGAGAAATCTATTAATTTCCACACTTTTTCTCCCACACCCACAGCTCATTCTCAGATTGTGGTGCAAAAAAGCATTTACATGGATTACTCCACTAAGTAGTACTTAAAATCCACCACACTTCACTTGGTGTTGGATTGTGACCAGTATGTATAAGATCTATTTAATTGTCAATACTGTATTTATGGTCATAGTAATCATTTTAGTATGCACTTTGGTTTGGCAAAACCTGAGTTTACATAGCGATGACCTGAGCATTCTCCTTTCTGAGATCTTTATTGTATACAGCCAGCTATAGGGCTGTAGCTGCCATAACTGGAAGAGGGTGATGGTCATATTGTGCTGGGGGAATCAGCAAATTTGACCACTTCATTGCTCACCTCTAATTCCAGATCATTCATGAACAGATCATTCATGAACACCAGTCCCAATAAAGAACTTAGGAGAACCTCATTTCTTACATCCCTCTATTGTGAAAAATACCCATTTTTAGAGTCAAAGTTTAGCTGTTCAGTAGCAGGATACCATGCTGGAGGATGAGGATTTTACCCCCTAAGTTGGGTACTTCTGCTAGGTGAAGTACCCAATTTAGTTTCTATTTACTTTTTTAAAAACTTAGCACGCCATCTAAAATCATTTCCAACTTTGTTAATAACACACACACACTTCTAGTTCTGTTTTCTACAGAAAACCAAGGAATCTATATATTTCACCTAAGGGTGGAGATGGTTCCAAGTAACAGCTAGATTTTATATTTTCAAAAATGGGAGATCAGCAGCAGCAACCTGAAATCAGCCTAATTTGAATGTCTGCAGCCTACTCCCACATTTCATCTTAAAACTATGCATACTCCTTGGCTTGCATATCAGCCACTTCCACTTTGTTTACCGTCTTGCCTAATGTAGAATTCTGAAGACCTTGGGAGCTTGCACACAATTTTGTGACCTTGAGATGGTCTAATAAAGACATTGCCCTATTACATATTTTAGATTTTTTTTCTTGTGGCCATTACAGCTACCTTTGCTTTGGTGTGGTTATAGGTTAACATCCCTAACAGGCATTCAGTATAACATGATTCAAGCATACATCTTAAAAGTGGCTTTCAGTATTAATTCCTTGTTAAATGGAATGTGTGAGGCACTGAAGAACAATGCAAACATTTCCTAACATGCAGGTGAAGAATAAGGCTTTAGTAAGAACTAGCTGATATGCCCGGCATTGCTCGGGTCCGTGAATAATGTTTATGACATTTATTTGATAAATAATAAATTTCTCTGCAACTTATTCATCTTTAGGTTGGTTGGTTTTACACGTCCCATCATGCCTTGCCCAGAGCAGCCGTCTAAACTTCAAAAACAATCAGGACACACAGCACTCTTTTTACCACCTAAAAAAGATCTAAAAATATGTTTTCAAAATAGACCCGGCATTGGCCAGATATCTGAATAACATATAGTAGGGAAGCGGATCTCAGTGGACGTGAGGAACTGTTGTCTGCATGTGCTCTGAAGTTATTACGAAAAAAGGAAAGCAGCCAGAACACAGAATACTTTATCGGCATAATTTACTATATAATATCTACATTTAACAGGTTTTGGCAGAGAGACAGGATGGTGAAGGCCACTGGTGACTTGGCCCTTTTATCTGCCAAAAAAATACTTAAAATCCAAAAATTATTGTTTTTAGATTTTTTGGCCAGACCTATCAGCATGCCAGATTTCAAGTTTCTACCTGGCGTTGCTTGGGCCCCCTAAAATATGTCTGCGAAGTAATCATCTTAAAGTAGCAGGCCAGTGCTAGGCTTGAGTTAACCTTTAAACAAATTAAATTCATTTCTTTTTTTCCTCTCTCACCCTCAGACAACCCTTCAAGGTAGGCCAATCCTCGGCCTGTGAGGTAATTTTAAAACAAATTACATTAATTTCTCTCCCCCTCCCACGCTCTCTCTCACCATCAATGTGTGGCCAGGGCTGCCTTGAAGCTGTCACTATAATTTTCTTTGTCCCCACAGAAAACAAAAACTACAATTCCCGGCATGCCTTTTGCTGTGGTACCCGACTTGCCCAATGGGAGTCCTGCTGCTGAAGCTCATGGGAAGTGAAGTCTGGCTGAGCCGGTCCACACTACACTGTGCTCATAGGTAGGCCATGAGGGAGCTGGCTGGTTGACTGACAGGCAATGTGCCTGTTCCTGATGGGCCTAGCAACTGAGGCAGGTGGCCCCAGGTGCTCTCCCTTCAGGCCCAGGAGGGTGAGCCACTACCAGATAGTGGCTGCCAAAGCCTGATAAGTCTTCCATTTTGCCCAAGGCATGCTGGGAGTTGTAGGCATAAGCCTAGGTCCCTGAATAACATGTTAATCTTTTAACACCATCGGAGATGTGGTGGCAGACAACTGGAGAGCAGGCCATCTTGGTTGTGGCACCCTGCTTGTGGATTTCTGAATAAAGTTCATGATTTTTATGTAAAAGCCTGACTATACCATTGAGACAGAAGAGTGAATGGAGGATTGACTGATATAGCTGAGGCTAGAATGGAATGGTGGACAAGGTTAGAGGAGGTGGGAGAAAGTCAGGTGGGAGAATAAAGACAGTTAGTGAGAGGTCAGGGTTTGCTCACCCATACTTTATTTTAAATCAGCCACTCTACATGCCAGTACTACACCTCCCAGCATGCCTTTGGCAGCCCACAGATGCCCGCATCCTCTGAGACATCCTCTTGTTGCCGACGCTGCTCCTCGATAGAGCATCGAGGAGTAGCATCGCCAATGAGGGGAGGTAAGTGGCTATCAGTGGATGCACCCAGCTCTGGCCAATCCTGCTGGGACTGCCCTGGCCTGTGCTTTTCACCCACCAAGCGCTACATCAGGAGCCTGTACTGAAGGGCCAGGCACTTCCCCCCCTTTGTTGGGTCTGTTTCTGGGCATGTGCAGAGTGCCTCCCCTTCCTCCCTCTTAAGGGCAAAGGCTACACACTTGCTTCCCCCACATTCTGAGAAAACAGAAATATCAGGACGGAGTGCCTTTGAGCATGTTTGGCCCCTCAAAGTCATGATGTTGTATCTAGTTACATTTTAAAACCATGCAGAGGGTGGGAGGAGGCACCGCAAATGGATGCAGCCCATTTATGTGGGTTGTTTCCTTTTATGTGGAATTGGGTTGACTGCTCGAGACCAACCTTAGGAATTGGGGTTGTAAAAGACACACAGTAACCACCAACCTGTACACTCATAATGGCCGCCAAAGGCCAGTAAGTTTGGCTTCCTGCCCAAAGCATGCTGGGAGTTGTAGGTGTAAACCTAGGTTTTTATTAAATTCTTTAAAAAATACTTAACCCCCCAAAATTCATGTTTTTAGATTTTTCTGGTACTTTGTACAACCAGACCTATCACTGTGTCACCGTGTCAAGTTTCTAACTCATCTGGAAGTGGGTAAACATTTCCGGACATACGTGACGCACACATACTTTCTGCTTTATAGGTAATGTACAATATTCCCTGCCAATAGTTGAATGACTTTCCATGTATTAAATGTAAAGGTTTAAAAAAGAATGTAAAGCTCTAATTAATTTTAATGTAAATTAAAACTTGACTGAAGACAATCACAAGAAGTTCCATCTCACATTCTTTCCCATTAAAATGATATTCTGGTATGTGTTTAGTCAAGTAACAAAAAATGAGTTGATCTGTTCACGTGGATGGGCTTTTAATAGCATGAAACAAAATTTTCCCCATGGGCTCTTAGAAAATTTAATTGTTTAGTAAAACCTGGAAATTTTCTCTCTCCCTTGTTTGTGTATGATCTACGCTTAAAATATCCATGTTGCTAAATTTATATGACCAAATCTACTAATAATGCTAACATCACAGGTGTTAGGAAAATAAAATTGATAGCAACAAGACTTCCTCTTCCTAGTTACATGTAAATGACTAACATACGTGAAAAAATTTAATAAAGATACTGGCTACCTTTTCCCTTCCAAACTGTTTTTTGAACTTTCACCCAATTCTTCCTGCATATTTCCATCTTTTTTTTCCTGCCACCTTCCCTTGAAAAGTCTTTTATTTTGCTCTGTCCTCAGTGATTCAAGAACTTGATGCTGGCTGGTGTTGGAAAACTGGAGAGAGGGAGTGTAAAGGAGATGAAGTGTTGGGGAATCAAAGAAAATTAAAATTGTCCCAGAACAACTGTAAAATCCCCATTAAATGCTTCATAAGAACTTTCTTGGTAGAGGTTTGAGCATCTGGGGTTTGTATGGCCTTTAATCTTGCAGGCACCACAATGCGTCTACTACTTTGAGGAGAAAGGACTGTACTGCTAAATTGCAAAAATGAGGCAAAGTCCCAAAGGTACTTAGAAATTACTTTTAATTTAAAATCCACAAGCATCTTATGCCTCACATGATTTGAGCCTTACTGGCTTTTCTGTAAGGAACTCTCAGGCTATTTCAGACAGAACTATCCTTTATTTTTCTTTCTTTAGCTCTCCATGTAGAGCTGGTCTAGAGACTAAAATACTGAGCTGCAAGTCAGAAGGGCCCTAGTTCAGATATTATCTCTGCTAGTAACTCACTAGGTGTCTTTAATAAGTTCCCCCTTCTGTGTGTGTGTGTGTGTGTGTGTGCCTCAGTCCCTCTGTCTACAAAATGGGGGATAATATTTACCTTAAACATTTGTGGTAGGGATTACAGGGATGTGGTGTGCCTGGAGTCGTTGAAACGCTGAATGTTATACAACTGTCAAGTATTATTGTTACGGTAAGGTTGACTTTGAAGATCTCACACGGCTCAAAGCATGTCACATGTTGGATATTTGTGGGTTCTATTAAAAACCATTCCTGAGCACATGTGGGACTTTGTGTGTGTGTTTGTTTTTTAAATGCTCGCACTAGCAGTAACTTCCAACCCAATTTTGTGATCAGAATTATTCTAAGCCTTGGAAAGGAATGACTGAAACTATTTGAGGTCATACAAGAGAAATAACGAAATGCCAGAAGGCTGGAAGAACACCACTCACGTTAAATTCCAGGCCAAATCTATTTGCTATGTTGCAAGAATGAGCTGGGACATCAAAAGTGCACACACAGATAAAAACTACTGGGATGTGTTGAGTAAGACTCTTTGCTGTTCAGAAATCATTAGGAAGAGGAATTTTGTAAATTCTACACTGAAGAGGTTGCAGCTTTTAAAAAGGGAGATGGGCATGGTGCATTTGTCCACCTTGCTCTGAAATCTTTTATTTCTGACCTACAGATATTCCTTCTGTATCCTAATTGCAGTCTCTGCTGCTGATACTTAATATTGATCTGTATATCTGTGCCAGAATCCTCTGCGATGTGCAGAAGTACTTTGTCAAGCAAGTTGCTGGGGAGAATAGCACCTTGAAGATAGGAAATATACACCATGTTGTATCAGCTATCCATGCTGTAAAACTGATCCCAAGACTCACCTTGGAGCCTATCTACACTACCGCTTTAAAACGGTTTATAACAGTTTTAAACCAGTTAATAACCGTTATTAACTGGTTTAAAACCTGTATAAACCGTTTTAAAGTGGTAGTGTAGATAGGCTCTTGGACTCCCAACCTGCAACATGGGACCCACTTTCACAATTGCCCAACATGGATGGCGGCAACAGCTTTGCCATGACCCATCTGGACTGATCTGGCGACCCAATTTTGGTTTCAACCAACCAGTTGACGACCACTGCTATAAAATACTCATATTATTGTGTGCCATATACTCTAAAATATCAAAATAAAATATAATTGGGTGCCAAACACCCAATATTTATTATATACCAATACAAATAGTTTCATATTTGTCAAGTTTTTGAGAATTGCTGGAGACAATTGGAAATCAACATTTACAAAGAAAAATCTTTGGGAGCAAATTTGTTCCAGGTCTAGGATATACTCTATAAAAACTGATAAATCAAGTGAGTGCCCAACTGCGAAGTGTGTGTGTGTGTGTGTGTGTGTGTGTGTAAGAAGTTAGAAATCTATAACTGTACAATTAAGGGATGGTTGGCTTTTTAGAAGAGTAGCTGCCTTGAACTCTAACAGATGGCTAATAAGGAACTTATGCAACCACACAACTTGAAGAGCAGCGCTGCCTATGGCTGCAATTGGTCTTTGAACCTTTCTGTACCAGGCTTATATTGTGTGTTTGTGACTCCTCACCAACAGGAGTTTGTGGGTGTTTTACACAACGTTGTCATCCTCTAGGGCCTCTCCCATTCTTTGCAACCATTTATGTGGCAAGGTTTTGGGTTGTTGTTATTGATTGAGGAAAGTCTGGTATTATCTGTAAATGGCAGAATGAAATCCTAGTGTAATTGCACAATTTTGCTATACCACGGTGTCACTTAGCGGTTGTGTAATGGAATATATAAAAAGGCAGAGAAAGACCCCTGCATGGAGCAGGGGTTGGACTCGATGGCCTTATAGGCTTCCTCCAGCTCTACTTTTCTATGATTCTATGACCCCAGCAAAAAAACAAACCTTGTATAAAGTAGCCAATCACAAAGAATCCATAAGCAGAAGCCTTAGTAAATGGGTGGGTTAAAAGCCTCATGTAGAAAAGCCCATATTGTACTTGCACTGTAGCTAGCCTTAGAATGGTTAGAGAGGACAAACAGGGAACAACTTCTTAAGATGAAAAATACATGTATTCTGATTTGTAATATTCCAAAGAAAGGCTAGAGGCTGCTACTAAATTAGTATGCACTAATGCTACTGCATGCAACCACTACAAAAATATCTCCTATATAGTATATAGGACTTGGACTTGATGTTACTACTAATTGAAAGGACCCAGGAGGAAGCTAATGAGGTTTCAGCTCAGCTTGACACATGTGAAAGTCTTCTCAAGGATAAGAATACGGAAGAAAATTTCAGGAATAAATTAATACAGATAGAAAAGGAGACCAGGGACTTTTATGATGAAGTGAAACAGTATATAATTAAGAAGTTTTCCAGGGATGAGAAGGATTATGTTGAAGCAAGGGTCTACAATTGGGCTACGCATACATCCCAACGCACCAATACCAAACGGGTGACGTGGATGTATCACCCCAGTTTTGTATCCGATACTGATCTCAGTGCTTCTGACTCTGCGGGCACGTCAGCTGATGAGATGAATCAGGGCTATAGACAATGCTCACAATATAGGCGTTACAGAGGTCATGATACAACTGGAGAACGTAGTGGCATGCAATTACGACCACGTCAATACGAACCAATATCCACTGGCCCGTCCCCTTTTCGAGGGGCCAGGAGAAGGCGGAACAAAATTTAGTAGTGAACCTGTCTTCGAGAATATTATCTCCAGAGGAATATAACACCCTTAATCTTGGGTTGAGTTTTGTACCGACCGCCCAGTATAATGCCTTTCAAACTAGAGTGGACTTATTCCGACTGACATGACTAATTAAGTTACGTGAATTGTTTGGGGAAACAACTGATGTGAGATTGCCCTTTAAGCCCAAATCGACTTTTACTCCGGTTACTTCCAATCCCAACATCAAGGTTTTTGAACAAATTGTGGAACGAGACATACAAAAACTTGAGAAGTTACAGAGGAGGACCTGGTTCAACCTTACCAAAATACAGAAAGATATAATTACAGACCTAGCAGAGGATAAAACTATTGTCATTAAGGAAGCAGACAAAGGGGGTGCTGTGGTGATAATGAATACAGATGACTATACACAGGAAGTCTATAGATCATTGAATGATATGTCCAGTTATTTACCAATCACAACAGATCCTACTAAACATATTTCTTCAATTATCAGAACTACCGTGATTGAAGCATGGGTTATGGGTTACATTCCAGAAAGTACCAGTCAATTCTTACAGAATTCTTTTCCACGTGTACCAATTTTTTACATTTTACCCAAAATTCATAAACCTGATTTTCCACCTCCAGGACGTCCGATCGTATCAGGTTCCAATTCGGTTTTAGAACCACTCTCACAATATTTGGATTACTTTTTGCGTCCTTTCGTACAAGAGATTCCATCGTACCTAAAGGATGCTAAGGACTTCATTAATAAAGTGGAGGGTACTGTCATGCCCCCCGGGGCCATCATGGTAACACTGGATGTGGGAGCTCTATATACAAACATCCCTCATGAAGAAGCCCGTCAGGTCATTGAATCAACATTGGACAAAAGGGAGGAACTGCTTCCACCCACACCATTTCTAATGAAATTAACCGACGTAGTTTTGGAGAAAAACTACTTCAGGTTTAAAGACCAGTTCTATAGGCAAATCAAGGGTGTAGCCATGGGGAGTTCCTTTGCCCCTAGTGTGGCTAATCTATTTATGGCGCACTTGGAAGAATCCAGGATCTGTAACCCATTATACAATCCCTACTTCTCAGCGATTATGTTCTACAAATGTTTCATCGATGACATATTTTTAATTCTCAAGGATAAAGATATCCTACTGGATCTTGCACTGTGGTTGAACTCTATTCATGATACCATCAAATTCACTTGAAATCTGACAGCAAGAGGTTAGCATTCCTGGATACCTACGTCAATGAGATTGGAGGTAGACTTTCAGTTAGTGTATATACCAAGGTTACAGATAAGAATTCCCTCTTACACTATTCTTCGTTTCATACGCCTCAACTCCGTCGGATGCTACCATACGGACAATATTTACGATTAAAACGTAATTCCTCCTACAATATGGATTATCATGGAGCCAGGGTACAACTGAGACATCATCTACTAGATAGGAATTATCCAAGCAATGTAATAATGCAAGCAGAGTACAGGGCAGATAAGGTTCCACGTACCCAGTTATTACAGGATAGAACAAGAATAGGGGATAACAGATTAACTTGTTCTTTCACGTATTCGCATCTTTCATTTCAGATAAACAATGTTGTCAAGAAACACTGGCATTTGATTGAAGACATTCCGGGATGTAGGGAAGTTCCCAGAATTGGCTGGAGAAGAACCAGTAACTTACGTGACAAACTAGTACATTCAGATTTGGATAAACCTGTTTGTGCTTCTCCTGCCGCCAGTGGACATTATCGGTGCCATGGTTGCTCTGTCTGCTCATTAGCTGTAGTAACAAAACAGTATGTCAATCCTACAACTCAATATACTTATCCACTGAAACATTTTTCAAATTGTGCCACTAAACAGGCTATTTATATCATTATATGCCTGTGTGGACTACTGTATGTAGGAAAGACTACTCGCAGGATTCGCACTAGAATCACTGAACATCGTTCTAAATTAAAACATCAAATTTTGGAAGCACCATTGGTGGAACATTTCATGGATAAGAAACATAGATTTGATGACTTTAGATTCTTCGTGATTGATACAGTACAGCCACATAAATACAACTGGCAAGACCATGAGAAATTGCTGTTACAGCTGGAGGCTAGATGGATTTACAAGCTTAATACTGTGGCACCTCGGGGGTTAAACCAGAATCTTGACCTAGCACCATTCCTGTAATCTATCTACTGATGACAGTTAGTACCACAATTAAGCCAAGGGAGCATGTGAATCAGTATTTAATGAGTACAGCTGACACAGGAGGTTATCAAACACTCAGGAACGGTCGAAGGCAGCTTCCAACATGAGACAGGTCTGTAAGGAAATATCTTTTAATAAATTGGATAGTCTATGGGACAAGAATGAAATGGACTAAATGCTTCCTCTTTAATTTAGCAGGTAACTGGAAAATAAACTGAGATTACATATAAGGTCCTGCTAGCGAAAGCCTAATGATAATATGGGGGTGAGTGTCTTACTATCTTCAGAGTTACGATTAGGGAGGACTTATGATTACAATAACATGGGTGGGACAGGACCTAAGTGTGTTAATTATATTTACAGAGTGTTCAGCAATAAGAAAAAAATCTGAAGAAGAGACCGAAACGAGAAGCTACCGGAAACTCGTTATCATCTATTGCTGTCATATGATTAATCAAAATATTTTGGCTAATGTTATGTAACTGATTTTGTGGTATAAAATGAATACCAAATGTTTGGCTGTTATATAATTAATCAATGGTATACAGTTAATACCAATAATACTTAGTAATTTGAATGTGTTGTAAACTTAAGTGAAACGAAAAAACGTTAGCATTTAGTAGACTGTATGTTGTATTTAGTTGGAGTATGATAATAATCCGTTACTGTTAAAATAATAACTCATTGCTGTTATATAAGGATTTAATGATATGAAGTGAATATCAATCACAGCCATTAATTTGTATGTTATGCACATTGGTTTAACAATATTATCTATTCAAGAATAATACACAAAACAGTGGAACCACCTGTTGTTTGTTCTTTGGTTGTTTTTTCTTATGTACTAATATTTATGTTAGTGATTACGTTGGGTTATATTGGCATATACTATATAGGAGATATTTTTGTAGTGGTTGCATGCAGTAGCATTAGTGCATACTAATTCTGATTTGTAATAACATTTATACACACATTCATTTCCAATATTACTGAAGATTTGTCAGTGTATTCCATTAGGATTATGTCAGCTGCCTGGTACCAATCATTGTTTGAGATTCCAGACTATGGACAATTGAAGGATGGATTATAATTCAAGCTGATGCCCTGTTTTCCCCCCCACTCCTAACATCTCTGCGTGAATGATTGATCTTGTGTGTGTATTTTAGTTTACTTGGTATTATTTGTATAAATGCTTCCTCAAAGATACACAGAATATGTAAAAACAACCCATATACATTTACACACAAATTGTTTAGTGTGTATATATTACTCATTCTATTTTGTTTCACTCAACAGCATAAGAGCAGCCAGACTGGATCAGATGAAGGACAGACAACCACTACCTGTGGGGAAACCCACAAGTAGGGCAAGAGCACTTGAAAATGTGACAGCCAAGGCACAATATCTTTTTAATAACTTGTGAGAAATGAGTTTGATCCCTTGGGGAAAAGCCATCCACTTAAAAGTAAATTTGTGATCATTTTAGAGTGCTGGAAAGAGCAGGATTTAATTAGATGAGTAAAGGGAGCTTCAGTAGCCAGGGCTGCTTTGTTCCTGTTCAGTTTTATTGTTATCACCTACACCCCTGATGACGACACTGAGTGAAAATCCAAAGCGTGACCTACTGGAATTAGTTTTAATCCCCCAACTATTTGCACGGAAACAGGAGTAGGAAGACAAAGGGAGGGTTATCTTCAAAAGGTTTTGTATGTGAAAGCAATTCTGAATGCCAACATGGATGTATAACAGCTTTTTTGGAAAGCTTGGTGAACAGCTGGGTAGAGTCATCAGTCTAGAAAGCTTCAGAATGGGATTTGGCAATGCCCCCAGCAGCTTTTAAATTAGATAAGCAAGCAGGTCTGACCACTGATTACCTCTTAATCCGTTGCCAATAAGCACCAATTCTACAGTGCTGCAGGGATGTCATTTCAGCATATTCGGGGGTGGTGGGTAGTGGGAGAGAGTCACAGTGCGACCTGCCTGTGTATGTAAATGATATATGCACACTGGTAAATTGTAAAAACAAAAGTGTATTAACTGGTCATGATTACTTTTTTGTTTATTTTTACCTTATCAGAGCTAGTCATTTAAGAGCTCCTGAAGAATTATCATATGGTCTAAAATACAGGGGTGGTGAGAACTATCTTCCCTAAATTATGTCCGTGCTGTTATTCAGTCCTAAACTCTTTAATTCGTAGGGGGGGGAATAGAACTCATTTTGTGAGCTAAGGAGCTCAGGCCTATGAAGTCCTGCTACCATAAGCTACTCCAGCCTTCTTTCCCAAAGAAGAGTAGGACAAAATGGTATAGGAAGCATGTCTAAAATGTGAAACACCATTCCAAGAATGGAGGTGGGGAATAGATATTCTTGGCAGGGGGAAATGAACATGATTGTTTTGAACATATTATTTCAATAATACCTTACAATAGCCTTATATACATTGTGAAATGTTATTTTGATACTTAGGAATTGAGAAAAGTCTTCCTTTGTTATCTGCAAACCCCCCCCCCCCATTTTCCATCCACTTTAGCCTAGTGATAGTGAGTACCTTGTTAAGAAAGTGCCCAGACAGGATGCTTCAATGACTTATACATATTATATTATACAATATAATGTATAAATATTATACATAATATTTTCAAGTTGGCAGTATACATTATGCAGTTTTCCTGAGCAAAATGTGGATTGCAACTCGCACATCTTTCCAAGGTGATGTCACACTTGCTGCTTCAGGCTTTACTGGAAGCATGAAAGAGCTTAAGTTGTGCTCCGTCAACACACTCAGATAAACAACACTGTTAGTCATCAAATTTTCAGAGGAAAAGCTAACACGTATGTGCGTGCTCTTTATTTAAAGCTGGGCTTCAAGCTTTTGTTTTAAGAAAGAAGCAAGTTTCTATAGTTGTAGAGAAATTCTGAAAATGTGTAGGCCATGTAATATCCACTGAAAGCTCAGAATCCATAAGAATCTTGGTCTACAGTTTATAGTGATCAGAGAGCAAAGCCATATTCTATAGTTTATTCTGAATGCAGAATTTCGATTTACTTAGTACAAAGTATGTATTTGGGAATGCAGTTGTACCAATTATACATCCTGTGGCAAAAACCCTTGCTGTAAACACTGAAGGAAAGAAAATTCTTAAAATTCACTCATTTTTGCCCATCTCCAGGGAAATACCTATTACACCTACACTCTAAACAAAGAAAGCATTTTGATATTAACTAGTGTGGGAGTAGAGAGCATTGCTATGGGGAACTTTTGTCAGAGAACAGGCAATAAAAAATCTCAACAGGCAGTGATCACTGTTCCTTTAGAAACCAATGTACCAATGGGGAAGGTTACAACAGCTGGCATTGTTCAGCTTGGAAAAAAGAAGGCTAAGGGGAGATATGATAGAGGTGTACAAAATTATGCATGGTGTGGAGACATTTTTCTCCCTCTTCCAAAATACTAGAACCCGGGGTTATCCCATGAAGCTCATTGGTGGGAGATTCAGGACAGATAAAAGGCAGTACTTCTTCACATAGGGCATAGTTAAACTATGGAATTCACTACCACAAGATGTGGTGATGGCTTTAAAAGGGGGTTAGATAAATCCCTAGAGGAAAATGCTATCAATGGCTACTAGTCCTGATGGCTAAATGCAACGTCCAGTATCAGCTGCAGTAAGCCTGTATACACTAGTTGCTGGAGAACATGGGTAGGAGGGTGCTGTTGAACTGTGTCCAGCTTGTGGGTCCCTGGTCAACAGCTGGGAGGTCACTGTGTGAACAGAGTGCTGGACTAGATGGAGCCTTGGTCTGATCCAGCATGGCTCTTCTTATGTTCTTTCTTGTGCCCCATTTATCATATTTAGAGACTTGTATTCATCTTTTACTGTAATCCAGGTAACATAATTTTCTTTTCCCTTCCGTGTTTTGAAAGCAATGTGCTGAAAATCTGTCTCAGAATGATAGAATGAACTACCAAAATCCCCAATGCTATAGATCAAACTAGACGGGATGATGACAGCCATATTTGTTCTTTATATATTTGCCCTGTTACATGGGGGGGGGGGGGGAGTACATTTTATAAAACATATATGCAGGTGAGGGAAGCTAAATCCTTCCCTGTCTTACCTCACCATGATGCCCCACACTGCTGCTTGAGGTATTTTACTCTCGCTTCAGATTATGAGAAAAACACTTGCTGTGATGAAGGATGGTAAGATAAGAAAAGGGTTCAGCTTCTTCACCCATGAACCTTTTTGACTGTACAAATTAGGCTTCCATCCCCTACTTTTAGAAATGAATAAAAGCTAGCTTAGGCATGAATGGACCAGACACTTGAATAAACAAGTGTGGTTTTGCCTGTCACATCTAGTTTGGACCCAAGATGAGTAGAATGTGTGTGGAGGGAAGACCTCTTTATTGCACAACCTATCTCTCTAGGCCCATTGTGTTCAGTGTTACTTAATTCTGTGTAGACATGAATGGGATTGCCCTGTTCATGAAAACAATGGGACTTAAAAGTGCTTCACTTTGGAAGAATTGTGGCCTAATGTTGTTGTTGTTGCATAAATTGTATAGAACCAGGTTCTTCTAATCTAATTAACTTGGAGGGTTAAAAATGAGCACTACCATAGAATAGAATTTGGTTGGTTTTCTATAACAACAGTGCAAAACAATTCCAAACTCTGAGTCAGACTGTGTTGTTACCATAGTAACCTTTTATGTGCTCCACCCAAGCAGCACAATAACTTCGGATGCATGAATATACTACTGGTGTGACGGACATGATTCTACTTGAATACATTCTTTCCTGTCAATATTAATTAAATTAACTTCCCAAATGCACGATGAGCTGCTACCCAAGAGAGTGCCAAAATCATTGTCTTTTTATTTGTTGTCTAAACAAGATCACAATACGTGATTTTTAAAGAAAAGTATTTTGACCTTTCTACTTATTTGTAATGCAATCCTATATATGTCTACTTATAATAACGCCTCATTGAGTTCAATGGGACTTGTTCCCAGGTAAATGTGTATAGGACTGCATCCTTAGTTTGCCATCCTATATTCACTTTCCTGGGAGTAAGTCCCATTGAATTGAATGACATTACTTCTCAGTAGACATATAAAGGATTTCATTGTAAGTCAATTTGCACAAGTAGATTTGGCTAGCTAACGAGGATTAATTACATTGTAACACAAAACCTCCTTTAAAGTGCTAATCATTTTTGTCTGAATCATTCTAATGTTTCCTCTTTGCTGAAAACAATAATTCCCCAAGAGGCTTATCTACACATTACAGCTTTGTACACAAAAATGAAACCTCAGTAAACTAATATTTTTGTGCTCCAGCAAACCTCATACTCTAGGGCAAATGCCTAGAATAGCCTATAGAAATATAACTCATTACATTCAAATGCCAAAGATTTCTCTGCATGCCCGCAGGACTGTACAATTACGCATTTTCCATGAGCCTTCCGCCTATGGTTCTCTCAGTGCAGTACCTGCTTTTCAAGTTCTGGCTCCTACAAGTTCACCTGAAAAAATATTTATCCACAAGGAGAAAGGATTCATATCCCAACTTCCAATCAAATTTGTCCTAGTTCCCTACCTTGCTTGGAAGTCAAAGCATTTGCTGGTCCTTCACCCTCATTCTAGACATTAGGGATGCATTTACACCCACTCGAGTTTAGGAAAATCATGCACACATTCAGAGGTTTCTTCTTTCTAGTATTTGTATCTTTGCAAACTAGCCCCAGGCCTATGTGAGCCCTAGCTCATAGCAAACCAGAATTGCACAACTTGTGATCCATCAAGTGAATACTCCATTATGACTCAATAAACCTATATAGCCTGTCTAGGATTAGAAAAATGGGGTTCTGAAGTGCCTGGCAAACTGCTGTGCATCAGATGGGCTGTGTTCACCTTGGTGAGTAGTTCTTTGGGCTGAAGTAGGGTCCTAGCTGTTATGAGAAGCTAATGCTAAAGAAGACAGGGAGAAGCCTTGACATAAGGTAGCATTAGGAACGCATTTTTTAAGCTCAAGAACTTATTAAATGTATCAGGCAATCAGGCGGCAGAAACATATTCTTAATGTATGAATGTATAATATACACATTATGAAGTGTATGTTTTGCTACCAATTAAAACAAATCAGAAAATGCTTCCCTCCACTTCTTGGTTCCTCTGGATATATACTGTTGGAAGATTCACATTTTAAAGCATGTACATAGATCTTAAGACAATATGAAAAGGATAAAACATCTTGATTTTTCCAACTCTGTGAATTTGTGCTTCAGGTAGTTAAAGTTAACAGTTCACGTGGATATTTTTTTCCAGCTTTGTTCTTGAGCGCACGTGATTGTGTAAACAGTGGAGCCTTTTTGCTGGAGTCTTGCTACTTCACAATAGTACAAAGAAGTTTACACATCCCTCTTTTCATTGTGCAGTGTTTTGTGAAGGCTCCTTTGACTGAAGAAATAAAGGTGTATCTTGTGGGGAGGGGGAGGCAGAAGAGTTATTTTTATTCTGACAAAGTTTATCATTCCTCTTTATCACACCTTTATTAAAATATGTCACTATTTCCAACATTTTGTTCTTCAATATTAATCAATATTGTATTATATATAGTAACACTGAATTAACTCTCTGAGTGTAGGATTTCCTTCTGCTGCCCTGATGCTGAACACACTCAAATGGAGTAAGCACCATTTTGTTATAGGAAAGGATAACATGTATTAACTAAAATAATTAAAAGTAAACCCCATTGAACAGAGAGAGAGAACTCAGAAGTAAGCATAGGATTGCAGAGCACTTCTTTCCAGTTTGCTGTTTTAGACTTTTTTAAAAAAGCTTCTGAGTGACCACACTATTAAAAGTCAGTTCTATACCTGTTCACTCAGAAGTAAGTCTCTCTGTGTTCAATGGGGTTTACTCAAAGGTAAGCATGCATCAGATTTTAGTATGACCTGGATGTCAATGCAGTTGAAATAAATGGGATCTACTCTGGAGTAAGGGAACCAGCAGATCTCTATTTTATTAACTGGAGATGCACAGCTTCGCATGATCAAAGGAAAGGAAAAGCGATCCTTCCCAAATACAAAGAGGTGGAAGAACATGCCAGTGAACTATCAGGAAAAGATTTTAAAGGAGGGGGGGATTTTTAAAATCTTTAAAAATCAAGGGATGAACCAATCTAATTCAAACATGTCATCCCAAAAGCTCTCATGGAGACCTATCAGCAGGCCAAGTTTCAACTCTTTATGTATAAAAATTACACAGATGTAAGCATTTTGGTTAATTTGTATTTTTAAAACTCCTAAAAATCAAGGCAGGGACCTCTCTGATTCAAATTTTGCATGCCGAAAGATCTACTTCAGAGCTATCAAGATCCCATTTCATCTCTTTATATTTTAAAATTACACAGTTGTAAGCATTTTTGTACATTCTAATAGGAGCTCCAATGAGCGAGGGGGGAAGGTTGCCCTGTCCATCACAATGTCCATCAACGACAAGAACCAATGAACTGGAGGAGGAAGGAGAAGGGGTGGGGTTGGGCAGGCACAATAGCAGCAGGAGAGCAAAACGAGAGTTCAACGGTATAGCTACGATAGTGAAAGGGAGGAGCGCTTGCAGTGCTTCTGAAATGGAGGTAAAAAATGTGAAGGCAAACCGGGGTGGTGGGAATAGGTGTGATGGAGCTCTAAATCTGTGCAAATTTCCCCTCCATTTATTTCCCAACTTTGTGCAAGTGTAGATAGAGGCTGGGAAATAAATGGAAGGGAAATTTGCAAAACAGCAGTAACTTCTCTGAGAAGGAACCTTGAAAAGTAGTGGGGAGCCCCTTTCTGGACTTGCTGGAGACTCAGGGAAGTGTTGAAAGGTATAGAGCATCATCATACAGGGGGAAATTGTGTTTGCTTACCGTTGCTTCTCTGCCCATGTGTTTGTCCCTTATTACTTCCCTTTTGGAAAGAGGAAGTAAGCAACTTGCACGTGGCCCATTCAATGGGCCGTTTTGATCCTGCTGTTTCTCTTGCACACAGAAGAAGATATCAGTAACTTCCATCTTTATAAGACGAACTTACTGGGGTTGTGGGGGGTTTTGTCCCACAAAGAAGGCTAGAAGGGGTGGGAGGCGCACAGGAGGCAGACAGCGTTATGTAAACCTCAAAAGACTAGTCGGGCTAGCTTCTAATTTTGTAAATTAGGTGTCTTAAAATTATGTACATCATAAACATCAAAAAGAGCAAAAAGCAACACAAAAACCCAACAACATCACTGCAGGCCTAATTCTTCCTGTTACTTTATGTATTTATCTTAAGTCATGCAGATGTCTGTAAATACTTGATTAAAATGATTATCTGGAAGTATGTAATTTTATATCCCACAAAATTAATCCCAAACAGATTAAAGGTGTTACCCTCTCTGAGCTATTTCCTTTATTAATTATTGTTATTGTTCATATTTATGTCCCACCCTTCCCTCAAGGAGATCAGAAGGCATGCATGGAGTCTCCCCATGATGAGTTAACCAAGATATTAATTCATATATTATAGAAAGATTAGGTGTACATCTACACATGGCATGATTCAGCTAAGATTAGGCATAATATGTTCTCTTGATATCAACGGAAGAGCGCATAATTTCAACAGCGCATAATTCCCCACTGAAATCATTATTGAAAAGCTCTGAACTGGATGTTGCCCCAGTGTTTCTGCTCACATATTTACTTGTACATCTGGCCTATTTCCTCAAATAGATGTTAAACAACAGCAGAGATAAGATGGTATCTGTGCTATCTCATACCGCTCCCAAGCAAAGGAAATTAACCACTGGGTTCTGCAGATAACAATAAGGAAACAAGAGGAATGAGGGAGGAAATGCAATCCCATTTTTTAAAAAATCCTCATATATTGGCAGAGAGAATGGAAATCTGCCCAGCAAAAATGTATTTGCCTGCATTCTTCAGCTTTCCAATGTTAAGGAATTTAAAAATGAAGGCAGATAGTTTAGTTAGAAAGACAATTCCCTGGCCAACAGCTGCAGCAGTGATTAGGACAGTTTAATTCAGTGAGGGTCCCCCTCCCCATACATTCTACCTTTAGGGGATCATTTCCGTATCATCTTCTCTGTTGCAAGATCCCTGTGCAATTATTCCTGGGCATGTTCAAGGGTGCAGAGTTTGTCTACAGAGTTACATAGGTTGGCAGACCTGTCAGGTCACATTGGACTGGAGTCTTAAGTGAATTGAGAGCACACTCCCATGATGTGCATTGCAGGGGATTTTGTTCGTAGAGGCAAACTACCTTTTAGGGAAACTTGTCTGCTGCTACATCTTATTGTGGGTGAATCCCAGGCTTCCCTGGAACACTGCTTTTCAAAGCCTCTGGTTTGATTGATCAGTGAAGTGGGCTGTGTATGCCGATCAGATTTTGGTTAGTCTCTTTGTGGACTGTGTCTGGAACATAGGAAGCTGCTTTATACCAAATCAGACCATTGGTCCATTTAGCCCAGTATTGTTGAAACTCACTGGCTGTCCAAACCTAACTAATGACATGTCATTGAAAAACAATAATTAATCTTACTGTGCTTGCAAAATTCAAGTTTTGTATCTAAAAACTAACACCAAACCCTGATTTTGATATGCGTACTTTTTTGTTGGTTTTGCTTAACACTTCCAATTTCTGGCCTGCTCTCTAGTTTTCAGGCTGCTGAGAGTCTTGTCTGCAGCCTGACTGAGTCAAGGCCCCACCCAAGAAAGCAAGGCTGTACTTGTTTTGCATGGCAGATGGAAGCTGTCATGCTAGAAATTCCATTACGGCAGGATTTATTGAAAACGAAGCACATAATAACTAGCTACCATGCCAGCAAATAAATAAAATGGCACACCAGTGTTCTGTATTAGCTATAAATAAAACAAAAAATAAAGTGTGTCTTTTAAAAAGGAAGTAAGAGGGGACACTATGTTTAACCTCAAACATACTCTTTAAAATGAACATTTTAGTCCCATGTCGTGTGATAATTTTGCTTAATTTAGCAGACTGCTCTCCCATGCAGTTTCTCTAGAAAAACAACCCTGTGCTATGCAAACTTTCTTCTACTCATTCAAATAGCCCCTCCTCCCAAATTCTTAGCAACTTGGATCCTGAGCTGCTTTGCATAGGTTGGATCTAGACCAAGTCATACTTAGATTAGGCCCACTGAAATCAATTGGACTTGTTAGTAAAGGCTAATGTAAGTCCCATTCATTTTAATTGATTACTCTAAGTATCACTAGGAGCATCATCAGACTTGTTTCATCACACGCTTGCTCCTGCCCACTTATGGATGTGCACGTGTCCTTTAGATGATGACGTCCACCGCCCGTGTGCCTCCTACTCCTTCCGCTTGTTTTTACATCGCAAAATAGACCCCTAAAAATTTGACTTTATTAAAAAACAGAATGTGCCACGATCTCCTGCTGTGTGCTGGAAAAGTAGATTCCTGTACTGATCCACTCTTGCATATGGGAAGGGTAGCAGCTCAGTTGTAGAGCACAGGCTTTGCATGTGGAAGTTCCCAAGTTCAACCTCTGCGTTCCCTAGTAGGGCTGGGGAAGACTTCTGTCTGTCCAAAAGCCTGGAAGGCCACTGCACATTATTGTATACCAGCCTTCCCCAACCTGGTTCCCTCCAGAGGTTTTGGATTTCAACTCCTTTCAGCCTCAGACAGCATGGCTAGCAGTCAGGAATGCTGGGAGTTGTACTCCAAAACATCTGGAGGCCACCAGGTTGGGGAAGGTTGGCATAGATAATATTTATTTATTACATTTATATCCTGACTTTCTCTTCCCCAACATGATGTACATAATCCTCCTCCTCTCCATTTTATCCTCACAACAACCCTGTGAAGGTCTGTGACTGGCCCAAAGTCACCCAATGACCTTCCATGGCCAAGTGGGGACTAAAACCCAGATCATGCGACTCCCAGTCCAACCCTTTAGCCACTACATCAGACTGGCTCTTTTATTGGAAATACTGATCAATAATCTGTCCTGGCAGCTTCCTGTGTTCCTGTCTTCAAATTCCTTGTTTAGTGTACTCCTATCAGTGTTCAGAAGGGTGTTTTATCCTGCCTCCCACCCTTTGCACCTACATTAGGATGAGGAAAACAAGTTCTCCTTCACTTCAGTCAAGTGCATTCGCACATTGTTTCTCAAAGAAGGTCAAGAAAAAGTGTGTCAAATAGTATTATATTGCTTACTTTTATTTGTATTCCACCCTTCAGAAAAAAAAAAACCAGGGTGGGTGGCATTTGAACCTAGGTCTCAGAACTGAGATTGTCACTCAAAGTATCCTTCCTATATGGGATGAAAAAGAAGTAACAATTAAATAGTAAAACAATGTGTTTCTGCTTAATCAGTTTTCTGTTCATCTTTTGATGAAATACAGCTGTATGACTCTTGTATATTGCATTGCATATTTTATTTCTATGTATTTACTGTTATGGCTTAAACCCCCACCTGTATCCCAAACACAACCTTCAACTGCCTGTGCATTGTGCACAAGATGTTGAAGGAAACACAACTATGGTGACATCTGTTGCTCATGGACAGGTTCATCTGCTAGAGATGTAGGTGTGGGTGAAGGAATATGTCCAGATTGCACTGCCTCATTGCCATCTCTATTGCAATGAGGTGTTCTTGGATAGGTAGCAAACCTTCTGGGGCAGCAGCATTGTTAACGATTCATGCACATATCATGGAATGACTTTGTACATTTAGCTTTATAATCAGTATGTGCATGAAATTAAACAATGCATGCATTCATTTCAGACCATAAAGGCAACATCCAAAGCCATTCTGAAGGGAGTGGTGCTTTTTTCCATTCATGGCAAAATATTTGTTTGTTTTACATTTAATCCTTTTATCTGGCAAAGCTCACCGTTACCAAGATGTTTCATTTCTGTGAGAGGAACAAGTAGGTAATGCAGGCCAAAGGAATCTGTGCAGGGAAAATACATTTCTCTTTCATTCACCTATCTTCCCTTCCCCCACTCCTGATTCCTTGTCTAGCCTGTATTTAAATTAATGCTAGAGTGCAGAGGGGACAAGAGCTTGATTGTTCATACCTGTGCTGGGGCATGGACTACCAATTCTGGGAGTCATAACAACATAATTAAAGCTGTGCTGGATCAGACCAAAGGCTTATCTAGTCCAGCATTCTGGACTACCAGCATTTAATTCCCACACTGGCCAACCATATGCCTATTGGAAGCAGGGTGGTCACTTACATACTGCAAAAAAAGAAGACACATGAGGATACAGATTGGCATAAATTTCCATGTGCCAGTTTACATGTATAGATACAAATTTAAAAATAATTACTCTAATTTAAATAGAAAAAACACCTCACCATACTGGGGAAGGCTGACCAGGTAAGGTCCCTCCACCCAATTTTTGGGGATCCCCCCCATTCTTTAGCATCTCCTCTTTCTCTGTGTGGCATTTTCAGAGGGCTGGAGGGCAGCCATGGGGAAGAGGGGGTGGGGAAGTCCACTTCCGCCAGCACAGTTGATCCAGCATAAATCTGGATCCAAACCCCAGTGTTTACTTTTTAAATGGCATTTAAATTTTCTGAATAAATTTAATGCTCCCATTTTGAACTGGAGCCAGTTACGTTTGTTCTGAATTCCCCATCCTATCATCCCAGAAACTAGAGCTGCTCTGTGTACAGTTCTGATTATTCTTAGCTCAGTTGCCATGGAACAAAGCCTGGATAAAATCCCTGTTTTGAATCAAATACAATCTCTCTTTCTAATCCTTACTCTTTTGTCATAACTGTTGAACCAGCACTAACACATACTATGAAAGGACCATGATTTATATTGAGTTGTCATTTCACCAAAGCCGAAGAGAACCTGCTCTGTTCTCTCAATATATATCTTCACAGTATAAATAACCAGTTTGAATGAGGCACAATAGCGCCTCTGTCCTCTCACTGCAACTTAATATTTATTTATTTATTTATTTATTTATTTACTTTGTTTATATGCCGACTTCATTACAAAAAGTTGTCTGGGTGGCTCACAGGGTAAGAGTAACAAGTTACAAATACAACAATAAAATAAGAATACGAAAAAGTACTATGGGTTGGACTCAGGAATGGAAAGGTTCCCTCCATCCACAGTAGATTTTTGATCCACTAGGCAGAATCCTGCTGGCAGAAAGGGGAGGAGGTAACTTTTGCTAATTCCTTCTTCCCCCTGCAGCCCCCCCCCCCCATTCTGGATGTTCCCCCTGCTCTCCAGAGCAGATTTTGGAGAGCACAAAGGGCTGCAGGGAATAGGGAGAATTGACAAACGTAGGCTCCCCCACCCATTCGGCTCCTTGTTGACCAGAACATCCCCAAGCTCTTGCCAGCATGAGCAAAGTCTGGATCCAAGCCAAAATAAAAATAAAAATGCAACATTAAAACAACACCAGATAATATTAAAACAAATAAAACAAAACAAAGAATAGGAAATAAAAATTACCAGCACTAAAACTTCAAAAGCTACATGACTTTAAAAGTTTGGCAAAATAAAAAAGATATTTGACTGGTGTCTAAAACACATTAGAATAGACATCATCATAGGTGGGGCCTCCATGTTCAGAGATGGAATGCCTCTAAATTAACCTTCCCCAACCTGGTTCCTTCCAGATGTGTTGGGCTGCAACTCCCATCGTCCCTCATGCTGGCTGGGAATGATGGGAGCTGCAGTCCAACACATTTGGAGGGCACCAGTTTAGGGAAAGCTGCTCTAAATACAGTTGCCAGGAAACAACTGGCCATGCTGCCTGTCTTGCTGGTGGGCACCCTTGAGGCACCTGGATAGCTCCTGTTGGACTCTTGATCTGACCCAGCAGGGTTTGTGATAGGGTCTTATTAGAGGAAGAGAAGCAAGAGAGGCAAAATGTTGTCACTGCTACCTGCAGAGGCTGCTGCTATTCTGTCACCTGAGAACTGAGCCCCTCCTTTGCACAGTAGATTATTTAAAGGCCGGAGTTACCTAGCTATTGAAAGTGTGGGAAAGAAGGAAACTGGGGGCAGGGAGGTTTGTTTTCGACTTAGCTGCATCTTTGTGTTTGTGGACTGAGAACTGGAGTGAGCAGGTAGGTGTAATTAGGATAAAACATGGTGTGAGACAGCTGTATTTAGGGAAGAGCATAACTAGGCAAGAAAATGTTAGCTGAGCAGGAAGGAAATATTTTTAGTTTGCCCTTGGTGTCATCAAGGTGAGCAACTCTAATTCTTAGATTGTGAGCTGGATGTTGGTGACATTTCTGAAACCCACCCTAAGTATATGGGATATAGCAGCCTTTCCCAACCTGGTGCCCTCCAGATGTTTTGGACTTCAATTCCCAAAAGCTCCACAAGCATGGCCAATGTTCAGGAATGCTGGGAGTTTTAGTCCAAAATATTTGGAGAGCATCAGGTTGGAAAAGGCTGGGATAGGGCATGGTATTTTTTATCATCATCATCATCCCTCAAAGCAATAATTTGAACATCGCAATAGAAAGTAATGACTGTCTAAGACGTTGGAGTGTCTCTATGTACACCACTGCCTCCATCCGGTGGTATTTTGTGTTCAAAAGTCACCTATTCATATCGGTAATGGAATCCTGTCATAACACTTTACAGCACTATCATTTCTTTTAAAAAGAGTTGATATACCGAATAAGGAAGTCATTTTCAGAAAAAAGGAAGTCATTTATCTTTATAACATTCCTCCTTTGTCAAATAAAATGGAATACGTTTGGGGTATCTATTCAAGAGTTTTGGACAAATAAATCAAGGGCTTGTATCCAGGCAGCAGAAGAAAATACTGATTTATTCTTGTAGTGCTATGATTTAAGGGAGTTAAATCTTGCTCAGAGTGTCTTTTTTTAATTAGGGTGGGGGAAAGTATTTTGCTGTAACATGTCAGGAATGTAGAAGCCGTTTGTGAACGATGAAATGGTGGTGGGCTGGGGAAGAGAAATGTTAAGTTGTGCACTTCACAAATGAAGGCATACACGAGGCAGCACAAGAAAACATACCATGTCTTTGCTTAAGTGCTGAGATCTGACTCGGTGCCCCATACCATTCTTTCTTCTATGTCACAAAGTGATGCTATTGTAGTAAGCAGTGCTAAAGTGTGTGAAGATAACCTGGTACCAAGTGCTATTTGAAGTGTTGCCTACAACCTATATGAACCCCCTTGGGCCTGCAGATGGGCCTCAGAGACCCTGCTCAAGAGCCCCACCAATAAAATCTATCTGGATGGTGGGCACAAGAGAGGGGGTGTTTTCTGTGGTTGCCACATCATTATGGAATTCCTCCTGTGGGAAGCACACCTGGCTCCTTCATTGATTGCTTTTAAATTTTTCTGAAGGCTGCTATTAATTAATGTGAAGCTAGCCTGTGCTTTTAAATTACAATTTTAAACTGTTGTAACTTAAAACTGTTGCTGGCATTTTGATAGACGTGTTTGATGCTTGTTCTTATTGTGAATTTGCATTGTCATCTTATTTTTAATATGGGATTATTTTTTAAAAGTGTGAATGTTGAGAAGGCTGTATAGCAACGAAAGGTGGCATTTAAATACTTAAACAAAAACAAGGTTAATGTGCATTATCAACAGGGCAGCCTCTTATACATGACCATCAAAATGCTTTCCCTTAGGATGAGTGGGCAGAGGTTTTTTTTGCACTGAAACACACTACATGTACACACACACACACACACACACACACCAGAGTGAGAACCCCTATCAGCACCATTTGAGCAACCCAATGTCAGAAGTCCAGGGTTGGGTTTGTTTGGGTTTTTTTGCTTTCACCACAATGTCCAGCGCTTGACTTTTCCATCCACAGGAACGAATCCAAAGCATTAATTAATATGGGGGAAATAAAAGGATGCACTCAAGAAAGCTGTTAGGGTCAAACCTGCTCCTTGTCCCTGGTGACTCAAGTAACCACAGGCTTTTCCTATGTTTAAAGCCCCATCCTGTGTCATTTCTCGGTCACGCTAATGTGATGGAATGGTGGGAACCAGATTTGTTATATATACATAATTCTGAGAAAGTAGGAGAAAGTAGGAGAAAGTTTCTTTCTCTCCCTTAGCACATTTAAATCCTTCCTTACAAACTACATCTGGGCTGAAACTGAAAGATGAATTAACATTTGGGCCCTGCTTAGTAAGAGAAAATAAAAAGCATGCCAAATACATTCATTCTTTATGGGACCATAAAAATGAAGCCAGTTTGTTTGGAATAGGTTATGGAATCTCTTGACCTCTTTAGATAACGGTGTTACAAGTACAGAGGCGGCGGCGGCAGCTGGACATTCTTAAGTGCTCTGGCATTGTCCTCCTAGAAATTCCTTTGCAACGAACTCCCACGTTCTGGCAAAATGCGCACTATTTTGGACTTCTGTGCATAGATAAAAATCATTTAAATGGCAGTTAAGAGGAATGGCTCTGCAGTATGAAGAGTAGTTCTAAAAATGCCATCTAATCGACCCAACTGATTTAACACAACTGCCCAAGAAGCCAAAGGCTCCTAATTGAGATCAATGATAAATTTTTTTGGCAGTCTCTTAATTCAGTGTGATTATTGTGACACTGTCTAGAAAATATTTGGTTGAAACTCCTAGGTCACTTACAATTTTTAAAGGTGCACAATAGAGAACATCACAGCTATCTTTTTCTGATCCATAAGCTAATACATCCATGTATTAAGGCAGGTACAGCCCCAGAATTTGCAGGACTTCAAAATTTTGAAATATAAATACATGATTAACCATTCCAACATTGCATTTTATCCAGTTTAAGACAAACATGTGATTCTTGCATGCACACCATGTTTTGTTTGTTAAAGTAACTGAGAATCTATCTCCCCAAAACTGACCTAAAAAAACTGAACAGGGACAGAGAACATCAGCAAAACTTATTAAGAGTGCACGTTTTGGGACTTGTAAAAAAAAAAAAAACTCCTAGAAGTCCCAAAACGCCCCAGCCAGCAATGCATAGGATTGCACTCTAAGGTGAACATTTCTAGAAAAAGAGTTGAGTACCTAAGATGCCATGAGTAGCAGAATTGTGACAAATCTTGTTGAAGAGCAAATTTAACAAGATGCTGCCAATCCCCAATGCTGAGCTTAATTGCTCAAGGGCTGGCTGACACTTGCACGTTCAATAATTGCAGCATCAAGAGGTACCTTGCAAGTGATAAGGAAAGCCATTACAGGTCAAATATCTGATAAAGCTTTTATATCACCTTATACCCGATGCTTCTGAATGGAGCTTGGTTCACAGATGCAGAAGAGTGATTACTCTGTAAGGCACCTATTTTGTATCACTGGTTTGTTTGGTTGTGTATTAGTAACAATGTATCAACAATTTCCTATTTTATTCAGTGCTAGGAAGCATTAGCTCAACTCCAGTGGAAGCCAAATACTAAATACTACTGCAACCTACCAGAACAAACTAACCATCATCCTAAAAGACATTACAAGCAGAGCATCACTTCTTCTAGGAAATGGTTATATATCCAGATGATATATTTCAGATAGCTAATCTCTTTTACAAGAAGGGCATTTGCACAAGACGTCAACACTTATTGTCACGAAAAAGAAGCAGGAAGATGCTATTGCGCTCATGTCCTATGTAGTAACACCACCTCTCTTTCCATGGCTGCACAATGTTGGACCAGGTAGGACTTTGGCTTGATCCAACATGGCTCTCATTTATGTTCCTATGAGAAAGCACATATACATTTTCAGCTATGATCTATCATCCATGTTTGAAACAATACAACTGGCATAGTAGCTAGTTTGGTCACAGAATACCCGGACTCAACCCATGACATTTCCTTGATAACTTTGGGAAAGTCATAGTCTTTCAATCTAATCTAGCTGAGTTCCTGTGAGGATCAGAGTGATTTTAGGTTGCACCAATAAAAATATAATTTCAAAATCACACATAGTAATAGTTCCACTCTACTCTACGCTGGTCAAACCTCACTTTGAATACTTGCCCAGTTCTGGATGTCACATTTTAAGGATTCAGATAAATTGGAACGCATTCAGAGAAGGGCATCAAAGACAAGCAGGGGACTAAAAACTATTTTCTATGAAAGAACTAGCATTATTTAACCTTGAAAAGAGAAAACTGAGGGGGGAATACAATAGCAGTTTTCAAGTACCTAAAAGGTTGCCCCACAGTAGAGGACCACAATCTGTTCTCAATCATCCAGGGCTGTAGGACATGAAATAATGGGTTTAAGAAGTTACAGGAAAGCAGATTATGGAACAAAGTGCCTAGGGAGATGCTGGAATACCTCACTGGAGGTATTCAAGCAGAAACATGAGATTTTCGCTGGATTCCTGCACTAAGTAGTGGGTTGGACTCAAAGGCCTACATGGCCCCTTCCAACTCTGCAATTAAAAACAGCACTGTGAGCAACCTGAAGGATACAGAAGACAAGTGTGTGTATGTGTATCGAAATGTAATCTTATCCATGAACACATGTTCTAGCCATAAGTGCCATTTTTTGTTAGAAAAGCAGGGTACAAAATTACTTACTCACTCAAACATTTTAAATAGGAAAAAATGAACTGTTATATTTTATGGTTATTAAGCAGTTAAGATTTTATATATTAATTGTTTTCATGTTGTGTTAAGCAGACCTGAGGTTTGTTTTTAAGCTATGCCAAAACACTTATCTGAATAGTATTTCATTTTCCTTATCTATGTGACATCTTACTTCCTACAGTACTGTACACTCACAGTATAATTCACGAAGAACTATTCATACCACAATAATGGAAAAATGCAGTCCTGACAGTTTTTATTTCTCCAATACCTAATCTATGATGAAAGCAAAATGCACATCAGGTGCTACTCTTATATAATGAGTCACCTTGACCTCTCTAGGAATTCAAGCTGTATAAATATGTTTGTACACAGTCTATTGTTTCTTTCTCTTCTTATTTAGCTAAAATCCAGATCCAGTTTTATTCTTCCACATCTTGATTAGAGTGGAATTGACAAGGGCTTCTCCTCTGATTTTGGGTTTAGAATGCATGCATGTTTTATGTCTGTAAACCAGGAACAAATTTAGCAATGATGGAAAAGCAGCTAAAATGACTTCTTTTCAAATACAGGTTCAGTACAGGCTTGCGTTGCTCTACCGAAACTCAAGCTACAATTTAAGCAGACAACTGACTTCTCTCTTCAGTAGTGCAAGTAGCTGTGATGAAAACTTCAAAGAAACCTCTGGCTGCCCATAGACTCCCACCATGGACATATAAATTTCATATTTATATTATCGAGTATGGGATCACCTCTATACTATACACAAAAAATAAACTCCCAGTTTTATGCAGGCACACATCTTTGTTTCCAGTGGGATTAAAAGATACTTGCCTTTGGCTGGATTCTACTAATGGCTTCAGAACTTTATCACTGCTAGACACCTTGCATTCCAAGCCTCAAATTACAAAATGAGGACTTAGACTGGCTCAAAAAAACTATAAATCGAAGGAACATGGCCATTGGCAGGTAACTACAAACACTGAAGAGTTTACTAAGTGCTGTAACAGGTAGCTTCTATAGCAGTTCCCATGCTTTACGTGTCCAAGAGATTGCACAAGCAGAACAATCTCTTTGGATTTAGGGTTACTTTTCTTACACAGTGCTCCAGTGCAAAGTATAAAACAATTCTCCACGCGCCTTTGGAACGAACACCGTGCATTCACAGTGCCCTGAGAATTGGAACTTCTAGTACCATAAATCAAAGGGGATATGAAGGCTGAGATGTGACAACACAGAGGCTACAGCTTTTGGAACATACTTAGGGAACCCAAAGCTCTGTGGAGAGGCTAATATTCTGAACTAGTTTATTTACATCCAGAATGGCATGCTTGCTTGCTTCTTCTTACACAGTTCTGCGGACATCTAAATCCAGTGTTCATGTAGGACAGGCATATCATGAATGATGTAACTACATATAGTATTGAATTTGGATCTAAGAAAGAGATTTTTGCAATCAGGTTTGATATTAATTAAATGGATGTCCATTGTAAATGAAATTGCTTTTCTATATTGGGTAATACATAGAAACCAATTAATTCCAGTAATTAATATTTGAAATAGAAATTGAAGAAACATTACCTAACACATAGAATTTGACAATTCCAAAAACACAACGAATGATTTTATTGTTAAAAGAATAGAAAATATTTTTTAAAATGTTTTTCCCCTAATATGAAAGACAATCATATAAGCCAGCACATATGCATTTCCAATAATTTGATATTACATTAGCTTAGGGGTGGACTACTTGATGCCATCCAGGTATTTTGACCTACAACTCCCAACAGCTTTCTCACCGTTGGCTAGACTGGCTAGGGCTGATGGGAACTGTAGGCCAAAAACATCTGGACGGTTATGAGCTGCCCACTCCTACAGCATAGCTATTTCACACACATTAACTTGTGCTTCAGATATAGTGAGAAAGCACAACTACTTCAAAAATCTAAGCAAGCAATCCACTGAGGTGGGAACTATGATTTCTTCTCCCAATACATATAAAAATGATCACAACTTACAATTCCAGACAAACACCTATATTTTTTCATGCAATGTTTAAAGCTATCTCCATCTGGTGATGGTTCCAAGGTTTGATGCTTCTTCAAAAATATAATGGTGATCGTACAGTTAAAAGTGGTTGGACTAGTTGCCAGACTTCTGATTTTCTATTGCTGTATAGTTTAATTTTTTTAATGACTTAATTTGTTGCTTTTATTCAAAAAAAATATCAGATCTTGGGCAATCTAGTAAAGGCTTATTAATTTGGAAGTTATGTGCTACTACTTCTGCAAATTAATTATATGGGTCACGATCTGACACAGTTAAGCATACTAGAATCCATTTAAATCAATATGTTCAGTGAACTTAACTTTGCATTGGATTGTGGCCATCAAGCTTACTGTGATTGTGGTACATCACTGACTTCAGCACAATGCAACATATCTGGACATTCCTGAACTTCCAAAACAATAATCACTGAGTTTGTGACTCAGTAAACGATTCAGTAAGTGATTCATTCAGTGATTCAGTCCCATCCACTGGTGTCCTATTGGCCTCTTCACTAGGCTGGCTCTGACTAGGTGGTTCAGTAGTGGTATCCACCTGCTTTCTATTGACCTCTTCATTATGACGGTTTTGGCAATGGGTTAAATGTTTCTTAAAGCCTCTAGGAAAGTTTGACTCAAAGCTGCAACGTGGACATTTAAGCAAACTCTGACCATGTGCAGCAACATGGTTTTTAAGGTGAGATTCCAAGAGAAAAGCCTTTCCACATATGTCACACTTGTATGGACTGTGGACATTATGCTT
Organism: Anniella stebbinsi; assembly: GCA_029215795.1. Taxonomy (NCBI): domain Eukaryota; kingdom Metazoa; phylum Chordata; class Lepidosauria; order Squamata; family Anniellidae; genus Anniella; species Anniella stebbinsi. The sequence goes on from JARDYH010000001.1 coordinate 142,344,010, forward strand.
GTTAACCAAGTGGTGCAAAACAGCACCTTTTTTCATAGCCCGGCAGCAACAAATTTTGCAATAATATTTGCCTTTGCCACGCTTCATATATTTTGCTATCTCTTCTTCTGAGATAAAAGCTTCTTTCTCTTCTGTAAACTGCAGAGTAGGAGTAGCTATATCAATTTTAGTCTCTTTATTGTGGTCAGAAGATTCTGTATCAAACTGTTCCTGATCACTGAAGGATTCCTGTTCCTTCACATCTGATGTCTCCATCTCCGTAATTCCACTTTCACTGCTATTTAGGTCTGTATTAGAAATCTCCTGGTTTTCCTTCTTGGGTTTTTTCTTTGGACAAGAATATAAAACGTCTTCTGTAGGTTCCTTGGCTTGAAAAGACTGTTCTTTTGGAGCTAACAAACTACTGAATGGATTCTCACCTTCTGGAGGTTCAGTAAAGAAATCTTTACTACCAGATTCAGTATGTCCCTTTAAGTCTGAAAAAACAGGAACAGGAGGTTGGCTGAAGTCAGAGACAGCAGTTTTGTGGACTTCCATGCCTGCTGTTTCCACTGGTTTGTGGACATCAGAACCGAAGACTTGCTTCTGATCAGAAGGAGGAGGTTTTTGCAGCTCAGGTGAAAGAGAGCGTTTTGAAGGCTCAGCAAAGAAAGATTGCCTTTGTTTCTCAGGGGAGCCAGAAGGTGGCTTCTGAAGTTCAGCAAAGGTTGCATGTTTTTGGAGTTCGGGAGAAACCGCAGGAGATTTCAGCATTTCATGAGGAAGAACTGGCGGTTTCAGAGGTTCTGAAAAGGAAACATGGTCTTGAATTTCAGGAGAAACAGCAACATGTTTCTGGGGCTCTGGAAAGTAGGGATGCTTTGGGGCTTCAGGAGAGACAGGAGTAGATCTGTGAGATTCAGAAAAGAGGGCATGTTTTTGGACTTCAGGAAAAGAGATGTGAGTTTCATGGAAGAATGATCGTTTTTGTACCTCAGCAGACAAAGGAGGAACAGATTTTTTAGGCTCCGGAAACAGTGCCCGTTTTCGAGATTCAGAAAACAAAGCACGTTTTTGCAGCTCAGAGGAAACAAAAGAGGTAGGTTTCTGTGTCTCTGGAAAGAAAGGAGGTTTTCGGGACTCCGAAGAAAATTTCCAAGGATCAGGAGCCACAGGTGGTGCTGGCTTACGTTGCTCAGGAAAGAAGGAAGGTTTCCAAAGCTCAGAGGACATAGGGGGACCAGGTTTTCTAAGCTCTGTTGGCATAGGAGGAGGAGCAGCAGGTGGCACTGATGGTGTTGGCCTCCAGGTGTCAGGAGGCAAAACAGGTTTCCAGCCTTCAGGATAAACAGAAGAAATGGGTTTCCAGGGCTCTGAGGAAGCAAGACTAGATTTCTGAGACTCAGGCAAGGAGGTAGATTTCCAAGGCTCTGGCACAAACTTCTGAGGCTCTGGGGATATCAAAGTGCCTGGCCTTCGAGGTTCTGAGGCAGGTCTCCTAGACTCAAGTGACATAGATGAGGGAGGTTTGGGAGACCATGGTGAGACAGAAATAGAAGACTTCTGCTGCTCATGAGAAATACTAGGAGCAGACCTCCAGGGCTCTGGAGCAATATTGGGGGGTCTCCATGGATCCGGGGAGATTGGTGGCTCAGGTTTTCGTGGCTCAGGGGAAAGTGCAGAACCAGGCCTCCGCATTTGAGGAATATGCCTACGTGTTTCTGAGGACAGAGTAGCAACAGGTTTTTTTAGCTCAGGAGAGCCAGCCGGAGAGTGCCTGCGGGGCTCGGGAGACCCAGCCGGAGAGTGCCTGCGGGGTTCGGGTGACCCAGCTGGAGAATGCCTACGGGGCTCAGGAGACACAGCTGGAGAGTGCCTGCGGAGCTCGGGAGACATAGCTGGAGCAAATTTCTGTGATTCTGATGTAGCCACAGGTGGAGATGCAGGCAGAACTGATTTTTGAGGCTCTGGAGATACAGGTGGAATGGGTTTCTGCGGCTCCAAAGATACAAGTGGTGCAGACTTCTCTGGCTCTGGGATAGAGACATGTAGTTCTGAATGTACAACTGTGAGAGGTTTCTGTGGCTCAATATATGTAGCTGTGACAGGTTTCTGTGACTCTGAGGGTAAAGCAGATACCAGTTTTGGTAGCTCTGGGGACTCTATTGAGGCAGACTTCAATGATTCTGGAGGTTTCAGCAGCTCTGGTTCTGAAAGCTCTGATACAACAGAGATGGGTTTCTGTGGCTCTGGACATGCAACTGGAGCAACCTTCTGTTGGTCCAGAGATGAAACGGGAATGGGCTTTTGTATCTTGGAGGACAACCCTACATCAGACTTCAGGGGTTCAGAAGGAGCAGACTTCTGAGACTCTGGAGGCAGAGTGGGTTTATGAGACTCTGGAGACAGAGAAGGCTTTTGAGGCTCCACAAAGAGAGGCTTCTTTAGGGATGCAGTGTCTAATAAATCTTTCTGCTCTTCATTCCATTTGTCAGGCTCTGCATGGTGTGCTGTGATGTGATAATAAACATTTGAATACATCTTGCTGGTAAAAAAACATTTGTGGCAATGGAACAACTTTGCACTTTTCTGATAAAATATAAGTTTCCCCAATCCTGCAGTATCCATTTCATCACAAAACTCAGGGTGGATAGTACCCTTATGAATCTGTATGTTTTCATAGTCGGAGCCTCTGAAATTGCAGTGATCACATTCTAAGCCCTCCGTTGTTTTTCGAAGGATCTTCAACATGTCAATTTTTCTGTCAACTTGCATAACACTACACATGTTTCAAAGTGTACGTTCCAGCATTCCTAAAATAAAATTTAAAGAATTAGCTCATAAAATATGGAAAATTTGCTCTTATTAAAATAAAATTTGGCCCATGAATGACAGCTCGCTTAATTATATATCCTAAGAAAAAGTAAATCATCTGTCCTTGTTTTGAGACACCATCCACAGTTATTTACATCCCCTCTCCCACTTTGGGAGAAAATATAAAAATTTCCCAAGCCTATCACCCTTTGCACAAAGAATTCTGGATATAAATCACTTCATTGTTTAGAAAGCTATCAGCACTCTGTGAAGGCAATTTAAGTTGTTTACTGGTTCCAGATGGTTCTGTTGCAGAAAGTCTAACAAAGTAAACAATCTACAGAGAATGTCCAGCTAGTTCTAAAGCACATAAAAAGCAAAGATAGCCATGTTGGTCCATGAGAAACAAATCCAAAATTCACAGCTGACCAACTAAAATTCCAGAAAAAATGTGCAAGCTCTTGAGTTCTCCAGAACTCTTGGTCAGGCTGGATTGCACAAAAAGCAAGTAGTGGAAGAAACAGAAAAGTCCAAAATTTTGCCCAGATGTGGAGGTCATGAGGCTGTAATTAGATAGACCCAGTCTCAAACTGGAGATTGTAGGATTAATGAATTAGTCAGTAGTAGGTATGGGGGCCTATTCAACACAGATGGGGAGAGGTAAAGGGGGCCGGAGTGGAAGGGAAAGTTCAACAGCACAAACAGAAGTCCACATACATAATGTTGGATATCACCCACAAGTTTTACTAGTTCCAGTATAAAGTTAGAGATCAGAACGAATACATGTATTTATGTATTAATGCATGACACTTACTGTATAATGAATGAGCCTCATAAAAACATTCATTGACCAACATTTATTCAGAAGAAAAACAAATAGGAAGGTGAGAAACATGAAATTCATGTTATTTATGTACAGTCAAGTATAAACATCTAATTATTATTGATGTGGTTACTCATGCTACTTCACCTTATGATTTTTACAAAGTCCCTGCCATTTCATGTCACCTCAGTATATTTAGATGTGGTAGCCTTGCTACATTCAGAGAACACAAATACTGACAAGAACTTTTGAATTCTATATCCATTTTCACATGAAATGACCCAGGATGCAACTTCAATGTGGTTTCTTTAAGTCAGTGTTCATCAATATGGTGTGTCCTCCATATTTATTTTACTACAACTCATCCCTAAAAAGTGACCATGGTAGGCTGGGGCTGATGGGAGTTTAAATACTCTTCCTGTGCAGATCATCCCTACAGGTTGGCTTCTCCAACCCCAACCCAGAGAACCTATCCAAAAGGATACCATGGTCAGTCCAATTAATAAAACGATCAGTGCTTAAATTTTATTCAGATTGTTCAACATGCAAAGGCCAGAGGCGGATAGCAATAAATAACCAATAAATAATTAAACAACTGTTCTAGCAATAAATATTTATATACACTAAAAGATTTTACTGATACTATCATTTTATCTTATTATTAAAGTATTCCTATTAAATTGCCCTAGTAAAGCCTTCCCCAACCTGGTGCCCTCCAGATGTATTGGACTACAACTCCTAGCATTCCTGACCTCTGGCAATGTTGGTTGAGGCTGATGGGAGTTGAAGACCAAAACAGCTGTTTTAAAGCATTATACACCACAATGCATTTAGAACGTTAAGATATATAATAACCAAACCATTAATAATATAGAAGCCGCAACAAATCTATAGCTTATCTCTTTCAGGAAGCTAATGTAGTGTAACAAAGTATTAGCATTAAGTATGTTTTTAAATATAAAATATTATTTCTTTGAGTTTGTTTCTATGGGTTCATACATGAGAGGCATTATAATGTGGCCTCTTCTCCTATTGCGCCTGGCTATACTGGGAGTTGTATGACATTTTCTTGCCTAAACATGCACAGGATTACACCTTTAATGTATTATTTTCAAATATACTGTTTATTCGTAATTTGTTTTTGTAAACCACCCCAACTCTGCAGCTAGTTGAAAACTCCAACCTAAGTGTTGGGCCTCACAGCCTGATCTAACACACGCTTAGGGTGCAATCCTATACCATGTTTAGCCAGAAAAAAAAGTCCTACAACTCCCAGCATTCCCTAGCCATCAGGGCTAGCTGGGGAATGCTGGGAATTGTAGGGCTTTTCCCCCCTGTCTAAACATGCTATAGGATTGCAACCTTAATCACTGAATTCAGTGGGGTTTATTCTCAAACAAGTGTGCCTCGGATTTCAGTTTTAAGGGAACGACTGTGAAGATGAAAGACCTAAGGGCTGTAGATCGCTCTGAACAGTTATGAATAGAAGCGAAAATGCATTAACAAGCATGTGCGCCTCAGGGGTGTCCGAAAAAAAGATGGCACCGTGCTTTAAGGAAACCAAGTTTTGCCTAGCAGGGCTCAGGTACCCTTTGCAATGAGGGCTGAAAAACCTGAGAGGCGACGGAAAACACGGGGGAGGGATCGCGCAATCTCGCGCCCGTAGAAAAGCTTTGTGGACGGAACGGGGGAGGGGACAAACAAGCGGGAAAACGGGGGGGGGGGGGGAAGATAGGAGACGGTCCTCTCCAAAACCGAATCTCACACATGAGGGGAAAGAAACGTTCCTCCCCGTTCTCCTTCCCTTACGCTACTAACGGATTGCGCGAGTCCGGAAACGAGAAGCGACAAAATACGTACCCCGGGAGAAAACGACGACTACGAGGGGAGGGAGAGGGAAACGCTCCTTCGTGAGCGCTTCCTCCACAATGGCGGCGCTTTCTACAAACCGGAGCGAAATGTCGGAGAAGAGGGGAGGTGGAAAGGGGAGGGGGGGAGAGAGGAGAATGATGGATAGGACAAAGGAGGAGAGGGGGCTCGTGCGCCCAGATAGCCGCTTTTTTATTGGTTCACGGCCGCTCAGAACGTGCCCCGCCTCCGTCGTGGAATTTAAAGCGCAGGCGCGTGATGGGGTGAAGCGCCATGATGCTGGACGGAGGAGGAGAAGGCGATTGGTAGCGTCACGACGCTGCTTCTTCCCCACGCCCTCCTCGCTACGAGGGGTGGGGGGCAGCTGCCTCTGAGGCGAGGGCCGTCGTGGCTCAACTGAAAGGCGTTATCCGTGGCTCAGTTCTCGTTCAGATGGTAAACCTCAAATGACTGAATTGCTTTTCCAAATGTATACCAAAGTAATCAATATTTTGGAATTTCTACGCTGTTATATATTCAAGACGAGTAAACGACGATAAATTTGTGCATAGGAAAGGAGATGCCTGCGCGAAGGTTTTAGCCGACGTTTTATTTTAGCGTGAAGGATTAGCTTTCCATATGTCGAAATTGTTTATTATTGACGTGTGGACATCCACTGTCTGCAAGCTACAGCTGCTGAAATTTCTGCTTCTGAATCGGGTGGGTAGAAAGTGGATCGGGATCGACTAATAGATCTCTGGGTGATTTGCAGTAGATCAGCAAGGATTTCTGACTCCTACCAACAACAAAATAATGACACAAACACACACACACAGCCCTGACTTATGATGCTGAAGTGAAGAAAGCTTGAGGTAACCAGGAACTGGCTTTGGTGTAGAAGGAGAGTGAGCTCCCTTCTGTTCTGATACTCAAAACAAATTCCTGGGATCAACATTCTTTAATTCTAAATATAAATTCCTGGGATCAACGTTCTTTATTTCCAAATATGTTTCGTTTGCACCTGGCTCCAGTGGGTGGATCTTGGAATTTTGCAGGCTTGAAGTCTGCCCCCCTCTGTTTTATCAATTATTAAAAGTCCAAGTGTCCTGTTAGGTTTTGCCACCCTCATAGAGGTATGATCTAGGTCTATGTCCCAGGACAGGGAACGCTGAGAATACTTGCGACTTCCCTTCGGAGAAACCTCTGAGTATTACAACAGTGTTGCATGATTCTGCAAAGGAGTCTGGGGAATATGTGCACACAGTGGCCACCCAGCTATTGACCAGGAACCCACAAGCAGGACACAAATGCAACACCACCTTCCCACCCATGTTCCCTGGCAACTGATGTATATAGGCTTACTGCCTGTGATACGGGAAAACTACTGCCGTAGAAGATAACAGATGATATTCCTTAATTTCAAAACAAAAGACAACTGTCAGTTCAAAGATCATAGCAAACCCCTGGGGTTTTTTTGCAACTACAACCTAGTAACCCCATGAAAAGCCTATATACTTGCCCAAATTCTGATAGAATTTGTCAAAGGCTTCTCTTGGGGTCTAGATCCAGATATTGAATATGTCGTTATTCCAAAGTCTGGGGGTGATAGAAGAAAAGGTCCTCAGGGTAACAGTTGTCAGCCTAGTTTTGGCTGACTGAAGTAAGTTCTCCCCATGCACAGGATTGTGTCCTTAGTTATGAATATATTGGCATATTGTGGAACTGTGCAGGTACCCATAGCAAACTGTGGAAGATGGTGTTATTGCCAGTTACTGATGTTCCGAATGGTCACTGTATACATTTGACCAGGAAACGGATTGGGTGGTTGTGGTGGACAGCTCAATGAAAACATTGACCCACTGCATGCCGGCTGTGAACCAAAAATAAAACTGTCATATAACACCTGCTCACAAATTTATAGCGCAGCCACACTTGGAATACTGTGTACAATTCTGCTCACTGCACCTCGAAAAGGATATTGTAGACTGCCAAGGTGCAAAATTACCGTGGGGCTGAAACAACTCCCTTATGAGGAAGATTCCAATGACCAGTAGTCTTCAGCTTAGAAAAAAGGCAAGTATGAGGCAACTTGACAAAGGTATATAAAATCACACACTGTGTGGAGAAAGTGGATAAGGAGAAGTTTTTCTCCCTCTCTTGTAATACTAAAAAAAACATGGTCATCCCATGAAGCTGATTGGTGGGAAAATCAGGAGATATAAAAGGAAACTCTCCTTCACACAGCACAAAGTTAAACTACGAATTCACTACCACAGTATGTAATAATGGACACCAACTTGGATGGCCTAAAAACGGGATTAGACAAATTCATGAAGGATAATGGGAACAGAATGCTGGCATAGGCCTTTGGGCTGATCTACCATGGCTCTTCTTATGTTTTTATGTCATAGACATCTTGCATAGCCTTTTGGCCCCACTGCTTACTTTTCTCTGTATGTGTGTATATATAGATAGTACTACTTCATGCATTTCATGAAGCGGAGTCTAGTCCATAAAAGCTTATGCCATAATATATATCTTAGACTTTAAGGTGCCACAAACCTCTCTCACTCTCTGTTCATTAAATGCAAGCTTTTTTTAGTTGATTGCTGACCTCTAGTGGCTGATGACTTCAAAGCAGCAGTACAAAATTAGAGCTGAAGTGTGAAACATCCTGATTTGTTTTGGAGGAAATGGATACACCAGTAAAAAAATGCTATTCTTTGTTCTTCATAGATGAAGCATTAAAAGGTGTGTGGGTGTGAAAGGAACAGATCAACGACCTTTGCACGAGAATCTGTGACTCGGTTCACACAACATGATAACCCACACTCGGGGGTGAGTTCACAACCCAACAACAAACCATGGATTCTATTCATGGGCTGTTTGTGGCTAACCAACCATGGTTATGGCTGGGTTCAGACAACACAATAATCCACAATTCAAGAACAACTTACAATTCAAGGACAACCCACACTCAACCCATACTCAGCCTTGACTGTGGGTTATTGTGTTGTGCGAACCCAGTCAGTGGTCCTATTCATGTGCACATGTAGGGTAGATAGGTTGGGGAAATACACATAGAGGAGGGGTAACGGAACCATGACAAGCGGGCCCACCATACGAATGGGAACCATACCATACCTCCGTGCAGTTTAACTGCATGTCCTGCCATCCTCCACACCCTGAAAGAGTGCCAGACAGCAGCTCCATTAAAAAAATGGTTGGTGACCATAGTGGAAATCTGTGGCAGCAAGAGCATCACCAAAATTGGCGGTCACTCTTGCCGGCAAACTTTATGGTCATTGCTATTTTTGTTTTTTAAAAAATCAGCGAAACAAAAAGAAACCACGGAGTTCCCACCAGACAACACAGGAACTACATGGATGGCCCACTAACCCCCATGTAGCAGATGGGTAACAGATGTGGGTAATCTGCCCATGACATGCTAACCCACTATGGATCATGTTTTTGAGTGATCCACAGTGGGTTAGCATGATGTCTGAACAGACCCATTGTCTCCACTATATTAATTATCTTTTAAGAAGCTCGGCTGAAATCAGAAGATACACTGCACTAATATAATACCTGTGCTACACTAATATACGTAATAGCTGTTCTACAAAAGGAGTGTGTGTGTGTGTGTGCACATATGCACTTGTTTAGACACAAGAAGAATGACCTTAAATTGTACTGCTGTTGCTTGTTTACATACTGTGGTGCATTTAAAAACCTGCAATTGAGCACACAACATAAGAAATCTTATTTTTGTCTAAAGTGGTCATCCTCAATTTGGTGCCCTCTAGAAGTAATGGACTATAACTCCCATCATAACCAATCAGCAAGTTTGGGAAGGCTGCCTCTAAAGAATGCAGAATGAAAAATATTTCTAACCTTAGGTACAACAGTGCAGAGGTGAACTGTTAGGGCATGACCCAGCCAAGGTAAACATGTTGAGTTGCCATTGATGTCAGTAGGGGGGGAATAAGCATGTGCTTAATTCTTTCATTGAAGTCAATTGCAAATGCAGCCTAATCCTGAACATGTTTATTTGGAAGTAAGTCCTTCTGAGGTTAATAGAAATTGCTCTCAATTAATTGTGCCTAGGGTTGCTGTGATGTTCTACTGTTGAAAGATGTAAATATGTTGCAAAGTTTATTGTTATGATATGCATTTGGTTATAGATTTTTAAAAGGAGTAAGGATTATAATGTAAAGAGAGAGAGAGAGAGAGGGTGGATTGGGAGAGAGAGAGAATTTTAGGAAACGTTAAGTGTTTGATTTAATATTGTGAGAGAGAGGTTTAGCTGTAAGAACAGTTACAGAAGGAACAGTTTGAAACGTATAAGAACTTTGACAGAAACCATTAAGCTTTGTACTTGAAACCATTAGACAATTTACTGGGGAAACCAATAAGTGTGTTCGTGCAATACTTATGTTAATAAATCTTGTTGAATTACATTAACTGGTGTGGTCTTTGGCTGTACCTGAGGAAGGTACTGGTGGCAGCGGGGATAAAGAGGCTGTCTGAGGCCAGGTTGCTGGGCTGTAGAGCTGTGGGGCCTAATAGTAAAGGCGGGACAGGGGCAGCAGCAGCAAGTGGGTCAGAGAAGCATCCCAGTTGCACCCTTAAATGCGCATAGCTTTGGCTGGATCATGCTTAGCATCTTACTGTTTTGCCTTTGGCTGTTTTGTTTTCTGCTCCTATCCTAATTTCATCTTTTAAGAGCCAGAAAAAAAGGGTTTACAAACCCAGAAAAAGAGAATGCGAAGTAATCCCTTCTAACAGAAAAACTATTTTAACTGCTCTCTCTAGAAATTTCTACCACTCCCCAAAGTGTGAAACACCCTTTGAAATCAGTGGGACTTAACTTGCAACAAAACAAAACAAAGCCATGCATAGGATCAGGCTGTCAGTGTTATTGTTTTAGCTTTATTTTACTATTGACCAGCTGACAATGTAAACATTGCACACCTGAGCCCTCCCTGGGTAAAGAAAGTGACCTCAGGAACGCAAACACTAGTCAGACCTGTATTCATGGAGAACGTGGAGTGGGCTGAGTTCAAGCCCTCCTTATAGAGTCCATGGAAACAACCTTGGGAGTTTGTGATTTCGATTGCAAGCTGCGAACAAGCAGTCCAAGGCAAAACCAAAATGACCTCCCTGCTGCAGGAGAAGCTGTGTGAAGTTCACACTCAGGCACCTCCTCCCAGCAAAGACTTCCATCACTTGACTATCACAAAACATGAGGTAACATGACATTGATCTCCTTTTTATCCCCAGGTTAGACGGTTTGTTGAGTGTTTGCTAAGAAAGTGCAGAGATGTGGGGAAAATGTACCTGCTGAATTTCTACACCTGTCATGCAGCTGTTAAAGGCACAAGAGTCTCGGGTGGGATGGGGTGCAGAGATGGCAATCCCAGTTTGGTTCTTCTAGCAATCTTGGACTGGTTGGCAAGATTTGCCCACCTGTTACTATGCTTCTACACCTGCTAAGGAAAACAAACAAATGGTAGCACACTCTGCTTCTCTTTTTGTAAGCAATTTAATAAATTCCTGCACAAATCTAGGTTGTAATCCAAATCCTCATTTTTCTGCTTCACATCTAGACTGAAGGTGCTTCCAGCTAAGGCTTTTATGATGCCATCACCCTGCCTCCATGGAATCCCATTCCCTTACCATGGCTCTGCTTCCTACATCCCTCTTCTGCACTGAGCTGTAATTACACAAGGAGGAGAGCAGGAAGGGAGCTTTAGAAGCTCTCTGCCTGGAAGCACCCTGACTAGACTTTCGATACCATCGACCATAGTATCCTTCTGGATAGGTTGTCTGGGCTGGGAGTTGGAGGCACTGCGCTGCAGTGGTTCCGCTCCTACTTAGATGGCCGTTTTCAGAAGGTGGTGCTGGGGGATTATTGCTCTGTGCCGTGGCATTTAAGCCATGGGGTTCCACAGGGCTCTATTTTATCCCCTATGCTGTTTAACATATACATGAAGCCACTGGGAGAGGTTATCCGGAGATAGGGGCTGAGATGTCACCAATATGCGGATGACACCCAGCTCTACCTCTCCTTTTCAACAAACCCAGGTGAGGCAGTGGCTGTTCTGAATCAGTGCCTGGGCACGGTAATGGACTGGATGAGGGCTAACAAACTGAGACTCAATCCAGACAAGATGGAGGTACTGTTAGCGGGTGGTTCGTCTGTCCGGCGAGGTGATGTTCACCCTGTTCTGGAGGGGGTTGCACTCCCCCTAAAGGATCGGGTCCGTAGTTTGGGGGTGCTCTTGGATCCAGAACTGTCACTTGAGGCACAGGTGAACTCGGTGGCAAAGAGCACCTTTTGCCAGCTTAGGCTTATATACCAACTGCGCCCTTATCTGGACAGAGGAAGCCTAGCTACAGTTATCCATGCTCTTATAACCTCTCGTTTGGATTACTGCAATGCGTTATACGTGGGGTTGCCTTTGAAAACGGTCCGGAAACTTCAGCTGGTACAAAACAGGGCAGCCAGATTGTTAATGGGGACTGGCCAACGAGACCATATTACGCCAGTCCTTTTCCAACTTCACTGGCTGCCAATCCAGATCCGGGCCCAATTCAAAGTGCTGGTACTAACATTTAAAGCCCTAAACGGCTTGGGGCCAGGTTATCTAAAGGAACGCCTCCTCATACCTGCCCGGACGCTAAGATCATCTACAGGGGTCCTTTTCCATGAGCCTCTGCCAAAGGAAGTGAGGCAGGTGGCCACTAGGAGGAGGGCTTTCTCCGCTGTGGCACCCCGGCTGTGGAATGAGCTCCCCAGAGAGGTTTGCCTGGCGCCTACTTTGTACTCTTTTCGTAGCCAGGTGAAGACCTTGTTATTCTCCCAGTATTTTAACAGTTAAATTAACTCAATTTTAATCCTTGCTGTTTTACATTTCTATTTTAATCTGTATGAATTCCTGCTGCTTGTTTTTATTCTGGTTGTGTTTTTATATTGTATGTTATTCTGTGTTTTTAGATTGTGGCTTGTTTTATATTTTTAAAATGATTTCATGGTTTTAATTTTTGTGAACCGCCCAGAGAGCTTCGGCTATGGGGCAGTATAAAAATGCAATAAATAAATAAATAAATAAATAGACTGTTGGGGAAACAAAACAGGAGATAATGCCCACCTTGACTCACTCTTTTGAACCCTGATGATCTAGGTTAACTGGAAATCCTGGAAAATTTCATTTCGACCTAATCAAGAAAGATTTCTCCCAAGAGAAGTGAAGAAACTCCATAAAGATTTTCTCTTGGATGAACAATTACACAGCAAGTATTGCATGGGCAAAGAAATTATGCCTTGTGTGTGTGTGTGTGTGTGTGTGTGTGTGTATGTGTGCATATTAAATAATTACAATTTTGCCAAGTGGCAAAATTGCTGAAGATATTGCTACTTTTAAAGCTTGATGCTTTGCATATTTACTCAGAAGTAAACCCCACTTAGTTGAATAGGACTTACTGTTTAGTAACACACTGATACTATTTATGTTTATTTGGAAGTAAGTTATAGAAAGTTGAAGAGGATTTACTCCCTATGAAGCTTGCATTGGATTGCGCCCTTGAATTAATATTCTACAATCGTATGTACATTTCTTTGAGTAGAAATAAGAGGAAACTCAATGTGGCTTATTTCTGAGTAAAAATGCTCAGGAGTGGGCTCTATGGCTAGATCTAGAGCTCCGTCAGACGGGGGGATCACTTTCCCATATTGTTGTCTCTGAAGCTGCATCTCTTCTGCTTCTGCAATGAGCTGCAATTTCACGAAGGAAGAGAGCAGGAAGAGAAGAGACCACGTGGCCCATTCAGTTTTCTGGGACAGCACCCTGTAGTTGGTGTTTTATAGTGAAACCTCTCCTGCACATTGTAGGAAATCGCAACAAACAACATTATAGCTCAGAAGAGTCACATTTAATGAAGATTATTTTATAATGAAAAAATGGCAGAAGGAGTGGGAGACAAGCGGGAGACATACAGGGGGAACATGGCACCGTATGAGGTGACCATATGATAGGAAAAACCTGGATTTGTCAGGATTTTTTATAACAAATCCAGGAAGGGGGGGAATTATGAAATTTGATGAAAATCCGGATTTATTCCATCCTCCCAAGCCAAAGGGCAGCTCTTCTTTAATGAGAATTAACAAAAACGCTTAGAGCTCCGCTATTTTCAAGGATGAAGAGATGAAACTTGGCACCATGACAGCTTTAAGGACGGGCTTTAGTCATGCCAAATTTGAAGCAGATCTGTTCATCTGTTGATTTTTAGGATTTTTTAAAAAGTTTGGGGTTTAATTTTTTAAAAAACAACAACAACATTTTTAAAGGTAAAGAGATAAAATTTGGCACCATGATAGTTCTCGGTTAGAGCTTTAGCTTTGCCAAGTTTAAAGCAGATCTGTTCATCCGCTGATATTTAGGGTTTTTTTAAAATTTGAGGTTTTAAAATAATTTTGTTTTTAAAAAACTGTCATTTTTAAAGAAAAAGAAATAAATCCTGGCACCATGATAGATCTCAGGTAGGGCTTTATCCTTGCCAAATTTGAAGCAGATCTGTTCATCCATTGATTTTTAGGAATTTTGTAAAGTTTGGGATTTTAAAATTATTTTTTTTAATTATTTTTTAAAAGCGGAGCTTTGGGGGTTTGCCTCAGGATGGCTTCACGATGGCAGCTGTATCATTTAAATTACCTGCCACCACTCTGAATCCAACCGAGGGCAAACTCCTCGTCAAGATGTATCCCAAGCCTTAAGAGAGGTATTTCAATCTTTTAGAATGGGTTGAATACGAAACAGAAGCTGGGAAACCACCAAACAATTGGCATTTGGGGGAAAGTGATGGGGCCAAGGCAAAGGAGCATAGCTATCTGGGGAAACTCAATGGGCCAGATTTGGCTCCTGGGCCTGAGGTTCCCCACCCTTGTTCTAAGCACATGTAAATAATTGGAACTTATCCTTTTCAACTTACAATGGAGCTTACTCAGCAATAGAAAAAAGAAGAAGCCAGGCTAAAGAAGGGTGTGCAGGAAGACAGTGACTAGGTTTGCATGATTAGGGAGGGAAAGTAAGCCATGGTGGCCTCTTGTCCTGCCCCACGCATGCTGGTCATGATCCACCTAATTTCCATAATTACCCTTGCCAGGTGTAGTTGTTATGATGTCCGAACCGAGCGATGGTGGGTGAAGATGTGGCTTGTTCTGGGTTTGCGGGGTGGTACCTGTGCCCAACGATTATCCTGAATATGTTAAATACCAAAGTCAACTTTACCTCCCAAATTTCTCCAAAACAGAAGTGGAGGACAACAGAACATAAAATGGAAGTCTCAGCTTGCCAATAAAAATCTCTATCCAAGGGCATGTCTATACAAGGGGAAAGCCCCACGGTAGCTCCGCAGTGGCGCTGTGTCATTTATATGATGCAGCAGCTATTGCGGAGCCATCCCAGGGCTTTCCCCCAAAGTTCCGAATTTAAAAAGTCGGGGACTTACCCCAACTTTTTTTCTGTGGAGCAATGTGACAACGACGCATCCATATCTGTCAACTTGCTCTGGTGTTGTAGAGGTGTGGCCTGCCAATGGCAATCCCTGATTGGTCACCATCAGCCAGACAGGAAGGAAGGGAACAGGAAGCTAGCCGAATAGCCACCTCCGAGCTGCCTCCGATGTGGGGAGAAGGGCTTGGAATGCCCCACGAGGTAGGAGGAGGAACTGGTGAGGGACGCGATGAGGCTCAGCAGCGCTCGTGTAGTGGAGCACGGGGTGGCAGTGGCTCTTCTTCCCCCTTCTCTCCTCTCCCATTAATGGCTATAAACCCTGCACTCGCTCCTTGGTGTGGGGACCACCTTCAAGGAGGTCAAGCGTGGAGTTGGGGGGGCTCGCAGGGCCAATGCGTCCTCGTCAAGACACCCACCCCCAGTTTCCATGTAATGAATTGGAGTGAGGCCTCGTTGTAGAAGATGATAATCTCTCCCCTCTTTGGGGAACAGGAAGGAGGTGAGACAGTGAAGAGAGGGGGCAGAATTTCTAATGAGGAAAAAGCAGGGGAGAGAAATGCTTTAGTGGATTAATTGATTTAACTGCAAGAGTAATTTTCAGAATTTAAATGGATGAGCACCCATTTTAACTGGTGAGAGCAGATTTTATTCATTGCAAGGTACGTGTCCTAAATGGTATAATGAATCATCTCTCATAACCACCTCTGATGTAATATACTTTTAGGGGTAGATGCCATGTCTGTGATGCAGCTAGGGCTGGACCTTGGGACCAAGGTCTAGGGTCCGATGGCCTATGGGCTCCCTAAATGACCACCCAGAAATTGGCAATTGATGAGTACATGATCAGGGTAGTAGAAGCAAACTCCATTCTATTCCTGCAGTTCTATGATTTAAGTGAGTGCTCCAAGTATTTTCCCCTCCAGAGTTGGCAAAGATTCTAACATATAAGGAAGGCAGTTGTGTAAAGGCTGTTGCAGCATACCAAACTCTGTACAAATCAGTTTCCCTCATGCTACTATAGTCTAGGGTGACCAGATTTTGGAAACCAAAATCCCGGTCCCACCCGCCCCGCCACCCCCCACCACCAAGCCACCCCCCCAAAAAAACAGCCTGGACCTACTGGGTTCTCTTCTGCCGCCCGCTCCGGGTCCTCCGCCGCTGCTGGGTCTTCCTCCACCACCGCCAGGTCCTTCGCCGCCGCTGCCAGGCTCGTTTGGCCAAAGGCCGCGCGGAAGAGGCGGGAGAGGGCCGATTACATCTCTTCCGGATCCGGCCCTCTCCCGTCTCTTCTGCGCGGCCTCTGACCTCCTTGGGGCTCTCCAAGGAGGCCAGTGGCCGCGCGGAAGAGACAGGAGAGGGCCGGATCCGGAAGAGATGTAATCGGCCCTCTCCTGCCTCTTCCGCGCGGCCTCTGGCCTCACGAGCCCGGCAGCGTCAGCGAAGGACCTGGCGGTGGTGGAGGACCCGGCGGCGGCAGACCCGGCGGCGGCGGACCCGGCGGCGGCGGACCCGGCGGCAGCAGAAGAGCCCGGGAAGCGGCTGCCCCAGCAGGTAAGTGGCCCCCCTCGCGCCTCGCGCTCCGGAGGGAAGTGGACGCCCCTGCAGGTAAGGAGCGCGAGGCGCGGGGGGGCACTTACCTGCTGGGGCGGCCGCTTCCCGGGCTCCTCCGCCGCCACCGCCGCCGGGTCTACCGCCGCTCGTCGCCGCTCGCTGCCACCGCCGCGTGACCCCCCGCCACCCCGGTTTTCCCCCGCCGCCCCCCGGTTGGCCTGGATCAGCCTAGGTTTCCCAGTTAGGATCGGGAAACCCCGGGCGATCTGGACACCCTACTATAGTCCCTCAAAGAGTGACTCTTGCGAGCAATGTGTGAAAAAAGGGATACTGTACAAAGTTCTATGAATCGCATTGCCCCACTTATAACATGGGCACCTGCAGCTGAAAATTGAGGAGAAAACAAGTACAGTGAAGATGTTGTCTTGAAATGGCACAGCATGAGCAGGTGGGTGAGGAAATCTTTAAGGGGAATAGTCTGTACTACTCCATATCTTTAAATCTTTAAGCAGAGCAGTCCACACTACCCCACAGAAACCAAGGGAACTGTGGTTCCCTCACAATGGAAGCACTTGCTGGGGCATCCATACCTATGGGATGATGGGACTTGCAGTCAAACATCTGGAGGGTGCCAGATTGCGGGAGACTGAGCTATAACATCTGGGAGTTAAACACACAGGTGTTTGATGGGAAAAGGAAAAGAAAGGAAATTTTGAACATAACCTTTCCTTCTAACAGTTCATGGGCAATTGTTTTATGAAATGGTCATCTGCCATTTCCTTCGCTATATTGTAAAGGGATCTATGTTGAGATTTTGGAAACACTAAAGTACAAATTCAGTTTAACTGATCAGCTAAAATTCATTCATGAGTTTTTGTTTTTTCTCAAAGGAAATGTGCGGGGCTCCAATCCAGACTGAGATTGGTGCATGCGGGAGGAGGAGATATAAACCTTTCTGCCATGCCTCCCCACTCTAAATTTGCTCACCTGTGTAAGGAGTAAAGAGAGAGAAACCCTCCATTGGTGCCGATGGATTTTTTCTCTCTTTTATGGGGGCCCTTTCTAGGGGTGATTTAAGGTACTATCCAATCTTAGTCCTACATAGAGTAGACCTATTGAAATGAATGGGACCTAAATTAGTCACAAGTCTCATTCATTTCAGTGGTCTACTCTATATAGTAGGGTGACCAGATAAAATCCAGGTCAGGGCTCATGTAACTTTAACAGTTGTAGAGAAAAGGGAATTTCAGTCAGTGTCTTTTGTATGCAATTAGTTCCTGGTGAAATTCCCTCTTCATCACAACAGTTAAAGTTGCAGGGGCCCTGCCTTCTTTTGTATGTGGTCACTCTAGTATAGTGCCTGCACCTTTAACTGTTGTGATGAAGAGGGAATTTCACCAGAAACTAATTGCGTTCAAATGACACTGGCTGAAATTCCCTTTTCTCTACAACTGTTAAAGTTACATGAGCCCTGACCTGGATTTTATCTGGTCACCCTACTATATAGGATTAACACTGATACTACCCTTAGAGGGGGAAAGTGGCTGGGTGCCCATACTTGGTGGTCCTGATCCAGATTAGGGGCTTGCATGCGTGCTTTGATGTATAAAAAAGTGAGAATCAGGTGCACACAACGTGGCTAATGTAGCACATAGTTTAGAACTAAGGAAGAATTATTACAGTGTCCTTTTGAGTATACTGATGTGTTAATGGCATTTACCTGCATGAAATAACTTTCCTAAGGCAGTTACCGTCTTGATCCCTTGAGCATTTGTTGTTGTTGGCAATTTATTTCTAAAGACACATTATTAATTCTTGATACCTTGTATTTCCTATGTCTCTCTCTCTTTAGCAAATGCCCATTGCATGTGGCCCGTTTATATAATTTGCAAACTTAGATCTTAACTCTTATCTTAGTTGTCTATGAAGCTGCAAAAAGTAACTACATTCTGTACATTAGCAAGTCTCATTTCTTCCAGGGAAACACTTGACACTAATAGAGTGCAGTGCCAAGCAAGCAGTAAATTCAATGCACTGGGTTAGTTTAATTTCTTTTCTGTCCCCTTTGTTTTTAAGGCATTCATTCATTCATGGTACAGAATTGGCTGTTTGTTCTAGTTATGTAACTTAATGAATAGTGTTAGACCACATGGCGCAGTTACTATGGAGAAATCTATTCATCATTCCAAATACCTTAAGTACACACAGCAAGCTCTCATGTCTTCCTGATAAATATGATAATTGAACTTCAAGCCAGTTTTATTTATATTTGAAAACTAAAGCTTTCAGAGTGCAGAGGGCTGTAGTATATGCATTGCGATATGAACAAGAAATGTTTTGTACATAATTGGTCAATGACCACAATGCGCCTTTCATATGACATGCCTGGGCAATTCGGCTTTAGTCTTCTCAGTAATTTGCAATTTGCCCTTTACTTTGTGCAAAACCATCCATTCTTCGAATGGTAATGTAACTCATTGGGGTGGCTTTACTTTGCTTGTTAAATGTCTGGGTATTAGCAATTGGGCTAAGCAGAACTCTTTTATTGGGTATTCATATGATCATCTTTTCCCACCATAATTTGATATTTCGCAATGAATATTGTGATGACACATCTTGTGGCAGAAATGCCAAATGTGTTGAGTTCTGCACTGATGTCCATTGATCTTATGATCCACAGCAGAGGTCTCATTGGGAGTGATCTTCCCTCTGAAGGTATGTTGTTACAATGTGTATTATTTCAAAGAGGTGTATATATTCCTGCTCCCACCTCACTGTAATAGAGCCTTCCCCAACCTGATGCCCTCCAGATGTTTTAACCTTCAGCTCTCATCAGCCTGGCCAATAGTCAGGAACATTGGGAATTCTAGTCCAAAACATCTAGAGGGTACCAGGTCTGGGGAGGCTGCTGTAATGCCTCTCTTGAGAGTAGAAGTTAAACTTAAGGCATCTCCCCAGTAGATTTAAATTAGTTTATGTCATTCTCTCTTCCCCTGGTTTTTGATGGGAGAGGGAGGGCTAGGGATATAGAGAATCCTTAGTACTTGACTGAAATGGTATAAAACCAGTTATTTTGCAGAGTAAAACCTTAAGCAACACTTTTTTTAAATGAACATGGCCTCATGAAACTATAATAAACAATAGAATATTTCTAGCTGTATCTTCAGTCTATAGACTGTGATGATTCCTCTTGTCCCCATTTTCCTACTGGGTTGGATTGCTGACAATACGATGTACCACAGTGTACATCTGGCCACTTTTCACATTTTCATTAATTATTTTTAATTAATTATGTTTATGAGTCACTCTATAACAAAAATGTTTTCAGAGCGACAAACTGTAAATAAAAAATGTAAACATAAAACAGGTATATAATTAAATCAATTAAATGGTTAAATCAACAAGTAAATAGCAGCACAAATGACTATATTCATATCAATTAATACAATGCAATGCAACACAACACACGGAACACGAGAACAATGACATAGAGCTAAAACACCAACTTAAGCTGAGTTTTTTCAAGACTTCAGTAGTTTCAACTGAATTAAATATTACAGCCATGAACAGTGCAATCTTATAGATGTCTACTCTGAAATAAGTCCCATTGACTGCAATGATATTTACTCCCAGGTAAGTATATAGGATTGCAGCCTGAGACAATAAAACTTTAGAAAGTCTAGAAGTATATAAAAGCCCTGGCTTGATTCCAAAAATGTCAGCCCTACCAATTTCTCATTTAATAATCTTTTCCATGTCATACTCTCCCAGTTCAGATACTCATCACATCTTCTCTGTAAAAATCTGATCTCTGTGAAGAATGACCCTTCTATTGATAGAGTGTCTCTCTGCCCCTGCCTGCCCACCTGCATTTCTTGTTACTTGTAGCCCAATGTTTATATCTAAGGGCTTGACTGCAAATGTTGCTGAAAGGCAATGCTGAACTTCTATCCACTTGCTTTCACTGTAGCTGCTTTCTCCTAAGAATAATTATGGATATATTTTCTAAGTTAAAGGTTTTTGGAAGTGCTGGGAATGCATGTATGATTTCAGTATTAGTAGACATAGGAAGCATGATTTCCTCCCTAGGATGTTTTGATACAGTCTGATCCATGAATGAACCCCAAGTGCATCACCTGTGGTTTGCCCCAAGCATATGTTTTGAGGGTTAGGGTGGCCTCTTATGCATTACTAATGAACAGGAAATACATTACACACAAAATGAGGACATGGATTTGCATAAAATTTGCAAATGCTGACTTCTGTGTATGGATGAAAATTTAGAAATCATACTATAATTTAAATAGAAACACACCACATCTCACCATAGTGAGGAAGATTGTGACCAGGTGATGTGTGTGCCTACTCAGCCCTGCTGTGCAGGTGCTAAGTGTTGATGGGCAACCTCAAGACCCCTACGTTCCCTTCTTATGGTTTTTCATATTTAAACCAAACTTGGACTGGACAGCCCTTCAAAACAGGACACCTTCAAATAGAGAGCCGCCTGCTGATTACATGCCTGTGGTACATATGCATAAGTTGAATTTAATGCTGATTTCCTGCCCCTGCCCCAGAATTTCGGAATGCTTAGTTATCCTTTTTGAAGTGTATGTGTGTATGTGTGTACACACGCACACACACATACATTTCATAAAAGATAACTAAGCATTCCGAAATTCCAGGGCAGAGGCGGGAATATATCTCTTTATCCCAAGAAGTCACAAGCCTCTATTCTACATATTGACACTGGCTACTACTGTGTGTTGAGTCCAGATTTTTGTTCTTAGGTATAGTACTGCAGGGACCTGTCTTTTTGTCTTCTTTCTCTAAGGAAGTAACAGCCCATTCCCATCCATGTTTACTAGAGGAGTAAGTCCCATTGAAATAAATTGAACCTACTTCCAAGTATTACAGCTGAAAACTTGTATTTTTGGATTTCTGCTTTGTTAAATAACTCACATGTCTACTATACATGTCTACTCAGAAGTAAGTCCAATTATTTTCTATGGGATTTAGTTCCAGTTAAGTATATTGAAGCCTTATTCACTCTCTCTCAAGCTTAGCCAGTCTTCTCTTCCTGTTATATTTTATGCATCTTATACAACCAAATGATGTTTATTTTATTTTGAAAGTATTTATTCTTTACAAATAAACTAAATGCTGCTTACATACATACTAAAAATCAAACATCAGATACAAAGAATATAAACAAAATATAATAAGCAAACTTAAATAACTATTTAATAACAGGAACTGGAGGGGGGGGTGAAGTGCCACCATCACCAGGAACACAGAAAAGAAATAACAGCAAATGTACCAAAGAACTTTAGCATATTCTAAATGCCTTCCAGCCAAGATCTGAAGTCATACAATATCTGGGCTAGATGGACATCCTGGCAGGGATTTCATTTGTAGAGTGATGCCCCCATTGCCAAGCATTTTTGAAGCAAACAAGGAGATATCTTTCTGATCAATTGAAGGCCATTCTCTGGCATAGAGCTTGAAGCTGTTGGTGGGCAAGACAGGCCTATGGCACAATCACATATACTGGCACAAAAAGATCAAACTTCAGCCATCTCCTTCAAGAGGGGAAAAGTCTCTTAGATATTCTGTGGCCGCTCAGGACTTGCCACCTATGCCAGGTCTATTGTTAACTTTTACTGTGGCAAAAAAGTTAACAACAACAACAAAAAAAACCTAAGACTAAATCTGTGGCATTTCTTGGTGCTGAATGGAAAAAGAAACCTTCTCTTTAATCTCCTGAGAGACCTTGAAGTTGACCTATTTAGACTGGAAAAGCAAAAGCAGACTCATGCATCAGGCAAACACAACAACTTATCACTGTGTCCCTGTGAGGTTATCCTCGACCACTTGCTGCTGCTACCCACAGCACCACAGACCAGTGACCTGGCCTCCAGATAACTTCTTTGTTCCGCTGCCACCAGTACCCTCCTCAGGTACACCTAAAGACCACACCAGTTGATGTAATTAACAAGAATTTATTAACTTAAGTAATTGCATGTCAACAAGCTTAACAGTTTCCTCAGTTCTAATGCTTAGTGATTACAAGTACAAAGCTTAGTGATTTCTGTCAGTACGCTCTTAAATGGTTTTAAACTGTTATCTAATCATCTATTCCCTAAAACTCTATCTCACTCTCTTAATAGTCAATCAAACACTTCTCTTAACTCATCAAATACTCTCTCATCTGCTACTACCCCCAATTCCTCTCCTGTCCACTCCGCTCTGCCAGAATCATATATACACTCCATTCTCGCTCTAGCTCCTCCCACTCTTACACAACCAACCAATCCAGGCACTCTAAACAACTAGCCAATCAGCACTCACTTTCCATTCAGGCACACAGCCTGCCAATCCAGGCACTCCATACTTACCTAGACCTTTAACCACAAACTAAAAGTACATTTCAGTCTAGTTATTTACTTAACCTGTTATTATTCTAACGTCTTTTTAAAGATATAAACAAATGCATATCACAAACAATACATTTTGCAATATATTTACAACTACAGACAATAGAACATCACAGTCCCCCATTTAGTCATTGCAACAATCTCTACAGTGCATATGGTGTTATTATAGAGTGTAATTGTTTTTGTGTGCCTTAATTGAAGATTTGTAGTTATCAGTATAGTTTTAACAAATATTTTGTTTTTTCAGTGCTTGTGTTTTAAATCTTTACTTCTGTGTATTTATTATTTTACTCAGAGCAAGTACAAAGCATCTTTGGAAACAAAATGCTAGACTACATTCTCAACTTGTGTCAAGGACAGTATGATTTCTTAACTCGAATGCCTGAGAGTTTGATTATACATATCCTGTCATTTCTTAATACAGAGGATATTAGGCAGTTGTCAAAAACATGTAAAAGATTTCGGCAGGTAAGAATTCTCACAACTATTTCTGAGCAGGAATTGAGGCCTTAAAATGATATTTAGTCTTTGTTTTAAACTTTAAATGGAGTGTTACGGTAGCATGTACAACTAATTATCAGAGCAGTTACCATGTACAGCCAAAATAAAATTAGCTTACAGTTGGCTCAAAAGATGAAGATGTAATGCTATTGACTTAATGTTCAGCTAATACTATTATGCTAACAAGTCTATTTTGAATAAGATGAAAGTCTTCCCTAACTTATGTGTCTTGTGTTTTGCAAATATTTATCTTTCAGTTATGTAACACTGAAGAATTTTGGGAAAGAATAAAAAGGTTACAAGATAAATACACTCTTGATGTACAGACAGTCAAATTTCGAGTTTACAAGAAGCCAATGCATCTCCACCAAAGACCAGGCTACCTGACACCGATGCAGAGAAGACAGACCACATTCTTTTAAAATCAATCGCAAATATGAGATTATCTTGGAAGAGTTTGCACCCAATCTAGCCAAAGCTATCCATGTATAAAAACTGTTTTCCAATGGCAGACTTGTTATCGTAGAAGTGCACCAGGCCGATGTGTAGGGAACAAAAAAATTTGCATCCAATGCTAGGGGTAATATACACAGAAGAAAATGCTGAGGTTAAGTAATTCCTTGGGAGTGACATCATAAATTCTTATTACTAATACATAACTCACAATACATAACTCACAAGTATAATAAATACTTCAAAGCATCTGTTCTTTCTTCAGTACTTCTTTATATTGCAGAAGCACATGGTAATTCTTCCTTTCAGATGTCATTGAAGTAACCCCTTCTGGAAGCTGAAAGTGCTTTGGTGTGACTAGTGATTGAGGGCAAATTGTTTGTTGATTACTTCTCAATCTTAAGATTTTAAAAATAATTACACTAGGGCCACATTCAGATGTCACGTTAGCCCCTGATCTAGAAGATGTCATATGTAACAGTTGCATTACATAAAAAGAGTAGCCCCAAATAGCAGATGGAGAAGGGCCACATCTGCATTGTAATGCACATTTCTATTTATACCCTACAGTTATTTTGCCTCCAGGTGTGCAATTGCATGGGCAGTTCCCAATGCATCATGAGAATACACTCAAGGTGGAAATTTACTCCTGTGAGTGAGTGAATGTCACTAGACTTAAGGCAGCTTCCAACAAAACAAACACTGAATCAATATGATGAGATCAAGCAACATCCCTCTCTTTCTGCCTTTAATGAGTGATTAATATATTTTTATTCAGACAGACTTTTAGTGTTAAAAATTTCAGCTGTTTTAATTCTGTTATATTGTTGCTATTGTCACTACTCTGATTGGTTTACTATTGCTTTACTGCTTTAGAATATGTGTATTTACATTGCAAAGTGGGGTGTACATAACATGAAATAAATAAATAAACAACTGAAATGAAATAAATATTAAAACAATTTAAAACAAATCTCAAAACAATAATCACCAAAAGTCTTTTCTATATCAGCAGGATTCAATAGCTATAGGCCTTTTAGAAGAAATATATTTTGTATATTCTCTAGAAAGCGTCAAGAATAAAACTGCTTTGGAACACAATAGGAAAGTACATAATCTCAGAACAATTGCAGGAAAGGCTCTTCTCTGTGATCCAGATACCCTCACTTCCTCAGCTCATACCAGATATGCTGCTCTCTGATAAAAGTGAGGCCCGGGCTGCAACGATAACAATCTGCACCTTAAGGTGGGCCTGGAAGCTAATTGGTAGCCAATATAGTTTGAATATGTTCTGGCTTCTCTTCATCTAACAGAAGGTGGGCAATGAAATTCTACATTTCCTGAAATTTCAGAGTTATCTTCAATGGCAGCCCATGGAAAATGCATTTCAGTAGTCATTCCTAGAGATTACTGAATATGGATCAGCAGAGCAAGATCTCTCTTCTGAAGCATGGGGTACAGCTTACATAACAGATACAGCTGATAAAAATTGTTCTTGACCACTGTCACACCTGTTTGTCCAGAAGCATCCCTAAGCTCCTAAATTGATCAAAAGATACATTTGCCCAGTTCAGTGGGGCTGAAATGAGCATCATGATTGCTGATACACATGCATGTCGACATTTGTATTGGCTGCACATGTGGAAACCTGCTTCTGCAGATAATTGGGGCAATGGGATTAACTCCAAGTAGTCCAATTTATCTGGTTTGTCAGCCAGGAAATAATGGAAGAATAATTAAAATTGAGAGCTTCATCAGGAAACTAGAGACTGTATAAATAGCAAAGTGAATATATGCATTCATATACAGAAATGTTGAATCAGCAAAGTACTTTTGAATATTTCATAATCATTTTGGTATAGAAGAAAAGTATCAGGCTAAATATTACTCAGACGGCCAGATTGCAGCTTACACTTCTGGTGGTTGACATTCCAGAAGATCACCTTTATTTACATTAGAACAATCAAATGTTGATAGTATGATTAGTAATAAAAGCTCAGGACATGTTAAAAAGTAGTGAAAATAAATGTGTTTTAGACAAACAGAAAGCATGTCATCATTGTCAGAGTGATGTTCTTCCCTCAAAGCATGTGCAGTTGCTCACTGAAGATACCAGAAACAACAAGAATATATTATTTAAAAAATGTGTTTTCAAAAAATGTGTTTTCAAATAGCACAATGAACAGAGGGAATTGTGATCACTGGTTCTTCCTCAAACACATTCTATTTCATAGTTTATTTATGTAACAACATATATATGTTTCCATTGGTGACATGTAAAAATGTATTTTATGAAATATTAACATACAAAACATTGTTGCTAAAATCACATATTAAAAAGTGGCAAAAACATTTTAAAATGCTATTTCATGAAAAACAGATACAGAATTAAATATTTAGACTCAGGTCAGCCTTTCTTCTGGTTGAAACATAGAAAACCTCTTAAAAGGCAAACGTAGTTCAAAAACTAATAAAAGTACTGACACTTACCTGAAATTCTAGCAAATTGAAGAGCAAGCTAGATATGAGAGTGGCAGCCCTATGTGTTAGAACTGGGACACCTCTGAATTCCTATAAAGCAGAGTGAGCAGAGAGTGGTGCTGACCATTCCTATACCTACACCTTTCTCCCTGAAACCGCCTCCCCCAAGCTACTTTCTCCTGGTGGGGCTCTGAGGCCAGAATAGTCCAGCTGAGAGAAAAATAGTTGGCAGAAGCAAAGGTTAAGCATGTCCCTCCTACTTACACATGCTGCGTTTAAAACACACACCCTTTAAAGGAATTTTGCACAACCCCAGTTATAACACATAGGTCATGCTGTCCTGTCTAGTTTGCCCTTGATAACCAATTTAAATGCAATGAGGTACTGAGGTGTACAGACACTGGACATAAATGTGCAAATTGTGAATCTCATTCTGCAAGTGTAAGTTTTAACCACCCATGAGCCTGCAGCAAAGTTGAGTACTGCCTTAGCATAATAATTTAAACATTATCTTCATTGGAAATGTATGGATTGTTCCAATGAAAAGATGGTGTTGGTTGCTATTGTTCATTATGCAGTAATGCATTTACTAAATTTGGACTGAACTACTGATTCCTTACAGGATCAAGACTATGGTACTTACCTGTCTGTTTTTCTCTCCACTGATGTAAATATAGTTATTCTCTGTATTCATGTCTTACAGGCTTGGAGCTGGGTAGTTGATGCAATTTATAGAACACATTTAAATGCCTCAATTAAAATGGATGGAAATATACACTTCAAAAATATTCCTCTCGCTTAACAGAGTGGAACAGGCATAATATTTTCTGAAATGTTTTATACAAACTTTAAAATATGCTAGGAGTTATTAGATGCTTCCATGTTCTACATTCTTAACTGTAGCATAATATTCAACATGGTTGTATCATATATGCCCTTCTCATATCTCAACCCAAAGTACAGCCTATGCATATGAAAAAAACTCCCTCTCCTTTATGCATAAAAGTGCATATTTGACTGTGTAACATGTCAGTGATAATGCCTATGAAATCCACCCTATCATAACATACAATCAAATATGCACCTATATCTGTGTTGGGATTAAAATTTATCCTCATGTGCATAGAGCATACTCACAGCTTGAAAAAGAATAAATGCACCCTTCGTTTGGCGCTAAGACTGACAAGTCCTTCCCTTTCATTTCCCCCCCCCCCATAAAGTAATTCTATGCTCATTCAATGTATGTAATGTTGCATGTTGCCTAAATTACTGCTAGAAAACTAAGGGGGGAAAAGACCATTATAGTTTCCTTGATAATGCTGGTTCTGAAAACATACACGTTTCTACAGGGACACTAAATCTTAATGTTGACGTTTTTGTCCATGCTTTTTTATTCTGCATCTTCACTCTTCTCAGAACCACCTCCAGTTGAATTATCTGCCTCATACTTTCTGTCATAAGCTTCTTCAGAAGACTTTTCAGAACAGTCATAGGACCTACTTGTATACCCCGTATGTGTTCGAATGCGAATTCCTGGTTGGTATAGCTGCATGGCTGGCCGATCCTGTGTAGGAAGAAAGAAACAAAGAAGATTAAGGCTTTGAGAAAACCATTTATTCACACATAGGAGATCTCAAAATGTCTCAAATGAGTTGATACAGAAAAGACAAACTGCTCTACATCCAATAAGAAATGGGGAAAACTAGATTATAATGGTCTGACATTTATCATCTCACTCTTGGTTCCTAGGAGCCAAGTACTTTAAGGAAATTAAAAAGATTCTGGACAAATTATGATAGCTGTTTGGGGAAGGAAAATGATGGACAAGAGCCCAATTCCAACTTGATCCATGGAAAGTTTCAGAGCCCACTATCCAAGTTTAAATCCGTTGTGATAACTAGGAGATAGCTGGATGAAAATCAAATATTGGCACAATTTTCAAACAGAAAAAACTCCACAGTTTTCAAGATATAAAGTTAGCATAACAATTTACAAACTGACTTGACAATACAGTGCTTGATTTAATAATCTCTTGGTTAATAAGTAAGTATGGGACCAAGAGCAGCTGTTCAAGTGCAGTATTATATCTGGTGGCATTTTGGTAGTGATACAAAAGGCCTATACTATGGCATGGGCAATAGCCAATGTGGGTGATAGACAAGGCAACTGTCTTAGATGCAGTCCCAAAGGTCTTACAGATAGGATATAGGCAATCATGATGGAATAAGCATTGCTAAAGCTGCAAATTGAAACTTATTGGGGAATAAGCTTCACATGTATTAGCGGAACTTACTTCTTTTAAACATGCGTAGGATCAAGCTACTCATCCCTGACAAATTATAGTAAGTCATTATAATGTGGTTCCAACTGCCAGGTAGCACAGCACGGTTGTCTTAACCCACAAAGGGTGATGCTGTAGTTGTGTCAATGCAAGTCACTCTTTGCAGTACTGCAGCTAAACATATTCACAGGATCAAGTGCATGAATGATACCTGTGGAAAATATCAATCTTCTGGACTATGTCAATATTTACAACAGCTGAATTTACTGAGCTTTCTTTTGAAAATTGTCATAAAATGGATTGCTCATCTTTTTTAGATGCTCTAGTACTCAACTGATGTCATGATTGTGTTATTTTATTTACTCAGTCAGCACTAATGTTAATTCAGCTAAATCTGTTTGGTTTAGTGTTTCCCTGAGTAGTAATATATTAGGATATAAGATCAGGATCTTTGGGAGTGGATTAGATGAGGACTGGTTCCCATGGAGAGTGTTGGTATTCTGTCATGTGTTTATTAAAACAGGTAAGCAAATTTTTAAAAAGCCAGAATTCTAAAAAAATGGTGCTTCATAAAAGCATGTATTTTGAAAATGCAAACATATAAATAAGCAGCAAAGACAAATACTGCCTTTGCTGAATAAATATGGAGGTTTCCATATTACTGAAAATCAAGCTGTTTAAAAAGTTAATGCTGAGATGTCAAAAGCAAGTCCTGTGTGACCCTGAAGTAATTTTACTAATGAAAGATTATCCTAAATGAATAAAAGAACCTTATTTCTTATGCGCTCCTTTTTGGATGCCATGTCATCACACTTGTCCTCTTTACCCAGTTTGTCTACTGTGTCCACAGTGAAGCTGTAGTTGTAGTTCACTTTCTTCCCTCGATCTTGGTTGTATCCTTTTCCCCACTTCACCTCGTCTTCATTCCTTCTCACAAACTTGTCATATTCATAGTGAGTTCTGTGCTTTCGTCCATCTTCCAACCGATACCTTTGCCTTTCAGGTTCTTTTTCACGAAATCTTCTCTCGGAATCTCTTTGCTCTTTATCACTATCATTTTGTGATCTATGTTTAAAAAATGAACAACCCAGACTTGAAAAATCAATTGCTTAAGACTCAGATAATGAAAAATATAATGCCAAGACAAAGCCCCCAGATAATTTAGTGACATTGGAGTGGGGCCAACTATTCCAACTGTGCAACGCTATAGATGTCTACTCATTGACATCAGTTGGGCTTATCAGAATAGGATTGCTTATTTCCGAGTGGAATATACTTCTGAGTAAACATGCGTAGGATTGTGTTACAAATTGTGTTTTCACAATTTTAATGTCATTTTTTATTAATTCACTACTTTTTTTGAGTTCAGTTAAAAAAAAGCAAACCAGAAAAAGGTAAAGATTGAATGAGTAAGGTCCTAGACCCAGAATTTTACCACTTGGCTGTATCATTTTTCTGAAGCTTGCCTAGCTTTGGTTTCCAAACACTGGTTTATCAACTCTTAAAAACCTGATATTATGAGCTACAGAAATGGCAGACAAAAAGCAAAGCAAGTTACGTTAGTCTATCAGGAAAAATTCAAAATCCATGGTCAGGCAACAACTTTATTAGGACCAATCAAATATCACCAAATAATAAGCAAACTTTTGAGTCATTCAGCCTGATGAAGAGTTCTGGATAATAAGAAAGCTTGCTCACTATTTGATGATATTTTGTTTAGTCCTAATAACGGTATTGCCTGATCATGGATTCTGAGATCACAGAGCAGCTTGTGGGATCAGGTCAGGGGACTTGGAGTTTGATCCAACATTGTGTGAGTTCCAATATCACAAGAATTTCTCCTTCTCTCCTCCCTGCTGCAGCCTGCTGTGCTCCTTGAAAATCTGCTCTAGAGGTTTTCCTAACCCTCTGGAGCAGTTTTTGAGTGCATGGAGGAAGGCTGCAGTGGAGAGGGGAATTACCTCCCTCCCAGTTCTGCTGATGGAACTGCTTCCATTAGCGGAACATCAACTCTTAGACAAAGAAGTGGCACATAAAGACAGTTGAAGGCAAGCTGAAAAGGTAAGCCAATGGATCCAGAAGACTTCCTAAATACTTGATATATTTCCTAAACGTTGTCAAAATAAACATTCTTCTGTTATGGGCTTTTTCCAAGTAGAGGCAAGAATGCTTCCACAACAGGCCATTCTCCAGATATATACCTGACCCCCTCTCCTAAATTTGGAGCTCCTTCACACCAGCGGTTTAACACACTCTCGACACGTCTGGTATCTGGTTTTGCAGCACGGGACTCAAATGACGTCGTCCCTGTCCTACACCCATCTCGCCTATTTTCCTCCGTTTTGCATATTATTTTGGTGTGGGGAAAATCTGGATTATTTTCCCCAAGAGGATTTAATGCACTTTTTTCTTTGTTGGGGGCATGTGCTTTGAGAGAAGGGGTGGGTGGAGTGGAAGAACAAACAAGCAAAAGGGAGGTTTCACAGTGCAGAGCAATACAACAAATCCACATGAAAGAAACCATTAGCTTGACATGCTTATGAAATGGAGGTAAAAACACGGAGGCAAACCCGGGGAGAGGGAGATAGGTGTGATGGAGCCCTTGCTGTTAACCTCTCCTGGTCCTCTGTTCAACTGTCCTACTAAAGGAAACAATCATAGTGGATACATTCCAGCAGCGTTGGAATCTTGCTGTTGGGTCTGTCCTTTGATGTTGCTATCCCAAGGACAGCCACATCATAGGACAGGCATAACAGGAAGATTCTTCAAAGAAAGCTTTAAAGGACTGATTCAGAGAGACAGGTTAAGACATGATAAGAAGAGGCAGAACTGAGATAATAAGCCTGTGGCTGAGAATCAACCAAGCTGTGTACTTCTGCAAGACACTCTCTGCAGGTCTTTCTATGCCTTAGAGCAGAGCAGAGCAATTTTTTTGCCTCTGTGGGCTGCATGTGGTGGTGGTGGCTGGTAGGTTGGTGGCTGCATGCCTACAGTTGGCATAGTCAGAGCCAGCAGTGGGCAGGGCCTTGGCTGGTGGTAGGCAAGACCTCGCTCCCTCACAAATACACAGGGCCTTCCCCCTACTCTCTCTCTCTCTCTCTCTCACACACACACACACACACACCCTGATACCTCTCTTCTCTTGCAACTGCCCCTCTCCCTGCATGGAGAAGAAAAGGGGGTGGGTGCTCTGTGGTTTCTCAAGAATCATGGATCTCTAAATTATCTTTCATTGCTCTGGCCTGTTGTACTCCATGGAGTATAGCCAACTAGTATGAACAAAGCTAGTCTAGCTCTTTATGCTCCATGATCCCAAGTGTATGATTGATTGGAGCAGCAAAAGATGCTCTAACTCTACTCATACAGTGGGCTAGAGTGGTACAGATCTGTTTAGGTCTTCAATGGAAACAGAAAGAGACAACAGTGGAAGGAAATTTGGGAGTGGCTAGACCATCCACAGGCCAAATGGGAGACCTCTGGGAGGGTGCATGTGCCCCATCAGCCATGGGTTGCCCACATGTGCCCTAGAAATGTCAAGCAAACTCTGGGCTGGTTTACATCAACTTGTATATGTAAATGAGATATCTCAGATCAAATGTCACAGGCAAAGCTTTCATATGACCTCAGCAGCAATGCTTTTCAGTGGAGTCAGTTAACAAACTGAGATACAAGTTATCAAATACTCAACAATCAAATAATGAGAAATTAAGTGATGCATTCACACCAGCTCTATAATCTATGCAATTCAACTAAGGCCAATATGACTGCTTTAGCATTGCAACTCCCAGCACTTGAGCTCTAGGCAAAGTCACAAACCATAGGAATTAAGTTATTAGAATATGGAAGAGCTGAGTTATGAAGGCAAGATGTTTTAGGGCACACCCTTGTAGCCTCTAGACATTCGGCAAATTTGCACATCATGTGAAACAATCCTAACAATGAGCCACTGTGGATTAGTTGTTGGTTAACTTACCGGACAGACAATCAGGAGCTCTGCAGCTTAACATTGGTTGCTTTCCCCCTTAGTCCTCCTGCCACCATGTGCCCCAGGTTCCTTTGCAGCAGAACTCCTCATTTCCTTGGTCCCTAAAACAACACTCTTTCTGCAGTTGGTCCTCTGGAGTTGCTGGGTCCCAAGGGAAACTGCCCACACCCCACATCAGCTCACCAAATAGAATTTATTTTCTGAGCCCTTCTCAATACAGGAAGTATTTGCAATTTTTAAAAATGTATCTTGCGCCAAGTGCACAAGAGCTCAAGGCCAACTGTCCACCATTTAGCCACACATATAAATATCTCCCTCTTGTCCTTATCAATTTCATCCTCTCCTTTCATGCTTCCCTTGTTCGTGAACACTTTTTTAAAACGATGTTTCACCTACTCCCGACATAAGCACACCTGCCCCAAAAGATCTTTCTCTTGCAGCTGCTGGCTGCTTTCAGCTCCCCCCACCCTTTATGCTTGTTGCTTCCTTCTACTGGCCTCTATTGTTAGCTGCATGTAGTTATGGAACAATGAGGTGGTTTGATAAACATATGCAAATTTCAAGGCAGAGCAGTGAAAGGGATCAGTAAAAGTATGTAAATTACAAGACAGAGTAGTAAAGCTTAAGGGAAAATTATGCAAATTGCATAGTAGAGCAGTGAGGCAGATCGCTAAAACTATGCAAATTTCATGGTGGAGCAGTAAAACTAAGGAGTAAATTACACAATTTTTATAGGCAGACTTTCACACCTGCGCACTTATGCACAACTGAAAAAACCCTGTTGCAAATGCATTTGGGAAATTCTCCATCCTCCTTTATTTTTGATTTTTAGGAGCACAGAAAGGAGAGCAGTGAAAAGGGATGAGGGAGGATGGCAGCGGCACTAGCAAGATTGCAAGAAGCAACACATATTTTCACCGCTCTTGCCAGATGGCTTTCTAGCTGTTCCTGACAACCTACGATGAAGTTGCCCTGCCAGGTTCAGATATCACCTTGAACAACCCAACAAAAAGCCATGGGTTCTCAAGGTGGCTTGTTCATGGAAAATAAACCACCCTGTGGAAACTAGACCAGATTCGGATATCACACCAACCCACCATGGGTATTCACCCATGGTGGTTTGTTATGTCATGCAAACCAGGTCATTGTCTGAGGGGTCACACGATACATAGGTTACAAAGACCTGTTTAACATGTAACAAGAAGCCACTGTAGATGTCTACTGGGGTGGTTAACCATCCACCCAGAACCCATGGGCTGTTTTAGGGTTGCAGGTGACTTGTCAGTCTCCTCAACAACCCACCCTCACTAGGCTGGCATGTAATGATAAGCTACGGCGTGCCTCTGCCACAGCTCAAATATTCAAAATGGCAGCCACATCCACAACAAAAGCCCCATGGGAAAATTGACCCATGGTGGCTTCTCTTTCATGCGAACTGGGCCAGAGCTATAACCTTGGAAGTGAAACTCTCCACTCAAATCTTTACCTCCACCTCCGTCCCAACCACCATAGAAAGCTCCGTGGCGGCTCCTCTTCCAAAGTCAGTGTCACAAACTTAGAAGAGGATGGTGAGAGGAAAAAGGGAACATGACAGTGGGAGGAAAGGGAAGGAGGGAGAGAGGCCAGGATATGTTATATGTTATGACCCACCAAGCCCGAGGCCCACCCCTGCCAGCACAACTTCACTAGTGCGAAACATTGAAAAGGAGGACAGAAAAGTGAGAGATAGGCTTTTATCTAGTGGGAAGCAACCTGATAGAGTTGCACCCTTAATCTATTCCATAGTAAGTGAAAAAGATGCACTGATTTATCAAAGTGCCTTGAAGATGAAACTCAATATTCAGGATAAGCTGCTACTTACTTTTCCTTAAATTCCTTTAGTGAACCTTCCAGTGGCTTGGATTTTATACTCCCATGCCCTGGTGACTTCTCCCATTTGCTCTCTTCTGTGTCAGCTTTTTCTTTTTCTCTGTGTTTTTCTGTGGCTTGCTCATCTCCTTTCTCGGGCTTCTTAAGAAGCTAAGGAATATTTATTTATTTATTACTAATTAAATATTTATAAACTTCATCAAATAGATATCAAAATGGTGAACACAGCTATAGCCACAATTGGTCATATAACTCAAAAATATACAACCACCCTCAGTACAATGTAATCATATAACAAGCAGTAAAAATACAATAAAACAGACTAATTTATTTAAAACACTTGGGCAACCAGTAACATTTTGATAGGAATTCAGTTGGGAGGTTACCAGAGTGTGGAATGTGACAGCCAAACTATCTCTGTTCAGGAACAGTTATAGCTGGTGAACCAGCTAACGCTGGTAAAAGGTACTCAGAGCCACCAAGGTCACCTGTGCCTCAAGTGACAAAACTGTATTCAGGAATATTCCCAAACTATACACCACCTCTTTCAAGGGATGTGCTTCTTATTAGCACCAGATTGGTTTATAATAAGACAGTTATCCTGCATTATTTAATCGTGGATTGAAGGGCCAGCTTCATGTGTGTCATAAGACTTGAGTGGATGAGCTGGATTGAGTTGGTCTGCTTCAGCTTTGTCCACCTGAGTACATCATACAGCACCAACACTGGTTGGAGATACAGAGAGAGAAGGGGGGTTGCTGTCATCTATAAGGAATCACTCTCACTCACCAAGAGACCAGTCCACTGCAATGCTGGGTTTTTTTCTACCTGGTGTTGGTCTAGAAAGACAGATTAGGGATTCTGTTGTACTGATCACTCCCCTGCCCAAGCTGGCTGAGATGGTCTCTATCATAGTGTTGGAGAACTGCTTGGGAGTATCCATTATTGGTCATCCACCCGCAGAGTTGGCCACTATTTCTGGTCCACGCGGCTAGCCCCGCCAATTCCGGTCCACAACAGGCCCTTACTGCTTGTGGAATGACAAGCATTTCTGCTCATTTTGGCTTGCCTGCAGAACCACTAAATTGTCGTTCTGCAAGCGGTAGAGGCTGCTTGCAGACCAGAATTGGTGGGATTTCCACACACGCAAGGGCAGCATTGGATTCTGCCCCTTGTGTCCCTAGTTCAACAGTCACTACATAGAAGTATGCTTCTCTGAAATATATGAGAACTCACATTAAACTAAAATACCGTAACTTTACTGAATGAATGGAGACAACTTTTTAAAAAAAATCTTTCTCAAAGTTACCTTAATCCTTATTTCTTTTTCTGCAATTTTCTTTTGCTTTTCAGCTTCTTTTCTTTTACGCCTTTCTTCTTCTCTGCGCTTCCGTTTCTCATCTTCTCTTAGGCGTTTCTTTTCTGATTCCCTCCTCCTTCGTTCTTCCCTTTTCTCCTCTCGGATTCTCTAAAATGATGGAAATGTTTAATGCAGATTTGTACAAATATAAAGAAGACACAAAGTGTAAGATTTAGTCCAAAATTCAAACATACCTGTTTTTCTAATTTTCTATTCTTAATATATTCCAAAAGTGGTGTTGTTCTTCTAGCTAAAACACAAAAAATGTGATGTAGTGGTCCATTCCTAACATAAGTTTTTTTATCATAATTTTTATTATTTAAGTTTCAATTCTTTAATTATTAAGTGACAATGAATACTGTTTCATAATGGGCCATAAATAATAAACAGTTCCCATTTTTCTAATCTAGAAAAGTCATCCATTTGTTATTGTTAAGAAGTTTAGGAATTAGTAAAGCTAGATCCATATCTCAGATTACTTAAAGTATAAGTCTTAATGATATATAGTTTTTTCAATAAATATTTTTCTCATGGCTTTCCAACATGTTGAAGAAGCATTTTTTTTCATCTTCTACCTGATTGGTGACGTTTTGATTGCTTGCAGTCCTTTGCTAAAGAT
Organism: Anniella stebbinsi; assembly: GCA_029215795.1. Classification (NCBI taxonomy): domain Eukaryota; kingdom Metazoa; phylum Chordata; class Lepidosauria; order Squamata; family Anniellidae; genus Anniella; species Anniella stebbinsi. The sequence goes on from JARDYH010000001.1 coordinate 142,380,523, forward strand.
TAGCCTTTAAAAGTTTGTTGTTGTTCATGATCATAAGTTAAATGCAAATTCATGCTGCAGATTTATTTATTTATTTATTATAAATAATAATTATTTATTAGATAACAATGAAAACCCTGAAAGCAATGTGGGAAATAATCATCTGTGTATCTATCATGTTTTGTTTTGAACTAGGCAGAACAGGCATAAAAAATGGGAAAAGCAAGATAGGGTACAATTTGGCCAACACATAGCAACCATGAGGAGTTAACTTGCAATTTCTATTTCTATACATTTTTGCTTATAGTGTAAGGTTTTAGTGGGAACATTTGCTACTCTCCAAAGACAAGGAGTCATGAAAAACACAGCTTATAGCACTGGCGCTGATACTGATTCCTAAATGTTTAAGACACAGCAGGTTAAATCAATACTATACTTAGCATTTATTTAGCCTTTTCCTAAGTGCTAAAATCATTTCACATATATTTTCTCAGTAATCTTTATAACAACAATGTGAGATAGTCCGTTGCTATCTTAAATTTCACAAATATGGGGCTGAGAAATCATGTCTATCTATGCCACTCAATGGGTCCACAGCTGTCTGAGATTTAAACCTAGGATATCCATGTTGAATATCTTGTTCTTAACCATTAAGCTATACTAGTTCTCTCATCCTCAATTTTGTACTGACCCATAGTTAGCTGTTATTCCGTAGAAATACTTCTAAATTCACTGTGTTGGATTGTGATTCAAACATAAAATAATTTGTAAATGAATATCAAAATTAGCCTTCCTTTTCTTATTGGTTCCTAATTCATATATTACTGGAACAGCATGGAAACTAGTTGCACATGTCAGGTCACCCACATGGTTCTGCTGATGGTGTAATTCTTCTCACAGAAATGTTGCTATCCCCCAGAGACAGGTGAGGTTGGCATGGGAAGAAACCCCATAATTCAGCAACTCACATGTTCTCTTCTTACAGGCATTACTAAAATGTCACCAAACTAGACTGCTGGTAAAAGACTTTTGCGCCATCCTGTAATTCACAGCATAATGGACTGCAACATAATGAAAACTCCTTGATATCTCTTTGATTGCATTGCATATCATTTAGCCCTTTTTAGTACTCTGAGTTATTAATAATCTATTACTCAAATGACACAATTTCAGTAAAATTAGATTATCGAAGGAGAATATTAATATCTACTGTGTATGTTTTTGAGAACTGTATTTTGTTCTTAGAGGTAATAATAATAATAATAATAATAATAATAGGAAACCAGTACTAAATGATTAATACCTCCTTATCTTAATTGCTGATTTATGCTGTTAAATTAGAGCTTTCACTATGCTGGGAACATTTTGATTCCTCACCCATCCTTACTTTGAGCATGGTGCATTAATTTTTCTCCCATTTATTTCAGTTAGGGTCTGACTCCATGGCTTTTAAGTGATACTTCAAATTTAAAAAATAACACAATGGGAGGCAGGGCTGGAACACCACAGCACAACCTCCTCCTTATTTTAGGAGAACAGATTGTAATGAAATGGTACAGGCTAGAGGAAAACATTTTATGTATTTTTAAAACCCAGTTGGAGTCACTTATGATTTCAAATATGTAGGAGTGATTAAAGAGCTCAGGATAACACAAAATCTGTGTTTGCATACTAAAATCATGCTCCTAGCTTTTGAAAGATAGTAATAATTCTGGGTTTTAAAATGTTTTGGCCTTATACCTACTAAAGTAGCCCACCAGTAGTTCACCATTAAAGAACTCTGTGGGTATCTCACCAACTTCATAAATATATGGATCTGAGTGCAGTGTTTGGCACATTGGTAGCATTCCAATTCTGCTCTTCAGCTAATGTTAAACAATAAATAAGGAGAGTTCTTTGAATTAAGAACTTCTGCATTTGTACTAGAGATAACCACAATTTAATATTAATAACCTCAAGATGCCTAATAAGGAGGACAACTGAAATATAATTTAGAAACATCCACTTATGTAGGGGGGAAATCAGCTTAACAGACCAATGAGTTCCCTTGTTTTTGCCTCAATTTCTCCTAGTAGGGTTTCAGGGTTGGCACATATTTTTTCTTCTTCAGCACAATAAGTTTCTAAAAATTTTCTATATTCTGGATCTGTGAAAGAAAAAATATTGAAAAGAAAGTTAATAACTGCATGCTATATATTACATGAGAAACTTTGACTAAACCATAGTAGGTTAGGAAAATGTTTCTGCAAAAAAAATGGTTTTACCGTCTTCTATGCTTCCAGCTTTCGCATCTTTCTTCTTCATCTTCTTTTTAGAAATCTTTTGGAATGGTGCAAATTCAACAACAGCAGGATATTCTAAACCTTGAAAGAATTGCAAAGGAATTTAATGATTAAAGGTAAAAATCATACACATTTTGAGATTAAAGAGACCTTGCTCCTAGGCTCTCTTGAGTACAAATATCACACATAGAAACTGCTCTCTGGGCAGTTTCTATGTGTGTAAGTCCAACTGAATTCAATAAGGCTTACTTCCAGGTAAGTGGGTATAGGATTGCAGAGAAGGGATAGACTGCCCTGATCCAGAAAAGTAAATCTGCTTGCAAAAACAACCATGCATATATGCATTCATTGCAGATAGATGAGCATCTGGGTGGTTACATTTGCATCATGATGCTCATCCAAACTGCACTGCTCTGGCTGGATATGTCTGTTGATGCAGATCAGATGAAAATTCACACACCTGGCCACACAAATAGATTGGAACCAATGTAAATGGTTGCACCTTAAACTTTTTCACTTAGATTCTTTTAAACCTGGCAGAAAATATGTACCATAGCTTAGACCAACAAATATATCAACAAAGATGCCGATGGAGAAAGGTCGATTAATTACTACGAGATAATGTATGCTACAAGTGTACTTCATTTTAAAGTGATTTCAGCTCCAATCCTATGCCTATATATCTGGGAGTAAGCCCCCCTTTGAACTCAATGGGACTTACATCTGAGTAGACATGCATAGTTATTCAGTTTCTTGAAACCCATATGATAGTATTCATTCTTAAGGATGAGCCATATATCTATAAATATCTTGGTAATAGTTCACTGCACATATGCAAATGTCCTAATTTTATCTGTAAATGTCACCTGGTTTCAAAGTAGGACATTGTCTTTGTGGAAAGCAGATCTCTCAAGGTCCAGCTTTATATCCAAGGGTTTAAACACTAGAAATGAGTGGGCATAAACCTTTGACAAGGATAACATTGGATAGGATTCCTGCCTCTGAGAGAAAATTGTACGATCAGCAATGAAGTCCCATATAATGCCATAGTTCTATGAGTTTACAACTGTACCATAATCAAAAATCAGAAAACATTTTTGAGACTGAAAAACATGGTTTATGAAACACAGAGAACCTTTGTCAAGATTGAACTATGACCACAACTACTGAAAGCTGACATATAGCAAGATTAGCTATTGTTTAAAAAACATAAACGCAACACCCCATTGGATGCACAGAACTAGGTGTATGGTTCTTTAGATCTTGGCAATAGTGAATGGATTACCTTTATTGTCAATGAAGACATACCCATCAAAGCGATCTCTAAAAAGAAGGATGTCATCAGGATTTCTGAAATTAATATATGCTCTTGAGTAGAGATGAGGATAAAGACTGCAACAAGAGTGAATGTTTTCTGTTACTTATGTTTATCCTTTAAAAGGAAAAAAACGTCAAAGCATAAATACTCCTAAGGAGGCAAGCATTATATTTGCACATCAAATGGAATTACAATGAAATAAGAAGTTTATTAGGTAATGAGCTCTTAATAACCATTGGCTTCAATGCTACATGATTAGAAAGTAGGGTATGGCATAGCTAGAGCCAAAGGCCTCCTCCACACGAGACGTTTAATGAGCCTTGAAGGCTCATTAAAAAATTTACCTCCACAAGCACGGAGCGCAAAACGGGCGTACAGGCGCGTTATCTCCCCGATAATGCGCATTTTCGAACGCGCGTTAAATAGCGACTTTTATTTTGCTCCGGCCGTTAAAGCGCATTTTCGCGGTGTGAACAAGCGATTACGCGCATTAACTGCTTGTAAAGCGCTTTTTGGACATGAATTAATGCGCTTCGCCGCCTCTCGCCGCCTCCGGTGCAGAGGGATTAGGAGTAAAAGCGCCTCCGTGATAATGCGCATAATCGCGGAACCGGGCGCAAAAGCGCATCCTTGTGGAGGGGGCCTTAGAGCTCCATCACACTAGTGATTTAGTGCACTCTCACCATGCCTGGTATGCGGATTTGCAGCATGGTACTCACATGACGCTGTGCCTGTCCTGCTGACACCCCACCTCTTCACCAGCCTTTCCTAGAATGCTAAAAGTCTGGATTATTTTCCCTAAGCACATTTAACATGCCCTAAGTCTCCATGTAGTTTTAAGGGAACTGGGGGCTTGAATGGATTGCATCAGGTCCTGGCAGGGAAAAACAATATCTCCCAGCAGCCAGCTCCAAGCCTCAAGATAAAACCCAAACCTTGCATGCCAGGCTTGTAAGCGGTTTTTTTAAATCATACAATGCTCGAATCTCTGCAGAAACAGGATTGTACTCCCCCAAAGAGCCAGACTAAAGGGCCATTCCATGTTTGCCCAGGAGAAAGGCGGTCTGGTTGAAGTACTCATCTGCCAGGACCTGAATGGAGGGAGAAAGAGAAGGGGAGGGGTGGAGTGGAGTGGAGCCAAAGAGCTAATGACCCAAAGAGCGAAGGAGTGAAAGAGCAGCTATGCAAGTGAAAGGGATCATAAGCTTGACGTGCTTTTGCCTCAGAGGTAAAAAAAACGTAGAGGCAAACGAGGGGGGGGGATTAGGTGTGATGGAGGTCTTAGTCCACTCACCCAATCCTGCCCATCTTTCAACCAAGGCCCTCCTTCAAGGATCCAGTGTTTTCTACCAGTTACTGTGCCTCTGCTCTTCCTTTGACCAGGGGTAGCTTGAGCACAAAGGGCCTGTGCAACAGTGGATGCTGAAAGCTCATAGGTGAGACATTGGAGGGCTTCACTGCCAAGAAGAGCAGTGCACCAGGCACAGAGGAGGAATGGTGGAGGAAAGTAATGTTCTACTAACGCTGTATAGGAGCTTCTCTGCACCTTGGTCTCTGTGATTGTAGGGTGTAGGTGTGGCCATGAGTATGATGCTAAATGAAGCAAACAAGTCAAAATTTCATATCTAGATAACAATATCTTGGATTTCCCCCCTCGTTGCTGCCTCTCAAAACTTGTGAGCCTATGATACCCTCCATTGTAATATAACAAAAGCTATGGAGACTGGCAGAATGCCCACAATTCTGTACCCACAACCAAGATCTTAATGAATCATCATGATAATGCGATCAGACAATGGCTTTATATCCTTACTAAACTTGCAAGTTTGGGTTTTGTTGCTAGTTTCTGTTGTTTCTCCCAAACTAGAATTCCATCCACCACCACCCCGCCCCAACCAACACACACATAGATTCATGGGAACTTAAAGAAGACAGCTGCACATCACACATATTCATCTTCTTAGGATGCTTTAATATTATGTTTGTCATTGCTGTATTGTTATGTAAACATAACCTTGTTTTGAGTATTACATGTCATTGCTGTATGACATTCTCTTTGTACTGAAAATGTATTGTTCTATAATCTAGATGTTGTGGTATAAGTGGCACCATGCAAACCCAAATAAAATGCCTCCTTTCCTCATAGTGATACTAAGCAAGATCTCACCTGGGATCTGAGGTACAAAATTCAAAATAATCATGAGCAGGAAGTGGATGGAGTTGTTCCTCCAGCTGCTCCTTGGTAAAGCTAGGAGGTAGACGACGTATAACTACCTGCAAAGTATCACATGTAAAACTGAGGGCACAGAAGACTTAAGAGTCCCCATTCCAGTGTCCACAATTTCAATAAACAAACATATTATTTAATTTACATTCCATGTTTGGAAAAATGAAAGAACGCCTCGTATTAGTAATTCTTAGAAGACCAAATGATTTGCTGTCCTTATGCCATTTAGCCAGACCTAGTGTCAAAATATTGATCCTTGGTGATGATATCCTTCACAATGCCTCTTCCCGGGCACAATCCTCTTCAGGTTTAAACCTCTACTTGGATCTCCACCCCCACCCCCACCCCCACCCCTTTTGGTTTCCATGTTGATGGTGAATGGGGTTGGTAAGGATTATAGTCCTTATGAGGGAGGGGTTTGGCAACTGGAGGAAGGATCCCGGCTGTCTCTGACCAGGGTCCTGAAGCCAGGCTAAAGGCCATCGCTTTAGAGCCGCTGGGCCTGTGGGCACTTATGTCAGCATCCTTCCTTCCCTCCTCGCAGCACACATCCATCCTTCTCCTGCCTTAACTCGCCTTTCCCCTCCCCTCCCCTCCCCGGCCCTCCCCTCCCCCTCATGAGCTGTCCCTGGTGCTGGGAAAGAGCCCCTCCCTCCTCGCCCTCCCGTCTGCCTAGTCGGCTTCTCACTTTACTCAGCGCCGCTCTTTTCTCCTCCCGTTGCTGTTTGCCCGGCGGCAGCCCCAGGCTAGAAGGCGGCGGCGGCGGTAGCGGAGGAGGCGGCGGCAGCGGCGGCGGCCCCGGGGATTGAGGTGGGGTCTCCGGCCCACGATGCGGAGATTCCCGCTGAAGCGGAGCCTCCATGACTCTGGGTGGGTGACAGCCTCTCACAAGCCCCCCGCGCGGCGGCGACGACTGCGCCCCCGCCGCGCTTCTGCACCGATCCGGCCTCCCTTCGCCCTCATCCCTCATCCAACCGCCAACCCTTGCCAGGAAGCATCGCGAGAACAGCCCCCTCACTCTTAAGAGGGTCTCGCGAGAAGGGGAGGGGGAGGAACGGAGGTGGGAAAGGGAGCAAACGCCCAGGCAGGTGCTCCTCGCCGCTATTTCTCAGGACAGTGCATTACTTTGGCCTGTGAGGGATACCCATTCTCTTAGTCCATGCTTGTAGGTGCACCTTTGGAGTCTCTGCCCCAAGCTAGCTGCAAATTTGCAGCTAAACCTGAACTGTGCATAGTCATTCTACTCTTTCTTGTGTGGGGCTTCGTGTGGACAATTGTTAGTTATAAGACAAGAGGAAACAGAACAGGGATGTCTTCGATAAGAAAAACGGAAGGGCCTTTAGCCAAAAAGCAACATACCTTTATTATCTATTATTACATTTATATCCCTCCTTTTTCCCTTTGCAAGGAACCCAATGTATGTGTGTGTGTTTATACAAGTAGGACTTGCAACATTTCATTTCCCTTCTCTCCACCCTTCCCCCATTCATGTTTCCATGTGTCCCCAACAGTAAGTAAACATCTACTGATCATGATCTGTTCTCAATACTTTTTTTGATTGTGGGGGGGGGGGGGAGGATCTTGCAGGATTTCCAACCCATCCCCCCAAAATTGTAGCTCTGTAAATCTCTTGTGAGTAAATGGGGCATTCTGGCTACATATGCAATGGCACTCACAGAATTGAGATTACTATTAGTATGTACAAGTGGAACCTGTAATAAAATGTTGCAGTGCAAAGTGCTCCAGTCCAGCTTCTAACTGCTTTGCTTTATTTTCCTCCCCACAAAACTGTCAGTCTGCAAAACCTGGGGTTCCTCTGAGAGTACTTGAATGCTTTTAACTTAGAAAGCAGGTAAGGTAGCCATAAGACCACCAAGGAATTTTAATGGGACAAAGGCACTAGTTTGTTTCATAGATTATATATAACAGTTGGAAACCAATTTAAGAACCACTATTATATAATTCTTGTAGGGTGGCAGATCTTACAACATTTGCATCTGGTTTGGTGTGGACTTTGTACTAGAGCCTTGCATTCTCCAAATACGAGCTGTTCTCTCAGAGAACAGCATGTGGAAACCCATCCTGCAACCCATGCATTTCATTGCCATCTCCTACCACTTGTGAGTCATATAAAGCCCATATAGATTAACATAGACATAATCAAGAAGAAGAAACTGGTTTCTTACTCCCTAGGACTGTGTGTATGATTGGACCAATAATAAAACCATCTGATACAGATATTCAACTCTATCTCTAAGACACCTCTGTCTTCTATTTCTTCTCCCAATCCACCATAATTTAACCCTGTCTCCTTTTCACATTGACCTTGAGTTTTTCTATGAGTTCCATTTACACGTCCCTGTTCCATTTATTAGCATTTTAACTTAGGATTCACACCAGTGTTTCAAAACATCCTTGCTCTCGTCTCTGAATTTCCCTCAGTCACTCCTTAAATGGTTGTAGCTCAATAACATCTGAATTATCATTCAATTAGTAATCTACGCTTGGAACCTGCCATATCTCTCAGGACAAAAGTATGAAGAAACAGCAAAGAAGCTGAAATAAGTGACAAATATAGGACAGAGTTTGTTTACTATCACACTTAAAAAGATTTGGCAACAATTCAATAAAAAATAAATTCAACTGATAAAAATTATTTTTCACATTTGTATGTAGGGTATAAACAAAAAATTAAAACTTTGATTCTGAGTTAAAGAATAAAATATATAGTACAAAAATCCTAAATTTTGAAGGAGGGTACTATGTCACATATTTAACATGGAAATATATAAACTTAAGAAAGCCAAAGCAGCAATTCATCAGTTTTCTGGCACAGAAATGAAAATATTGTAAACTAAGTGCTTTTTTAAACATTCACAGTCTTTTAATAATAGCAGTCACAGGATGCACTGAACAGTTAAAAATACATATGATTATTTTGTAGAATAAAATTGGTATAAACAAATATACTGCCTTCATCTTGGGCAGTTCTCCAATGTCAACATTAGTTGTATGTAATCATATAAACACTTTACACAATGATGAATCTGCACCAGAATTTTAAAGTCATGTACTGTGATCTGACATTGATGTTTCTAACATCATATCACTTTCATTCATTTCAATTTCAAAAGTTTCATCTAATGGAGGAGGCGCTTCGGTAGTTTTCCTCTGATGTGGTGCTTCCAGTGCCATGATACTACTTTCTTCTAGAGTTTGCCTTTCTATATCAAATTCCAATACATCCCACGCAGGTGAAATTATATTCTTTAATGTCTTCATAGTATGCACATCAAAATCATAGCATCTTAATTTATCCTTAATTGCAGTTCCTAAAAGAGATTTTCTAGATTAATTTTCTAATGTAACTAATTTCTGCCATGAGATTACATTCACTAATAAACTATTATTTCTAGGGCAGTATCCAGTTGCCCAAGGGACCTCTAGCGCAACACCAATAGTATTAACTGGCATGATAGGATTCCCCAGAAAACCCATTGTGGCAGCTAATGCTATTGGCATTGAGCATGAGGTTCCTTCCTCTAGCGCAACATAATTTATGTTAGCACTCATGTACAATTGGATACTGCTCTGTCTTGTTCAACCTTAAAGATAATATTTAATATTCATACTTCATTACTGTAACCTATAGGGCTTAAGCCAAATCATAATGTGCACAGTAACTAGCGGATTATTATTTAATTTATATCCCACCTTTCCACTAATCAGTGGTGCTCAAGACACCTAACAATAAAACACAGATAAAAACAAAGTCTGATTTAAAATATAAGAAAACAGAATTAAAAACACAATTAAAAACAATAAAAGAAATAAACATCAACCAATTAAATCCCCTTCAGCAACAGACAAATTTATATGCCAAAGGTTTGCCTAAATAAAAACATATTTGCCTGGTGGCAGGAGGACAACAGAGAGGGGACCAATATAGCCTCACTCAGCAGAGAGCTCCAGGGTGTGTTTGGACAATTGCGCAGGGGGAAGAAGCCATTGTGGCTGCCATTTGCGTAATCCCCGACGATGCAGCATAGGTTGATGTGTCTTCTGAAGCCAGCATGCAGCACAGCAGGGTGGGGTAGGGCTTCCTACCCACCCTGCAACCTCTACAGCACATTGTTGGTTGCAGGATGGGTATGAAGCCACCCCCACCATGCTTTGCGCCAGGTTCAGATGACACCGCAACCCGCACTGCATTGTGGGCGATAATGCAAATGCCGTCACATGCAGAGGCTTCTTCTTCGCCCTGCGTGATCATCCAAAACCAGTCCCAGAATCTTAAGAGTGGATAATGAGAAATCCCTTTCTCATATCCCCAACAAAAATGCCTCTGATGGCAGTGGTACTGATAGAAGTGCTTCCCCTGAAGATGTTAAAACATGGGCAGGCTTGTTTGGGAGAAGATGGTCTTTCAGGTAATGTGAAATGCCTATGTCAAGAAAATCCATCTCCAACTGATATTCACCTTATAAAACTTCATCATCATTAATAAACTTTGAGAATCATTCACTATGGCAAAACAGCTGCATGCACTGCATACTTTTCTGAGTGTAACTGCACAATTGTACTGGCAGCCATAGTGGCATGGGATGATTTGAGTAGCTTGAGTAGGAATAAAATGAGAACTTACCAATGTAAGCTTCAGAATCTGTAATATACATTTCTATGCAATGTCCAAGCATAGTAACTGAAAAAGTATCATCCCTTCTAAGACCAAGGGCCTGTTTAAAAATAACAAATTACAAAATCAAGAAAAGTGAAACTGTGCATATCTATCTATCTATCTATCTATCTATCTATCTATCTAATAGTAATCTCAGTTCTATGAGTGTCGGTCAATATATAGCTAAAATAACGCTAATGCAAAAGAGGTAGGTATCTAAAACTCAGGGGAAACCAGAGGATTGCAGAAGTACAAAAGGATATTTAGGAAAAACGCTAACAGAAGGGAACCCACTCCTCAAAACAGTTGAACAAGGACTGAGAATGTTTAATGGTCATGGAATGCTAGCTAACTGCGTGTGTGCATGGGGGGGGGGGGAGGATTAAACAGAAAACTAGAGTGGAGGGGAAATGAAACGGAGTGGCTGGAATACTGAATAGGTAGTACTCCACATGGCGATATTTTTTTTTGCAGGTCCCACTTGTATTCCTCAAAAACTCTTACTTAAGAGATCTTACTCTAAACAATTTTTGCCTAAACAAATGAAGTCTACACATACTGTATGAAAATAATCAATTGCACTTTCAAAGTTTCCCATCAGACTGTGTATGTATCCAATGGCGGAATAAGTAGAAGCATTTTGAGGAATCAACACCAGAGCTTGACGATGATATTCAAGAGCTTCTTCATATTTCCTATTAGGATCAACAAATATAAATTAATATTGCTTCTGACACATAAGTACAACAATATAATACATACATGCTATCAATAACAAGATTCCTTCATATTTCCTATCTAAAAATGTCACTTCATCTTTATTAATATCCTCTCTTCTCTCTTTGAAACACAGAACCAAACATGTTAACAGTGCGCAACAAAAAAAAAATCTAGGAGGAAGTAACATTAGCAAATATAGTTCGTAAAACACACACACTCACACAGCCACTGGAAGCCCTATCCAGTCCCTTGAGTCTCTAAGCATTCACTGCACACTATTCTTCAACCATCAGAAGCTCGATTTTGTAAAACTGGAATGCTATACAATTAAGACTATTTAACAACTACTGGTCAAAATAGTTTTCCCTCCCACTGCCCTGACTTACTTGAGCTTTCTGCATACATGTCCCAAATTATTCAATAGAGGTTCCCATTTATCAACTGTCACCTATAAGACAAATAGCATTGCATCTCATTAATGGAAAGCAGTCCATTGGCCATTAAAATATATATCAGCTTTCATGCAATATAGGATTACACACCATTTGAAACTTCTCATGAAATATAAAGCCTTTCACAACAAAATACTGTGGATAAATTCCAGAAAGTTTTTGATGATTCAGTGGAATTTACATATTTCCTTGGAATGACAGACCCTCAACCCCTCTGTCATATTGCAAACTACTTATAAAGCTTAACTCAGTTTCATAAAGAGGCTTCCCATGTAGCTATTTTGAGAAAAACCTAGATGGGTTAGGTGCTTCTTTTGATCCAGACCTATGTATAATTACTTTAAACTAAACTAAAATTGAATAGTGGGCTAATAACAGTTATGTAACATGCAATAGAAACAGCCATAGTTCTGCCCCCTTGAATACACATTGGGAGGTGCAGCTATGCCAGAACCCTATGTCACTCATAACATACATACAGGGGTGGATTTCAATATTAATTAACCATTACTATATGGTTAGAGTAAAGTTAGAACATATATTTCCCTCCAACAACCAGCACATAAAAATTACAACATCCTCAGGCTATACCAGTCACTGAAGATCACTGCACAGGTGTAGCACCTGCACTGCACAAAACACCAGCTCACCTACCACCCAAGATGTGTGATCTAACAGTGCAGTCTTTGCATTGTCTTCTCAGACTGTGATAGCCAAAGGTCCTCAACTTCTCCCCACAAGGCAACAGGCAACCCACTTACCCATCATGCAGATCTTATTCTAGCTTTTGCCAAGAATAACCTGTATGGCAGAGCCTAGCTTGGTGAATGCTTCACACGGAAGAACAAAACCTTGGGTTATCATGACATTGCTTGGTCATGATAATCCAAGACTATCCTTTTCTGTACTGCTTTTTATGACAACTAAGGACGGTATGTTTATATCCAGATTTTGTAGGGGTTCTTTTTCATACCGTTGATTTTGATTGACATGGAATTACTGTTTTATTGTTGTTTTATATTTACTGCACTTGAATATATTGTGCATTATTTGGGGTGCCCTAACACTGAAAATCAGTATTAAAAATACACTTTAATAACAGCAACAGCAAAACAGAGATATGCCTTGCTGATTGCAGTATAGATGGGATGGGGATGGTGCTGATCTGCATGTGTATCACTACTGGGAGGTGGATAGTTTGGGCAGTAATCAAATGTGTCATTCCGTTAGTGCAAATGACATTACGCTGGCAGAAACAAGGTTCTGAACTATGCGCAAGACCAGGATCCAACTAAAGTTACATTTGCGCCAGTGTGGTTGTGCAAGCAGTTTTGCAGAACTCTTGTGCAACCCATCATACAATGCATTGTGCAAGCATAAAGGGGAACCGCTTGCGTAACGGAAAGATTCAGCAGAGCTCTGCCAGGGCTATCAGAGTTTGCAGAATGTCAGTGTTGGATACTGTCCGCTGTCAGCACAGTGCTTGGTGGGCTCCTGCACATGTGGTGCTTCTGCACCCTACTTTCAAAGTGTTAGTGGAAGAGCAACTATATTTATAAAGGACTTTTTAAAAATGTATATTTAAAATACCTCATTTCCAATGGCTTTTATCTTTTCTAGTGCATCAAGAAACCACTTTTCTGCAGTTTTCCAGCTGGAAGAAAGATAAGGCTCACTTACTGATCCATGTCTAATGGATAAGTCTCTTCAAATTAGCCATCTATACAATTTATTATAAACAAAAAAGGATTTTCTCTTAGCCTTGTGGGCTAATTAGAAAGATAAACTATAGTTTGTCTTCCATCTACACAAAAAAAATCACATTTAAAAAAAGAAACTTACTCTCCATTTTGAAATGCTACCACTCCAACTTCATGCATAACAAATGGGTCTTCAGGTGCAATACTTAAAGCTTGGCTGAAAAAGCGTTCAGCTAATTTTGAGTTGTTGGTCAAGCCATATTCCAGCCCAATGTACAACATGGGCAAGTGGCAGCTGCAAGAAAAATTAAGCCAATGGGAACATTTTTCATTTAAATAAACTTTTATCTATGACTTTAAGAATATTACAAATACTTTTCGACAAGAGCACAAAAGGACACAATAAGACTCCCTGTTTTAGAAGCATGATAAATTGATCCACGATGTTGTGATAGTATAGATGTGTAGGCATTTGGTGAGCAACAAATACTTGCCAAGTATGAGTCAAACACTGTATACATGTCTTACGGTAGATGTTCTTTCTATTTTAATTACGTTTTAAAATTATTATTTTTCCAATTATAATATTCTTTTGATAAGGCAGTTTTGTTGAACTGCTTTCATATTACCTAGCAATCTGAGTTTGACATACCCTTTCATCAGCTGGGCTGCTGTAAAGTAAGCAGCCATTGCTTGGTCATGCTCACTTTCAACTGCAAATGAATGTCCATATGCTATCCATGCTGGACCATATGTTCTCTCAAGTGTAGTAGCTTTGCTGAAACATATAAAGCAGACTGATAAAATCAGAGCCAAAGAAAACTGTAATGTTAAATATAATTCAAATTTACTAAACTGTTCAAACTGTGGTCTTCAAAATATTCAAGTCACTTAAACCTTTCTTATTTTATCAAGGTTTATAGCACAAGGTTTCTTAAAACATGACTGCTCTTGACCTTACTAAATTGAGACCCTAAGGCTAAATAAAACAAAGTAAAACTTACCTAAGGTATCTTCTGGCATGTTCGTTTTTATGGCCAACCATGAGATAGTAACATCCTACAGCAAACCAGGAGACCTAATAAAAATTCAGTCACATTAAGCATATAACAAATTACTATAGTGACAAGTTAAATAAATTAACAGTTCATGAGTCCAAGTAGTAATATGCAAAATGTAGTTTATGCATGCCGTGGCACATGTGTGCATATGAATTTTAAGAACTTCATGCCATTTATAGAATTTTTGTCAAGGATCCTACTTTTGTTCTGTGAACAGCATTTGTTCCTATTTCACATCACAATCTGCTTTTGCAATTCTCTCAAACTTCAAAGGCATTCTACTGTGTACCATAGGGGCAGAGGAAGACTGCTCTTCAAAAAACACAAATCTAAGCTTTAGTAAAGCATTGGTAGGCTTGCACAATTAATTGCAGAATTCTTGGATCTCAGCGATTTTATCTGTAAGCATGAAAATTTTGTCAGAAAATTATTATCACACACCAGACATGATAAGTTATATAAACCCAAAGTATACATTTATTCTTGGATATATAGATGTTTGCATTGAAGGTTCTACTAATACGCAATGCTTTTTCTTGTCTTGTTCTTATAATGAGCGAGTGTTTACTGAAGAAATGTAACTCTTCTTATTACAATGTATAGTTACTATTAAAAATATACCACTTTTTATTTAGACATAGTTTTTGGAATCAAATGGCTCCTTGTATATTCCAAATTTAGAGACATAATGCATGCACTAGTTCCATTTCAAATGTTAGAACATTTTTATTTTAACAAGCCGCATCAGAAGCATGTTCATTTCTTAAATACATTTTAATGTACCACAGGGAGTTTTAAATTATCTGTTTTCAAGTTGACTAACAGATCTTTCCCCAATTTCAAGAAGTGTACAGTTGTGACTATCTTTTCTGTAAAGTATTCATATCTCTCTCTCACAGATGTGCATCTGTTAAGGCAATTCCTTATTTTCCCAGCACTCAGTCCACAATATTTTGTTGCTGAGAAAGTATGGTGATGATGCCCAGAAAGAATTTGCCATTGTCAGTGCTGAGTGGATTGTGATTGTGTCACAAACATTTTGTGGATAGTGCTTTTTGACATCACAGGTGATATGGGGCATAGCATGGCATACCTACCTACCTACTGTATTTTGTACCATTTTAGCTCAAGAACATTCATCTAGCTCTTACAAAAATAGCACTACCAGCAAGGCTAACCTTTAATTTAAGATTGGGCTTGCTACTATGTATGTCTTAACTTTAATTTTAAATGTTTGTTGATGACATTTATATCACATTTACATAACAAAGAACAGACATACAACTTACAGGATTATTTGGGTACAAATCCACCAGTTTATGGGAAAGGTAGAACAGTTCTAGGAAAAGAAAAGGGAGAAAAATATATTTTAGTAATACATGTGTCAAACACAGCATTAATTCAGAAATACTGTCCTAGTGCCTATTTTTATTTTTAAAATAATGATGATCAGAATAAACTGGCTGAATGTTTGAATTTAAACTATTATACCTCTTTGCCAGTTTGATCAGGAATAAGCATAGATACTTAAAGTTAAAAAATAATATACTTACTATTTGCATTTAGCTATGTGTTTCCCAATGTTCTTTTCATTTTATAATAATATGCCAACTGTTGCTAGAAACAAGCATCTCAATGTCTTCAGACTTTGGTATTTAACAAGATTTCATTGCTGCATTTAACTTTTTCACAGCTTAAATGAGTCATGGTTACATATTTCTGCTGCCACGCATGAAAACCTTACGCATTTCCCCATTATGGACTACCAGGAAAAATGAATTTAAATATTGTAAAATTTGGAATATTAACCAGAATTATATGAACAGTTACTAATCATAAGGTGCAAAATGCAAATATGTAGTCTAAAGGAGGATGTCTCTACCTTTAAATGAGAAAAAGAATATGTTTTTAAATGCAGAGCCCATAGAAATATGTGACTTATCCACGCTAGAAAAGAAATACCGTATTTCACCGAATCTAAGACACCATCGATTCTAAGACACACCTTAATTTTAGGGCCACCGTCAGGAAAAAAGCGTTGCGTCGATTCTAAGATGCACCCTTTTTGCTGCCCCGATCCTCGCTGCCAGCGCCACTGGCAGCAGCCTCCCCGGCCTGGAAACGCAGCGTTACTACAAAGTAGGCCATGATCCCACGACAGATCTCACGGGATCGTGGCCTACTTTGTTGTAATGGCGCGTTTCCAGGCCAGGGAGGCCACTGCCAGCGAGGAGCTGCCGCCGCGGCAGCAAGGAACAGCCTTCCCCACTCACCTCCATCGCCACCCCGGTCCTCACCGCCAGCGCTGCCCCGGTCCACACCGCTGGCAGCAGCCTCCCCTGCCTGGAAATGCAGCATTACTACAAAGTAGGGGCAGGTAGTCCTCGATGCGCCCTCCCTGTGTCACAAGCCACTTCGGAGTGGTGCACCCCGCCCAGTGTGGATCAAGCCTCGGAGGTTCCGCTCTTGCTGTCACCGCCACCACCGCCCTTTCATCCCAGCCGGTCCCGGGGAGGGAGGAGGGAGGGATGTAAACAAAAGCCAGTGATTGGCTTTTGTTTACAACCCTCCCTGCCCCTACTTTGTAGTAATGCCGCATTTCCAGGCAGGGGAAGACGCTGCCAGCGGTGCAGACCGGGGCAGCGCTGGCGGTGAGGACCGGGGCGGCGCGGACCGGGGCGGCACTGGAGGTCAAGGAGGTTGGTGCCAGCGGCACGGAGGCGAGTGGGGAAGGCTGAGTCACTTGGGGGGGTCATGCCGAGCCCCTTTGTGAAGTTGCTGTGGGTGTGGGGGTGTGGAGGGAACTTCAACCCCATATCAGCGATGGAGAAATCTGGCGATTCTTGGACGCCATTGATTCTAAGACGCACTCCATTTTTACAGTTGTAAATATGGGGGGAAAAATGCATCCAAGAATCAAGGAAATACGGTAAATATGAGAATGAAATCTTGCTAATTAAATCTTTATGTTGATATTAGTTTACATCAAATCCGTTAAATATGAATTCAGAAGAACTGCATTACCAATATTTGTAGTTATCTAACAATATCTTACATTTATTACAGTTATATCCCACTCTTCCTCCAAGGTGGCATATATAGTTCTTCATCCCCCTTTTTATCCTCACAACTCTGTGAAATTAGGCTGAAAGACAATGACTGGCTAAGGCCACCCTGGTTGATTGAAGATTTAAACCCTTTAAAAATAATGTATTTGTTTTCAACATGTATTAAACAGTCTCTCACCATTTGCTTTATTCAGCTCCACGAGCGTCCCAATATGCACAGGTAAGCAACTGGCATGGAATGGATCTTTTTCCATGACTCTAAAAATAAGCCCAAATAAGACCCTCCAATTTTTATTAAGTTACTTCAGTCACAAATAGACAACTGCTGTTGTAATATTTTGTAAAATTTTTGTTACTTCTGTATCCCTCCCATTCTCCTAAGAGCTCAGCCAGATACTAAAAAGACTATAGTTTTATTTAAGCTCCCATCTCCAGATATTAGTTTCATTCAAATTCACAAATTATTTTGCTAAAAGTACACATCTGGCAGCCATCACGTCTCTGGGAAGCCAGGCTGCCGCTTCTCTAAGGCAATGTGCTGTTGGCTGGAGGAGAGAATTTGGAGGGGGAAAGCAGTGGATGGGAATGCAAGAGAACTCTCCTCTTCTCTACTATTTCCCCCCATAACTCCTACCGCCATCCCCAGACTTTATGTGTTTCTGTCAAACATGTATCTGGAATCCAAGCTTAGGACTAAGCTTCCAAAATGATCTGGAAACACAGAAACCAGGGATTGGGAAGGCAAGAAGTCTTTTGCATTAGTTCCTGGTGAAAGGGAGGCCAGTATATACTTTTCAGAAAGCAATGTGATTTGGACCATTGCAGCACCAACATTCATAATATAATAAGTTTCTTGCTTAGGAAAGTTGCCTTAACAGGTTATATGTTTTTTTTAAAAAAATAGACATACTAAAGGCCTGCACCCCCAGCCATCTGTGCCCCCCAAAAAGCCTCTCTGGAGACTTGGGAGGCACATGAACCTCCTGAAGGCTCTGGGAGGGAGGGAACTACTCACTTTTGGCAATTTCCCCCTCCCCCAACAGCAGCCTGTGCACCATCCCATGCTCATCACAAGAGTTTTCCACTCCCTGGAAATTATTTTGGAGGGGCACAAGTGGCCCCACTGAGGACAAGGGGTCAGGAAACTTTCCTTCTGTGAACTTCCTTAAGGCTGCAATCTCATACCCACTCAAGAGGACTTACTTCTGAGTAGACATGCATAAGATTGTTCTGTTTAACATAACTTTTGCTGCAAGCCAAGGTCTCCTTTCAAAGTGTAAAAACTCTGATGACAGTTGAAGCTTAAAAACAATTGTTTTTCAGAGCCTTCTCCAACGTGGTGCCCTCCAGATGGACTACAACTCATCTCTAGCTAGCATGGCTAATATTCTAACTGATCCCAACTTTGCACAGAGCATAAGCCTAAAATATGCTGTTTCAAGCTAAAGAGATACCATTCTAATATTTGGAGTGCTATTTTTGTCCATTAGCAAGTTAATTATGCAGGATAAACATTTATTGAATGTCCCCTACAAATTGAGTTAATAATCCCTGTAAAAGAGATCTCAAATAAATACTTTTTCATAACAAAGGCAGGTTTCTGTACTTACACAGAAGTAAGCTTATAGCACATTTTGAAATCACAGTTATAGTAATGTCTTTCTGCTAAAGACACTACTACATCCAGATTGTCTTGAAGACCATCTACAGATTCAGGAATCACCGTTTCACTAGGTTTATTATACTGAAAGACAAAAGAAATTTCAATAGAGAACCAAGTAGCAGCTCACAGTCATAATATGATTCATGATACAGGGTGGGATACAAAAGTTTTAATAAATAAATAAATAAGACTGCTAACAGAGAGAGCGGGCGTTATCTCCACTTTGTGTCCACCTTGGCTCAAAAGTCTCAATTTTGTCTCAAAAAATTCCCTGGCAAGTTATAGCAAGCTAGGACAAAATGCATTTGAAGATCCCCACCAACACCCTCCACTGAAATGTACCAAGGAATATCCCATCCTCAATACATTGGATTAGGACCTCTAAGAATTGCAATGCTTAATCTCCCTCTGTTTCTAATCTAATCAGGCCATGCTGCATCACATCAATTGGCTACTGAGAGCCCTGAAACTTCAAATGTACTTTAAGGAGTACTTTAAGCCCACCTAAAGTCAAGCACTATCCTGCACACATACACACACATACACTTTCGTTAATGAAGAAAAGACAACAGTTGTATTTATTCACCCGTAAACCACCATTCCAAAATAACCCCACTCTTTCGTGACTCTTTGTTTCTAAACTGCCTTAGATGCCTTCAACTCAGTGAGTTTTCTAAATGTGATTCCAAGAGCTGTCCTGCTTGCCAACGCTCTGCTTCAATAGCTTTCGGAACTCCCAGTTTGGTGCCCTTTCTTGCATCTCTGAGGTTTAAGCAATTCCGGAAGAGGTCTTTCCAGAACAAATGTAACCTGAGTGACTCTGCTTCCACTTTGTGTCATTTTTTCCTGCACTCACACTTCCAGTTATTTCTGCCCAGTAAAGCCATATTTTTTTCGTCCTCACCTTTTACCCTGACACAGAAGATCCTATGTTTTGGACAGAGTATAAGGAAGGAAGGGTATAACGGCCTCTCTCTGTGGAATCCTCTCTCTTTCTCCTACCAAACATGTCAGCCCCCTCTTTTCCCCCTGAATTCCGAAGGATCACCGTGCAGCTTCCTCTGGCTTGCTTCCACTTCACAATGAAAGTGAAGTGGCAGCCTTCTCTCCTCCTCCCTTTGCTGGGACACACTTCTATATTTAACTCATAAATAGCCCTTTATTTTACTCTCTCATAAAGGCAACATTTCTGGGAAAGCTCTGATCTTATCTCTGCTGCCCCTGCTGAGTACTACCCACCCTTTGTTCCTCAAGTAACACACACTGTACTCTTGGGTATTTTGGAAAGCTTGCTAGTTCCTGCCTAACATACCAGACTGCCAGTAGCCTGTTCTCTAGCAGAGTAGAACCTCTAAATTTCAATCAGATTCTACAAATGGTATCCTGCCTCTATAGGCTGTCAAATGGCTATCTCTATTTATAAAATTTACTTATTTGCCACGTATCACTCCAGTCCTGTCTTCATTCTCACTGTGTATTTGCTCTGAAGATGGAGGGAAAGCAGCACCTCCTCTGTTTTAAAAGCAAGACTTAAAATGGACTGGGGACTTATTCTTCTCCATCAACAGAGCGATTCTTCTACCTTAAGGAGCAATCCTATAGCCACTAGACACTGTCTAGGGGACCATAAGATTCTTCAGTTTCTGGGAACCAAGGTTGGAACCAGGGCTCTGATGTCAACGCCCAGAAATGCTTCTACCTGCCTCCTTGTCGCTGGCACAGTTCTTGCCATGGCAACTACATCTCCACACTCAGAAATGGAGTGCGTAGAGAGCAGTCCTGAGGGGAGGGAGGGGAGGAGATCACGGAAAGCAGCTTTACATAGCATCCTATTGGGTCTAAGACCCCTTCCCTCCCTGAAATCAACTGTCTAGGCAAAAATGCAGGGTGGCTGGAACATGGAGCTCCATGCCTCAGCCACCCTGCAGAGGATAGTTGGCAGCCTCCAATTTCGGAAGCTGGTGACTATCAAGATAGGATTGCACCCTTATAGAGTTTGTCAGGCAGCCAAGGAACTCACACACACTAAACGTTTAGCCCAACTTAATGTCATTTAAGAAACCTGCACCATATGTCCTGAGCTTGCTCAAAATGAATACAGATAACTCTTGGATAAAGTCATAGGCCTGGTTCAGTGTTACATATAAACTTGGGATACTGTGATTTATTCTAATCAAAGTTAGTTAACAAACCCGAATTTTAAAAGACAGTTTGACCCTGGTTTGCTTATTCTAACCACAGTTTCCCAAGTATGGAAGTATTTTTCCCTTAACACAAAGGAGGAATGAGCCCAAGCTTCACAGTTTACATGATTGGCTGAACCTGACTAGTTTTACATGTTGACATGAGTTCTGACCTTCAACATTGTTAACTGATATACTGAAAGTTTCTGAAGAGTAAATTCTAATTGATTAACTGTATATAAGATGGCAATGACTATATAAGATGGCAACACAAAATAGAACCAAATAATAAAATCTAAAATGTAACATACAGGCTTGATAATATTAAAATCTATGTAACAGAACCTTATCATATTTGCCTTTGAAGTCAAGATAGTGCTATAGTTTTAAGATGAATCTATTACCTTTTTTAGTTTGTTCTCAAACAGAAAATGTAGCAACACTTGTTCTTCTTCTGTGCACTGTTTTCCAAGAGGCAGAGATTCAAGAAGCTCTTTTTCTAAAAACAGCAGTAACAAAAGCAAATTCCAGTAAAATGCTACTATAGAGAAAAGATGAGTGAAATATCTAAGTAATATCTAAATGTTCCTATTTCTGTAAAAAGATTTATAGCATATAAGAATCTTGCATCTCACTGCAATTTCAACATAATATGTTTTGTTATACTAAACTAAGCAGCAATTGGCATATCTTTTCTCTAGCACTTATTGGCTCATGCAGCAAATCCCAGGTAAAGTGGAAAGTCATCATAAAAATGTACCATATTATATTTGATAATAAACCATATACCATTATGGTGCTACAAAGAATAGTATATAATACATGGTTTTTACAGCAGTGTCTCAAACAGAGCCCAAACTTTTAGAACTTGAGCTCCCCTTCCGAATTTCCTCTACCTTTTATTCCTCACATCCCTCAATCTGGCACCTATAATCTATTCCAGGGATGAACATTTGGAGATTCATTTGCAGTTGTGTGCAGTCTAGTCTTGCTACATGCAAGAACCTGTAGTTTGGAGTACTAGTCAAGGAGGAGGTGTTAGAAGAGAAATAGAACAGCAAGACTATGACCCCTTTCCTCAAAATCAATCACAGAGAACTCCAGTAAAAAACTAACAGCAGCACTACCTTTTGGGGATAAAGTACTGCAAATAATACAGCAGTCCCTACAAATATAACGTGAATCAGTGAGGGTCCTTTGCCAGGGGACATTTGGTCCTGGTATCCAAGACTTAAGTAGGCTGAAAGCTGCACTCAACTCAAAATCCTGTTCCTCCCTGTAATATTGACATTTCTCAGACCCCTTAGATATCCCATACCCCAAAAGACAGGCCTGCCCCAAGGTTTGATAAAGACTATTAAATAGCCCAGCTATCCAGCATGGCCATGGCTAAGGATTATGAGGGCTATGGTCCAATACATTATTATTATATTATTATTTATTACATTTATATACCGCCCCATAGCCAAAACTCTCTGGGCAGTTTACAAAAATTAAAAGATTAAACATTAAAAGTTCTGGGGACAGTTCTTATAGCCTGTTTCATGCAGGGAAAGGTATAGAAGTGAAATGGTGTTAGGATTCTGCCCAGAGAACTTTGATTTTATATTAGTGTTAGAGGAAGAGCCTGCATTATCTTTATCAGTACAGCAAGTGCTGCAGAATTTACCTCACTGCAGCACCGGCTTCAAATACATTTTTATGCAAAAACCAAGAGCACTGTATGTTAGCCATTCACTTATGTAGGAGAATATCAAGGATGTAGCACTCAGGAACATCTCGCTGAGGTGAGGGCTAATTTATTCCCTTGCTCCTACTGACTCCATATTCTGGCATTATTGTCAGGTTATGCCTTCTCTCAAGTGTGTAGAGAACTTAATGGGGTCCTTTGAGCCAAACCCCTATCTACATAGCCCCTTCCCTTAGCCTCAGCCCGAGGTTTTGCAGCTTGGTGTGATGCAAGAGTATAACAAAACCCAACCATATATATATATATATATATATATATATACTATGAATATAATTCAGCTCATTGTTATTCTGTGATAGCCAAGACAGCACATATTAACAGCTTATTTGGAGACTTACATATCACAGAACTCCCAGGAAATTTTATTTTTAAAACCAGTATCTCTAATCAAGAGCTTTTAACATTTTGTTTATTAAAACATTTTTTATCAAGATTGACTTTTTAAAAATCTTTGACAGGAAAAATTGCTATCCAAACCTTCTTCTGCTGTCAGCATGTGGTGTGATGTTAAAAGGTCAAATGCTTCAAAGCAGTAGACATCAAGTTTCAAGGCCTCTTTGTAGCTAAACGTTGCCAGGGTCCTATTATCCAGAGCATCATAGATCTTTCCCCGCAGAAGGCAAATAGAGCTCTTGATCTGATGAGAAAGGATGGCTTGAGGTCAAAGACTGAATCAGTGTTTGCAAAGTTATTCTGAGTACAAATCAAACCTGAGAAGTAAAAAAACATTTCAGCCATGATGGATTGACTATATTCCAATAGACTATTGACATAATGCACTACAACAAGGATGGGCAACCTGTGGCCTTAGCCTAATTTCAAAAGCAGTCCAGATCTGCAATCCATCCCTTCCCTGGCAGCCCAATGGGTGAGAAAGGGGGTGTGGGGGGGGAGAGAGAGAGGTGGCAGAAAGAGAAAAGGTGTGACCCACCCATTATTAGTTCTGACCCTGCCTTCTGCTGGGTTTGGCCACACAAACGGCTCTTATATGCCCCATGACAGATTACTCATGAGGCCTTCAACAGAAAAAAGCTTGCCCACCCGTGCACTACAGGTTGCTTCACATATTATAAAATTAGTGTAGTGGATACATTATGCCTACACTGTGGATATCCTTATGGCATAAAGGTGTGGGCACATGATGCATGTCTCCTTCTTTTTTAACATTTTGTATTATGGGGGCTCCTGTAAATATAAAATACTTGATTTTTACCTAGCCAACATTTTAAGTCTTAAAACAGAAGATTGTGCTGACTTTAATTTGTGACAAAGCGTTCTAACTATTCCTCCTATAGCCATTAAAGAGCACTATATGCAATTTTTTACTCACTGAATATTGCGAAACCTCCCAGTCACTGGAACAGTCTTTCAGCCCACTTTCATCCTTCAAATATTTTTCAAACAGTCTTTTGTTGATTGGTTCTTCCATGTCAAGAATATCAAGAGCCTGCTGATATTCTTTTGCAGCATACTAAACAGAGGAACTCAAAGTTAAGTGAGTGACCATTTATGATTAAAGTGGCAATGAAAAGACAATTAAAATGTTTTCTAGTTCACTCAATAGCAGGTTGTGTGTCTTAGTATATGCTGAAACACAATTATACACACACAAAAACACTGCTTCTGCTTGTTACAGCCGTAACAACCTAAACCTTGTCTCTTCAACCTCATAATCTATAAATCCCTCCAAGTCTCTATTCATCATATGCTAGTTCTCTTAATTCGAGTTACCTTACTTAGCTGTCTCTTTTAGTCTCACTTTCAGTCTCCATTTCTCTACTTTCCTCTAACCCTTTGCTGTCACACTTTTAGAGGCAAAGTCTACAACTTTTAAAGGCAAACTTTAGATAGCCTCCAGCCT
The DNA here is from genome assembly GCA_029215795.1 of Anniella stebbinsi. Classification (NCBI taxonomy): domain Eukaryota; kingdom Metazoa; phylum Chordata; class Lepidosauria; order Squamata; family Anniellidae; genus Anniella; species Anniella stebbinsi. Next base: position 142,405,465 of record JARDYH010000001.1, read on the forward strand.
CCTCCTCCATTCTTTTGCCACCCCCCTTCCACTGGACCTTATTTAAATGTGCTGTTTCAGGCCAGGAAATAGTGGGTAGTAGCCAATGGTGTCATTCCGCAAACTCAAATAGCACTAGTGGAGCTCTGCTGAAATTTTCTGTTACACAAGCCGTGGCCCATTCTGTTGAGCCGTCGTTATGGGGACAACAGGGAGCACGCAAACATTATGGGAGCAACATGCTGTGCAAGCAAAAGGCACTTGCATAACTGCGCCTGTGCAAATGTAACTTTAGTTGGACTCGTTTCTTGCACATAGTTCATAACTTAGTTTCTGCTAGAGCAACATCATTTGCACTAGTGGAATGATACAGCGGATATTGGGCAATATCTTTATATTTATTCAATAATGTTAATTGTCTTCAGCCTTTTTGGGGCATAGATTTAAAATAACTATGGAACTCAAGCTACAGTTTGAACTGTGGCCTATTTTTAAACGAGTTACAAAAAATTCAGATTTTAAAATATATATTTTAACTGGAGAAATAATCACTTCAACCATGTGATTTCCTTATGTGTACTGGCAGCTTAGTGCAGAATGGTCCATATATAAGTAAATACTTACATGACATCTAGCTGCAAGATATCGACATGCTTCGAATAACTAGAATAAAAGTAGTTCAAATTATTTTGCAATTCGGGAAGGTGTCGTCTTTTACTGAGAATGAAGGAATTGATGCCTGACAGCATTTGTGCTTCCCATGACTCATATTGTTCATTCGTTCTCCCATTTATTTTAGACATGTCTTTTGATCAGTCCTGCTTACTCTCAAATCACTTTTCATTTCCTCTATAACTGAACTTCTGTCTTCTTCGTATTGCTGCTTCCTTCTTCATTTAAGCTTGAAAGAATTCTATTTATGTATTAAAAGAAAAACTCTGAAAAAGTGATGGAATACTTTCAATATAGATGTTCATACACTGCTGTGTTTTTCTGTCCAATGTTCCTGAATCCTGTTTATTGTTTATATTTGTTTTTGGAGTTTTGCTGTTACCGAGTTGGATCCAGACTTAGTCATATTTAGAGTAGACCCAATGGGGCTGAAGTTAGCTAACTTCAGTCCTATTGATTCAAAGTATGACTAAACCTTGATCCAACCCATTGCAAACCACTTTGGGAATGCTCGTTAGATCTGAAGAGAGGGTTAGACATGTTTGTACAAACAAAAAACTCTAGATATATTGACTTCCCATTGTTAGCCTCAGCAAAGCATCTGCGAGCAGTCTTGCAGGTTTTTAAAAAACTATTTACTGTGCTATTTTTATTTCTTACTTTACTCCCATGGCTTCCACAGTTTTGGTTTAATTTCACCCAGGTAACCACACTTTCAACAATTCCTCATATTCTGTTCCATTTTATCTCCATTTGGTACTTTAGTGCCTCTCTCCATGGGAGGTGGAAAAACTGGGACGTTTGACAGTGCTAGGCTTAGAAAGTTGCAATGCAGGGATGGGAAACATTTAATCCATGGGACAGATACGGACCTCAGAGGCATTCCTTCTAGTCCCCAGGGCCTCTCCTCCTCAGCTTCCATGCTGGCTGCATAGGGAGGATCATGTGAACAGGGCCAGAGAGAAAGAGAGAGTGAGAGCTCCATCACACCAACAATTTAGTGCACTCTTGCCATGCCTGGTGTGCAGAGTTGCAGCATGGTACTCACATGACGCCATGTCTGTCCTGCTGACACCCCGCCTCTTCCCCAGCCTTTCCTAGAATGCTAAAAGTCTGGATTATTTTCCCTAAGCACATTTAATGCACCCTAAGTATCCATGTGGTTTTAAAGGAACTGGGGGCTTGAATGGATTGCATCAGGTCCTGGCAGGGAAAAGCGATCTCTCCCAGCAGCCAGCTCAAAGCCTAAATATAAAACCCAAACCTTGCATCCTAGGCTCCAAAGCATTTTTTAAAATCATACAATGCCTGAATCTCTGCAGAGACAGGATTATACTTCCTCGATGCCCCCAAAGAGACAGACTAAAGGGTCCTTCCATTTTTGCCTGGGAGAAAGGCGGTCTGGTTGAAGTACTCATCTGCCAGGACCTGACTGGAGGGAGAAATAGAAGGGGAGGAGTGGAGTAGAGCCAAGAGCTAACAAGTGAAGGAGTGAAATTCGGGTGAAAAGGATCACAAGCTTGACGTGCTTCTGCCTCAGAGGTAAAAAAAACATGGAGGCAAACCGAGGGGGGGATTAGGTGTGATGGAGGTCTAAGAGAGTAAGAAAGTAGGGTGGCCACACCTACTTTTGACTCTGATCCTGCCCGCTGCTGGTGTACGGCCTCCAACATATTATCCCTGAGGGATTATGGCCGTCTAGGGGGAAAGGGGGTCTCCACTCCTGTTGTAAGGCAAAACGCTGCAAAACACTACAAATTAAAGTAACAAGTTGTCTGTAGTCTCTTACCTTATCTAGTTTTCTTGACCTAAGGGCATGTGCTGCCCTGTGGTACTGAGCTGTAAGGTAAAGACACTGAGCCAGCCAATAAATGTCCTGCGGATCTTCTAAAAATAACCACACAACATTATTAAATGTGATTTAAAAGTCACAAAACTTATGAGTTTGAGCTTGCTTGCTACAGCACATTTAGAAAATACTTATTTTACCCAGAGTCAATATTGTTATAGGAAGAACTTAAGCTACAATATAAAATTCAGATCTTCATCAGTCCCAGAAAAAGGTTAAACATAGAATTAAACTAACAGAATTTTGCACAGCACTTTTTGCAGTATTTTATCTGTAAACACTAGCTATATTGCCGTAATTTTGAGAGTTATGTGCATTAGACACATGCACTAAAACCATTTGCTTTAAGAGTAAATATACCACACAGGGAATTCTATGCCAAAAACTTTATTCTAGGAAAAATTTCAAAGTGATCAATTCAAGCCTGAAGGACAGGCCACATCATTCTGAGGAAACACTGAAAAATGAACATTACATAGGAAAGGAAAGTTCATTAACAACTGACTACATAAAAACAGTTTTTTAAAAAAAAAATAGCTGAACTGTTATATAATTAAAGGTAAAACATGCAACTTACCATGTGACAATGATGCTACTTTATCTGCCCAAAACAGAGCACTTTGATACTGTTGCTGTTTTTAGGGACAAAAAAAAAACTCAGGTGTTACAATTTGTTTATAGGAAACAAATGTATTTCCTATTACATTATATCTTGCCCTTCATCCAAGGAGCTCTAGGCAGCATATATATTTCACACACCCCATTTTATCCTAACAACAACGCTATGAAGTAGGTAGAGAGATAATGGCTGGCCTAAGTGCGCTTCATGGCTGAGTGGGAATTTGAATCTGGATCTCCCCAGTTGTACCACTTTAACAACTACATCATACTGGATAGACACTGTTATTGTCTTGTAGGAGCTTAAGCTTATACTAGGAATGACTTTTTTGTACTATCATCAGTAGACCTTAACTCCAGCCTTGAGCATTCTCTAATCTAAAGCCTTTGCACAGGCCAAAAATCCCTTTCTATGAAAGACTCTTAAGTGTTTTGTATGTTATCTTATTCACTCGCACACTTCTGGGATACAGATCAATAATATTGCCATTTTACAGACATGAAATTGAAGCTAAGAGATAGTGGCCCTATTCACACATGCTCGGAGGATAGGTAGGTAGGGGAACCACGGGGAGGAGAGGGGTAATGGAACCACGACAAGCAGGTCTGTCAGGTCTGGTTCCGTATCCACCTACCCTCCGTAGTTACCCATAACTCCTCCACACAGTTTAACTGTGCGTCCAGACATCCTCTGCACCCCGACTGGATGCCTGGCAGGCAGTGGCCTCTATGGTCACCACCTTATGGCCATACTACATGATGTCACTGAAACTGAGGGTCAAGGGAGATTTCCCCCCAACTTCCTTTCCATGCACCTCAGCACGTTTCCCTTCAATATTCAACACAACTCTGCCCAAAATCACACAAATGGTTGGGACTAGCCTCTAGCAGTTGAGAAAGCCCCAAATCAGGACAGGTGTCACGGATAGGCATAGCCATCACCATAGCCATCACCTTATCACGGGAACCATTGTGAATGCCTGCTAACCCTGCTGCAGCATGTGGATAGTGGGTGTGAGTACTTGGTTCATCAGTGGGGGAACATGTGCCACGCGACACTCTAACCCACTGTAGATTGCATTTTTGAGTGCTCCACGGTGGGTTAGCGTGACATCTGAACAGACCCAGTGTCTTGCCCAGAACTATCATGTGAGTCCCCAGGATGAATTGTGATTTGGGATTTGTTCTCCCAGTCCATTAGCAGTGTTTTAACCTGATCTGGCACACTTACAAAACCACAGTTAGTTCTATTATTGTATACTTTTCTTGTGTTTGAATCTATCATAAAGTTGATCAGTTGGTACATTCATAAATACCGCTTTCAACCAAATCATTTTCAAAAAACAAACTTGATGACTGAAATAAACCCAAATAACACAGCTTTTATTAATCAATTTAAAAACACCACAAAAGTTTGAACCATCAAAAAGGTCGCCACATATTTTTTTTCCTGGCAGCAGTTCTGGTGCTTTTAAGTGTTGCACATCAGACAGAAGTTCTACCAGTCTACTTCCCCAGCCATTTCACTGCCTTATGCAGGTATAAAAGTCTCAGAGCTCCTGACAGTAGGGGGGGGGGGACGGCAAGAAAACCAAAATGGGAACCCCAGCTGGGACACAAGTAAAGAGAGCAGTAGCTCTCAAGAGTTGCGTTTTATTTTTCTTTTCACAAAGCACATAAGTGGGCTATAAATCTTACAGCCATACATGTGACCACGAAGCAAGTTACGTCAGCTCATTTCCACTGGTGGTGCCAATGCAGGCAGCTGCGTTACCCTAGGTCAAACTACTAGCGCTCAATACACCCTCCCTTGAATGGCAGCGACTCGCGGGCAGGGGCTCTTTCTCGTCACCTGGTCCTTTTAACTGGAGCTTTACCCTGGGGGTTGAACCCGAGAGAGACCTCCCTACATGCCAAGCGAGCGCTCCGCTCCATTGAACTCAGGCGAAAAAGAAAATAATAAACAACCCTCCCGCGTCCCCTCTGCGGTGTGCTAAGAGGGACCGTGGCGACAAAGACGGGCGCCGCCGAAGGGGAAGCAGGGAGAAGGCTCCGCCCGAGCTCACCTGGTCTATGTACTGCCGCACTCGCTTCCTTAGCCGTTCCAGATTCATCTCTCTGCTGTGCCCGCCCGCCCGCGGGAAAAGCCGGTCAACGAGGCTGACTTAATTCCTCCCCACGCACTACTCCCTCCCTCCCCCCTCCCGCACTGCTCCCTCTCCCCCACTGCGCCCGCGCGCACACACCTCCCCACCCCGCCTGTCGTAAACCTTGCACTGCCGCGCGCTGATGGGCTCCCCAGTCCCAAATTCACTTTCCCTGCGCTCGTAGGTTACTCCTCTCTACAGATCCCTATGGGTCCGTCGACGATTACCTTCCTCCTCAACATCACCCTAGTGTCACGTTCATAATTGTGCCCTTTTCTACCACGGAAACACGGACCCTGCGTGTAGCGTTCCGAGAATGCCGGAGACGGGGTATAGAGAAGTACAGCACGGCACTGTTCTGAATTTGCACTGCGAGAGTTAAGCCGAAGGGGGAGGTTGTAGCATTTTCTTCTTCTTCTGGGAAGCCTTTTCTTAGAGGTAACTGTTTTAAGGAAAGAGAGAGGTGGCAGTCGTCTCACTCCCCAGAAAGTTCAAGCAACTGCCGCGTATTTCGAGTCTTAGGTCTTTGTGCTTTGTGTGTTCAACCGAGGTTTGCAACCTTTTCCACAGGGGGGAAAGAGTACGATTGATTTTTGTATTAATTAATTAGTTTTCTAAAACTTTGATTCCACGGTCTGGCCTGATGGATTCCTGCAGCAGCTCAGAATCCATTAAAAAGATAAAGTGTATTCTTAATAATAATAATAATAATAATGTCAATTCATTTAAATATATCGACGCTTTGTTCTATCATAAAAGCTATGTTTTTAAAGAATATGTTGGGGGAACATAATTTAGAAGTAGCGTCATGTCCCTTTAGCTTTACAATTATTGTGTATCACTATGTCTCATAGCTGTAAATAATACTGAACGTAATAGTTAAAAACCAAAATGAATTGTTGACTCTTCCATATTCATAACAAAATCATTGTGATATCGAAGTCTGGTTTATGCTTTTGTTTTGCTAAAGTATAACCCATCAAAGCATAGGCGCGCACAGCACATTACATTAGGGTGTGCATCCTGGATTTTTTTTTTAAGGCGAACATTTATTGAATACTCAATCATAAAGGACATTATTTTTATTCATTCATTTATTAAACACTGTAGACACTGATGCCTTGCCTGACATTGGGAGGGCTGTTGCAGGTGAGGGGTGGGGAATGAGGAGATGCTCCTCAAGCCCCAGCCTTGGTGGGGCTTTGTGGTGACACTGATATTAGCCTTCAGGGGCCCTCCTCCTGTCCTCTTTGAAGTGCCGCTCCCAGAAGAGAGGCTCCCAGCAGACCAATTCCCTTTTGCTCCTGCTGCCAGGAGGGCAGCCAGAGGACCATTCCTGCTGTGTCTGGACCTCCCTCTGGATCCCTACTTAAAGCCCCCCTCAATTCAGCGCTTACTGCTTGAGACATTAGGGTGTGCCTGGGCACACCTGATATACCCCTTGCGCACACCTATGCATCAAAGCTAAAGAGAAAGAAGTAGCCAACATGACAGTTACTCATGCACATGTTGACTCAGATAGAACTCCCATTGCATTCTGTGTAGGTTACTACCTAATACATGTGCTTAAGACTGCAGTCTTAAAGATCCAGAAATGAAAGCAACCCCATATCTTATTTTTTAATATCATTATAATTGTTGAAGAATTTGGGAGGATAGTGGCAGGTTGAGATGTCATAATTTATTGGACATGGCTTACAACCTTTCTCAAGTATGAGTCCTTAGATGGTGTTTGACTACAACTCCCATAATCTCCAGCCAGCATGATGAGTGGTCTAGGATGATGGATGTTATAGTATAGTTTAAGGGTTAGGGTTAGTTTAGTTCAAGACTGCTGAGTTCTAGGGCTTGATGACTAACTTGCTGCTTAGTTAACCCTAAATGCCAGCAGTTTAATACTGTGTTCCATATAGTGCCAACTACTAAGGTTGAAGGCTAGGTGAACAGGAAGATAGCACTGAACTACAGTGTGAGAAAGGGGATATTTCTATCTCCCCCTTGCTATGCAAGGTGGGAGGTTTGGGAGATAATTTTCACACACATCCCATTCCATGATACTTGAAGCTAGCCTTTGCCAACCTCATCTCCAGATGTGTCTGGAGTGGTACAGGTTGAGAAAGGCTGCTTTAAGCTAAGCACAACTCTAAAAGCTAAAAGACTCCTAGGCAGGGGCAATGAATTAGAATTGCATGGAGTTATTTCCTCCAATCTTAATAAAGCCTCCATGATTCTTTTAGCTTTAAAAGGGCTTCAAAGGGCCCCCAACATCAATGACTGGGGTGGAAGGGGGGTTAAGGCTGAAGGATACACTCCTCATGGCATGCATCCCCAACCCTTATTTTTGCTATGAGCTTTATCTTTAGCAGGCCAATTTCTCCATTACTTTTTTCTTTCAATTGATGTTCTCAATGTTCCATGCCCCCAGGAGAGGTAATGAATACAGTCAGGAATTCTCTACATTAAGGGAAAAAACCCACATCCTTACTGGGGTTCCTTCTTCTTGAGTCTTTCTGCATTTACGAGAGGTTCCTTTAGATAGTAACCACATAAATTTGAATTGAAAATTTTCCCTCTCAGTAATGCTATTAAGTTCAATGAAACAGTATCACCTGCTGGTGGAAATATAGCGCTACACCAACTTTGCACGCTGGGGGCATTCCGCAATTATTTAACTACTGCATTATCTCCTTTTTTAAAAAACGAGATTACCGGGAAAAAGCCCGGAGACATCCTGGAGGTTAAAAACATCATGTAAAGGACCCACAAACTTCCATGAGTGGCCAATCACAAGTATGCAATAAATCACCCGTGTAGAGGAGCTCTCAGTTGGAGACCCCACCTATAGGGGGTTCTTTCCCCTGCATTCACTACAGTCCTCTTAGCACATCAGCAATCTTCCTGAGATATCTGGTGAGAGACCTTATCATTATATTCCCCAGTATATCTCTTAGCTGCGCCATCACTGAGATGTATTACTAGTTTTGTATACTCTTTTTATTAAATAAATGATAGCTCTCTACAGCAGGGATCCCCAATGCGGAGCCTTGGTGCCCTCAGACAAAATTTTATTCCCACCAGTTTTTTAAATATACATACATGGATTTGAATATATCCATAGCAATGAGTACCTATAAAATACATACAATTTTCTAGGTGTCAACAAAAAAGTATCCATTTGAAAGTGGTGTCTATATAAACCTGTTCAAATATTGAAAGCATTATAAGATCCTCAATCCACTGCATTATAGAAGTTGAGTGTTTATCCTTCCAATGTTGTAATATCAGTCTTAGCTGCCAAAAGGATGTGAAGAATCCATTTATGCTGACTGTTTGTTAATTTCCATGAAACAGATAAATAATTTAAAAGAGTGTGTACATCATTAAAGACTATTCCAGTACAAAATTTATCTGTGTAATAACTACCCTCACCCTACCCCCCTGCAAAAAAGGAACTATTGGGCATTACCAAAACATATGTTTAAAAGAAGCATTACCTGTATTGACATACAAGCTGAAGGAGCAGGATTGCAGCTTCAGATTGATAGACAAATGGTCAAGGAACACCTAATTTCTTTAGACGAGTTCAAATCTCCAGGGCCTAATGAACTGCATCCTAGAGTAATAAAGGAGCTGGCAGAAGAACTCTCAGAACCACTGTCTATTCTCTTTGCGAAATCATGGATGACAGGTAAAGTGCCGGACTATTGGAGAAGGGCTATTGTTGTCCCTACCGTCAAAATGGGGAAAAAGGAGGAAACTGGGAACTGCAGACCTATTAGTCTGACATTAATCCTTGGGAAAATTTTGGAGCAGATTATAAAGTTCCGTCTGTAACCACCTTGAAAACAATGCAGTAATTACTAGAAGCCAGTATGGATATGTCAAGAACAAATCCTGCTAGACTAATCTGATCTCATTTTTTGATCGGGTAACCTCCCTTGTGGACTGTGGGAATGCTGTGGACATAATATATCTTGACTTAAGCAAAGCTTTTGTCAAAGTACCCCCATGGCATTCTGATTGGCAAGCTAGCTAAAAGTGGCCTAGATGGAAGAACTATTAGGTGGATCCACAGTTGGCTACAGAATCAAAGAGCGCTTATCAATGGTACCTTCTCAAACTGTGGGGAGGTAACGAGCAGGGTACCGCAGGGCTCAATCCTGGGCCCAGTGCTCTTCCACATTTTTATTAATGATTTGGACGAGGAGATGCAGGGAATGCTTATCAAATCTGCAGACAACTCAAAATTGGGTGGGATCGCTAATACCCTGGAAAACATAAACAAAATCTTGATAGGCTGGTGTGTTGGGCTGAAGACAACAGAATGAAATTTAATAGGGATAAATGCCAAGTTCTACATCTAGGAAAAAGAAACCAAATGCACAGTTACAAAATGGGGGATACTTGGCTTAGCAACACTACAAGCGAGAAGGATCTTGGAGTTGTTGTAGATCACGAGCTGAACATGAGCCAACAGTGTGATGTGGCTGCAAAAACAGCAAATGCTATTTTAGGCTGCATTAAGAGAAGTATAACTTCCAATTCACAGAAGGTACTGGTTCCCCTCTATTCAGCACTGGTTAGGCCTCATCATGAGTATTGTGTCCAGTTCTGGGCACCACACTTCAAGAAGGATGCAGGCAAACTGGAGGGAGTTCAGAGGAGGACAACGAAGATGATCAGGGGTCTGGAAATAAAGCCCTATGGAGAGAGACTGAAGGAGCTGGGCATGTTTAGCCTTGAGAAGAGAAGACTGAGGGGAGACATGATAGCACTCTTCAAATACTTGAAAGGTTGTCACACAAAGGAGGGCCAGGATCTCTTCTTGATCACCCCAGAATGCAGGACACCCTAGAATGCAGGACACAGAATAATGGGCTCAAGTTACAGGAAGCCAGATTCCAGCTGGACATCAGGAAAAACTTCCTGACTGTTAGAGCAGTACGACAATGGAACCAATTACCCAGGGAGGTAATGGGCTGTCCCACATTAGAGGCATCAAGATGCAGCAAGACAGCCATCTCTCAGGGGTGCTTTAAGGTGGATTCCTGCATTGAGCAGGGGGTTGGACTCGAAGGCCTTATAGGCCCCTTCCAACTCTATTATTCTATGATTGCACTGCCAGGATTAGCCAAATTAGACAATCTCTTATTAAAGAGATGTTGTGGTGTCCAGTAGACATGAAACAAAGGTTTTTGTTGAATAAGATCCATAGATGTGAATGGTAGATGCCAAAGAGGCGATCCACTGATTAGACATTTTGTGGTGGTGCCAATATCATTTCCTCAAATTTCCAAATGTGCCCACAGCAAAAAAAAAAAAATGTTGGGGACCTTGCTTTAGTGCTTACTACTGACATTCAGAGACAGATGAGCAGGAAGGGGCTCATCCAAGTTCCAAACCTGAACAATACAGTGTGTGTGTGTGTGTGTGTGTGTGTGTGTGTGTGTGTGTGTATTAATTATCTCTGCCTCCCTATGCTGTATAGGAGTGTGGGAGAAAGGAATGAAGGTTGGGAGATGCATGTCTCATGGCACTTATCCTCATTCTGGGATGTTATAGGGGTTCTGTCTGTTCCCATCTTAAAGAGCACACGGGTGAGGCAATGATTAATTAGAATCAGAGGAAGTGCTTTTCTCTGTCCCTAATTAATTTCCCCCTAGAATTCTTAACTTAAAAGTGGTCAGACTGTGGGTGGTGGTAGTAGAATTAGAGTCAGGGGATACAATGCCTCAGACCAATTCTCCATCTCCTGTTTTTTCCTTCCCTACCCAGTTGACACTCTTCTACCTTCAGTATTCCATACTACCCAGAAGGAAGTGAGCATGCTCAGTCCTCATTTTGGGAATATTACAACCTCGACTGCAAGATGATGATGATGATGATTAATTGCATTTATATCCCACCTTTTTTTCCTCCAAGGAACCCAAGGTAGCGTACACAATCCTCATCCTCTCCATTTTATCCTCACAACAACAACCCTGTGAGGTAGGTTGGGCTGAGAGACTGTGACTGGCCCAAAGTCACCCAGTGGGTTTCCATGGCCAAGTGGGGACTAGAATCCAGATCTCCTGACTCATGGGAATTTTGACCACAGCTAGGGTGACCAGATAAAATCCAGGTCAGGGCTCATATAACTTTAACAGTTGTAGAGAAAAGGGAATTTCAGCCAGTGTCTTTTGCATGCAATTAGTTCCTGGTGAAATTCCCTCTTCATCACAACAGTTAAAGTTGCAGGGGCCCTGCCTTCTTTTGTATATAATAATAATAATAATAATAATAATAATAATAATAATAATATATTTATTACCCGCCTCTCCCAACGGATCGAGGCGGGGAACAGCATCAAACATAAAATATAAAACTGATTAAAACACTTAAAACCAATACATCATTAAAATACCAATAAAACACCAATAAAATACTTTAAAACACTCTAGCATAGCGCATGCACCTTTAACTGTTGTGATGAAGAGGGAATTTCACCAGGAACTAATTGCATACAAATGACCCTGGCTGAAATTCCCTTTTCTCTACAACTGTTAAAGTTACATGAGCCCTGACCTGGATTTTATCCGGTCACCCTAACCACAGCTAGCCTTAGGATCTCTATAACCTACAGTGTGGTTTCCTGTGTTCCTCCTCTTCCTTCTCTCTTTCTCTTTCTCTCTTTCTCTGACTTCCATCATTGCTCGGAGCACTTTGCTCTCTCGCTCTTTCCAGTATAATAGACCATATGTGACTAAAACCATTTTACCTTTTCTTCACATGCACACATAGCTTTGTGTGCATGTAGAATAGTAAATGCTAATTCTGTTCTTCCATCTGTGTTTCTAACATGGATATCAATACTAAATAATTCCCATCACTCATAGGGCTATCTATTTATTGCATTTCTATACCTCTGCATCCCTTGGGAATTCCCCCCTCCCAAGTATGCCAAAAAAAAACTTCTATGTCTGTGGGTGGTTACATTTAGCTGCCTCACTGATAACAAACTTAGTGGTCTGTGCCTATTAGATATACTTGTAGGCTGACCATATGAAAAGGAGGACAGGGCTCATTTAACTTTAACAGTTGTAGAGAAAAGGCAATTTCAGCTGGCATCATTTGTATGCAATTCGTACCTGGTGAAATTCCCTCTTCATTACAACAGTTAAAGCTGCAGGGGCCCTGCCTTCTTGTGTATCTGGTCACTCTAGTAGTGCCTGCAACTTTTACTGTTGTGATGAAGAGAGGATTTCACCAGGTACTAATTGCATACAAATGACGCCTGCTGAAATTCCCTTTTCTCTGCAACAATTACAGTTACATGAGCCCTGTCTTCCTTTTCATATGGTAGCCTAAGATATAGTAATACTAGCTATGCATTATTTTGCTAATTGTATAGTTTTTATTCACCAGGGCCATTTGTATTTGTTTATGTTTGACCTTATTTTTTCTACTAGAATCCTCTTACAGCAGTTATTTTAGAAAATAAATTGTAGAAATTCAGGAGTAAACATGTTAGCCTTTTTGCTTTGGACGATGGAATTAGAAGCGAATGACTGTTTTCTAATGAAAAATGCACTCTTCCATTAACTAAAGTCAATTCAGTTAATGAAGTTGAGCAAATAGAATAAAGGAGTCTTATCTGTCTGTACTACTTACTACATTGCTGGCCTGTTCTACAAGTAGAAAAAAAAAACTATTGGAAAATAATTGAAAAGAAAAAATCTTGATCTAAAAATACAGAACATGATCATCAAGTGTATAATGAGAAGAAATAGGAGATTTTTTTTTAGCTTGGGCTATCCTCACAGCTTAAAAAAAGTTTCCCAGAAGTATCCTGTTACCTGTTATGTTAAATTACCAAGTTGTGCACTTTCTGCCATTGAAATTCCCAAACTGCATGACTCTTCCACAGATCAAAGGCCGAGCAGCCTTTATGCTGTTTTCTCCTTAAGAGTGTGATTTTTCTGTGCAGTGAATGGTATCAATTAAGGAAAAGCCAAACGGGTTTTTTTTAAAAAAGGACAGTTCCTCACATATGTCCAAACCCTGCATATTTCTTGCCCCTGTAGGAATCCTGCCCATAGCATGTAAACTTCAGACAAGACCAAATTTAAAAATATATATTGTGGATAAATTTATATATTTCACAATACTATGTGGTAATGTATTTTTCTATGCTTACGAGTCTGTTTTAACTTCTGTGCATTTTGCTGTGTGAAATGTCCTTCATAGACTGGATTACTCCAAAAGACAACCTGTTCTAAATATAAAATTGGGGCCATCCATTTGGTAGCTGATGGCACCTTGGCTCCCAGCCTCTTCTTTTCCTTCCTTCTAGTTAGTCAGCAGGAGAGGTGAGTTCTGATTATTTGGTGGAGGCATTTTTCACAAGTTCCTTATAGTCTTTCCTTTCTAACATCCTTGTTTTCTTACAATATAAGGATTCAAAAATAAGGGACATAGCAGTGTTGGAAATATAGAAGCTAAGTATTTTATTCCATGTTGGAAGCATAATTCCAATTTTTAAAATTTGCTGGTCCATCATAGGAGCTATTTGTTGATGCCAGCAAAGAAGAGTTTACTTTCATACATTTCTGAAAGAATTTTTTTTATTATTATCAAGATTTGACTGTATGCATTTTTGCTTCTCTGTATCTGTATCTACTCAGAACAGCAGGTTGCCTTCAGCACTGTTTGATTTTCTTTACCAGGCAAGGAGGCATCAGCAGAAACTAATAGGTTTAATGTCATTTGGAAGCCTGACATACAATCCTAGGCATGTTTAGTCAGAAGTAAATCCCTGGCTCAGTTCAGACAACACATTTCTCAACAGTCGCTTTACAATTCCACAGTGGAGTTGTTACACCACCATTGAGAAATGTGTTGTCTGGAGGGAAACTCCATCCCATGGTGGTGGGTGTTTTTTTAAAAAAACACTCCACCCTGAATATCCACGCTGTGCAGAGAGCACCCACACAACCGTTCTGTTGTGTGTTGTCTGGAGGGCTCCATGGAGTTTCTTGCTGCGTTGAGTGGAGTTTCTCCACTAGCTACAGAGTTCCTTGGCTAGAGCAGCTGAGATTGTTTTTTTTCCAGCAATGACTAGGGGAGGAGAGAGGGCAGAGGAACTGTCACTCAAATGCCACAACTCCACAGGAGCTCACAGTCACACAATGGAACATGTTGTGTGGTGAGTACTTCCTAAAAACTCCATCGTTGAGTGTAGTTTGCACACTGCATAGAGAAAAGTGTAGTGTGTACTGAACCCGTGTGTGTTCAGTTGGATTTACTCCCTAGTACGGATTGCCAACTGACATTTTGTTTTTTGCATTTAAAAAAGTTACAAATATATTTCTGTCCACACATTGAGCTTTAAAATAAAGTAAATAAAAAGTGGCAAATACTGTGTTCTCTATTTTTGGGTCAGGTATTCAGGGTCAGGTATTCATTTTCATCAATAGCCCATCCTATGGTTTTCTCTTCAAAACAAAAGTCAGACAGGACTAGATGCAAAGGTGATTGCATTAGCAAAATGTTTTCATGTTGCATTATGGCCAGAACGTTGCACTGCTATAGGAACTCATGACATTGCAATTGTGCTAGTATCGGTGCATCATGCACAGCATGGCACATGTCAGGAATAGGAAGTACTGACATTTAGTGCAACTGTATTCATATCAACAGGATGAGGGCTTTGACAATCCCACACTCCATAACAGTGCAATACTACTATTACTAAATATAAAAGGCGGGGAGTCCAATTGCTGAGGCTCAGAGCTGAAACAGTCCCTACAGAGCACAGGCACATGTGATCATACTATGCCATGCAGATATACTATTGCATACTTGACACATTATGGGTTGGATTCAAACGTGGTCATAATTAGAGTAAGCCTATTAAAATCAATGGCTCTGATCTAAATATCACTAAATCTGAAACCAGCTCTATGTCAGCTGAAGGGATAGGGAAAATAACAATTATGTTGCAATCCTAGACACACTTACCTGGGAGTTATACCCATTTAACCCAGTATGACTTATTTCTGAGTACACATGAATATGGTTCCATTGCCAGGGAACAGTAGATAGCAAATTCCTGCACACCCCAGATCAAAGGATGATAGGAACTCTAGAAGGAGGATGGACACTACCTTGCATCTCCAGATACCCCTAAAAATAGGTAACCAAATTAGCTAAAAGTAGATCATATCAGAACATAAGAACAGTTGCAGTTGGTATATACTGTGAATGGAAGTGAGATGTTTTGGTAATACTGAATGAAGGTGATTCATGCCATGAGATCTCCCCTAAGCATGATTAAACTGTTTTTTTTTCCTGGTGAATTTTACATTAATGCATGTTTAGACAGAAAAAAAGCCCTACAACTCCCACCATGTTCCAGCTGAGGGCTGTAGGAGTTTTTTTTCTGTCTAAATATGCTTAGGATTGTGCCCCAGATCTCATGCTATAACCATAGGCCAAATAACTTACAGCCTGAACCTAACCTACTTTCTTGGAAGTAATTTATGCTGATTTTGATGGAATTTAATTTCCAAATATGCTCAGGATTGCTGCTCTAGCCACCCTGTTAATATCATATCTAGTAATTCCCATGAAACATGTCATTTTTGTTTAAAGATGACATGTTTCTAATATCTACCCTTAGTATAACCGGGATAATTTCCTGATGATGATTTCCTTCACATCAGGAGTTAATTTAGTAATATCCATTGTCTGTACTGGCTTCATAAAGGTTACAATTACACCCTTTCAACTGCATTTTCTCTTTGACAAACAGTTTGGTAAAGTTTTAGTTCTTCTCTTCTGGTTTTTCTGTTGGACGTCCATCTTTCAGATCGTTGTCTTGCTGGTTCTCCCTTTTTGGTGTTTTCTTATTTTTTTTCTCCTGTTGGGGGATAAATAAATGTACATTCATGTGCTGATGAATAGATAATTTATACATTAAGAACAAGGTGGACTTGTATACTACAATTAAAAAGATAATTTTAACCGCTAGACCTTTTTAACCCTAAGAATTCAATCAGTATTATTCACAACAGTAAAAATCAGAAGATATTAAAATAATCTATGTTGTTACTTTTTTATTTGCCCTTTCAGATGTTGTATTTCGGGCTTTGCCCTTGCTTTAGGCTTTTTCTTCATTTCTATTCTCTATGCACATGCCATCATAATCTGAATTGAAATTAATTTGTAAACTGCCCAGAGAGCTTCGGCTATGGGGCGGTATATAAGTGTAATAAATAATAATAATAATTTACACCTGATCTGAGATGTGGGGATTAGTTTCTTGGCCTTTCTTGTAAAAGGAGTGATTCCTAGGTTCAAGAATTTGGGCTTGAGGAATGTTTTGAGAACCTGTCATTTAAGATAACTGGAAGCTTTTCAACTTGAAATGTATTCCTTATGTGGTACATATATGTCTCCATTTGTTGCCTGAAGATAAAAGACTTAAATCCTTTTTAGGGGAAGGTGCCTTTCCTTTTCTTCAACCTCTAAGAGTTTCTTCTGAAGATCTTTGAGACAGCCCAGGACTGAAAGCATTAGTTGAGACATAAAAGCTGACCTTAGTGTGTCTAATGGTATACTTCAACAGACAGAAGACAGTAGGAGGAAGAAAAAAAGTGCTTATTCTGATTAAGAATGAATTCCAAATTTTGACACCATGACCATCAATTTGGTTGTGTGAGAACTGGCTTAGAATTAGTTGGGTTTTTTTAAAGACAGATTTAACTGGCTCAAAATTGGCAACGATTACCTATTGTTAATCAAAAAATTATACTGTGAAGCAAATGATGGGCTGGATCCAGACCTAGGGTGCCTCTACAGAAGCGATTTAAAGCTCTTTCAAAGCACATTACCGATTTTACCTCCACATGAACGGAGCGCAAATCAGGGGAGCTTTTTCTGTCGGATATGTGTATTATCGAATGCACGTTAAATAGCGAGTTTTAATTTACTGCGGGAGTTAAAGCCCCTTATGACCATGTAAACAAACAATGCTGCGCATGAAACAACTTTAACGTGCATTTCATTCAACCGGTAATGCGCTTCACTGCCTCCTGTGTATAGGGATTAGGCGTAAAAGTGATTGAGAGAAGATGTGCATAATTGGCCAACCGGGTGTCAAACCGAAATCTTATAGAGGGGACCACAGTCATGCTTACAGTAGACTCATTGAAATCAGTGGGGCTGAAGTTAGTCATCACTTTCTTGCCCCATTGATTTCAGTGGGTTTATTCTAAGCATAACTATGTCTGGATCCTACACAACATTTCTATGTGTACACAAAATAGTTTTTGGTGGTACTAAAAGTATAATTTGCTCTTA
The DNA here is from genome assembly GCA_029215795.1 of Anniella stebbinsi. Taxonomy (NCBI): domain Eukaryota; kingdom Metazoa; phylum Chordata; class Lepidosauria; order Squamata; family Anniellidae; genus Anniella; species Anniella stebbinsi. The sequence goes on from JARDYH010000001.1 coordinate 142,423,072, forward strand.
ATTGGTGCTATCTCCCTGAAATTATGTGGGCAAATTTCCTGTAAACATATTAGATGCATCCTTCCTTGTTTTATTTAATAGCTTCAAAATATGAACTGTAGTAAGATACCATTTAGTATTTAACCAGTTTATAAAGCTAGAGGATTCCAAATGCCGCATTTGGGCCCTGTATTGGTCAAAGGCATTAATTTCAGGGTAGGCCCAGGATCATCACTTTTGTTAGCACTATCCCCTCCCATTGGGAAATGAAAAGAGATAACTAGCATCCATATCAGAAACTAACTTTTCTCTCCTTTTCGTCTCTCTGTCCTCTCTATTTTTTTCTTGTTCTGTTCTTTCTCACTACTTCAGACAGTTTCAACACACACTTCCATCCCATCCACCACCTTGTAGGCCTTGTACGCTTCACCAAAAAAGAGGACAAAAGAGAGTGCTAATTTACATAATATTACCATATGTAAATGTATGTGTAAAGGTATACGTTTACAAATAGTAATTATAATTTAAATAGAAAGACAATACCTCTCACCATAGTGGAGAAGACTAAGTTACCTGCGTGCATGCTCAGTGTATTGCCCAGGTACTAACTGGTGATGGGCCATTTTAAGGCTCCTCCCTGCTTTCCCTCCTTATGGTTCTTTGACTTTGAACCGGACTTGGACTGGGCATCTTTTCAAACGGGATATGTTCTAGGCTAGAACTGTCCTCTGCCAGCTCTCCAAAGCAGCGAACAGTCTTCTGTCAAGTAGGACACCTGGGCACCCTACTTACATGTGTCTCCCCACTTTCATTTTTGATGTTCCTGCACCCTAATCTCCACCCCCAATTAAGTTTGTTTCTTGTCTTGGGCTTTTTACGTTTTGCTAGGCTCTGGTGAGTTAGAGCAAAACAGGAAGAAGGGGAAAGCAGAGCAAGGAGAGCCCAGAACTGGCAGTCAGTCACTGGAAATAACATTTGGCACTTAATAGGTGAGCGAACTCATGGAAGGAGGTTAAATATGATCCCAAGCTTAAGGCATTATGGAGCTTGCCTTGCTAAAAGCAGGTTTTGAAATAAAGGTGGAAATTGGAGATTAGGTACCTCCCTGGGTTCAGCTGTTTGTTTTTTGCAATATTTATTACAGGTAGTTCAGAAAATTCAGAAATAACACTAGTTTACAGTTTTTGCCAAACACAGCCTTTTCTGTCCATTTAAACATTTTATTGCATTGTAATTATCTTTTATTTAATTATTATTTAGCAACAAGACCCAAGATAAACTGAGTATTTGTTAAAGTAAACATCTGGTAGGTATAGCCCTGCCAATACATGTTATTTATAGGAATAGAAAGGGAGTTTTTAAAAATCAACTTCTTTTGCTCTTTGTATGCTGTGAGCTCCAAAATCAGATCTTGCTATGCCATGTTTCCCACAACTGGGAGACTGCCAGCCCCTCCCCCATCCCAAGAAACCCACCACGATCCACAGGTCAAGAGCCTACCCAAGGAATCCAAGTGAATTTAACTCCAGGCGTATAAATATGGACTTCTCTTAAGCTTTTAAGAATAGGTTAATGTCTTATAAACATTTGGGGCTCATCTACACCTATGGGCCTCCTGAGATGGGGGGAGGATCTTGGGTTTTCCAGCTTCCAGGATCCTCCCCCAGCATCCAAACACCAGCATGACGTCCCAGAAGTAAAGAAAGAAGTCGGGCGCGGCATTCCCCCCCCCCCCCCGAGGAGGAGCCAGTCATACAATTGTATGGTCCCAATACTTTTAAAAGGAAAAAAAATCAAAGTCCACGCCCCGGGAATGCCGAAAATGCTGCCCCCCACCCCCGATGGGCACGGAGCCCCCCTGGACAGCTCCATAACCATTTCCTGAGCCCCTGCTACTCGAGTGGAGCAGGTAGGACAGTCTTCCTGGTTGTCCTGGAACCATGGGAAAACCCGGGGTACGTGCCATCTATTTTATCCCGGGAAAAGTCAGTGGTTGTCCCCGGGATCCCCTCTGTATCATTTGAATGCACAGGGACGACCTCAAGCTGACGCCAGGATAAATGGATAGTGCAGACATGCCCTTGGTGTTTGAATTTTGAAGCAATTTTAATCATAGAACCAGAATTGGAAGTGGCCTTCGAGCCCACCCCTCTGCTCAGTGCAGGAATCCATTTTAAAGCATCCCTGACAGATGGTTGTCCTGTGTCTGTTTAAATACTTCCAGCGTTGGAGAGTCCACCACCTCTGTTGGTTCCATTATCTGACTGCTCTGACTGTTAGGATGTTTTTCCTAATGTTCAGTCAATATCTGCCTTTCTAACTTAATTCCTGTATTTCATCTCCTACAGTCCTGAATAATACAGAACAGGTTATGGCGTCTTCTGTGTGAAAACCCTTTAGGTACTTTAGAAGTGCTATCATGTCCCCTCTTAATCCTCTCATCTCAAGACTAAACATACCCAGTTCCTTCAATCTTTCTTCATTGTTTTTAGTCCCCTGATTATTGTTGTTTCGTTTCTCTAAATTCATTCTAACTTATGGGATCTTTCTTAAAGTGTGGTGTCCAGAACTGTATTCGAAGGGAGGTCTGACCAGTGCAGAGTAAAGTGGAACTATTACTTCCCCTGACTTAGAAACAATACTTCTGTTGATGCAACCTAAAATTACATTTGCCTTTTTTACAGTCACATCACACTGCTGACTCTGGCTGCCTCTACAAGAGAGGTTTAAAGCTCTTTCAAGGCACTTAAAAAAATTTACCTCTACAAGAACGGAGCGCAAATCGGGCGTAGAGGCGCGTTATCTCTCCGATTATGCGCATTATCGAATGCGCGTTAAATCGCGAGTTTTATTTTGCTCCGGCTGTTAAAGCGCATTTTGACTATGTGAACAAGCGCTTATGCGCATTAACTACTTGTAAAGCGCATTTTGGTCATCCATTAATGCGCTTCGCCGCCTCTCGCCGCCTCTCGTGCAGAGGTATTAGGTGTAAATGCGCTTCAGCGATTATGCGCATAATCGCCTAACCGGGCGCAAAAGCGAATCCTTGTAGAGGGGACCTCTTATTCAGCTTGTGATCAGCTACAACTTCAAGATCCTTTTCACACGTACTATTGTCAAGATATTTGCCATCATCCAAAGCAAAAGTATAGTTACAAACTAAAAGTATTTCATACTACAGGAGCTGCATATTCAAAATTCCTACCTTAACAGATAAATGTTCCATGCACACAGCAACAATCTGCTAGGGTTCTGTCAATCATAATCCACTAAAGATACTACTTGAATCCAGGCTACCCAGATTCGGTGGATTTTACTCCACTTTTTGCTGCTATATAATGTAACATGTAGAAATAAACATAGGAGAAATCCATCCTATCATTTCTTTCACATACTTTTTCTTTTCCACCATTTCTGGGACATCTACGTATAGAATTTTCCAGCTTTACACTGATATAGATTTCTTCTACACAAACCAAGAAATGGTGAGAAGTGTAGTTTGAAAATAGAAGACCAGGAGGTATGGACCTACTGAGCTGCAGAAACGTGTGCATGTTTGACAACTGGGGTTACCTTTTGATCCTGTAACTTGCACAGTCCTCGAGGATATCTTGCAATACTGTTCCTGTAGCTTTTAGCCTTTTGCCAGTCTTCATTCCACTTCTGAACCTTGTACTGAGGCTTATACTTCATAATCCTTTCCAGGATGGCATGATTCTCTTGGCTTACTCTTAGCAATTCTCGCTCTCGTTTTTCTCTGTTTAAGCTAAAATATAAAATATATAGTAATGCAAGTAAAGAGGCAGCTACACTTCTAAGGGCACAATCCTATGCATGTTTAGACAGAAAAGGTCCTACAGTTTCCAGCATGGCCTTGCCAGCATGGCTGGTTGGAGAGATTCTGGGAACTGTAGGACTTTTTTCCCCATCTAAACATGTGAGGATTGCACCTTTAGTATAGTTGCTGCTAGTGAATACTTTATGTACTAAACAGTAGTGACTAGTTTATGTACAAAACAAAATGAATATCAATAAAATGGGAAATATACAAACCAATATGTAAACACTAACATAGTACACATTTCCCTCTACAAAACTGTTTGCCAGCTAGTCTGTGTGTACATACAAGTACACAGAAGCTAGCTGGCAAACGTTTTTGTAGAATAGTGCACTTTTTCTAGTTACCTGCAGGACTGTTGTAGGCTAAATTCTAATTATGTTAAGAGCATCAATAAGCTACTGTCATGGTTTTATAGCTTTCTGTGAAGCTCTTCTTCCCTAAAATGGAATAGCAGCACAAAATATTCTCAGTCATTCAGCATACAGCAGAGAAAAATCTGCCACACTTTGTGCTTGAAATTATCTTTTCCTGGTGAATCCTCAAATGTTCTCTTGACAGATGTTCCTTCCTACTGCTTGTGCTAAGCAGCTTCCATGAAGGAGTTAAACTGAGTTCATGACTCTGCTTTGTCACCCCCATACTGATGTAGCTCAACAGAAATGCTGCTGCTTGCCCCAGGTAGACCTTCTGAGTACCACCAACCACCCTCTGAATGTCCGCCTGCTGATTATTGATTCCTTCCCCAAATCATGAATATTCCAATACATCCAGATTAATATTTGGAAGATGTTCTTGGTTAATGTCCCTTTGGATTTTGTAGAAGTCTCACTAGCGTAAGATCTAAAATCTCTGGTTTAAAGATTCCTATGGATAGCCTTCCCCAACATGATGCCCTCCAGAAGAGTTGAACCACAACTCCCGTTATCAAAGGCCAGTGATGGGGATTGTAGTCCGACACATCTGGAGGGCACCAGCGTGTGGGAAGTCTAGAACAATTCTGAATTAGTTGCACTGAACCTAACTGCTCTGATTCATAGGTTCCTAGTACTTTCTACAATTTATCTTCTATTCTCTAACACCCGTTTTATCATTCCGCTTCCCTTTATTTTTAAACAGAGATGTCTGACTCAATTAAATGCTTACTCTGTGACTTTTCAACATTATCTTAAAATGACTCCTTCCCTTCCATTAACTGATTAAATGAACAGAGAGATTTTAAAAGAAGAATGATCATTGGACTTTCCACTAAGCTTTGGAAGCTACAGGGCATGTCTGTGAAACAGAACAAGAGCTTCTTATTAATGTAGGTCTTTATTCACTGTCATGGTTAACACTGTCAAAATAATTGGATAACTCTATAGTATAGAGTCTATACCATTCTCATTGCAAACTTTACCTTTTGGCCTCATATTCATTTTTGTTATCAATTCTTCCTCTAGTCCTTATGATGTAAGCGATCTTCTCCAGCAGCAAACGATTGTCTCGCTCAATGACTGACAGACGCTCCTGATCCAGCTTAAAACATTCAAAAAGACGAACAGGCATTTATCGTGTGCTCATCGTCCTCTACTCATGGTTGTTTATGGGTTCTTTAGACGACTATGTGACCCTCAAGTTTCCCTTCTGTGGCTAAAGAGCACTTTTGGCGAGTTTTTGTTAGAGCAGGGGAAATGCAGTATTCAATTCTAAAAGCAAAAGAAATCACTTTTTCACTTGTATTTGTGTTATACTGCTATACTATAGTTCCACCTAGAGGTTATGTAGTGGAAAAGCAAGAAAGGAAACACTCGTCCAATGCTCAGATCTCAATTCTGTGATGAAACTGGAAGCAGAATACAGCCAATTAACAGCCTCACATTGAAAGCACGTAGAAACTGATCATGTGCCTTATATCCACTCAAATAAAAGAAGCTATAATGCACGTCTCCCACTCCACATCTGCAATTTTGCCTGCTGTGGAAAAGGATATAAATCCTTTATTATGAGATAAAGATGTACAAGGATATAAAAATAACAAAGTGCTGTCACATCTTCAAGACTAACAAATATATTGTGACACCAACCCATAAAGGGCTCCTTTAAATGTGTGATTTATAGCATGCTCGTGACTGGCCACTCACGGAAGTTTGCAGTTCATTTTGTCTCTGCACATCTCCTGCTCCTTTCACCACCTCCCCCCCCCCCCGGTTATTCTGTGTGTGTTTTTTTATTTAAAAAAAACGTATATTTCCCATTCTTCTGAAATATCTTGGGATTTCCTACCATGTGTAGCTGAAGTTGCGCTACAAAACACCCACTAGAGGGTGCTGCTCCATTCAAGTATATGAGCAGGGAAGTTTTCAATTACAGACCACATGGTCGCCCCTTTCCTCCCATGTAATTTAGCTCATTACAATTGCAGAAGAAAAGCCGGAAGTAAAGCTCCGGTTATCAAACACAATTTCCCTTTAATCTAAAGAAACCCACAAGCTTATGTCACAATAAAACTGGCTATCTTTAAAGGGTGCTTCACTCTTGCTTTTGTTACAACAGACTATAAACAGCAACATACCTTGAGTTTTCTTAGCTTCAAATGAAGATGCCCATATGTTGCAGGAGTAGAGGTGTCTATGACAGGTTTGGCTGTCTGGATCTGCAGCAGAAAATAAAGGCTTTTATTTTTAAATTTAACCATGGAATGAAAGGGAATCTCTGTATTAGTGTAGTGTTTAACAGCTGATGGTCCCTGCTTCATGTCTCATTTTATCTATGAACCCACTGGCTGCTGATAGATAAGCCTTTATCTATCAGCCTCTTCTCCATTATATGGGAATAATAAGAATAATATTGGCTTTCCTTCCAGTGGGGTTGTGAGGATTGTTGTGACAATGTAAGTGCTTGTAACACTTACAGCAGCAAAATACTACACACGTCTTCTCAAATGTTCAATGGGCTTTTTCCAAGGTAAGCCCCAGATGTTAAGTAGCAAATCTGCATAGCATTGCAGCCTTAGAAAGACATCTGCAATCCTCTGCATGTTTACTCAGAAACAAACCCGATTGTATTCAGGAGGTCTTACTCCTACGAAATTGCACTCTCTGGCAATTTGGACTCAATGGGACTTATGTCTGAGTAGATACATATAGGATTGCATTGTTAATTTATTATTTACCAAATTTGTATTCCACTCCTCTTCGTTCCTGCCTATTTTGAACCACTACCCTCCTTCATATATTACCTTTGTCTATCTGGCCTTTATCACATGTACCATTCCCCCCCCCCCCGATTGCTTCTGCGGGTTCCCCCTCTGTTTCCTATGCGAATCTAGCGTTTTGAATCACATGTGGTCGGTTTTGCTCCGATACCTCAGCTCAGCCTGTTGAAGGCCTTTATCACATGTGCAATTTTAAGCACACTCACTGCGACTTTGATCCAGATCTTCAGCGAGGGACTTGCATGACATGGTCCCCCTCGTGCTATTCTCGTGCCCTGAGTGCTCCATTTTTAGTTTCTGTTTCGATTTAACCCTGAATGGGCAAAGTCCACTTCAGGCAAGATCAGCAGGCTGAGCTGAGGTATCGGAGGAAAACCGACCACGTGTGATTCAAAAGGTTACACTCGCATAGGAAACGGAGGGGGAACCCGCAGAAGCAAACCGGGTAGGTGTGATAAAGGCCCCACTTTCCTGAACTTGCCTGAAACGGACTTTGCCGTTCAGGGTTAAATCGAAACAGAAACTAAAACCTACGACCTCAGGGCAAGAGAGCAGCAGGAGGGAAACTACCTCATGCAAACCCAGCACTGAAGACATGGAGCAAAGCTGAGGTGGGTGTGCTTAAAACCGCACATGTGATAATGATCTGTGTTTCTAACACCTCTTTCCTTCATTTGTTTTGCGTTCATATCTTCCCCTCTCCATCTTGTAGCTCATTATGAATGAAATGTCAGGGTGTGTTTCCCTACTCCCACCAAATAACAGATGATTGCTCCTGCTTTAGTAACAATAAAGGCACATTCCATAAGTAAATATTTGCATGGCGCTTTCTCTGGGGGACTGTGCCTTTTCAAAGTCATTTACCCTGAGATGTATAAATAACAGCAGAGTATTAATGCAATCAAATCAAATCATTGCCACCTAAACATTAAAAAAAAATTCCTGTGGCAACAAAAAGGAGAACTACATTGTCATGCAATGGGAATGCCAGAAGAATACAGCAGTTCAGCGCACAGATTGCAGGTTTTTTCATGCCAAATCTGTGCTCCCCTTTATAACTTGTAACCACACGCAAAGCCATTGTGTAGCAAAACCTGCTCCTGATCTTTGCTACTTGGCTTTATTACGATGATCCCATTAGAAGGCAGAATGATCAAACCTGCGTGCTGGACTGAGCAGCCTAGGAACTGGCGCTGGCACTTATGATCCGAAAAGCAATATAAGGTGCAACCAAATAAAAGTGAAAAGCATTATTTACTTAGGGAGAAATCCAATGCATGTTGAGACAGAAAAGAACTCCCAGTATATTGGGACTTATTTCTGACTAAACGTGCATAGGATTGTGCCTTTGGTGATACTTAGAGCAGACCCATTGAAAACAGACATGACCAAGTTACAGCTCAGTAGGAAGAGCAGCCTGTGTATGGTTCTAAGGCTGAGGGCTTGAATCCCCTGTGTGGCCAGGACTCTTTCACCGTTCCAGAATCTATTTTAGATATGCAGCGATATATAAATATTGTAAATAATAAATAAATCTCATTGATTTCAATAGGTCTACTCTAAGTACTGGCTCCAACCCATTATGAAGATTATACAAAAGTCAAGAACCTAAATTATTTACCTTTTACATGCATACATTTATGCATTCACAAATAAATTGCAGTAAGGGTTAATTTTGTCTCTTAGCAGTGATCTTTATACCTAAAAAATGTAGAGATATCCCAAACTGCACTTTAAATCAGGGGTGAGCAATGTGTGGCCCTCCAGATATTGTTGGATTGCAACTCCCATCATCCCTCACCATTGGCCATGTTGGCTAGGGCTGATGGGAACTACATCCAACAACAGCTGGTGGGCCACAAGTTGCCCACCCCTGCTTTAACTAATCATATGAGGACCTCATATACTAATTAAGCTTTCCCTATGGATAAACATGGATAAACTTACAAAGGCAAAATCCTAAACAGTAAGTTAGGAAGAGTCAGCTAACAGTTTGATTTTAGCAATATAATTAGATTTTATTTTCCTGGGCTTTTTATCCATTACATTTACACAAGAACAAAACCCACTGCAGCCAAATGCAGGATTGTTGTTTAATGGTACAGAAAAGTTTTAATGTTTTCCTTGAGCACAATTAGACTATTTAATTACTTAATGACCTACAACTGGAGGAAATCAGATTTAGATTGCATACAATACGAAGGATGTTCAGAAGGATATTGCACAATAGTTAATTGCAGAACTAAAAAGTAAGGTTGTTTAGCTGCTACTTCTTCATTTAGGTTCAGGATGTTGTGATCTAGATAATAAACTGATTCCAGGCATTAATTTTAACAAAAACTGGTGAATAATAGGAAGGATATAACCCCTTACCTATCTCATAAAATTGCAATGAAACATTGAAAAACAGTGTGCAAATTAGATATAATCTTTATTTTGATGAATTCAGAGAAAGAGAAAGATAGATAAATGGTCAGCTAACAAAAAAAAAGCTGTTTTCCTATCCACTAGTTGGATTGAAAGATGGAGATGAATCTTACTAAGCCAGTAATGTGCTGTAAATTATATTTGCATTTCAGTTTTCCTCCACAGAGCGCATACATGTGATTTCCCCATATTATCCTCACACAATCCCATAACAGACTGGCAGAGGATGATGGCAGGTTTATGGTTACTCATTGAGGTTCATAGCTAAGCAGGGATTTGAACCCAGGACTCTCCCCCTGCCCCACCACTGCCCTGCTCCAGCGAGCCATGGTCTTTTCCAGAATACTCCATTCCATTCCCCTCTTCTCTGCTCCATCCTCAATAGTCACTAATCAGCATTCTCTGCCACTCAGCAGTCTCAGTTCTCATTGGGCTGTTTTGGATGCCCCCTCCTTAGGGAGGTTTTTCTAAAGACTGTTTGTATTTCTCCCTCTTGTGTGGTTGTGCTGGTGTCATTTTGGCTACATAAGGACCAGCACTCAACTCTATAGTCTGGAAGAAGAGAAATGAATAATAATATAATATAACCTCTCAATATATTAATTTGTCTATGGCTCAATGTATCCACAAATGTATCCACACCAAGGAAGAAAGGGAAATAATAATAATAATAATAATACATTTATGTCTTACCTGCCTCTCCCTTTGGATCGAGGCGGGGAACAACATTAGTATAACAATACAATAAAAATCAAATACATAAAATTAATTAAAAGAGCATATAAACCAATACAATATCAAGATAACAATCAACACATCTTAAAATTCTTGGTTTAAAATTCATCTGGGTAGGCCTGCCAGAAGAGGCTAGTTTTTGTAGCTGTCTTAAACTTGGAGAGAGAGTTAAGTTGACGAATCTCTTCCAGCAGGTCATTCCACAATCTGGGGGCAACAGAAGAAAAGGTCCTCTGGGTAACAGTTGTCAGCCTAGTTTTAGCTGACTGAAGTAAGTTCTCCCCAGAGGACCTGAGTGTGCGGGGCAGATTGTACGGGAGAAGGCGATCCCGCAGGTAACCTGGACAATGCTAATGATATATATAAGCAAAGGCACATTAGAAAGGTTCTTGGTATGCAATAAAATTGTGACAAACTCGTAACACAATTTATAAAAGCAGAAAATAATCTCCTGATTACAGTGCTAGCAAAAATGGGCAAAAGGGACAAGCATGGTCATTTCAAAGATTTCTTTGCAGAGCTCACAAAAATTGATCCTCCATGCAATCCAGTGCAGTTGTTTTTTACAATATTTTGGCAGATTTTCTGAGCTGCCAGTGCAAAGGTAGCAAATTTGTTAGTAATAACTTTACAATAATCTGCCAATAGATTGCAAATAATGTCAGCCAAAGGCCAAACTGCTGTTGCTTTCAGTAGGGCCCCTCCCCCCATAAGTGAGCAATATCAGTGGAGGCTGGTGCCTCTGATTTCAGTAGGGCTGTGAATCCATTCTGGGTTTGAGTTAGACCAGCCAGAACTCTAAAGGAGCTATCCAAGGTGCTGAACCCTATCTCTGGCTGATTCTGACAAAAACCCAGAATGGATTCACTGCCCCACCAAAATCAGAGCACCAGTCTCCACTGGACAACGTAGAAAATAATGTACCGTATCTTCTATTTTCACAGAGCCACAAATACAAACATGTTGAACATGGGGGAGGAGGGGAATCCCTTTATATTTTCCTTCCAAATATGCTGAAGACATTATTTTGAAGCGAAGAGCTGCAAAGGCCTTTCTGAGTGTAAAAATAGTTAGATCCTGAATGTGCTGTTGTAAATCGTGTTCTCTCTTAAAGATAATAAATTATGGTGAGAATGCTTGGAGCTGACTAGGAAGGACATTTTCTTGACAGACTCCCTCATAGTTTGATCTCTCTACCTTATATAATATAGCAAAAGCCGCCCAAAATAATTTTCTGAAGAAGAAAAGCACTAAATTAAAGGGATAATTTTCACCTTTATTGTCAAACTCAAGGATATTTTTCCTTCCATATTCCTTTTTAAGCCTGATTTAGTTTTATGGGCTTTATAAGTGAAATAATAATAATAATAATAATAATAATAATAATACACAAGCTCCAAAACTAGCCTAGAAAGTTCTGCTGGAGGATGAGTTCTAATGTACTTTTACCAACACTGATTAACCTTTGTGACAGGAAAACAACTATATATCATTTGTGAGAATTGTTGCATGAGTATTACTTTTCTTTCCAGGTAGGGTACATGGATTGAGGAGTTCTGAACTATATTACTTTAGCAGAAAAACACCCATTGATAAATGCATCCATGGCTTTTCATCATGGAAATTAATGTACATGAAAGAAAAAGTAATGTACAAAGTGACCGACAGTTCCTGTGGGAAATGCTGCATTTTACTTGGAAGTATTTTGAGATTGGATTGATTTTCTATATCTAAACTCTCGGCATGGAATTGAATTTTGGTTTAAAATGTGGAGTTGAGAGGGAGCAATGTAGAGTGTATAACTGAAACAGCAAGGGAAGCGATGGCTAATCATTTGTGTCCTTGGCAGAAATGCAAAGGTATTTCCTTTTCAACAAGTTTGGCTTTTTGCATGGTTCCTGTGCTCTCTGTTATCAGAGAAGTTATACTTACCTTTTTCTTGTGTTCTTCATATGTAGCTTTGTCCCACTTTTGCTGAAGATATTTATTGCCACATGGCAAAATTGGCTGGTAGGCTCGATGCATCTTAAAACAACATAAAATAGCTCTAAATCTGGACTCCTTCAAAGAGGATGAGTCATTAGCTAGAGAACCTTCTTGAGCTGAGCTCTAACAACTGTGGTGTGTTTGCAGCGGGTCATGTGGTGGTTGTCATGGTATCACTGAGGCAAAAAATTGAATAGCTAGTGGTAGCCTTTTGAACAATATGTTGGGGAAATAGCAAACAAGAACTAAAGATCTAAAACAAAGATTCCAAAGGATACCCTTTTCAGTTCCATTAATCCCTGGAACAATAACACTTTTGTGATCTTGCTTAGCACTTCAGCAATTAAAGAAAAGTAGTGGGTCAGCTAGTAATACTTTTTATAGCATTGCAGGTATATATGGGTTTGCACAAATGTAGTTTAATATAACCTACACAATACACACAATAAAGTGCACCTTCCATTATTAACATGTTAAAAATGCTTCTCTGCTAAAGACTTCCTTGTACATTTCATAATTATGTGGAAACTACTCCCACGTAGAAAACAATAAGCAACAACTTGTACATCACCACACATATGGGATAATTGTTGCATGTATGGACACAATCCTCTTGCAATGAGAAAACAATGCATATAATCACTACATGTGAAGAACCATACATCTGCATAGCATGAAGGAAGCTTGTAATAGGTGCATGCACTTTCTAAAACAATTTAAAATTATGTTTGAAACTGCTCACATTCCTGCTTGAAACTGTGCTCCCAAAGTGTCAGGAGTTACTGCAGCTAGAACCAGGAACATCTGTTTTGGGGTTCAGCTGCCTCATGTGGTAAGCCAACAGAGCTACAGTTTAGACTAGGGATGTGCACTGACCCCCCGGATCGGATCGGATAGCGGATCGGAATCGGACCTGGGGGGTCGGATCGGATCGGATCGGATCGGAGGATGGTCGGATCGGATCGGACCGGATGTCCGATCCGGATCGGACGCCATTTTGAATGCTTTTTCCCATAGCCAAGTATTGTTTTACAAAAACGCCTATAACTTCTTCATTTTTAAAGATAGAAGGATGAAACTTGGGGACATTATACACTGGTTAGGGATAGTTATCTGTGAGAAATTTCAGAAAGATTGGTGCATGCGTTTTGTGGCAATTAATTGTTTAATAAATACCCAGAAATGCCTATAACTTTGTCATTTTTAAAGTTACAAACATGAAACTTTGCCACATTGTAGGTGGTACCTTGGGACCTATCTGTGAGAAATTTCAGAAACTTAGGTGCTTGCCTTGTGTGGTAATTAATTTTAGAAAAATGGGTAGTAGTGGGGTAAATACATTTACGCCTCCCATTTTTTTATTTTTGAAGATACAAACAGGAAACTTGGGCACATTACAGGTACCACTTGCCTTGATATGTGTGTGAAATTTCAGAAACATTGGAGCTTGCCTTGTGTGGCAATTAATTTTTGAAACAATGAGGAAAAAAACACCTATAACTTTGTCATTTTTAAAGTTACACACATGAAACTTTGCCACATTGTAGGTGGTACCTTGGGACCTATGTGTGTGAAATTTCAGAAACATAGGTGCTTGCCTTGTGTGGCAATTAATTTTTTAATAAATACCCAGGAATGCCTATAACTTTGTCATTTGTAAAGTTACACACATGAAACTTTGCCACATTGTAGGCGGTACCTTGGGACCTATGTGTGTAAAATTTCAGAAACGTAGGTGCTTGTATTGTGTGGCAATTAATTTTTGAAACAATGAGGGATTCATTGGACAGCACTTGCCCATAGGGATTCATTGGACAGTACTTGCCCATAGGGATTCATTGGACAGTACTTGCGTATAGGAAATCATTGGAAAGCACTTGCCCATAGAAAATCATTGGAAAGCACTTTCCCATTGAGAAATACAGTTATGCCTCCCACTTTTTTATTTTTGAAGATACAAACAGGAAACTTGGGCACATTGTAGACTGGTTAGGGATAGTTATCTGTGAGAAATTTCAGAAAGATTGGTGCATGCGTTTTGTGGCAATTAATTTTTTAATAAATACCCAGGAATGCCTATAACTTTGTCATTTTTAAAGTTACATTCATGAAACTTTGCCACATTGTAGGTGGTACCTTGGGACCTATGTGTGTAAAATTTCAAAAACGTAGGTGCTTGCCTTGAATGGCAATTAATTTTAGAAAAATGGGTAGTAGTGGGGTAAATACATTTACGCCTCCCATTTTTTTATTTTTAAAGATACAAACAGGAAACATGGGGACATTACAGGGAACACTTCACTTGATATGTGTGTAAAATTTCAGAATGATAGGTCCAGGCATGTGGTGGCAAGGTGTCTGCACACACCACTTTGAAGACTGTAGAAAATTTCTCCCGTAACGATCCTAGCGAGAGAGAGTGATCCTAGGCTCAGCCGTTCTGCTTAAGTAAAAAGGGAAAGTATCAATCAAAGCAGACACGAGCCAAGTGCTACTTTGTTTCGCCTTTTGTAATGGATACTACCTCAGTTGCAGCCAAGCGTGCAAGGATCAAAGAGATGAGAGAAAGTGTTTCCTTCTTCTTCCCGGGAGGCGGGAGGGTGCAATTGACAGCCCCAGCCTCTGTGTAAAAAAGGTTAATAACTTTTAATCTAAAAAATTCGTAGCCACCAAATGCCTGGACCTATCATTCTGAAATTTTACACACATATCAAGTGAAGTGTTCCCTGTAATGTGCCCCGATTTTGGGGCGGATCGGATTCGGATCGTGGATCGGATCCGATCCGATGCACACCCCTAGTTTAGACCACACTTCCTAGAGCCCTCCAGATCTTTTGAACTACAACTCCCAGCATTCCTGACCATCGAACCTGCTGTCTAGGGTCGATGGGAGTTGAAGTCCAAAACATCTGGAGGGCTTGAGGTTAGAGAAGGCTGATTTAAGATGTCTTCTAGATCCATTAAATATTTCATTGGGCCCTCTTAAATCAGAAGGGCTACAAAGGGGTTTATTTTTGGGCTAAGACTTTACCTGAGTAACAAAGAGGTTCATCAGATGAGCGTTTTACCACACGCTCACTACTGCCCACTTATGGATATGCACGCGCCCTTTAGATGACATCATCCGCCTCCCTCGTGCCTCCCGCTCCTTCCACTCGTTTTTCCGTAGCAAAATAGACCCTTTTTAATGCAACTTTTTTTTTTAAAAAAGGAATGTGTTGTGATCTGCTGTGTGCAGGAAAAGCTGCGCTATAAAAACAGCCTCTGAATGGGCCACACAGTCTTTGTTTACTTCCTCTCTCTCCTCTGGGAAGAATGAGGAAGTGCAGCGAATCGACCGTAAGGAAACGTGATTTCCCCGCCATGTGATGGCGCTCAAAGTCTTACTGATTGGAGTGTGTGTTTCTGTGTGGTCTTCAGAAGTGATTCCTGGCCCCCAACTAACAGCTGCTTATGGTTCAGCCTTACCACAGAGTTTTGTGTTTTTTAATCACGCCACCTAATCTATATGCTACAAAGAGCTTGAAGATGTTGGTGAAGGCCTTTTATTAAGGTGACGATTGTGTACCTAGAAGAAACAGCTTGGCTTTCTATTAAAACACAAGTTTACTCATTGTTGACATCCAGTAATCTGGACACTGCTGGCCCAACTGCAAAATATGCCATTCAAAACGTAAATTGGACTGTCTGGTTTTTACAGTTGCAGCTGGCCTCTGCTGCTATTGAAAGAGCAAAGGAAGAGGCAAACCTCAAGCTAGTGCTAGAGATATATATTTTGTGAATGTCCAATTAATTTTTGGCAGTACACCAAACAGAACTCAATATAGTTGTGTCTGCTGTTCCACAGTAAGATATATGAAGACCCTTTGTCCCCCCAAAGAATACCAGTGATCAAAACATGTCGGGCATTCTTCAGAAAACAAGCTGGCACCCTGCAATAGGGATGTGTATCGTATTGTTGAAATGTACGATAACGATACGATACGGGCATTATCATGCATGTGTTTAACGATAACGATACGATACAAAAACCTATGATAATCAACAGAGACGATAATTTTTGGGTGATTTTATCATTTTATCGGACTGCCATGTAAATATACCTATAACTTCTGTATTTTAAAAGTTAGAGGCTTGAAACTTGGTCACAGTGCTTATGGTGTATGCCTAAGTATGTGTATGAAATTTGATATCGATCCCTCCAACCCTCAATTTTATATGAATTTATAAAGATCGTTTCACTTCTGACAGATCAGAATGACAGCTCGCCACGTGCGTTCATTCAGACCTGTCAGAACGGAAACGATCTTTTAAAAATTCATATAAAATCGAGGGTTGGAGGGATCGATCTCAAATTTCATACAAATACTTAGGCATACCCCATAAGCACTGTGACCAAGTTTCAAGCCTCTAACTTTTAAAATACAGAAGTTATAGGCATTTTTTTCTTTAAAAATAGGGCTGCAAAAATATCATTTTTTTCACGATAATTATCGTGAAGATGATATGGTTCACCTACGATATGAATGAAGATGATAATTTTTTTGGTCCGAAATGACGATAATGATAAACGACGATATTTTTTGGCGTGCACACCCCTACCCTGCAATCATAGCAAGCAAGTGGCTAGGGATAAACAACACTGTGCATGAGTCTCACCCATTTTACCTTCTCATTAACCCAGAGGTATATTTGGCTGAGAGATAGTGACAGGCCCAAGGTCACCCAGTGGGTTTCATGATTAGGAGGTGATTTGAACTTAAGTCTACCTGAGGTCTGTCTTCACTGTGCTGATTTGGCTCCGCTAGGCCACTAATCCCTGCAGTTTCGCTGGTGCGGGGTGGCAGCAAGTTATCCATATGGAGGGAGGCAGCGCAGGATTTCCAGCAACCGTTAAGCTCACCAAGCCCACCCCCTCCCATGGCTTCCAGTGACCAATGGCAGGTCACTTTCCACCCGGGAACACCCCCTGGAGCAGCACCTGATTTAAGACACACAGGGAAGATTTGTGCTGACCTTGCTTGGGCAGGAAAATTGGGGATAAATTCCCAACTTTCTGCTCCGCATCTTTGGCACTTTGCTCTGGAGGTTGCTCTGAATTGGCAACTGCATCATATAATCGACACAGCGCAGATTCAGAGCCATCCTGGGGCAGAGACAATGTATAGACAGCCCCCCAGTCCTAATCTGGCATTGTTACCACTACACAAGATTCTGCCACTGCTAGGTTCTGTCGACAACTTGCTAGAAGCTCTCAGGTTTCAGTTTGAAGCCAGTTTTGATCTATCAGATGCTGTCTCAACTATGCCTTCTTCCAGGCTCAACCAGTCAGGATCTACTCTGTCCCAATTCTCCCCCTAAACAGTGGGGTGGCATCTCTATTCCGCTTTAGTTCCAGCTTCCACACAGGGGGGTGATATTCCTAGCCATGTGTCTTTTGTATACTTATTGAATCTGCCTGGTGGAGTGGGAATACTTTGTAGGAGGAAGTCGGGAGAGATTAAATGCCTGTCAGGAATGCTAAGCTTGGTGCTTCCTCTCACTTGCTCTTTCTGTCTCCCTAATTTGTCAGAACATTAGTGCAGGGTTTGATGTGGTGAACTGTTGAGCAATCTGACACAGTGCAGCACATTTAACGCAACATTTTACAGCTGATCTTTCCCACTGCAGTTCATGGCATTCCACAGTTGAAAGGCTGGATGCACAGTTCATGCGTTCAAAAGACGTGCTTAAACTTTTTTCTTTTTCCTGAACTGAAATCTTAACAGTGTGTGACTTGCAGGAATTTAATACATTGAAAGAGTACAGAAAATCTCTCTCTCTCTCTCTCTCACACACACACACACACACACACACACTATTTTGTGTTGTGCAGACACTCATAGGTCTTCTACCTCTGTGGACGATCTTTGTAGTCTAATTGAAGTATAATTGGCATTGAGGGAAGATCCATTATTTTCAAGCTGCCTTTATGACAACTGTTTTTAAGATGTTTTTAATGATGTATTTTTCTTGTTTTTTAAAATTTTTAACTGTTGTGATTTTTGTGTTTTATATTGCTGTTGTTCCCCGCCTCGATCCGGAGGGAGAGGCGAGTTAAAAATAAATATTATTATTATTATTGGTGCCATTGCATTAAGTCGTGTGATGGCCAACTTGGAAATCCATGAGCCAGATCTGGCACCATGTGGGTGGCCCCTACCCAAACAAGATACGATAAAATGTTTTAGCCATGATTTCAATCATTTTCAAGGTTGGAAGTTTAGAATATCTCTTAAGTTACATGTTACATCTCTCTTTTTTATTTTTTTGTATACTATGTAAATGTACATACTATTTTGTGAGTACTTCTATGCCTGAGCACAACTGCTCCGTAACTAGAAACCCGTTCCTGCTAAATGGTGGCAATGCTCTCATGGAGCTGGAAGAGGATCAGTTGGCACAGCAAAATACACTTTTGGTCCACAAATCAATGTCTTTAAAATTGAATGGCCCCTAGGCATATAGAAATTGTCCTTTCCTAATTCTATCTCCTGATTATCACCAGGAGAATATTAGTAGTGGTTATGTCTACACTGGTTTAAATACTAGCAAAATACAGACATGGATTCAATCTAAAGCAGACCTTCTTATCCAGGCACAATGTTGACATACTTCATCTTCAAAATTCTGGTAAGCTCCTAGAGCTGAACATAGCTATCCTAATGAGATATATTGCTAGTCCTGAGACACTATCTTGGAACAACATTCTTGTATCAACAACCTAAAATGCCATTGGCCATTATTGCCATGATAGCCCATCTTCAGCCCATTAATATTTAGGTCAGTCACACATGCCATGGATATCTCTTTGTGTTCCATCACCTGAATACCTCTGATAAAGAATTACATTTGAGGTGATGTGGTCATATTGCAGTCTTATCAGGTAATATGATAGCTTTTCCTGGGATGTTTGATCTGGGATGGTCCTTCAATACATGCAAACCATAATCTCATATGGCATTTATTCAAGTGGTGAATATGCACAAGTGAACTCAACAAATGTTGAGACAGGCAATACGGTGATACACTCTGCACATAATATAGGCTGTGTTTGTATCAGTTGCCCTTTTATATCTGTTTTTGATAAAAGGAAATCCTTTCTGCAGTACAGATGAAATATTCAGAATTGCAGTGAAACAATAAGTCTGTGTGTGTGCTTTTGTGTATGTTTGTGCTCTTACGTTTGTGTTTCTTTGATAGAAAACCAGCCACTGCTTTTTGGATTGCAGTTTCCAGTAGGTGGCTTGCTGCAGAATCTAGGTAGAAATGGCTGACTTCCCAGACTGTACATAGCAATATTGTGATATAGCTGTGACTTGTTTTGTCCACAGTGATTAGACTGCATAATTGACACAGATTAGCAACAGCTGTAATTTATCAGAATAACTTGCAATTATAGTTGCAGGAATCGAAGAAAGCATGGAATTAAAAGAACAAACCCAAAGAAAACACATAATAATATAATAAAACAAAGGAAACTGTTGAAATCCAAATTCTCCCCAATAACCACCTTGGCAACTGCTTCCTAGTATTGTGGTGCCCATCAGCTGTGTGACTGGAAGTGGTTTTACTGCAGGAGAACATTTTTATGAATGTTCCTTTGAGCTGAATAAGCAACTGACTTCAACTGGGAGTTCTCAAAACTGTTATAAACCGTTTTAAACCGTTTCAAAGCAATCGTGTAGATAGGATCTGGGTTGTTTGCAAGGAGGCAACAGTATCTCAGCAAACCACTCAATGGCCCTGTATGGCTGATCAGTATTGTTATGCCCCAGACTGCAGTCCCTTTTCCTCAGAACAAGTCTTGAGTTCCCAACATGCATGGTTAATGCAGGGTTGTGCTTGGAATCTGGATTAAACTCCATAACATGCACAGGTTGATGTATCTCGACTCATGCTCCTGTAGTACCGGTACTGTTTTATGATCTAGCAAGACGTTTCTAGAAATAGCTGGTTGAAGGCTGCACACTGTAAAATAATGGAAATGCGTATTTCTCCATTTGAACGTTTTTCTTTGGCCAAGAAAAAGACAAACAAAAAGTTATTTTGTTAAGATTGTTTTATATTGAATAGCAAAAACCTGATATCCTTGGCAGTTAAATTTTGTTCTGCTTCTATTCAATTCCCATTTGGGAACAAAGAGACTAACTATCTAAAACCCGTTAATGTTTATAAGCCTTGGGATGCACTTACACTGGTCCCTATGAATGCTCTACCATCTGCCATGCTAGAGAGGAGGTTCTATAAATATTTTTCATTGCAACCTTGTTGTCCTTGCAGCTCAAGGGATTTAAAGACTGCAGTGCATGTTTTTTTACATTGCAATTTCTATTGGGATATTACGAGAGAACTGATTGTGACTTTAAAGTTTTAAAGTGTTTTATTGGTGTTTTATTGGTATTTTAACGATGTGTTGGTTTTAAATGTTTTAATCAGTTTTGTATTTTGTGTTTGGTGCTGTTCCCCGCCTCGATCCGTTGGGAGAGGCGGGTAATAAATAAATATATTATTATTATTATTATTATTTATCTAAGTTTCCCAGCAGAGACAGTCTATTTTATATATTTTACTGTTTAGCCGACACCATTCCTGTAGTTACTGGGAAAGTTGCTACGTTCTTTCTGTCACAGTTGAGAACTCAGTTTACCTGTTTGTTATTTGCTCAGCATGGGTGATACATTGTTCTACATTTCTTTGTGTGCGTGCATGTATGTGTGTGTGTGTGTATATATATATATACACACACACACACACACACACACACTTTGTTGCTATATATGTTTTGTAAATATATCTTGTATACCTTGCTTTTTCAATCTGATCATGGACTGCAATAAGCAGACTTGGATTTAGATGTCTTTTCAGAACCAGGTGAAGACTTTTTTTTATTTACCCAGGCCGTTTAATAATTTGTTTGTAGCCTCTGCTAGTATTTGTTCTGTTTATTGCTCTGCTGTTTTAATCAGATTTGAGTGGTGGTGATGATGATGATGATGGTGATGATGATGAGTGGATTGTCGTTATTCATTTGTCTGTTTTGTAAGCTTCCCTGATAATTGAAACATTGAAGGATGTGGTTTGAATAATTTAAAATAAATTAAATAAAGCTCTTTCATGAAATGGCTGTTTTACTGAGGATAAGAGCAAAAGCCATGGAATAACTTTAATTATGAGTTGAGGTTGTGAAGAGGTTGTCTAGAGATCACTGGTCACGTTGTAGGCAAGACACAGGACTCCCACTTTATGTGTAACAACAAATGTAGGAAAGGCAGCAGCATGAGTTGTAGCAGTTTTTCAGTCTCTTGTCTGTATAACTTATCAACTGACTCATAGGCAAAATTCCAGATGCAAACAGATTTACATCCTACCAGCAGAGGGCATAGACACACTGCCTCTGGGACCATGAGAAGTGATGTGTGAATCCTCTCCAAGCCAAAGTTGAGAGAAAGGAATCAGTATCCGTGTTTCATTTCAGTTTCCAGTAAAGTTTCCAGTAAAGGATCCAGTAAAGGATAATTTCAGTTTCCAGTAAAGGATTAAAACACACACACACACACACACACACACATTTGTTCCAGAATCTAACAGGGCATCTTTGAAATATCTCTTTTTGGTGACTATGGTGAAGAAGTTATAACACACAAGAGTGTTGATAGGTTCAGTTACGTATGGACTGGTATGTGTCATGTTTTTGTTAGCTGTTTCCATTAAGGTAATTAGAAAATCTCTTAACTTCCTCTCAAGGGAAGCCTCTCATCTAGATCACTGAAAGGAAGTGATTTCCTTGCCTGGCAGAAATGAGTCACAGAAAACGACCTTCTGTGGATGTTTAATTGTTGCCTGATTTAGACTTCAGAATCCTCTACAGAATTACAATGTGAACCCATGAAGTTTGAGATGTAGAGCAGCAGTGAAAGTTGGCCTTGATCCTCAAAAGAACTTTTGAAATGTTCCATTTAAATCAGTGGAATTAATTACAGAATTGTTCCTTAGATAAAGAGCTGTGAGGAGAGGAAGACAGATTCTCTTAAAGTTCCTGTGTAAGAGAGCTGCTTATATTAGAAGACAGTAAGAGCCCTTTTATATGAAGCTTTTACTGTACACTCTTGATTGCTCTCTCACGGAACTTTGCAGGTCCTTTACATTATCTTCCCATCCTCCGGGGCCTGAGCCACTCTTTGCAAACGGTTCCCCGGCTTTTTTTTTTTAAGATCAAGGAAAGTGTAGTATGATTTAGAAATTGCGCAATTCTGCTATACCACAGCACCATTTAGTCATTGTGTAAAGAACCATATAGAAAGATAGAGAAAGAAAAACCCTGGGGGAAAACATGTGAAAAGGAGTTGATTTTAATTCTACAAAGAACCCAGAAGCAGAAGCCTCAGTAAAGGTGTAGGTTAAAAGCCTCATGAAGAAACACCCTACATCACCCCTGTAATATTCAGTACTTGAACTTCTGGGGAGGCAAGCTCTTAATTAAACTTGGGAATCTCACTTCAAATTTTCTCCAATTTTAACTAAATCATGCCCTTCTGTAGCCTTCAAGAAACAGTAGCTAAGAGCCCCCTCCTCTCTAATTCAAGCTCTGAAAGTGTTGCTTCAAATCCTTTTGAACTCAAATCTTTCTGATCTAGAGCAAAGGGACAGATTTTATTACAAATCTTTGGACTCGGAATTCAGTGGAGAACAACATTTGCTGTCCAACTGTACTGTATTATGGAGTTTACCATTGAAAGCATTAAATCGTTGTGCCATGTTTATTTAGGATATTTATATCCCATTCTTCAAATAGATGTCTCCCAGAGAAGTTTAAAATAATAAACACAATAAGCACTTTAATTTTTTTTTTTAAAAAATACATAGTAAAAAGAGAAGCAGCAGGACAAATGCTCTGTAGGCTGCCTTGGGAGGGCTTCTGCCCTGAAAGGTAGCTAAGAAATATTTAAAATAAATAAACAGAATAAGACAGAATAAAGGTTTAATGGTATAAAATACCTGAATGAATAAAAAGGGCTTCACTTGGTGCATCCACCAGGTCCATTGCCATGTGAGCCTCCCTGGAGAGAGCAGTCCATACTGTTGTAAAAATCTGAACAGATCTATGATTTTCATCCCAAAACATGTCCATTTCCCCTGACATGCATCTTACACGCATCTTACATGCATCCTACATGTGTTCGCTGACATGCACACCCAAACCGTCCACACACAGCACCCCAAAGCCCCATTCCCCACTGCCTGTCCATTATATCCATTTCTGCAAAAGTCAAGCTGCTTGCAAGGGATTTAGCAGCACAAGAACTAGGAGCTTCTCAAAATCACCATTCCTCCTTCTTCTCCAGGTCAGACTCCATTATGCACAATCAGAAACACATGTAGACTACTTGACTTAGAGGAACCAGGAGTGTGACTCATCCAGATGTGACCATAGCACACCTGGAGAGGGACAAAATGACCATATAAGGGAATGATAGAAGTGAAGGGACGTTGCAAAGCATCTCTGGGTACAAGTAAAATAGAACATGGCAATGCAACGCCACATATGGCCACTACTCAGGACTACTCGAGAGTAAAATAGAGTTGGCCAAATGATGTCACTGGGGCTATAAACCAATGGGATGAGGGCTGATGATGTGTAACTTTTAGAGTATAAGAGCATTGTTTGAACCTTGGTGTGGTGTGACTCTGGAAAGCAGCGTTAGCGTCCGGAGGTCACCTATTCTGCGCAGAATAATAAATTAGTTTCCAAAGCTTCAGGAGGTCTTTTGTCAAGTGTTTCATATCTGGACTTTGGACACTTGGGAATAGCATAATTTATGCAACATAGTCAAAGTGGCACAACCGAGAAGGCCCTCTCATGGGTCACCACCACCGTGCCTATTAAAGTGTGAGGAACCCAAAGTTTGGCCTTTGAGGAAGGTCTTTGTAACTAGGTAGGTTCGTGTGGGAGACAGCAGTCTCATCCCAAGCCATTTAGGGCTTCTTCTTTTTGCCAAAACATGCATAGAATTGCACGCTAAATTGATTTAAATTCTATTGACTTCAGCTATTGAATGGAAGCACTCATCTTATATATTTTATAGAAAAGTGGCTTTTTTTCTTCTTATATTCAAACACTTGTTTTCTCACAGTTTTATGGCAGCTGAGAAAGGCTAGATGATATTATCTCTTCAACAAGTGATTGCAATTCTTGCCTAACTTCTGCCTGCCATTCTGTACATATAATCTATGTCATCTGAACTAAAGAGCGAGGATTTCTGATGGGTCTATAGCTTTATAGTCATCCCAGCAGCCCAGCACATTAGAAAATCCTCAGCTGCCTATTAACCAAGATGTCAAAATGGTTTGCACTCCACCCTGATTTCTCATATGCCACCTAGAGTGCTCCACTCCTTTAACAAAACACTGGCTTAGGAATTTGAATTGCATTAAGTATACTTAAGGAATTCAAGGCATGGATCTAATTTCTTGGCATTATTCTGAGACTCAAAAAGTTACAGCAAGCTACGTGTAAGGGATGCAAACATTCCAGAGCAACATAATCACCTCAACTGATATAGAAAATGGAAGATGTTTTATCTCAACAGAAGGATCTCTTGGGACAACAACTTGTGTAATATGTTTTTCCCTCGTCTCTGTGCTGTTCTTCACCTTTTGCTTGCTCCAATGGAGCTCTGTGAAGACTAGATGAAGCTCTTCTGAGGACATTCAGTCCTCCACAGCTTGCACTCCAGTTCTTCAGCTTATGCAGTGGTCCTCCATCCACATGCTCTGTAATAAAGGCAATTCAAAGGCCACTGTGTACCATGCTGCTGCCCAACTAAATAAGTAACTTCAGCAGGAGATTCATGTGTACCATACTGGGCCTGACATTTAGAGGAACTCTCTTTGTAAGACATTGTTGTGCTCAATTGGGAGCATGGGAAGTAATGTGTTGCAAACACTAAGTGAGAAGGAAGTACTGGGGTGCTATGTCAATGCAAGGTGAACCAGTCCAACACATTTTCAAATATAATCACTGAATTATTACTAGGAATATCAGAGAAATCTGCAGCAGATTCAAATTGGTTCGTATTTCTATGAATCTGGCCTGCGGATTTCACAGTGGACCAACTTTTTCTGGGTCATGCAGATTCTGTGGACTTGCACACTGTATTTTACTTGTGGGGGGTGGGATTTGTGCAAATGTACTCTTGCATTTGCTTTATTGCTAATTTGCATTAGTGCAAAGTGCACACTTGGACTAATGTGCATCAACACAATACACGTACTAGCACAAGTGGAATGAAATTCTTATACAACCCTAAAAAATCCCCAATCCTGTAATGAGCAGATGATAGAATGAAAGATGCCTGACAATCCATGAAACACAGATGGAATGACTTTCACAAAATCCATACATCCCTAGTCATCACTATGTATCCTGTGCCCCCAAAGTGATAGCCTTGCATAAACATCTTGCCAGATAATTTGCTCCCATTGTGCCCTGGATCTGAATTTCTTGTTACCATTTTCAAAAACTAAATTAAGGGTATCCGGGCACTAGAATTCTGTGGGGCTGTCTTTACGGCAATGAGTTGCTGCTGTGATGATCCAAAACTATGCTTTCACTGCTGCAGGGCGGTGGTTGCTAATCTTGACGCTGCAGGGAAAGAGCACAGTTTCCAGTGCTGGGTGCACAATTGTTGCCGCATCATATAATCAACGCCACGCCACTGCGCACCCATCCCGGGGCTTTCCAAGCATTTAGACACCCCTGTGTTGCAGTATTTAAGTTAAGAATTTGGTTTGTCCCTCATAGTTCTGTATTGTTTGTAGGCACTGCTTGCTATTGGGAAAATTGGGCTACTTTTGGGTCAAGCAACTTTTAGGATAGACAAAGGATCATAGATCAAAAAGTGATTAAGAATCAATAGTCATATACAGGCATTTTTAGGACTAGTATTTTGGAAACAAGAACAATGTTTTGCTTCATATTGCTGTTAATTCAAAATAGGTGTTCCTTACTAATTAATTCCTGATACTGGCTCCGTATGATATTAAGTAGAAGCTGTTTTTTTTAATCAAGTTCTTGGAATGTAATCACTGGGAAATAGATTCAATATTGCCTGGTTTAATTTGGTAGAGTTGGAATTTACAAGTCATTATATAGCAGGAAGCAATTTCCAAATAACTGTATTTCCACAAGTCTGCTTCCTGCCCAGCCAGAATGGCTTGGGCAGCTGGCGGCTTTTGTGGGTGGGAAGGAGGGGAAGAAAGACATTGCACGTGCAAGGCGCACATGGGCAGCGTGAGGCACGGATGGGACAGAGCCTATAAAGGCCTCTTTCGCTTTCTGGCTCCCACCCTCCCTCTCTTTAACTAGTATGGGATTAGCCAGTCCTTCCTTTGGAGGGGAGGGGCTGAGTAGGAATTTTACTTGCCACAAATCCACAGTTGTGTACAGTTTTTTTGTCTACTCCATACTGGAATTATGATGAGCGGAAGGTTAGTAAATAGGTGGATTAGATTGGATTGACGGGTGTGCGGGAATTTGCACGATATTACAATAGGGTTGGTGAGCACTCTGGCACCTTTTGGTGATTGGTATATCTGGAGGACCTGCTCCTCGGGGGCTGTGCAGCTCTCGTGTCAGGATATGGTTTGCCTTTGGGGACCTTCCTGCCTCACCTAGGGTACCTCTAGACAGGCACTTCCCCCCGTGGTGACTTAAATAAACACATAGTATAACTACCAACAATGTGACTTTTCCCCAGCCAAAATAAGCTGTGGGTTGAAGAATATGCCTGAGGTAACCAGGAGTGGAGTTTTGCATGAAAGGACTATGAGTTTCATTCAAGTTCTGGTACTGAAAACTAATTCCTGTGTTCATTCAGTAGGTGCTCAAATGCACCCTGTGCTTTAATTCCAAGGGCATGTCTTTTGCACCTGGCTGTGGCTGGTGGATCTTAGGAGTTCAAGGGGGGAAAAAACAAAATCCATTTAAAAAGTAGACCCGACAAGCCTGAAGCTTGCTTATCCCTGCCCAAGCGTAAAGCCACCTTGAGTGCCATTTCTCTTGGTCGAAAAGCAGAGGGCAAAT
Organism: Anniella stebbinsi; assembly: GCA_029215795.1. Classification (NCBI taxonomy): domain Eukaryota; kingdom Metazoa; phylum Chordata; class Lepidosauria; order Squamata; family Anniellidae; genus Anniella; species Anniella stebbinsi. Next base: position 142,450,357 of record JARDYH010000001.1, read on the forward strand.
CAAGCCAATAAATAAGTAGAATTTGCGGGGTGAGGCACCATCCTCTGCTTGCTCAGAATTCAATCAGTCTGAACCAAACAATAATAATAATATAATAATAATAATATTTATTTATAACCCGCCTCTCCCTACGGATCGAGGCGGGGAACACAATGCAAATACAAGCATAACAAAGTTTAAAAAAATAAAACAAGAGAAACACATCATTAAAACATTTAAACATTTAAAATTCCTCCGGATAGGCCTGCCGGAAGAGAACAGTCTTCATGACTCTCTTGAATTCATGAAGACTGTCAATTTGTCTAACCTCCTCCAGCAGACCATTCCATAGTCTGGGAGCCATAGAAGAGAAGGTCCTCTGGGTAACACTCGCCAGCCTAGTTCTGGCTGGCTTGAGTACGTTCTTCCCAGAGGACCTAAGAGTGCGGGGCGGATTGTACGGGAGAAGGCGATCCCGTAGGTAGCCTGGGCCCAAACCATGTAGGGCTTTAAAGGTAATAACCAACACTTTATACTTTGCCTGGAAACTGACCGGCAGCCAGTGAAGTGATTTTAAAACTGGTGTAATGTGGTCACCCCTAGGTGTACCGGTGACCAACCTGGCTGCCATATTTTGAACAAGTTGAAGTTTCCGGACTAGGCACAAAGGTAGCCCTATGTACAGCGCATTGCAGAAGTCGAGCCTCGAAGTTACCAGCGCGTGCACTACCGTCTTTAGGTCTTCCAACTCTAGGAAGGGGCGCAGCTGGCGTATCAGCCGAAGCTGGTAGTAGGCACTCCTGGCCGTCGCATCAATCTGAGCTGTCATCTGGTGCGACGGATCCAGGAGTACCCCTAAGCTGCGAACACAGTCTTTCAGGAGGGGTGTAACCCCATCCAGAACTGGTTGACACACCTCCAAACCCAGGTTGGGGCCTTTGACAGCAAGCACGTCCGTCTTGTCTGGATTCAGCTTCAGTTTGTTTTTCCTCATCCAGCCCATTACCGCCTCCAAGCATTCATTCAGAGGAGACACACTATCCTTAGCTGACGATGTTGTTGAAGGCATAGAGAAATATATTTGGGTATCATCAGCATATTGATAGCACCCCGCCCCATGCCTCCCGATGATCTCTCCCAGTGGTTTCATGTAAATGTTAAACAGCATTGGGGAAAGGATGGCACCTTGCGGTACACCACATAGCAACTCCTTTTTTGAGGAGCAGCTATCCCCAAGCATCACCATCTGGAACCTGCCCGAGAGATAGGATCGGAACCACTGAAGCACAGTGCCCCCAATTCCCAATTCCCCCAGGCGCTCCAGAAGGATACCATGGTCGATGGTATCGAAAGCTGCTTGAGAGGTCCAGGAGTACCAGCAGGGACACACTCCCCCTGTCGATACTAAGGCGTAGATCATCTACTAAGGCGACCAAAGCAGTCTCAACTCCGTATCCTGCTCTGAAGCCGGTTTGAAATGGGTCTAGAAAACAAGAGGTCCAATAAGCGCTCTTAGAACTGCGTGAAACCTTAATCTAAGCTATCTCTTTAGAAGTGCATTCAGCCAACTCACTTAGAAGAGTCTGCCTAGCTACTTTTCTCCCCTTGCTCTGCTGGTAATTTTGGCGTGGGAGAGAAGGTAGTAACGAAGTCGCTGGCGGTACATTTGCCACACTCTCCCATTCATCGCGGCGCTCACTCCCTCGCCCGCCAGCCAACAAGGCGTCTATCCGTCCAGCCTCCTCTACTGCCGCCGCGTTCTCTCCAGCTGTTTGGTTCGTGCGACAAATCTCTCTCGGTGTTTCTCATTCTTTCCCCCAATCGGGAGCGGCCCGCCCGAGCTGGCCCAATGAGGGGCGCCACCCGGCCTCCAGCTAGCCAATGAGAGGGCCGCAGTGGGGGCGGCCGCTGGAGGAGATGTTCTCTTTCGCCTGCTGAAGTGGAGAGCGAAGGCGGGGGCAGCGCGCGCGCGCACGCTCGCTTCTCTGTCCCGTTCTCTTTTGCTCTGTCTTGTTTCTGCGCTGGGCTCGGTTGTGTCAGTGCTGTTCTGCACTTGCAACAGCGAGAGCCGCCGCCGCCGCCGCCACAGAAGCAGCACGCCCGATCCGAGCAGCGGTTGCAACGGAGCCGGCCTCTTCCTCTCGGCGGAGCTGAGGCGCAGGCTGCAGCATGGCGGTGGAAGAAGAGGGGCTCCGGGTGTTTCAGAGCGTCAGGATTAAAATAGGTACGGGGGAAGAAAGGCGGGAGAGTAACAAAGGGAACGGGGGGAGAGCGCCTTCTTCCATGTTGACCGGGGACTTTTCACTCCGCAGCCCCGCGGGATGGCGAGGAGGGCGGTGGGGAGGCGGGGGATTTGCTTTAGCGTCTTTCCTCAGCACGAAAGGCGCTTGCAAGCTTCCCTCCGAAGTGCTCGACGAAGACAAGACCAGGGGCCGCCGGGCTGGGGCGAACGGGCGCGTCCCGTGCCCCTTTTCAGCTGTTCGGGCTCTTCCTTGCCCAAACGGCACTGGCCACTCTGCCTTGCCTTTGCTTCTTCGCTTGCACTCCGCCCGTCCCCAAAGGAAATGACAGACGCGGAATGCCTCTGGTACTTAATGGAGTGGAGAGGAATGCCGAAGCGTCTCTGTGTGGAGCGGATGCCCCCCCCCCCCCGCACTGTAGTCCGAAAGAATGCCCGGCCGGGACACAGAGTGGGTGGAGCGGGGGGGGGGCGCATGGAGAGTTTCACCGGGTGAAGAGGAGATGCTAGCAAAGAAGAGGCAGACAGGGATGCTCTGAAGAAGGAATGGAGCAAGCTGCATGTCACTTGTCAACTTGTGTGGAAACTGTTTTGTTTGTAAAGACGAAATCATGCAAGGGCTGCCTCGCTGGATCATCCCAGGATCTTTCTGGTCCAATGTTCTGTGACCAGCCAGAGGCTGTGGTGTGTGCTGTTGTGGCTGCTATCCTACACACAGGTATGCAGTAGTAAATCCAATTGAACTCAATCTGGTTTACATCAAAGTAGACACTCATAGGATTGCACTGTAAATGAAGTGTCACTGGGTCTCTGTTAAAAACACACACCAGAGTGCATTTAAGGATAAAGAACCCAGAACCTCAAAAGCCAGCATTTCACTCTAAATTCTGCAAGTTGTCATTTCTTAACACGTGGTGTGGGATTTCTAAGTTTGGCAGGGCCACACTCAAGTTTGTGGAAGATTCTTGAGTGTCAGTTGGTATGCAATGAATTCAGTGCCATTTTCTCACCCCCTTTTCTCCATCTCTGCATATTAGCTTGCTTATGCCTCTATTGCAACCATCTGAATATCACCTCTTCTTGGTGGATTTCTTATTGCCACTCCTTGTGTCTCCCCACCCCCCATGGCTTTCCCCTTCCATTTGACAGTATCTGCTTATTGTCATCCCATTGCTGCTTAGTGGTTTCCTGTTGGCATTTCTGCATCCCATAATACTTCAAGACCACCCATCTTTTTACCATTTCCTGTTGGCACAATGTGGTCATCATGAAATGTCACTTTTTGTTCCTCTTTGTCGTCATTGCCATTCTTAATCCTTAAATGCACTCTGGTGTGTGTTTTTAACAGAGAACCAGTGAAACTTCATTTACAGTGCAATCCTATGAGTGTCTACTTTGATGTAAGACAGATTGAGTTCAGTTGGACTTACTACTGCATACCTGTGTGTAGGATAGCAGCCACGATAGATTAAATTTTGTGCTCTCTAGGCATTCCACTGTTTTCAAGCATTTTGTGCTCTTGTGCTCTGCTCTGAAATTTCTCTGCAAGTCTTTGACTTAGGACTTCTTTAGATTAGGGGGAAATCACATTGTCTTACCAGGGATTTGCTCCAGCTTCTCTTGTGCAGTTTTAATGGGCTGCATTACATGGGCAGAGAGGGGCGACCACATGGTCTATAATTGAAAAATTCCCCACTTCATAGCCTTGAATGGAACAGTACCCTCTAACGGGTGTTTTGTAGAGCAACTTTGGCTGCGCGCTGTAGGAAATCCTGCAATATTTCAGAAGAATTGGGAGATCCAGGTTTTTTTAAAGAACGGGATTATTGAGGGAAGGCATGGGAGACGTGCAGGAGGTTGACGATGTTATCAAAAGGCTCACAAGTTTCTCTGACTGGCTAGTCACGAGCATGCCTTATTGGTACAGGCTGAGCAAAGGCAGAAGGGATTGATGTTACCATATTAAATAGAGGTAGTGGTTACCTGCTTGTATGCCGTCTCTGTTTCAATTACAAGAAACTGTCTTCCTCCTCCTCTTGTTTTTTCTGTATTCCTCTGATATAAATGTGCAAAGAATGTGTCGTATGCCCATTGTTGGCCTCATGGTGCTGGTAGTAAAAGTGGCATGCAGTTGTACAGATCCATTAGAAGAGCTACATGGCTAATTAGATGAACTCAGTGTGTGAATTGCTATTGTTTCTAGGCTGTGTACAAGATTATGGCTTTCCAGATGCATCAGGTTACAATTGCAGAGCCACCCCAGCCCCTAGCATATATAATGGCCCAGTTTGCACATAATGACAACTCAGGAGTGTTTAAAGAAAACAAAACACCTGTGTTGTGAATAAGCCAGTGTGCTAGTTGATGCTGTTCAGTTGCTCCAACTTCATGCTTCCTGCCAGCGGGAGTGGCTAAAGAAATGCGTTGTCCCTGGGTTGTTTAGCATGACATTCAGATCTGGAACTCTGAGTTGTTCGACCCTTGACAAGCCAGAGTGGGAACTCTGGTTCTCACACTGGCTAGGTGGGGGTGGGAGAGAAATCATAGTTTTGGGTTCAGATTTCACAATAAACAACCTAGAGATGGAGCATACAGTGACTTGGATTTTCCATAAAAAATTACAATGCAGATTAGGTCATTTGCTTAGATAAATTTTCAGTTTGTATTGGAAAAATGTCTGATGCCTTAGAGCAGGCATGGGCAACTTGTAGGCCAAAACATCTGGAGGGCCACAACTTCCATCATCTCTCACCATTGGCTATGCTGGCTAGAACTGATGAGAATTGTGGGCCAAAACATCTGGAGTGCCACAAGTTGCCCACCCCTGCCCTTACATTGTTTAAATCTAGGGGGGGGGGGGGCTAAAGGCACTAAAAACTGTTGACATCCCAATAAATTTTAGCAATAGCAACCCAAAGAACTGTGTATGACATGCTGACAACTGCTGATCTGTTTCAACAGAGTTCAGCTCTTTTCCACTGAGCTTGTTTAGGCACTTTCAAGTTCATTGCCATTATTTATTGGTTCCATTTCCCACTGAGACATATATGTATTTCAACAATATATGTGTATTCTCTCATTAGTTGCTAAGGATAACCACCTGAAAAACATTAATTGCATCTTTGAAACCTGCAAGCTTGCCTAATGTTATATCTGCAATTGACATATATTTATTTCTACTAAAAATTTTATGAAATAGATTTTTTTCTAGGAAAATTGAGGATTGGAAAAATTTCCGCCACACATGCCTGGGAGCAACCCTGGATTGTTTAGCCCCTTATGTTGTCAGGAGGAGTCAAGCAGGAGCAACTGAGCATGCTGGATTGTTCACAAAAAGTTAGGGTTTAAAAAAGCCCCGGGTTGTCATTACACTTTTCCCCTCAGTCCCATGCTCTTTAGTCAAACTTTTGCAAATTCTTATAATGCTATGACCCTGCTTGAGATGATCACATATGTGTATTCTATGGGTAATGACATTTCTACAATACTAGCTACATTAATTATTGGTTGAAATTTTTAGTTAGCATTTTTTTAAAAAAAAGATAACAACAAAATGTTTAAAACATACAAAATACCCTAACCAAAAAAACCAAAGGCATCATATGCCTTCAAATGCCTGAGAGGACAAGAAAGTCTTGACCAGACACTGCAAAGATGATAATGTTTGTGCCAGGCGGGATTCCCTTGAGAGAGCCACTGAAAAGGCTCTTTCCCTTGGTGCCATCCTTTGAACCTTCCTCAGAGGAAGCAATTTGAGGAGGACCTCCGTTGTTGATTGTAGTGTGCAGGTAGATTCGTGCCAGAAAAGGCACTCCTTGTAAGTCTCTGAAAAACTTACTATACATAGGCAAGTTTTGAATTGTGTATGGCCACTTTTGTGCACAATATGCTAAGAACCTGAGAAGTGAACCTAAAATGACTGATGGTATGAATAGTAAAGATTTCTTCTATTCCAAGCTGCTAATTCTTCAATCTGCCATTGACTATTCACAGCATGTAGTTGCTGTGCGGCTAACAGAGAAGGCAGTTTTAATTTATTTGAAAGATGTGCTATTGTTTTGACTGTTGAATGACTTTCAGACCGCATCATTAGAAAGTAAGCAACAGATGTCACTGTTGTAGATTAAAACTCTCTCTGGTATTATTCTGACTGTACAGGGTTACAGGGCAAGTGCTATACCCTTAACAAACTAAATCCGGTGGGAGAACCCTTCTGCTTTTCCACTTACCATTATAAAAAGCCTGTTATGTTGATGCTTCTAAAAGCAAATGCACACCCATAATGCAAATCTGGGTGGTAAATATTACCTCAGTATGAAAATGATGATGTTATAGCTTTTGCCAGAATACTTCTTATTCAGTGAACAGTTATGTTGTTTTGTAATAATGCCACTAAATTACATTGGGAAATACGGTGTGCTACTCTGCTTAACTCATGCCATTCAGAATGTTGATGTTGATTAGCCAGTATAATAATGCAAAATTTGCCTTCATATTGGTAGGCCTTTTTGAAAGGAAACAACAATACAGTCTTGATAAAATGTAAAAGCGCTCAGATCAACTAAGAATGAGACCTGCCCTGTTTCATCAGAACAGTGACCACCTTGCTTGATGTTTAGGGTTGTCATGTCTTAATCCATAGAATCCAGGTAGCACAATTAGTATATTATGCAAAATTGGGCATGGATAAATTAGCATATCTGATTTGTGTTCTTTCAATACGTGTTTATCTGCTGCAGGAGCAGTAGTGGGAGAGAGGTACTTAAAAAATACATACACATGTGCATGCATACACATACACCCGCCCACATACACACAATCAGATGTCTTCCTTGTGAGTTCCCAGGTACACACCAGGATTCCCAGATGCTCTTTCTTTATGTCTTCCTTATATCAGCCTTCCACAACCCAGTGCCATGCAGAAGTTTTGTGTTTCAGCCTCCAGCAACCTCTTCCAGCATGGCCAATGGCCTGAAATTTTGGGAGTTGTAGTTCAAAACATCTGGAGGGCACCAGGTTGGGGAAGGCTGCCTTATGTTATAGTCCTACAGAAAGCCATGGCAGTTCTTATTTCAAAGAGCCAAACTCGATGCGATGCTAAAAAGTATTTAATAGCAGTTTGAGGGCAGGCAATTCTGTGGGGAGGTGAGATTTAATCTTTTCCTTCCTAGCTGTGATCCTGGCAAAAAAAATCTCTCTCCCCCTCCCCTGCTATTAAATAGCAAGTACTAGGAAAAAAGTCCTGACCTGCTTTCTAAACACATGTTCATTTCAAGTCTAGGTTAGTTTTGAAATCCATAATATCCCAGTACTTTTTTTTAAAAATGAAAATCTAGTGCATATCATCACTCCCCTGTCTGCTTTCCTTCCTTCTTTCTTTTTGGAAGGTGAGAGATTGCTTCTTTTAAAAAAGAGAGAGAGGGTGAGAGAGAGAGTTGGATCTTTTCTATCTTCTGTCTCATTCATACATAAATGTCTTCTACAGAGAAAATGTGTGGGTGTCGTACCCCCTCCATAAGCAGTATTTATTTATTTTAGTTATTTATAAAAAGCATTTTTATATCACCCTTTGGTCCTAACAGGAAAAAACCAGACAGAACATCAAAACTCAAAAATTAAAAATAATAATTTTAAAACCAAAAGGAGCAGAGCTAAAAGGTTCAATCGTATATTAAAAACAATTAAAAGCCAAGCAGAATGAGAATATTTTCAATGCCCATCTAATCTCGCCTCCCCATAATTGAGGTGCTGCCACAATAAAGTCCCTGTCTCACAGTCCCACCAACCAAGCCTTTTTTGGTGGGGAACATAGCAGCGCTTCTGAGAATGATCTCATACTATGGGCAAGTTAATATGGGAGGAGGCAGTCTTTCAGATAGCCTGGCCCTAAGCTCTTCAGGGCTTTTAAAAGGAAGCACTAAGACCTTGAATTGAGCCTGGAAACAAATTGGAATCCAGTGCAGTTGACATAGACTGGTGTAATGTGGTCTGAAAAGTATTCACCAGAGAGCAATCTGGCTGACATATTTTATACCAGCTGCAGTTTACGAACACATAGGAATCACAGAAGCAGGGAGAGGGTGGATGCTACAAGGTACATGTCTCCTCCAGCAAATTCTGAGTATTTACTAAGCCTAAGTTGCCTAATAAGATTGTGTTATGTAGATTTATATACACTTAACACAACCTTTTCCAACCTTGCACCCTCCGGATGGTGTGAACTACAGTTTCCAGAATTCCTGACCATTGGCCATGATGACAGTTGAAGCCCAAAACGTCTGGACAGCACCAGGCTGCTTTAGCCATTCTTTCGTATTTACAATCACAGGTGGTTTAAATATGATAAATAGATGGATTTTATCCTTCTTGATGCATTCTTATGGGTAGAATCAGAATGAATTCTGTGTCAATAATGGTGAGTACAGAACAGTTAAGACTGGTCTTGTTAGATCAGACTAAATATCTATCTAGTCCCACACTTTCTTTTGAACAGTGCGGCCCAGACAGATGGTCCCAAAAAGTAATCAAATACCACATAAGGATGGTGGCCATCCAGAGTTTAGAGCAGGTTTTCCCAAACTCCAAATGTGTTAGACCGCAATTTTTTTATACATGGTGATCCCATAGTTTTAGCTGTCCTACCTAGCACCCATTTATACACTTGTTCTCCATCAATTTGTAGCTTCTTTGTGTTTGTGCATGTTCATGAATTCCCTATGTTACCAAAACATTGTATGAAGTACTTCTTCTATTTGCTTTCTTTTGAGCCTCCCCATGCCAGCAGTGTGTTCTAAGTGTGTATTTTGTTTCCATTATGATGTTTGTTTTGTTCATATTCACTCCTTTTCCTAATAATTTCTGCCATGGTATTTTATGTTGTTATTATGGTACTACTTCAGCATTTTGAATTGATGGTTTCTATAAAAATCTATGTGATCACTAGACCTTTCTTTTGTGATTATAGCTGGTTTTAAGCATTATCAGTTTATATGTAGTGACAGGATTGTTTTCATCTATTATTTCACTCTTAATTATATTGAATTTCATCTGCATTTCTCTTGCCAATGTACGATGTATTTGGATAGTTCTTTTGGAGATCTGTAAGATGACTTTGCTATTATAACCATGCTGAATAATTCAGTGTCACCTGAAAAAATAACTAGCACTGTTCTGTTCACTAGGTAAAATAATTGATGATGTGGAACACGATCCTATGAATGTTTATTTGGACATACGTGCCATTGAGCTTAATAGGGCTTACTCTCCGGTTAGTGTGTTTAGGATGGCCCTTCAGGTTAAATAGCAGTGTGAACTGTTCACACATTTGTGGCCTCTGTCTTCACAGACTTTACTACCTGATATGAAATAACTTAACTCAGCAGGAAGTCTCACTTGCTTGCACAATATTTCCTCATTCCTGTTTCCCATTGAAGCTCTCTGCCCACATCCCAGGTCTTTTCTGAGGGTATTTTCCTGCAGTAGACAGAGGTGGGGAGTTCCACTTGCATAAGTGTATTGATGCTGCACTGGATACAACCTTACAGCACAACCCTATGCATGTCTACTAAGTTAATCCAGAATGAGCCAATGTGTAATTTTGCACACAATTATTAGTAGTACATAAGCGTGTATAGGATTGCAGTCTTGGCCTTTTATATGTTTAACCAATCTACATTAAATAACACTTTCCATCAGTTGACCTTAGTTAGAATTTAAGCTGGTCAAGTCTGTGAATTCTATTTCCATTATAAAAATTAGTAAGCAAGTCAGTTTTACAGATATTATAATTTTTAGAATTGTGTTGTTTTAAAACTCTATTTTACCGTTTGAGGTTTTTAAAAAGAACCTTTGATGAATGCCATTCAGCCTCAATGATGTCTTTTTGAATTTGTCAGTTCTAAAATACCCTTTTTTCATCTTTATTATAACGTATGATTAAATTCATATGTATTATTAGTTGTCCACAGATGTTAGCTGACCTTAGTAATCAGTCAATAATTTGTGATTGCAGGGCCTCTTCTCCCTTCCCATGTAGCAGCTGAGGATGCTGGTCAAAGGTGGGGCGGGGGCAATCTGTTAGCCCCCTCCTCAGTTTCAGACACGCAGTGCAAAGAGAAGCCCAACTAGGGATGTCATAGAAATCCACAGTGGAATCAAATGAGTTGTGACTTCTATAAATCTGACCCACAGATTCCAGAGCAGACCAGCTTTTCCAAAGTTGCATGGATTCCATCAACTTGTGGACCATTTTTTTAAGAGTCCTAAGTTTTAAGTAAATTTGATTGTAGAAAAATATGTAAAATAATAAAAACACTGGGTAAAAATGTTCATTTACTCCATAGGTTCAAGCATGAAAATGTGTGTGGGGGGGATTTGTGCAAATGTGAGAAACAAGAAAAAAAAATCTGATTCCATCAATGAGCAGACAATGGAATTGGCAATCCATGAAATGCTGACAGAATGGGTTTTATAAATTCCATACATCCCTAGTTCCAGCTTTCCTCCCCACCGTCAGATTGGAGATGGGACAGTTGTGCTGTCCTCCAGAGGCAGCTTGGAAGTGCTGTGCAACTGTGAGATGATCCTTGCCTCCTTCATAATCTCTGTGGTGGGGAGACAGGCAGGAGCTCATCATGCTTTTCAGAAGGCTGTGGAATTTTTACCATGGTGGACATGCAGTGGGACCCTGGATTATTGGAAAAGAAAATTGGTTCAAGTATGAGTGCTCCTTATGTTGACATGAAAGACAATTTAGTGTTTCTGCAGTAGTTTTCAGTGCTTCTTCTACTGAAAATCAACCATATTTCCACCCAACCATACTTCAGTGGTAAAGCTCAAGCCTTGCATCCAGAAGGTGTTGGGTTCAGTTCCTGGCATCTCCATTTAAGAGGACCTTGAATAGCAGTTGGAGAGATCATTTCCTGAGGTAGTAGAGAACCACTGCTGGTCAGGATAGACTGTACTGGGCTAGGTGAACCTGATTTTCCACCTGGAGAACTATGGTGTTGGGTATATTGAAGGGAAGGAGTACTCTTCCAAATTTTTCTGACTTTCTTGCTGCATTGTGTTTCTGAAGTGTTTTATAGCTTGGTTGTAGAGAGCTCATAGTGGATTTTTAGGTTTTTTTACATTCTTTGGCGAATGTAAATTGTCTAGTGTTTTGTTTTCTACGTGTGAAAAAAAATATGCCCTTAAAAGTAGCCTGTGTCTGGATTAAAGACTGATTCATGTGCTTAGTACATCACTTGATAATTCATCAGTCAGTGATTTATCACTGGAAGTTTTTTGCAGCTGATTGCTTTTCCCCCCAATGGGCAACATTTCAAACAATGAGTTTTGAGATGATGTTATATGAAAGTTGTGTCTGGTCTGTAATAGTTTTACACATGTAGAGTCATTGCATGATGTCTCCGTCAACAAATGATGAAATTGTCTTTATACTATTCTCCTTTGGAGAATCATTTACAGTTGTGTGTCTGTGATGTCCTACTCTCCTATGCCTGAACATGTTTTGCTTGTGTATTGCTCACAGGAGATTTTGACTTATTATGCATTGTCAGGTAGAACCTCATCTGTTCTGGTGCATAATAAGTTTTGGACAGCTGGTGATACCATGTTCTTACTTGCTGGTGTTTTTTAAAAAGTGGCAGGTAAATAGTGAGAACGTATTGAGAATTGGTGCAGAATCTTGGCGCAAATCTAGAGTTCTTGTGGCCACTTGCTTTCCAGAGCATAGATGCTGGAATCTCAATGTTCATTTCACAGATCTCCCTGATTTTCAATAATGCATTCTGAAGGTAACAAAGAGTATGCCATTATACTCTTTGTTACCGTAACTATTAGCAGGTGGAAATAACGTAACAAGTTTACTTTCCAAATATTGGCAGTTTTGTTCGCTGATATTGAGTCAACTGTTCTTAATCTAACATGTCACTATTACAGCCATTAACTTCTGTAGTATTTCACTTCTGCTTCATATACTTTGGACTTCTCTGAGAATGAGATAATTTCAAAGTTGTATCTGAAGCATGTGTACTTGGTGGTGAGAGTAGCTTGGAATATTATGGTGAAACATTGTGGAAGTGCACGCCTCTTATCATGCCTAAGTACCTTAAATGAAAGTTGCTCACAAGGAATGTGGCAATTTAGGCAAAAAAAAAAGTCTGAGCATGTTACGCAACATCCTTTCAATGACAGTGGGAGATGTGGCAAGAAGACTTTGGCAGGATCTCCCTGTAACGTCTGAGGTTCCCTAAGCTCTGCAGAAATCCAAAGGGCTGACATCCATGTGAATATTGTGGATGTACTTTATTGACTGAATGTATGGCTTTGTGTGTCATTTGGGGCAAATGTGATGGCTCCTTGAGTGAAATGTAATGGTTCTAAAAAGTAGGTAGTATTATTCTCCACTTTAAATATATATTAGAAAACTGGAAGTCCTTATTTCTAGCAACAAGTGTATCCCTTGCCATCTGCTTTTAAAAAAATCTTAACAATTCAGCATATGGACTGAAAGCAAAGAGCATTTCTTTTGTTAAAGATCCAGATATGTTTTAGATGAATATGACTATTTTTATTTGCACTATATTTTAATCTGTCTCTGCAGGAAGATTTCTCTCTCAATTCCCTTGTACATAAACAAAACAAATGTGTCATGTAAGGCAAACAAACACTTCCTACGAGATTGCCACTTTGAGGAAGTGTGTGGCTCTGATGTTTCCATGAGTCAGTGTACCAAAACGTGGAAGGAAACAACATATGGCATGTGGCAAATGATTGGTTTGAAGAATTACTAAGAGCTTGGCAACATAGGTTATACTTGTTAATACATATAATTAGGCATTCCATAATTGCTGTACTCTTTGTTGTAATTGTACATGTGTAGCATGTATTTGGAGGAGTTTTCTCAAGTCCTATAACTTTAAGCAGAGAACAGTAATTGGCTCTGCTCTTCACATCCTGTGGGTGCCTTGTAATAATCTATTCCAGGTAGTCAGTTTATGCTACTCTACCGAGCTTCAATGGCCTTCATTTTATTAACCATAAATTGTATTCTTGCCAAATTGGGCCAATTAATGTGCCCAGTTGAAGTGATAGTGGTATCAATAAGCTTGGTAATTGATCAGTTACTGAGGGCATGACAGGTCACTGGGCTGGATAGTGGATCAGTGATGGCTATTTCAGACAAACAATCCTTTATGTAATGGTTGCAGCCAGTGGTCCCCAAACCTGTTTGCCAGGGGGAAACCATGAAGTCAACTTTGGCATTATAAAATAAATAACAAATGTTTTGCATTAGATTAAAAATGTTTGCTCCTAAGTGGCTCACCAACAGGGGTTCTTACTGTGCAAGGGTGAGCATAGGACCAGGAACTGTGGCAATGGTTCTTAACCAGATACATTGTGGAGGCTGAATTTGCATGAGATGCTAGCTCTTCCATCTCCTGGTCCTTCAATTTGCTCTTTATTCTGGTCAATCCTGTTCCTCCTGCCAGTCATCCTACCCAAGTGTGCTCCCTCTTATCAACTGGCTGACAGCCCATCCACTCAGCCTACTTTCTAGACTGCTTTGTTTTCCTGCTGGCCGGGTGTCTGATCTATCCATCCGACCCAACTACTCAACCCTCTTGTGGGAAGGTGAGGCTAGCACAAGGATAGGCAGGGTCTAGACTAAAGTAAACTGCTAGCAATAGTGGAGGGAGCAGAGCAGAGGAGCAGCTTCTGGTGATCCGTAATGGAAGATTGCCTTGCCTGGGGAAGGTTAAGCATAATTCATAGTTTCATGATTCTATTTTGGAACTCTTAACCCCATAATGCAGCTCCTGAGATTGCAATCTGATGTAGTTTATAGGACAGGGGAGCTTCCTAGCCATTTCCCCTTGCATGGTTAATCCCTGCCTCCCTATTGCTTTTTTAAAATCCCTGCTAGGGAAAAGGGGTGAGTGTGTGAGTGAGAGGGTTGGAGGCTGTGACTTGTATATGTGTTTTGGTGTGTGTGTGTGTGTGTGTGTGTGAGAGAGAGAGAGAGAGAGAGAGATTGTCTGTGAACTTGTGTGGATTTGTAAATGTATGGAGATAATTTTATACAAGCATAATCTATAGAGATTCATTCAGCCTGATAAAAATAATCACAATGGCTGCTGAGTAAAATTCATAAATAAAGCCTTTTGTACTTATTTATCAGTCTCTGGGTTCCTTTGTTGTAAAAGATGATTTAAGAGTATTGTAAAGTATGTTTCTATTTCTCTTCCACTTCCTCCACCCGTGCCCCATGAAACTGGGCTCAAGTCAAGCCCTGCTGATCTGCTGCTTACAGTAAAATGCAAATAGGAACATTAACATCAAGGGGAGCCTGGGAGGTACATGCAAGAAAGCAAAGTTAGAAAGAGAGGCAGGGAAAGCGTAGCGTTGGATTCGAAAAGTCAGTGTGCTATAGTGGTTACGAATGTTGGATTAGGACTACAGACATGAAGGTTCAAATCCCAACACAGCCAAGACACTCAATTGGGTGAGCTTCTTGGTTGTGCTCTAGTCTTTTAGGGCCAGTCTATTAGCTTAAAAGGTTGCAGTTCTATACACAAGTCTCACCTAACCTGGCACCCTCCAGTTATGTTGAATTACAAGTTCCATCATGCTCAGAGAGCATGTCATGCAGCCTGGAGATGATAGGCATTGCAGCCCAACCAGCTGGAAGCCACAAGGTTAGGTAAGCCTGCTATGTCCTACTGAATTACTTCTGGACAGAAGAGGGTTGCACTGTAGCCCCTCTCTCAGCCTAACCTACCTCACAAGTTTGTTGTGAGGATAAAATAGAGAGGGAAAAGATGAAGGGAAGATGGGTATAAATGTAATTTAATAACAATAATGGTTGTCAATCATGACCAGCCATAAACTGTGGTCCTGTGATTGGCGTCGTCATGTATAAATACAGCCATGTTGTTTTGGTACCAAATCAGGATAGAAGCAGACTATGAGGGCCATGTTGCACATTATTTTAGTCAAACCTGGATTCGTCACCAGCTATTTAGGATATTTGTGCTTAGAAATACTACTAATATCAGTCACTTCGGTTGATGATAAAGAGTTTGCTCAGACCTGAACTTCTCTTTTTTTGAACGTACTGTGACTGTTCTTTCAGCTGGCAAATGCATTTTGAAATGAGGCACTTCTGTTAGATCTTCAGGTTTTCAAAATACAAATAGAGTGAGTTTGTCTCTCTTGTTTCCCCTACCTCTTGTACCAATTTTGCCTGTGCTCTGTTATACTGGAGGGGTGTAGAATCTAGAGAATCTTTCCATAGCAAGAAGGAGGCAGGGGGCACGAAGGAGATAGCAGCCGAGGGAGATGTCTGCTGGGAGGGGAGGGGCTTGGAGTCTAACACCTGCTCCCTGGAGGAACCACAAGGAGGTTCTACATCCATGTTCCAGATGGCGAAAACCTGTGCAACAGTCATTATATTAACTTATTCTCTCAATAACATAATTTTATTTTGTGCGGGTGGCTGGCCTGCAAAGACCATGGTGCATAATGATTTTTTTTTGCAACCCTTTAATTTTATCTGTTGGCCTTAATAACTGCAGTCCTTTTTCTTGTTCTTGTGTGTGATGTAGCTGCCAGTCTCCCATAATGCAAGTAAAGGATCAAATCTTTTATTTGGTGCCTTGAATCAAATAAGGCTCCCTTGAGATCAAAACTTGCGTAGGTGGAGGATTCATTATGTAACTTGGCATGGCGGGTGTCTGTGTGCAGTAGCAAGTCAAAACCAAAATGCCAATAACATTGGCTCATACAGTGTTTCCAAACTGTGAGTGAGAGTAGGGAATTTAATTTGTTATGTTGTAATAACCCATAAACTCTTAAAGGAGGATGGCATAACAGCTTAAAAATGTACCACATACGTCATTTCAATTCATAACATAGGAATAAAGAAAACTGCCTCACACCATTGGGCTATCTGGAGTAGCCCTCCACAATTTTGGAATGAAGTATTTCCAAATCCAAGCCCTACTGGAGATGCCAAGAACCTAGAACCTTCTGCATCCAAAGCATGTGCTATATAACCAATCCCCTAATTTTTTTTAAGGTGCAGCCCTGCTCTTCCCACTTGTGTGGGGCTTATACGATTCAATGATGAAATATGAATGTACAACGTAGTGGTACAAGGTAAAGGCTTTATTACGTGGATCGAAAACTTTTCCAGTATAACACTTTATTTGTGACTTCGAAAGTACAACATTTGAAACAATGCTGTTTTGCAGCCTACAGATTAATAAGAGATTGCAAATTGGAGCATTTCATTGAACACTCAGAATTACATTAGGAATTTGAAGTGGTCAATGGAAGACCTTTGTCAGACCACTCCCAAAACCCACACTAACAGTGCAATCCAATACATGTCTATTCAGAAGTAAGTCCATTTGAGTTTAAAGTGTCTTGCTGTTGGGTAAGACGGTATATGACTTTCGACTGGTGTCTGGAATATGAAGTTTTGTATGACTAGGTTACGAATTCAAAACAGAAAATGTAAAAGTTGTCTTATGATTAAGACTATCCCACACTGATAACTTTCTTATGAAAGAACTTGATGCAAGCTTTTATTTGTTCTTGGTAGAAAGAATACCACAATATATGGAAATCACAAGGATGCAATGACTTGTTGAGTCAAAATGTCAAATCAGGATTACACTTCTTGGAATATCTGATTATTCTGAGTGCCTTCTGTGACTGGCAGATTTTCCTTATTCTAAAAACAGGGCCCATTCTAAAGACTTTGAGTGTGCAGTCTTATACTCTTAAGCATGGGGAACTCAGTCCTGCAAGCCAAATACAGCCCACAGGGGGTTCCCTTCTTCCCTAGCCCCTGCTCCCTCTTCCTGGGGAAGGGAAGAACTCCTATCTTTGATCAGCTGTTAATAGGAGATAAGAGCTTCCCCCTGATTGGTACTGAGAAATAACCCCTCCTCAGCTGATCTGCATAGATCAGCTGAAGGCTGGGAGTGGGTGGGGGGCAGGCTAGGATGGTTGCTCTTGGGTGGAGGGTGGGGTGATAATAGTGAGTATGAGGTGCATGTGTGTAGATGGAGTTTGTGTGAGAGAAGTAACCATGCCCATTTTGAGCTTTGGTCACATCCACTGCTGGAATGTGGTTCCAGGGAGGTTTCCTGAGTGGCAATCCACTCCTTGGGCTGAAAAAGGTTCCCCATTCCTGCTATACTCACTTACCTAGGAGTAGGCCCCATTGAATTCATGGGGGCTTGCTTTAATAGTACATTGCTTTATGCATTTTAATTCATGAGTAAAGACCACTGAGTTCTATGGGGCTTACTTTTAAGTAAGTGTGCATTGGATTGCTGCATAAGTAACTTTATCCTAATCCTAATCCTCTATACTGATGTGTTTGGAATTCGTGGCTGTGATCTTTTTTTGTTTTTCAAAAGATGAACACATACACATTTATTGCATGTAGTCTTTGCTGGACATCTTTCTTCAGGGTTGCACTTCAATTACACAGTACTACATTTGTCCAGCATTGAATGTGAGATATGGTGTTCTTTGAGGGAAAAATACTCTTTTGTTACTGCAGTTGCTGAACGTTCATACACAAAAGTCATTGGTGTTTATAGGATATTGTTTGTGATACAAATGGTGGGTGAGATTCTCCTCTTGTGCAACCCATTTCTTTAGAAGCTGAGTGTTCTCTAACTGTTATTCCACAAAATATTGAACAATAGCAGTTGTCCATTTTCTAGTTTGCTCTCCCACTTCAGAAACTATTTATTTATTTTTCTTGGTTATTTTTGGAGACCCTGTCCTGCTGGCATCTTGAGTACTGACTGCACATCTGCCCTATCTTCCCACAAGCTTTTACGTTATACTATTGAAGAGAGACTTGTAGGATGATTGAGTAAAGCCTAACATGTAGTTAGCTCATATATTAAATGATGGTCTGCTTATATCCTTGAGAGATATGTGATAGCAGCCTTAGAAGGTCTTCTCTCATACTGAAACTTCCAACTTTGGTCTCTGAAGTTGAGAGAGTTCTAATTAAGAACATAATAAGAGCCATGCTGGATCAGACTGAGGGTCCATCTAGTCCAGCATTCCGTTCACACAGTAGCCAATCAGCTGTCGATCAGGGACCCAGAAGCAGGACAGGGTGCAACAACTCCCTCCCACACACCCATGTTCCCCTGCAACTGATGTATATAGGCTTGCTGCCTCTGATACTGGAGGTAGCATATAGTCATCAGGACTAGTAGTCTTTGATAGTCTTCCCTTCCAGGAATTTATCCAACCCTATTTTAAAGCCATCCAAATTGGTGGCCATCCCTACATCTTGTGGTAGTGAATTCCATAGTTCGACTGTGCACTGTGTGAGGAAGTACTTCCTTTTATCTGTCTTGAATTTCCTACCAATTGGCTTTATGGGATGACTCCAGGTTCTAGTGTTATGAGAGAGTGAAAAAAATGTCTCCACACCATGCATAATTCTGTACACTCAATCACGTCTCCCTTTAGCCTCCTTTTCTCCAAGCTAAACAATCCCAGCTGTTGCAACCTTCCTAAATTTGTTTGCTGTCTTCATAACCACGATGGGATTCCTTTCTGTGGTTAAGGTAAAACTAGGCTGACCATATGAAAAGGAGGACAGGGCTCATGTAACTTTAACAGTTATAGAGAAGAGGGAATTTCAGCCCATGTTATTTGTATGCAATTCATACCTGGTGAAATTCCCTCTTCATCACAACAGTTAAAGTTGCAGGGGCCCTGCCTTCTTTTGTATCTGGTCACTCTAGTATAGTGCCTGCAACTTTAATTACTTTGATGAAGAGGTGATTTCACCAGGTACTAATTGCATACAAATGACCCCGGCTGAAATTCCCTTTTCTCTGAAACTGTTAAAGTTACATGAGTCCTGTCCTCCTTTTCATATGGTCAGCCTAGGTAAAACTACTTCCATGCTTGTAACTTTAAGTTCAAGTTGCTATTGTGAGAGTAGCTCAAGGATTTTTTTCCTGCCCAACCTTAGTCAAGAATACCTATGGGAATGAATGAAATTTGATTCCTCTATATGACAATAATCATGGTGGATAGAAACATTTGCTGTGGAGGTTTGTTGTTCGTACACTTGCCTCCCACCTGGTGAACAAGAAATATGGACCAAGGCTTGCTGAAATGGCAGGACCTATTTAGGACCTTTGAGGCATGTATGGCATTTAAGAAGTTCTGCAAAGAAGTATTGCAGTTAAAAGGAGAAAATCTATTTTAAAGAACCACAAGGATGACTTTAATGCTACAAATAAAAAAGAGAGGTATAAACCTATTTGAAACCTACAGTTTTCAAAAAGCTGAATGAAAGCAATGTTTCTAACAGCCTCTAGAAACTAACTGAACTGAATGTTATTTGTTTGCCACAAGGAAGCATTAGAAATGGCACTGTAATATGTTCTTACCAACCAACTTACAGCCTTCATAAAATGAACATTGGTTTCTGCATTTATATCTGTTATGGCTGTAGGCAGGGACAAGAATTGTCACTACGTGATGGAACTATTACAAGATTACATGGTAGGATCTTGTATACCAAGAACTTGGTGGGATCTTGTGCAAATGAAGGGCCATATTTAGTTATAAAAGCTGCATAAACACAAACATTCAAGAAATTAACTTTAAACAGCCAGGAAATTAACTTTGGTGCCAGTCTGCCTAGCCAACAAAAATATTTAGCAAATCAATGAAAAGGTTTATAATAAAACATTTTATTTATTGCTCTTTGTGTATTCAAAGCAATTCACATCCAGTATTCCTTACAACAGTATTGTAAGGTAGGGTAACATTTTCCCCCTAAGCGCTTGCCAATGAGGCTTAGGCTGTGAGAGAATGGCTTGCATGAGGTATTGTGTTCATTCACCGGAAACTCTCGAGCTCACATTCCTAGGCACAACAGTTCACCAGCTCTCAAATTTCTATCTGCCCTTTACACTACATACTTAAAGCAATTTTCAAGTAAAACCACCTGTCTTTTATGGCCCATGGGCAATACAACTTCCACCTTCTGCATTCAATATAGTTCCATGGGAGGTGGTTGGTCTCTTGTGAGATAATGGGATTCCTTTGTGGCAAGGCCAGGTCCCCATCGTTTTGGCAATATAGCTGGTTCCTTTGGCCAGCTGATCCACAGCATCTGAAAGAGAAGATATTGATTAGGGGTGGTCCTGGACAGCTCAAAGGCCAGATGAAAAGTTATAAAGGGTCAAATAGGGCCCGCAGATGCTATGTAGCCTGTACATAGTAGTTTGCGCACCCTTGTAGCCACAAGGATACTATTTTCAGCAACACTCTGTTGCGATTGTAACTTGTAGCCCAGCTTGTATTGATCATAAAAACGATGGCAGATTCTTCTCTCCTCTGTTTGAGGCCCTCTGCGATGTCAGCATTAGGAGTGAGTAATCCTTGTGCAGGATCAGGAGATCCTGTAATGGAAGAAAAAACAAATCCAATCAACAAGCCAGTGATTAATAGGCAAACTGACCAACCGCAGAGACTGGTTAGGTCAGACACTGGAGTATTGTGAGGGCTTTTTATTATACCAGAAAGGTGAGGCTGGCTGGCGGACTCTTCATTCAGGAAAGAGAGGGCGAGTCAGTCATGGGGCACCGTGCCAGGCACTTTGGTAAACACTTGTGCATAATTAAAGTGAGGAAAGAATTGGAAGTGATTGCACAAGAGACGAGGCTTAAAAGAGGCATATGCAGTGGAGATAAAGTGGAAGCTGGCAAAGCTTGTTGCAGAAGCAGAGACTGGCTCATGAGGAGCTTGGTCTGACTGGAAGCTTCAATTATTGAACTGCAAGGGGTGGCTGAGTAATGACTCCAGATGGTTGACGGGGAAAGGGCACTGCCCTTGAACTACACAAACTTGGTTTGAAGAACTGCCATTCCTTGCCTGTGGAATTTGAGGCGTGACTTTGATCTTCATTACACACACACACACACACACACACACACACACAGAACGAAAGAGAGATTGAGAGAGAGAAATTAGATTAACTCTAGTTGCTCTGGCTGATAAAATGTTTAAGGAATTGTTCATTTTGCAGATGCCAAAGCAGCAAACTTGCATGCAACAATGCCCAAGATCTTCTTCATCTCACATATCTCTTTGTATTTCCTACAGAAAATGGCAGTATAAATTATGGCAGTGTAACTTGGTGGAATTTTCATGCTCAGGTTCTAGTTATGAGTCTAAATAGGGAGGAGATACTGGTTTCCTAAGGTCGAATACTAGAAGCAGACACTGTGACAGAGATTCATGAGCTTAGTCATAGCAGAACAATAAATGCAGAGTTGCCTACCCTCACACACCCAATACATCTACACAATCCATACTAAATTAAGCCACTGAGGGACTGTATGAATTATGCACATGTGTGTGTATCCCTCCTTCCCTTTTACTTTGGGGTATAATTGTACTAGTCTGTAACCTGGTTTGGACAAAGTAAGCCAGGATTCCAGAGAATCCTGACTTATTAATTAAGCAGTGTGCCCAGTCACTCCCACTTGGAGGCTCTTGCAAGCTGGAGTAGCTAAACAAACCACAGACCCTCAGTCCATGATTCCTTCATTGTGACGTCCAAACTGGAAACTCTGGATTGTCTGGAGGAGAGACATGCTAGAGTTCCCAGTTTGAACTGCACAATAAACAAGCCATGGTTAGAGGGGCTGTGGTTTGTTTAGCCATTTTTGCTTCCAGGAAGAGCCAAGTGAGAGTGATTGGGCAGCGTACACCTGTATGCTGCTTGATCTTGATAAACCATAGGTTATCATGACATCCAGACTGAGCCAATTGGTCACTCATCGTGAGATCTCCAGCATACATTTTTAATAACTGTAATGAGGGCCAAGGGATTCATAATGCCCAGATCCATTGGTTGGAGGGCCATTGCAGGAAGGAACTTGAAATAAAAAGGCCTACTGTGAAAACTCTCTCCCCCCCCCCCCCCCATCTTCTGTCTTGGCTAGCATGAGTTGGCTGGATGTGCAAGGATTGCCTTTGTAGTGGCCCTGTTTTCTGCTGCTAAGTATTGTAATACAAGAGTCTTCATCTTTCGCCTAAAGAAAATATCTACTATTCTTGGAGGGTTCCTGCTACATTAGCAGTCTGTGTTGCCTGTTCGGCATGTTCTGTGTAGGGGTTTGGGGGGGGGGTATGTAGAGGTTCTCATATAATACGGAGTGTAGAATGGTGGAGCAGGTGAGTGAGTGAGGGCTGGGTAATAGAAGGGAATACAAACTACAGGAGGAGAAATGGATTCAAACAGACAATGGCCATGTCAAACAGAAGGTCATAGGGAGCAAGTGAAAATGAAACATAATTCTGCTACCCCTTCCTTCTTAAAATGCATGACATACATGTAAAAAGACCATTAAGTAGTTAGTTCTAAATGCTTAGCAGCAAAATCCTATATATGTCTATTTAAAAGTAAGTCCCATTGAGTTCAATGGGGCTTACCCCTAGGTAAATGGGCATAGGGTTTCAGCCTAAAGCGAGCCAAAAGACACACAGCAGGGAAAAGAGCTAGAAAAAAATGGAGTGAATAATAAATTGAAATATTTAACAAGGAAACTATGTAATTGGAAAATTATATAATTTTCATGCAGACAGTTTATTTGCATACTGGAATATGTAGTATTAATCTACAAAATGACTGAGACGTTATGCTTTGAAACATACAACTTAGTTTACATGGTGTGATTTAAGTTAAATTAATGCACTACATTATGTTATTGCTTCACCTTTATGAATTGTAAAACATTGCTTCAGCTTTAATTCACTTTCCCTTGGAGCCAGGCCTGTTGACATTGTGCTTCTCAAGTTGATTTCATAACCAGCCTTTGATTAACAAACTTCTAGAAGTCACCACATCTTGTGCATGTGTGTTCCTGTTACAGAAGAGAACGTGCAAAATTAAAGAGGGCTAGATTATACAAATAGGAATGGGAGAGAGAATAGCAAAAAAGAGTGCCAGTCACCCAGAAACATTTTCTGTCTACTCAAAATCATTCTCTCTCTTGTATTTATCATCTATTACAATTAGTGTCTGCAATGAAAATTGCTGTTAAAGGGATGTCTACAGAAAGGGGGCAGGATATTCGGGTTAATTAGATGTCACCTATTGAACTGGGTAAGCATTTTATAAGATGGCCATATTTCTGTGGCCCTTAGAGATGAGATAAATCTTAATTTTATGATTTAATATGTACAGAAAGGTAGAGTTTCGACATCCTTTATGTATGGGGATGATATTAGGCAGTGGTGGTGGTGCATGTGTTTGGAGTGGGTGAATGTACTATCCATCTGCTGCTGCTATAGTGTCACTGAGAAGAAAGAAGGCTGCTGGCCTCCTATATTTAATTCTAGAATTAAATATTTGCTCTAAATAGTCTGTTGACTGACCAGTTAGGAAATCAAAATTGGATATTCTGCATTTTGAACCACCAAACAGGAAGGGAACTTAGGACACCATTTTGTGTAGCTGTCTATGAAATGTATTTGGAAGCTGCAACTAATGCAAAATGCTGTTGTGACCAGGGTCAATGTGACTCCATTGTATTATCAGCTTCGCTGGCTTCCTGCTCATATCTGGGTTCAATTCAAAGTGCTGGTGATACTTTTTAAAGCCTTAAACAACTTGGATCAGGGATACGTGAATGCCTGTCACTTTCCACTTTAACCCACAATGTCCTCCTCTGTGAATGTTCTGACACCATCAGAAATGAGGTTGACAGGACATGTGGGAGGGCATTTTCCATGGCAGCACCTGGGATGTGGGGTATCCTCTTGGCTACCTCTTTTATAACTTTTAGCTACATCTGAAGATTGGTTGTTTCAGTAGGAAATTGGCCTAGTTTCCCCGACATTATATTTTATTATTATTATTATTATTATTATTATTATTATTATTATATTATCTCTTTCTCTCTTGTGGCAGTTTTTCTAGATGGACATGACAGGCTTTGCCAAGTCGTGCTGTCTTTTATTGATTCAGGAATTTCCTGACAATTGAGCATGTTTTAATTATGACTGCTTTCTGGATGTTGGTGTGGATGTATTCTGGTAGGCCCAGTTTCTAGAGGTTTTCTGTATATTTTTTTGATGTGATGTCGGTGACTGATGTGACTAATGAAATAATTGTGACCTTTTCCTGTTGCAATAGTTCTTTGATTTCCATGGCCAGTAGTGTATATTTGTCTCTCTTTTCTTCTTCCTTTTCAACAATATTGTTGTCATTCGGTATTGCTGTGTCGATGAGGTATGTGTGTTTTTCTTTTTTGTCTATGAACGTTATGTTTGGTCGGTTTATTTATTTATTTATTTATTGCATTTTTATACCGCCCTATAGCCGAAGCTCTCTGGGCGGTTCACAAAAATTAAAACCATAAAATCATTTTAAAAATATAAAACAAGCCACAATCCAAAAACAACAAATAACATACAAGGTATTGTCTTGTCTATATGAATTGTTCTGTCCCAGTATATTTTATGTTCTGCATTTTCTAAGATTGTTTCAGGTGAATGTGTATCAAGTGGCCCAAAAGTAGGTGTACAGTATAGTTTATTTGCATTTTATTACATTAGGTATACAGTATAATTTATTTGCATTTTATTACATTGTTTATTACATTTGCATTTGTTTAACACTGTTTAATCTCGTAAGTGCTCGAAATGTATTCCATCAACGTTGCAACATTCCTCGAACCTGTTCAGAACACTGTGACACACAGTACGACACAAATTCTGGTCTGCATCAATGACCATAAAGGCTTACGAAATGAACTCTTTTAATTAATTCACTGTGTGGGGATTCCTCTCAAAAACCTTATTCTTTACTACGCCCCCCAAAAAGAAGTCCATTGGTGTTAAGTCGGTTGAACGTGGCGGCCATTCAATGCTGCCACGTCGTCCGATCCAATGCTGTGGGAAGGTGTTGTCAAGATAGTCCCTTACTGCAGAAGCATAATGAGGAGGTGCCCCATCTTGTTGGAAGAGCAGTTTGGCGAAGTTAGCCCTGGTTCTGAGTTGTGGCACTACCATGTCGCATAACATGTTTAGGTAATTGTTACTATCCACAGTTGTATGGAAGAAAACCGGTCCTACAACACCTTTGCTGTACAGTGCACCGCACATTGTGACGCCTGGCTGGTTCAGTTGAGATGTGATAGTCAAATGAGGATTTTCATCTGCCCAATACACACAGTTATGCCCGTTCACGTGGCCTGACAACTTGAAAGAAGCCTCATCTGACCAGATGATCTTATCAAGAAGGTCTGGTTCGTTAGAAATTTGGTTATGCATCATCTCACAGAATTGCAACCGACAGTCTGGGTCGTCCTCCAGAAGACCATGTAACAGTCTTGGACGGTACGGCTTCAATTTCAATTTACGCATTAAGCGTTGCAAGGACGTTCTAGATATAGATAGCTGCTTAGACATACGTCGTGTGGACTTTTTTGGACTATTCACAAATGTCAGAGCGACTCTCATCTTATTTTCCTCTGTCATAGACGTCCTAGGACGTCCAGATTTCGGTGCATTAGCCACTGCACCTCTTGCTTCAAATTTATCTCTAAGACGATAAATTGTCAGACGTGTTGGTGGAGGAGTGTCAGATGCTTCTTGCCACGCTGTGCGCACCTGCTCGGCATTTTCAGTCTTTCAGTACTGCTTTAGAATCCACTTTCTTTGTTCTTGACTCAAGTTCACAGCCATCATTCACAATATCAGTTAAAAAAAAACTAAAAAACTAAACAACTGTACCTACTTTTGGGCCTCACTCCCCAACTCTCCACACTTGTCACCACCTGTCACTCTTCCCAACTATCATTCTGACTCCACCCATACATCTTCTACTCACATATTCTCTCCCCCTCCCATCAACATTCTAAACAACTGTATGCCTACTTTTGGGCCACCCGGTATAGTATGGTGTAGGTTGTTTGTTATTATTATTATTATTATTATTTGCATTTGTATACCGCCCCATAGCTGAAGCTCTCTGGACGGTTTACATAAAATCAAAACATTTAAAAATAATATACAAAAATTTAAACTGCAAAACATACAATATACACATACATTAAAAACCATTATAATAACTTAAAAAGCTATAAGACTAAAAAAACAAAACAGACCCAGGCTTATCAGATATTGCTAAGTGCCTGGGAGAAGAGGAAAGTCTTGACCTGGCGCTGGAAATATAACAATGTTGCCGCCAGGTGGGCCTCGTCGGGGAGATTGTTCCACATTGGGGGCCACCACAGAGAAGGCCCTCTCCCTTGTTGCTGACCTCTGAGCTTCCTTCGGAGAAAGGACTCGGAGGAGGACCTTAGATGTTGAACGTAGTGTTTGGGTAGGCTCATGTCAGGAGAGGCGTTCCGTCAGGTATTGTGGTCCTAAGCCGTGTAAGGCTTTATAGGTTAAAACCAGCTCCGTGAATCGGGCTCAGAAACATACAGGCAGCCAATGCAAACGGGCCAGAGTAGGTCTTATATGCTTGAACCTTCTGGTCTCTTTTATTCCCCTGACATGTATATTATCTACCATGTTTATTTTTTTTTCTAATATTTGTGGTTTTAGTATTATTTTATATTATGATGTTGCATGCCACTTTGGTATGTAACATCATCAAGCCGCATAAATATATTTACAAATAAAGCAGAAAGGCAGCATAAATATTTCAACAAATGAAAGAACAGGAAAGATATTCAGGACATTTCCCTAAAAGTTTGCTAAAACATTCAAAATGCTTATACTGCTATTCTTTAAAACTGACACGAAGAATAAAGTAGTCCATGTCCCAATTTATATGTCACATGAGTGGCATGGTTATGGCATAGAAAGGGCTGATCACATAGGATGTCACCATGCTAGAGATGGGTGCCATAGAGGCATGGTACTGATGGAGATGTCCTTTGTTATCCACCCTCTCAATTTGACCTTGTTTTTGTATATATTTCTGAAATGGCATTGGATGATAATATTGAAATCCAGCAACTAAGGCTGTCATCCTATGCATGTTTAGACAGAAAAAAGTCTTACAACTCCTAGCATTTCTCAGCTAGCCATGCTAACTTGTGAATGCTGGGAGTTGTAGGACGTTTTCTGTCTAAATTTTCATAACATTGCTCCCTAAGTTATTTGCGTATGAACCACACCTCAGTCTCTGCATTTTCTGGTCTACTTTCTGACAAAGAAGACAAGAAAAGGAACTAGTTCTTTGCTAAACCCTAGCAAAGAGATACCTTACATTTGAGCTGTCTTAAGATCATCATCTGATTGGGAAAAAAAATATATTTAAGGTATCCTCATTAGCCTACAAACAACTTACAATGCAAACTTAGTTGATAGAGCAGTGTTCAAAGGGTACTTTGATCAAGCAACCACAAGTCTGATCTTGAGCAGTTCAATATACTTGATACTAACATTGCATAGGAAGCCACCTTGAAGATGTAACTGGCCCAAACAAAAATGAGGCCAAGAGACACATATTTCAGATCAGGAAGACGGGAGATCCAGCTTAATATTGGATGCCTTTCTCTCGGAGTGGAAAGTTGGCATGTCTGTAGGTACAGTAATCCATAATTAAATAGAATATTAATCATATCAGTCAGTACCATTACTACACTAATGGCCTCCTTCAGTGGTACAATTAATCTATAGTAAATATTTGTTATTAATTGAATCACTATAAGACTATTCTCTATATGCTTTTCCTTTCCAAAAAGGAGGTGGGGAGGGAGATGGCAAACGCTAATGGATTGCCAGGGCCACGTATTTTTACATATACTCTTATTAAAATGTGAAATTTCAGATAGGGTGACCATATGAAAGGACATACCCATATTTGTCAGGATTTTTGGTAACAAATCCAGGAAGGGAGGAAATTATGAAATTTGATGAAAAATCCAGATTTTCCCCATCCTCCCCAGCCAAAGGGCAGCTCTACTTTAATGAGAATTAACAAAAATGCTTACAGCTCCACCATTTTTAAAGATAAAGAGATGAAACTTGGCACCATGATAGCTTTCAGGAAGGGCTTTAGCCATGCCAAAGTCGAAGCAGATCCATTTGTCCGTTGAGATTTAGGATTTTTTTTTAAGTTTGAGGTTTTAAAATATATATATTTTAAAAATCTGTCATTTTTAAAAGATAAAGAAATGAATCCTGGCACCATGATAGATCTCAGGTAGGGCTTTATCCTTGCCAAGTTTAAAACAGATCTCTTCATCCGTTGATTTTTAGAAATTTTGTAAAGTTTGAGATAATTCCCCCCCCCCCCCCAAAAAAAAAACCCACTGGAGCCATATCCTTCAAACTCAGGTTGTCAAACCTCCTCTTTAGGGTATTGTACCTTGAGAATTTTCAGCCCTTGGCATCAAGGGAATCTCAAGTTTTTAGCTAAGAAGTGCTGGGCAAGCAGGGCACCTTTCCTGTTGCAGATTTGGTGGGTAGTTGGGCACCTGGAGCTCAGCAGAGGCGAGGCATCCACAGATCAAAATGTGGGAAAGGAGAGGTCAGTCAAAGCAGCCACAGGGCAAAACGGAACAGGCCAGCAGCCTTTTTCTCAGAGTTCCACATCATGGGCGATGAAGGAACATCCTTAGAGAAAAACTCTCATGACCAATAGTGAGGTGTCAGTAGAGAGAGAGGCTCTCATCTTTGCGGAATTCCTGTTGATGTTGGAACCTGACATGTCACTGCTTTGCCTTGCTGCCCCTTCCCTTCCATTTCACTTTGTTCACTTGTGAGCTAGGCACGCAATCAGAACGTTTGAAGTGAGTGTCAGAGAAAAATAGATAGATTTGTGGCTTGGGCTGGCAGGCATATCTGTTAGAGACAGAGTTGGACTGAAGACACAACTCAGAGATAGCTGTAGCTGAACCCTGAGAGGCTGGCATGCCACACAGAGCCTTTCAAGAGCATCTCAGAATCAAATGTTGGTGCAGGTGTTGGCTGGTTGGAGGCTTTGGCTGGCATCAGTTTCAGACAGAGTTACAACTCAGAGATGGCTGTAGCTTAACCCTGAGAGGCTGGCGTGCCACACAGAGCCTTTTACGAGCATCTCAGAGTCCATTGTTGGTGCAGATAGAGGTGGATGGCGGAGGAGTTTTTTTAAAAAACAAGAGTCACCAGATGTGACCAAGCTATAAGCTGGCACCCTGCCCCCAGCCACAAAGTACAAGTGCACAGCCTGTTGGGAGACTTTGGCAGAGGGGGGGGGGATTGTTTGAAGCTGGAAGCTGGAGATGTCGGCTGGCTAGCAGAAAGCAGAGAGAGGCTGAAGGCAACCCAGATTCACCTGTAGCTTGGCCCTGAGAGGCTGGCTTGCCACCCAGAGTGTTTTAAGAGTGCATCAGTGTCGAGCAGGTGTGCAGGAGGAGAGGAGGTGGAGGCGGCTAGCAGTGGAGAAATACCCCTGGCCACAAGTGTGTGGCCTGGCTGGACCATCAGGAGACTTTGACAGAGAGAGAGGGAGACTGTTTGAGGCTGGAGGCTTTAGTTTGGCTGCAGTGACTTAGAGAGAAAGACAACAGAGGCTGCCCAGACAACCCTGAGACACCTGTTGTAACTTAGCCCCATGGTGCTGGCATGCAATGCAGGGCATTAGAAAGAGGGTCTCAGAGTTATGTCTTTGTGCAGGAAGTAGACAGGAGTTCAAAGTCTGGATGTGAAAAGTGGTGCCAACGCAAAAGCCTTGAGAAGCTAATGTATGTAAGTGAGAAGTGTGACTTGACAAAGTAGTGTCTGCCGCCCATAACACCCACCCTAATGTTAGAGTAGAGAAACTTGTGACAATCATACACAAGGTTAAAAAAATTGAAATTTGAAAATAAAAAAGCCTGCCAGCCAGCTGGCAGCAAACCCTGTTAAAAGCAGCAGCAGTTTGCAGCGGAGTGAGGATACAGTCAGAAAAGATATTTGAGGGAAGGGGAGAATGTATCACACAGAGTATAGCAAAAGCTTCAAAGTACAGCAAAAGCTACAAAAGTAGGTGAAGCTAATTTCAGATACGTTGTTTGTTATTTCAGTGATTTTAACATTAAGATGTTATGTAGAACAGATTTGTCTTAATTGTGTGCTGTAAAATCAGATATGTGACCAAGGCTATGTTCAGGTGGGCACACCCCTTTGGTGCTGGACATGCCCCTGGGGCCAGACATATTGGTGGGCATGCCCCTTTGGGAGCCGACCATGTTGTCCTCCTTTTTAGTTTCCAAAATATGGTCACCCTAAGTATGCATTACTCAAATGTTGATAAACATAGTATCTCTTATAGCTTTAGAAAACATACCCTTAAGTAATATGCTATGGTATAATAAAGCATTTTAAGGCTGTAATCCTACACACTTACTAAGGAGTAATCTGTGATGAACACAGTGGGGCTTACTTCTGAGTTGAATGGGCATAGGATTGTGACCATTTCTTTCTTTCTTTCTTTCTTTCTTTCTTTCTTTCTTTCTTTCTTTCTTTCTCTTTCTCTCCCACCCAGCAATAGCCATTTAACTGAAAAGGCATTCCTTAAAGTTTATGGTCTAAACTTACATCTATGCATGAAAAATTATCTTTACTTTAAATTTTACTTTACTTGTCTTTATGTTATTTGATTATTGGCATTGGAGCTAAATTGCAAGCAGAGCACACATTTTCAGTTATTGAACTTAACTTTATTAGCAAAGTTATCTCTTAAGTTAGGGAATGTGAAGAATCATTAAGCATACCTTGGCATTATTAGGCTGACCATCTGAAAAGGAGGACAGGGCTCCTGTAACTTTAACTGTTGTAGAGAAAAGGGAATTTCAGCCAGTGTCATTTGTAGGCAATTAGTTCCTGGTGAAATTCCCTCTTCATCACAACTGTTAAAGTTGCAGGGGCCCTGCCTTCTTTTGTATATGGTCACTCTAGTATAGTGCCTGCACCTTTAACTGTTGTGATGAAGAGGGAATTTCACCAGGAACTAATTGCATACAAATGACACTGGCTGAAATTCCCTTTTCTCTACAACTGTTAAAGTTACAGGAGCCCTGTCCTCCTTTTCAGATGGTCAGCCTAGGCATTATGTCTTTTGTTGGAAGACCTTTACATAAGAGTATAAAATCCAGAGTTTATAGGCAATTGGCTGCACATCTTATAGTGTTCTACAGTCACAGATTCTCAGCCCAACCTACCTCACAGGGCTGTTGTTGTGAGGGTAAAATGGAGAGGAGGAGGATTAGTAACACCCCCTTGAGTTCCTTGGAGGGAAAAAGGCGGGATATAAATGTAATAAATAAATGCTTTAGATTTCCTGATTCAGGCATGATCTTGAAATGATTTAAGAAATAAAAATCTAGAGATTTAAGAAATAAAAATCTAGAGACTTTAAGACGGCATTCATTTTATTCTACTGCAATTTCTATATCGGAGATGTAAACCCATGCACGTCCCACATTTCCTAGAAAATACTGTCCATTTTTAAAAAAGAATACACACTTTTGATTATTCAGCAGTTACGTTGTGTTAAAAAGGCATCTTTCATGCAGTGTAGCAGAGACCATTCTTCATTCTACCTCACTCCCTAATCCTCTGAAGGCTGAACTATTGCCAGAGCCTCTGGGGTTAGCTCACTTTGACTGGAAAACTAGAAGAGACACATTTTTAAAGTTTAGTAGTGCAGTAGAACTATATCATAAGAGGCACAAAAATACTTGACCTTTTAAGAATATCAGTGAAAACTACAAGAGGTATTCATTGGAGATGATCAAGAAATCAGTTCTACACTAAAGAAGGCAGGAAATGATGAACCAAGAAAGGAATTCATAGATTCCAGATGTACCCTAACACCAGCTGTGAGGTGCAAGCCAGAAATCAAATTAAGGCCTTATGAAGGCCACTACTGTCCATTTTCTTAGGGGAATTTTTAAAGGAAAATAAACATTCAGATATAAAATATTTTAATGTTCCCATAATGAAAGCAGTATCTATTTAATTTGGGGCTAGTTACTTCCAAAAGATGCTCAATTTTAGAGAAAAAGTAGGGAGAAGAAAAAGTTAGCATTCACAGTAGTGGCTTCCATACAAATTGCACATATTAAAAACCCTTAAGAAAGTTGCTAATTACTTGTTTTAAGTTTTCCTGTGACAAACGTATGACGTTCTGTTTGAAAATTAAAAAATTACAGTGAGCCATGTTCTTGTAACATAGCCAAGAATATTTGTAAATTTTCTCAGTAATCAGTGCCACTATTTTAAGTTTTAGTTAATGAAAGAAACACAATTATGCAGTTATGTTGTGGAAAGCAGGCAACTCTAGTTGCACCATTGGTGTTTTAACCTCATGGGGTTAAAATGTATTATTTTAAATTGTGGCTAGTGATCTCTAATGAATGTTGAAAATATTTTAAACCTAGCATGAATACATGAATAGTTGTAACTACATTGCTTAGACTGACATTTTAGGTTCTTATCCCATATTTGGTATTTTAAAAAAAAATACACACACTCAAAAATGACTATAGATCTAAGAGACCAAGAATGTCTTCTTTGTGGAAGAATAGAAAAAAATGCAACGGGGCAAAGCTGGTGGGTATACAGGACTCAGCCGGTTTTGCCTCTAAGCAGCCTAGAAGTACACCAGGCCAAGCAATGATGTATGGAGCATGAGAGAGGTAGCTTGTGGGGAAATGTGGAAACCAAGCAAACTTGGTAGTAATGATAGGAGGAGTAATATATTCGAGATAGTGCAAGAGTTGAAAGGGCTGAATACTACCTTTTATCAAGGCTTCAATCACACAGAATACCTGATAAATCAGGTCCTCTTTTGTACATATAAGATGACCAATTCAGTTTCAAGAAGCTCATTAGGAGGTGTGTTACAACCTAGGTCACATATATAAATCCTGTATACGAATAGCAAAGTCATTCATTGGCCCTTTTCACGTCAGGCGTTTTGCCTGGGATAGCCCCTGAGTGTAGAGAGAGGGAGGGAGGGAGGGCGATCCCGGAAGTACCTAATACGCGCCATCGGAGCACAGGGACCAGCCAGGGGCCATCTCAGGGAAAATGCCTGGTGTGGAAAGGGCCTTTGTAGCTTCATGTAGTCAAAACATTACCAAGTTGGAGTTATCTGCAGGTTTGGCTATAGCAGCCATTCGTTCGACAGGGATGCATCTTTTCAACGTAATTCAAGGTGCTGGTTCTTACCTTTGAAGCCCTATATGGCTTAGGACCAGGAAGCCTCTAGGATTGCATTAACCTCCCTGAACCTTAGAGGTTATTTTTCATGCTCCCAAGTTATTCTACCTTCTGTTGCCAATTGCAATGTTTTTCCAGTGCCAGCTGAAGACTTTTTACTTGCCCAGGCCTTTTTAGTGTTTCAGTTGTTGGTTGATGGGGTTTTCCCTTCAAAGCGGAGGGCAGAGCAGATTGCAGCTGCATGATTTGGAATCTGAATCCCAGGAGCAGATAACAGTGCCCAGCATGAATCAGTGACATGTTGGCCTGTAGTAACACAATTTTTGATCAAAGACAATTAACCATGTTACATGTTCTGAAGAATACACCATCTAAGCAAGCAAATGAAAAACAGTATGAGAATCAAAAGTCATAACCCTCTTTCCATTCTACTATACTGTAAATATTTGACTTGCATATGCATATATACCAAAATATATTTTGTAGATCAATCACTGTTTTTCAGTCATTTTAGATCATCAGAATGAGCAATTTAAAATATGATCAATGCAGTTACTTTGATAACAAAATTATATTTTTAGCCTAAACTTACTTCAGATACATTGATTGCGGTGTCCACAGAATTATACCAACCCTTCAGTGGACATACACATGTATAATTTGCAGAATCACAAGCTTATTTTAAGGTAATAAGAATAGTTCTGCAATGACAGAAGAATTTAAGAATACATACATCTCTAGAATCATTCATGCTTTTAAAAACAAAAGAAAAATCATATCAATTTTTAAAAACTGACATTTGTATCTACTTCATGAGACATGCTGAATTGTTTATCCATTTGTATGAAAAATAATAATACTGCATTAGGTTGAGTGCATGTGCTGGGCTATGGTTATCAGGAACTGGGAACCTTTGCTGCATGAGTCAGTGAGGACTGCAGATCAAAACATTTTTGGAACAATAATGTTCTTCCAGTGTGATTTAATCTGCCCTTACATCCATTGATTTCCCTTGACTTGGAAAAGCTATATAACTTTCTGAGTTTGCCTTGGATTTTGACAGGGTAACAAACATAGGAAGCGGCCTTATACTGAGTCAGACCATTGGTCCATCTAGTCCAATATTGTTGACACTGATTGGCTGCAAGCTTTCAGCAGGATTCTTTTCTGGCCCTACCTGGAGATGCTAGGAATTGAACCTGGGACCTTATGCATGCAAAGCAGGTGTTCATCCACTGAGCTGTGGCTCCTCCCTCAAACAGAATTTACTTTATCTGCCTGATGCTATGCTTGGCTCTTGCTCCTCTGTCTGCTGCGTTCCTCAGGTCCTGTTCTTGATTCTTGTTCCTCATTCTGCTGGCTTTATAGTCTTGTTGACCAGCATCACAACAGCAACATTGATCAGTAGAAGATCACGAGATCTTAATGAGCTTTCTGTTGCTGGTAAAAATAAATCTGAATAGGTTTTACTTATTTTTATTTGTTATGTTTATATCCTGCCTTTACTCAAAGGAGCCCAAGTCAGAGTACATGCGCCTCCTCCTCCAAATTTTATTCTCACAGCAACTCTGGCCCTTTCCACACCAGGCTTGTGGCCTGGGTTGGCCCCCGGCTGGTCCCTGTGCACTGATGGTGTGTATTAGGTACTTCCGGGATTGCCCTCCCTCCCTCCCTGTGCACCGATGGTGTGTATTAGATACTTCCGGGATCACGCTCCCTCTATACCCCTGTGGTGTAGAAAGGGCCTTTGTCAGGTACTTTAGGCTGAAATTCAATGATTAGCCTAAAATCACCAGTGAACTTCATGGCCAAGTGTGGACTAGAACCAGGGTCTCCCTAGTCCAACATTCTAATCACTATACCACACTGGTTATATCCAGTGTTAGTCCTACTTAGAGTAGATCCATTGAAATGAATGGTACTTAAGTTAGGGTAAAATTGGATGCAGTGTTTGTATTTTTGTTTCATTGTGACTTTCAGCATATGGAAGTGATTTGTGGCCATTTTATATGAAGCTATTCCAGGTAAAAAAAAAAAGGCATAGCTGGTTTCTTTCTTTGCACCTATCACTCCCAGCTTTGCTAGAATGTGAAGTTAATGGTGATAAATTTAAAATGTTGAATCAAAGTTACATGAACACATTCTTACCAAAGAACTCTTCAGCCTTTATGTTGTAAAGCTTTGGCAGTTGCTCTCCAGAGTAACTGTAGGTTTTATAAGGTAAGGGATTTTGCCTTACTGTTCCGAATCTTTTCTTGGTTCATTATTAGTAAACAGTATCTTAAATGCACACACTTTCAGGAATGTGTTGTGAATTAGCATGTAGCAAGAGGTCCCTATTTAAATCTGATATGTAGACTTGTGTTCAAAACCACTTCATGTAGTAAGAAAGCTAAGAAGAATAATTGGGAGTAAGCCATCTGTAACATATCATAACATTTTGTCATGTCTCCTGTGAAGGTTGGTTTGTAAGTGCTATGAATTGGAAATTATTTCATTTTAAATTCTGGCTAAAATCCCAGCATAGATAACTGTTTAGGCCAAATATATATATTCCTACCTGTGCTAATGATAAAACAGCGGGGCTTAAAATGGTTAATTGTGCATTTTAAAAGTGCCATCCTAGGCATGTCTGTTTAGAAATAAATTCTAATGGGTTCAATGAGGCTTACTCCCAGGCAAATGTGTATAGGATTGCAACCTTAATTTCTGTGTTGCAGGACATTGTATATCTGAAACATGACACTTCCAACAAGAGCCTTGGCAGAATCTTTCCCTGTAAGTTAAGTGTTCACCTCATTCACTCTGTAGTTCATTGTGAGTTACCTGGTTAGAACTTAAGCATTAGTAGTTTTCTTTCAATGCTGTGTGTCACGGCATGTGTGGCCAACTTTACCACAGCAGTAAATGGGCAGCAAGAGCAGGAGAGAGCTTTGCAATGTGGAAATGAAGCTTGTAGGTGCTAAATGCCACTGCAGGTCTTGTGTTAGTATTCCTTCTGCCATAAATAGAGGAAGTCATGATTCATGTTTAGCTCTTGATTTAGAGCCATGAAAAAACTTAGTATCTCTGGGTCTGATCAGGATCACTTGAGGTCATGAGCACATTGCATAATCTGTCTGGCAAGTCACAAAATCCAGTCCCCATTTCGCAGCTGGGATGAAGGTTAGAAATATGAAACATGGTTGAAGAACCATATATTGGTTGCATTATTTTTATTAACAATATTTTATCTATCATTTTTTAAAAATAGGACTGTTTTAGTTCAGGGCTGCATAACGTGTGGCCCTCCCATGCTAAATGCAGCTCACTAACCATGTGTCAGTGGCACATTGATAAAACTCAATGTATTGCAAAAATGGGAGGGACAATAATGCTGTATTGGGTTTGGACCAGAGAAATTCCAAATTCAAATTTGTGCTGTGCTATGAAGCTCATTGAGTGGCCATGGACTGTTGGGTTGCTGATTGTCTCGCTTGAAATGCTACTCTTGGCTCACTATGGGAAGGATATAATACATTTACATCCAAGCATGCTATAGGTGAAACATGATTCACTTTTAACAATAGAAAATACAGTTTTATGTAATTTCACTTTTCTCTACTTGTATAATACCTCCCAGTGCTTTCTTACTGTAATGGCGCTCTTTTGATCTACAATAAAATAATTGGCTGCTACTTTTTTTAAAAAAAATTGTATCGCTATACATACAACTAGGCAGAGTTATAAAAACAGAAAACAAATGATAATTACAAAAACAGCAGATATGAATGTTGAGTTATCAATTAAAATAATTGCAATAAGGAGAAAATGCATGAACAGAAATATATTGCCTTATAATGTATTTTATTGTTCTCAAGACCTTATAATTATAAACAGTATAAAACAGGGCTTCTTTAAAAAAAGGGAGATAAAGAAAGAATAAGAGTCTACATGTCTACTCTAAAGTAAATTCTGCTGGGTTCAGTGTGTAAGTGAGTATATGATTGCAGCCTAAACTCATTTCATAATCTTCCAAACCATCAACAACAATTCTTTCTTGGAAGGCTCAGAAATATGTTTCTTCCCTCTAGTGTTATTAATCAATACAGAACTATCAGTATGAATTGTTTTACATTATTTAACAGCATCACAATGAAATACTTTGGTGATGTTGCTACTTTTAAAATTTGAATTGCTACTTTTAAAATTTGAATTACAGGACTCTTCAGAATTTTTCCTACTTTGCAAATATATAGCTCTATAACATAATCCAATGGATGCTGGTAGCCCTGATTTCGGTGGTGCTGTGAATCCATCCTTTAGAGTTCTGGCTGGTTCTGACTGAAACCACAATGTCTTCATAGCCCTACCAAAATCAGAGCCAACAGTCTCCACTGGTGTAATCTAGTAAAGTTAGTTGCTTTCCCCATTCCTACACGGTTATTTGAACTTCAGTCCCAGTAAAATATGTCATTTATGCAGTCGTTTTAAAAATATTTGTATTGATGTTATTTTGTAACACATGTTTTATACTGATTTACTTGGTTTACTTAGTGGTGTTAGCTTAGGCTGACCAGATAAAATCCAGGTCAGGGCTCCTGTAACTTTAACAGTTGTAGAGAAAAGGGATTTTCAGCCAGTGTCATTTGTATGCAATTAGTTCCTGGTGAAATTCCCTCTTCATCACAACAGTTAAAAGTGCAGGCACTACATTAGAGTGCCTGCATATACGAAAGAAGGCAGGGCTCCTGCAACTTTAACTGTTGTGATGAAGAGGGAATTTCACCAGGAACTAATTGCATACAAATGACACTGGCTGAAATTCCCTTTTCTCTACAACTGTTAAAGTTACACGAGCCCTGACCTGGATTTTATCTGGTCACCCTATGTTAGTTGGCCCAATTTAGGCAAGGCAGACAAAATTCAAAATTGCATAATTTCTTTCTAAGAAAAGGTCAAGGTTTGCTATTTAAGGTAATTTAGCCAGCAAAATCTTAAATCCTCTGAGTTTTCTACAGCCTTAAATCTGGGGTTGGATTAGGACAAAGTGTATTATTGTTTACTATGGGTTATTTTTTTCATGAAGGGTGGTCCAAATGCAGAAATTATTCTGTATTTTTTTCCAATGAAGAAGAAATTGCAATACTGTTAGGAAGAAATAACTTTTTAAATTTCATATCAATGTCATTTGCCAACCCATGTAGGGTTTCCCCATTGAAAATATTTTCCAAAGCTTCTGGCCTAGGCCATGGAAAACTTTTCAAATTGATCATATTGATGAGGAACAGGATTTATTTATTTGATTTGTACCCTGGCTTTCTATCATGAACAATGGAACTCAAGGCAGTTTACAATCATAAATAAAATTTGATTAAAACAATACCAAAATAAGCACATTAAAACACAATTAAAATAAACAATAATGAAATGAGAGCATCCAACCCAGCAGATATCAAAGGCCTGCTTGAATAAAAAGGCAGAAGGACATCAGACAGGAAGTGAAGTGAGCCTTCCTCAGCAGGGAATTCCACAGCCTGGGAGCTGCCACCAAAAAGGCCTTCTTTCACGTTGCCACCAAAGAGCCTCTGGAGGTGGTGGTCTTGAAAGAATGGCCTCTCCTAAACATCTTAAGACCCGGGCAGGCTTTATAGGTCAGAATCAGCACTTTGGATTCTTTTTTTTAAAATATTTTTTAATTAATTTCAACACAATAAACATACACAATATAAAACTTACACAATATAAAACAAACTACAACCCTTAACAATCCCCCCGTGCACCCCTCCCCCTGAGACCTTCTCATAATCATTCTTCCTCCTTCCAAAATTCCAGCGATTCTTTTGAAGGTATTTGTCCCTTTCCCGATCTTAAAACATATTCCAAAAAGGGACTCCATATTTTTCCAAAATCACTCTTACTGGACATTTCTCTCTTTATTTTCATTTTACATGTCAACATATCATTCAAGGCCATATCCCAAATTTCTTTATACCAAACTTCTATTGTATAGCTTCCTTGCCCTTTCCAATTTTTAGCAATGATTATTCTAACCGGTGCCAGGAGGTTGTTTACCAATTCTCTGTTAGCTACATGCTCATTCTCACTATCCCATATTGCTAGTAGAGCTAATTTTGGGTTTAATTCCAATTTCCTTCCAATTATATCACTTATTTCTTTAAAAACCCTTTCCCAGAATTTTTGTACATGTTCACAGCTCCACCACATATGAAAATAGGTCCCAACCTCCTGACAT
Source organism: Anniella stebbinsi (assembly GCA_029215795.1). Classification (NCBI taxonomy): domain Eukaryota; kingdom Metazoa; phylum Chordata; class Lepidosauria; order Squamata; family Anniellidae; genus Anniella; species Anniella stebbinsi. The sequence continues at coordinate 142,490,040 of JARDYH010000001.1, forward strand.
CCCCTCCAACAATTCTTAGACACTTTTTTATCAATCTGGTGAAATCTTACAGGTGTTAGATACCATCTCCATACTATCTTATAGTAATTCTCCTTAATTCTAATCGACAACAATTTTAACATTCTTACTTTCCATATCCTCTCCCATTTATCTTCATTAATTTTCCCCTTAACATCTTCTTCCCAAATCTCTTTTATAACATTAAGTGAGTCCTGGAATTCCTCCCCTATCAATATTTTATATATCTCACTAGTCAGCCCTTTCTTAACTCCAGCTTCTTGTTTTTTTTCTTTTTAGTTCTATTAAATCTTCAAATTTAGTATTATTTCTACATTTCTTATTTTTCAGTCTCCATTCCTGAGTCCATTTTTCCAATTGTAAACATTTGAACCAAGCTATCTTTTGTCCTTTAAACAACTCTTTAATATGCTCACTATCCTTCATCTTTTCCATCCAATTCCTTAACTTAATTATATCCTGATCTTTCAGTCTCGCTTCTATCTCATCTTTTAATACCCTTGGGAAGTTTCCCACTACTACGACTGGGGCGAGTGGAGAGTCTCCTGGTATCAACTTCCCTCTAAACTTCTCCCAGATCTCTAATATATTTTCCAACAATGGGTTGTCCAGTACCTTCAATTCTTTCTTTTGCATTTTAGTAAAAAATATATTTCCCAATTTACAATCTACCTCCGCTGTTTGCGGTTCCAACCATTCCAAATCTTCCTCCCCTAAAATACTATTAATAATATATCTTAACTGATTAGCAATATAATAATTCTTAATATTCGGAAGTCCTAAACCTCCTTTCTTTTGAGCCTTATACCATAACCCTTTATTTATCCTTGCTCTTTTATCCCCATTACAATAAGCATTAATCATATTTTGCCAACTTTTAATCTCCGCTACTGAAATTCTAATCGGTATCATTCTAAACAAAAAATTAACCTTAGGTAAAATCTTCATTTTAATAACTGCTATTCTACCAAACCAGGAATGTTTTAATTTTCTATATATCTGTAATTTCTCCCCTACCTCTTTTCTTAACCTTACAAAATTAAATTCCTCTAGTCTTTCTACTTCACTATCTATATTAACTCCTAAATATCGTATTATATTTTTATGCCTTAATCCTAACTTAACTTTACACTTCTCCATCTCTTCGTTATTATAATTATATAACATCATTTCTGACTTCCCCCAATTAACTTGTAATCCCGTAATTTCCCCAAATTCTCTCAAATGCTTCTGAATTATCTCCCCACTTTCTAGGGGATCTTCTAGTGTCAATAATGTATCATCCGCAAACATATTCACTTTAATCTTATGGTTCCTTCCTATCCCCTTTAATCTTCCCTTCTCCCTTGTTACATTTGCTAAAATTTCTATCCCTATTGCGAATAAGATCGGTGAAAGTGGACATCCTTGTCTAGTTCCTCGAGCTAGTGTAATTTGTTGCGTTAACCCATCATTAATCATTATTTCCGCTTTATTATTTTTATACAACTGGTTAATCACTCCCATAAATTTATATCCAAACCCAAATGTTTTTAATATAATTTTTAATGCTGGCCACTCCACGCAATCAAAGGCCTTGAATATATCCAATGCTAATAATCCTGCTTTTAAATTTCTTTTTTTTATAATATTTATTATATTTATAACTCTCCCAATTAAATTAGGCATTTTCCTACCACAGATAAATCCACATTGATCTTTTTTTATATATTTAAAAATAAATGTACCCAATCTTTTTGCCATTATTGCTGTAAATATTTTTGCATCCTGGTTTATTAAAGATATTGGTCTGTACGAAGCTGGATCCGTCAAATCCTTACCTGGCTTCTGTATTAAAACAATCAAAGACTGATCCCACGATGGCGGAGTCATTCCTCCTTCTATTATATTGTTATATAATTTTTTTAATCTTGGTATTAACATATCCTTAAATATTTTATAAAATTCCGGCCCCAAACCATCAATCCCCGGAGATTTACCTCCTTTTAGTTTAGCAACAATTCCCTCAATTTCTTTCTCAGTAACCAAGCCTTCCATACAATCTCTATCTTGCTCATCCAGTCTTATTTTCCAATTTCTTTCTACATATTCCTGAATTTTATCTTGTGATACCGCGTCTGATGTATATAATTCTTTGTAAAATTCCTGAAAAGTACTTAATTTATCTTTCATCAAATTACATCTATTCCCTAACTTATCTCTTATTGTTCCTATCATATTCTTAGCCTTCTCTGACTGCGTGGATCTGGCCAGCATCTTTGAATTTCTATTATTATATTCAAAAAAATCTCTCTTTAAATATAACAAATTCTTTTGAACCTGTTCTATATCTTCTTTCTCCAATTCCTTTTTTTTTTTTGCTTGAATTTGGGCAAATAACCTCTTATCTTTTGTCTCTCTTAATCTCTCCTCTAAAGTCTTTATGTCTTCTTCTGCCTTTTTATATTGTACTTCCTGTTGCTTTTTAAGTGTGGACATTTCCCTAATACACATCCCTCTTATTACAGCTTTCATAGTATCCCATAATAACCCCTGCGAATTGACCTCTTTTTCGTTTATCTGCCATATTTCCTGCATTTCCTTTTTTATTTTATCTACTGTTTTTTTATTTTTTAAAATACTTTGGATTCTGCTCAGAAACAGATGGTAGCCAGTGAAGCTGTTGTTACAAGGGAGTCTCATGTTCCCTGTAAATGGCCTTGGTCAAGAGTCTGGCTGTAGCATTCTGGACCACCTGAAGTTTCTGAGCAGTTTTTGAAGGCAACCTCATGTAGAACACGTTTCAATAGTCCCTATGGATATAACTAAGGCATGCGTGACTGTGGCCAGATCAGACATCTCTAGTAATGGGTACAATTAGCTAGGCTGACCATATGAAAAGGAGGACAGGGCTCATGTGACTTTAACAGTTGTAGAGAAAAGGGAATTTCAGCCAGTGTCATTTGTATGCAATTAGTTCCTGGTGAAATTCCCTCTTCATCACTACAGTTAAAGGTGCAGGCACTATACTAGAGTGACCATATACAAAAGAAGGCAGGGCCCCTGCACCTTTAACTGTTGTGATGAAGAGGGAATTTCACCAGGAACTAATTGCATACAAATGACACTGGCTGAAATTCTCTTTTCTCTACAACTGTTAAAGATACAGGAACCCTGTCCTCCTTTTCATATGGTCAGCCTAAATTAGCGTCCTAACCTCAGCTGCTTTGCCTAGAACTTGGTAGTGGTGCACAAGCTGAATCCCTGGCTGACAACTTTCAGCCTCCAGGTTCAGGACCCACTCACTGTGGTTCAAGCTTTGCACAGGATCTAATGTAGTCATGCTCCTCTTGTGATTCATTGTTTTGTTTCTGCCCAAAGTGAGCAGGGTTACCTCAGCTGTCATAATGCCACATCATATTATGTGGCTGAGCTGCACCGCTATGTAGGCAAGAATCACAGCAGTGACTAACGTTGTGTGGTAGAGGCTGAAATAGCGATAGGATGTTTCTCTCACTCAGACCTTTCTTTGGGCCTAGACAGTCTTTAAATCACACATAGCAGAAATGTTTTGAGTAATTGACTTACTTGCCTCAGTGTAAGTGTGTGTGGCCCTGATTTGGATCGGGACTGTGGTGATTGGGGGAGGGGGAAAGAAAAATTGTGTCCATGGATTCCAATGGAGATGTGTTTTGTTTTTAACCACTCCCCTCATGAGCGATGGGGTGGAATTTCGGCATGAAAATGGGAAGGGGAAGCTTAAATTCCCGATCTGAATTTTGATCCCGTGTGTGTTTAAATGGAGCTATGTATGATTAGCAGAATGTTTAGTATGGCCATCTGTGTGCGTGTCTGTGTACACAATTATGTATAAATAAACTGAGTATGATCCAGTAAAAAATAAACACTTCTAAGTCCTTTCAAGAACACACTTAACTGATTAAATCAGTGGGATCTAATTACCTTTTGGCTGGATCTTGCCCATTTTTAAAGGTAGATAGTCTGGAATGGCTTTCTTATATTGCTTAAATTCAGCTACCTCTGATTATTGTGGTGCCATCTGTTTCTATCTTCTCTAGAGACACCCTATGGCTGTAGTAAATAAATTCTGCTTGAGCGTTTTTAATAAAGCCTTTAACAATGGGAAGTTTATCTTGAGTGCTTGGTGAACTTCAATATACAATGTTGGATATAGGGAGATTGTGTAGGGGCTCAACACCCTTAATTACTTTGCATTTAGCAAAATAAATTTGACACCACTATGTCATAATTGGAAAAGAAAGTTAAGTTAGCAGCAGCATAAGTTCTGGCACACACACACACCCTGCCCATGGGCACATTTTTAGAATTTACTCTCCAGTTTGAGGCCTTAGTGCTGCAGAATGATGGACAGGTTATGAGGCTTCAATTTTCCAGGACATTTTTCGTACGATGACAGAGTGGAGCCACCACATTCTCAGCATGTTAATGGTTTATGTTTTATGTGTGACACACCCAGATCACAGATATTTACTCTTTATCCTATTTTTAGTAAGGATTTTAAAAGGAAGCAAAAATGCAGTCTCTTCCAGGCATGCAGGCCATAATTTGTTGCTGTTACAGTCTAGATTATGTATTTTACTTTAGATTGGCAAGGTTGTTAACTTGCTTTACAAAAAAATCTACTCTTTTGTTTAATGGGGACTTGATAATGTAGAATTATGTTCCAGTGCTTTTTTTAAAGCTATATATTAAAATGGTTATATCCGTTAATTTTTAAGGTGTCACACATACACATTTTGTGTGGTTAAGATGCTGGTTCAGCAACTGCACGTTTCTATCTTGCCCCTTTGGAACAATAGTTTCAGTAGCAACCTATGTTTTCTGTTTAGACAGAAAAAATGTCTACAACTCCATATTTGTTGAGGAATGCTGGGAGTGGTAGGGCTTTTCTTTCTGTCTAAACATGCATAGGATTGCACCCTTATGTCTTTAATTTTAGCTACACATTTCTGTGAAGAAAACTCCATGCAAGCCTGCAGCAAATCCAAACCACATTTCCATTGTCCTGTGGTCTTAAAGGAAAACTAGTTGATTTTCATAAATCCTATCTTACCTGTACCTTTATGCCTATATACGTATACTATAGTAATCCATTTCCCATTTATGTATTTTATAACACACATTGCTTTATGCATGCTTGATCTCCTCCTTGGAGGAGGGACGTGTCACCTGTTTTGAGTTGTATGGATAATGAAAGTCTTCCTGTGTACAACAATATAGAGATGTGCAAAGGAAACATAATGCAGTTTAGGTTATTGTGCACTTTAGAGGTCTTGGCTTCCTGTTACAGCATATCCATTTTGGCTAAAGTAGCAGATTTGATACATTTTCATAGCAATGCACAAATATCTAGTGGAACCCACTGTCATAGGATGTGAAAGACAGTAGGCTCAAAACAAACAAATAACCCCACTGGCTCAATCTAGCGTCTGGCATCTTTATGCAGTTATTCTGTTACAGGAGAAATATGTGGGGCTCATCCAACAGAGTTATTGTGTGTCCCAAATGTCTCCTAAGTTGATCAGTGCTGTGGTGGGCTTCTAAGTGTAAAAGCCCCATATGACCTGTAAGGATGTGCCACGGTTGGCTCAAACTGTTTTGCTGCTGTGTAGGTTCAATTTCATCAATATAAATTGTTCTTAGGATCAGGATAGATAATTTGTGGTTCCTACAACAATTATGACTGCTAACAGTGAATTACCGGTGATTAATCTGTGATTAATAACAGGTAATTCATCCAGTGTGGCTATCACACATGGTGATGGCACTCCTGATATGGAACTCCCTTGTAGTAGAGATTCGGCTGTCCCCCATACTGTTGTCATTTAGGTGCCAGTAAAAAAACTATTTGTGCAAGCTTTGGGAGTATGCTGGTATTTTTTTATTGATTGTGTTGATGGTTTGATTGTATTTTATTATTATTTGGGGGGGTTATGTTTATTTGTGTACTGAGCCTTATATTGGTTGTTAGTGCCCTGGGCTCTTCATGAGGAAGGATGGGATATATTATTATTATTATTATTATTATTATTATTATTATTAAATAAATTACTAAAAATAAAGTCACTACATAGAAGTTTATCACAGCATTTCACTGGGCTGCTTTTTAATAATAGATTATCTGTTGTGTAGTATTTAAATGACATAATATATAACTAGCTACAACACATTCACACACAGACTATAACCAGCTATAACACACAACAAAAGTATTAAGAAGAGGGTATAAACAGTAGTTTAATAGAGAGCGCCAAGTCTTGACACATTTAAATTCTTCATCATAGTGTGTATGATTAGTTCTTCTACAGAATTATGTTTGTATCTTCAAGCCTCTGGCTTGTCATAGTTCTCATCCATAAATTGAAGTTCTGCTCTAGTTAAATGCTCCAATCTTTTCTACATTCTTTTAGCACAACTTCAGTGTTATGTGCTGGAAAGTTTAATAATATAAACACATTACACAGTTACAACGTCAGGGGTGGGTATCCGAGCGTGGACTTTTCTGCCTCCACTTCCTCTCCTTGTATCCACCATGGGAAGCACTGCAGTGACTTCTCTTCTGAAGATGCAACACTGCCCTCAGAAGAAGTTGGGAAAGGTGGAAAGGGGGTATTCCAAGAGAGTGAGGAAAAGAGGTCTAAGAGCTTCTCCGTTGCCATCCCTGTTCACTGCATACTAAGTCAGTTAGATTGGCTGAGAGTTTTGTCTAGCTGAAAAATGTCAAAATAGAGGAAGCAGAGATTGTAAAAGCTCTTGCCAGCATGGCTTTGGATAAACAGAGGGCTTGGAGTCCTCTGTATATCAAGCACCAATCCCTTAGGATTGCACTCCTAATGTCTGTGTAATATCTTGTATTGACTACCATTGTAGTCAAAGCGCTAGTTAAGTGGTTTGTTAGACAGAACCAATATTTCTTGATTTTCAAAGAGGACCATTTATTTATTTTTTCTTCAGTTCACAATAAGATGACTAAGAAATACAGTTTCCTTTTGTATGTGGAATACATTTATTAATGATTTCTGCAGTTATAGATATAAAAATACAGTTTGCACACAGGGACATTAACACTATGGTGTAATCCTCTGCTTGAGTTTACACACTTAGGTCCCACCTAGTTCAACCTGAAACATCTTATATTGAACCACAAAACAAAACAAAACAAAACAAAAAATGAAGTGTCCACATCATCCTGTTCTGTTCCTTGTTTAACATGGTTATTTCCCTGTTTTCAGAAATACTAGCCATATTTATTTTTGTATAGTCTGCTAAAAGTCAGGTCAATGTCTCTTTGTAAGTGATCATTCTGAAACTGTAGGATTAAGCCATTTTCCTTAAAAAAAATAAAAATCCAAGGAACAGATTATCTTCCTTGTGTAGAAGAGCCAATACCTTCAGATAATCACTTGAGGTGGTGACCTGTGGTGAAAGCATCACAGGATATTCTTAGAATGGTGACTGGTCATTTGAATAACATGTCTCAGGGCCTGTTCAGGCTCTGTGGTTAGCAAAACTGTGGTTCTCTGGAGTTAGCACTAACTACAAGCCATGTTGTCGCACACAACACTTTAAGCCACAGTTAGAGCCGCTAATCCTGCTGCAGATGGTCCAACTGTGGTTAGTGATGAGCAGGGTTTAGCAAAACACCTCACACAAGACACTTTAAACTAGGCTGACCAGATAAAATCCAGGTCAGGGCTCATGTAACTTTAACAGTTGTAGAGAAAAGGGAATTTCAGCCAGGGTCATTTGTATGCAATTAGTTCCTGGTGATATTCCCTCTTCATCACAACAGTTAAAGGTGCCGGCACTATACTAGAGTGACCATATACAAAAGAAGGCAGGGCCCCTGCACCTTTAACTGTTGTGATGAAGAGGGAATTTCACCAGGAACTAATTGCATACAAATGACACTGGCTGAAATTCCCTTTTCTCTACAACTGTTAAAGTTACATGAGCCCTGACCTGGATTTTATCTGGTCACCCTACTTTAAACCCTGCTGCTTAACCAAAAGCCTTAACCAACAGGGTTTAAGATGTTTTCTGAACAGGCCCTCAGAGTTTATGGCTAACCACTTCCTTTAAAATTCATCCTACTAAGTTCTGGTTTGATCCATGAGTAAGCACGGGGTGTCAGTTTAGGAACGGACCATTTCTGCAATGGCCTCATGCTTATGGAGCGCATTCCGCAAGGGAGCTTGTCTGGTGCCGACACTGTCATCTTTTTGGCACCAGGCAAAGACATACTTATTTTCCCAGGCATTTGGGCATCAGCTATGGCCCAGTCGTTTGTGGGCTGCTTTTGTGATGTTCATTCTAGGCTGTAGATTTTGTGTATTTATGGATGAACACTTTTCATGTTATATATTTAGGTTATGCTTTTATGGTATTCATTTTCATTTGTATTATTGTGCTGATTATGTTTTATATTGATTCCCCTGCCCTCATTATATTTATCATGGATTTTTGTATAATCACTTTGTCATTGCTTTTTGCGATGGAAAGCAACGCATAACTTTAATAAACAATTAATTTAATAAATAATAATCAATAATATTATTAAAATAATTTAATAATAGATGAAAGAATAGTTGAGAAGTGACAAATAAGTCAATGTATATGCTACTTCAGAAGTGCAAGACATGCCATTCTAAAATAGAAGCAGTTAGCCCCCATAGTTGTAGATCTATGTTTGAACAGACAAGGGCAACGTTTATTAAGGGATTAGAAATAGTCGCCATATGCAGCCATAAATTTTAAACATGGTTTATTTTCGATCATGATGAAGCATCATGTTTGATTATATAAACCATAGTTACAGATAAGACATGAACCAGAATGTGGAGCCAAAATTTGAAATGGGTTTGCAAACCATGTTTGTGATTATAGCAATACCGAGCAAAGCATGGTTAAGAACCTTTGACTTGCCTCTTCTCTGCTGCTACTCAGCAAAATGACAAGGAGAACTCGTGGGGGTATCTGTTTGGGAAGAACGCTTAATTCTGTCAGCTAAATTATGTTTAACAATGCTTGGTGTCTTAACCTGGAATAAGACAGGAGAAATCATGACTGGACCATAAATTCAAATAGTCCAAATTTGAAATCAACTTCTTTAATTGTGTTTTTTCCCCACAAGGTCTGACTCAATGTTTTAAATGAGTTGAATAAATGAAATATATGCCTGGTATTAGTCACAGATGTTATGTTAAGGACTTACAACAACATGTGGAAAATTAGCTATTCTCTGTGTGTAAAGTACATACAAATAAATTGCTGGCAAAAATGACCACTGTTGTGTTATACAGTAATATCTCATTGTGCTGCTGATATGGGCCCTTTAGTGCTGACTTGGCTTGGTTTTACATCATTATTTTAATACCTTTTTTCACTGGGCAGTTCCCCATGTGTCATTGAGAGTGGCTTCAAACTTGGTAAACAAATGTTTTGCTCTACCCCTTCCCATAATTGTCTAGAATATCCAATGCTGAGCGTATGCCACCCCCAGGGCAGATGAAGAGAGAATACCTCCCTCTCCCCATTGGGAACAATATGTCTGCATAATAGCTTCAGGTGTCTAGAATAGGTTGTGCTCTCTGTACCCACGCTTATGTGCTTCCCTTCCCCCAATTTTTCAAAGCCCCTCTTAATCAAAGCAAAGATGAATTGGCAGCAGAGTTGTTTTGTTTCTTCTAATATATATATATATATATATATATATACATATATATATGCTGCCCTTAAGTTGGCACAGCCTAAGGGTAGTTCACCAAATCACAACAAAAAAAATATAAAAAACAATTTAAATTATTAATATCAACAGAAGATGTCAAAGACTAGCACAGCTTTCCCTAGCCTGATGCCTTCTGGATGTTTGGAATCAATTCCCATGGCCAATAGTCAGGAATGCTGTGAGTTGTACTCCAAAGCATCTGGAGGGGAAGGATGGTCTAGCAGATTAAATGTTGGGGAAGGATGGTCTAGCAGATTAAAACCAGCTAGATGGCATGGTGAAAGGCCAGGGCAAATAAAAAAACAATAACGCTGGTGTCAGGCAAACCTCCCTGGGAAGGGTGTTGCAGATACAAGGTCTAAACCTGAAAGCAGTTCATTCTTGTCAAGGTATTAGAGAGCTGGAGTACTGCAGTCGCTAATTCAGATTGGGAAGTCCCTGGTTTGAATCTTCCCTGTGCCATGAACTCCCTCTGACTGGGTTCAGATAACACGTTAACCAATGGTGGTTACAGAGTAGTTGGAAGGGTTACAATTCAGAAATGCATGTGAAGCAACTTGCACCATTGAAAAACTATTTATTATTACATTGTTACATTTGTATACCGCCCCATAGCTGAAGCTCTCTGGGCGGTTTACAAAAGATTAAAACATTTAAAAACTATAAACAAAAATTAAAGCTGCAAAAACATATAATATGCACATGCATTTAAAATCACCATAAAGCCTAAAAACAAAAACAGACCCAGGCTCATCAGATATTGCTAAATGCCTGAGAGAAGAGGAAAGTCTTGACCAGACGCCGAAAAGATAACAGTGTTGGTGCCAGGCGGGCCTCATCGGGGAGATCATTCCACAATTGGGGGGCCACCACAGAGAAGGCCCTCTCCTTTGTTGCCGACCTCCAAGCTTCCCTCGGAGTAGGCACTCGGAGGAGGACCTTAGATGTTGAACCTACTGTTTGGGTAGGTTTATGTCGGGAAAGGCGTTCCATAGATGTTGCGGTCTCAAGCCATGTAAGGCTTTATAGGTTAAAACCAGCACCTTGAATCGGGCTCAGAAACATACAGGCAGCCAATGCAAGCGGGCTAGAGTAGGTCTTATATACTCAAACCTTCTGCTCCCTGTTATCAATCTGGCCGCTGCATTTTGCACAAGCTGCAGCTTCCACACCGTCTTCAAAGGGTGAATACAGCTTACCATAGGCACTTAACAGTGTTTGTAGGAGTTCGTCTCCATCTGCATTCAAGCCATCTCCTGTTTTTTTTCATCATTGCCTCATCCACAATTAAGTCATGGATGAGGGAGGTCTTATTATGTACCGATCTGGCATTTAAAAGCAGCATCTGGAGGCCTGAGGGCTGGCTGATAGGGCAACCAACAAGCCTGTGGGTGTGTGGGGGACCGGAACAAGACACAGCGTTAACTGTCTGGTCCATGTTCCCCTTACCTGGCACGTCCTCACAACGCTATATCTCCCTCTACCCGTCTCTACACTGATTGGGCCCCCCTCAAATCCCCCCACTTGGCCCTGTATCCTCCCTCCCGGGCACGTACCTCAAGCCTGGGGAAAGGAAAAAACAAAACAAAAAGCCAGCAGGCAGCAGGCAGCGCTTCCTCCTCCCCAGTCAGCAGGCCTCCCTCTCCTGCAGGTGATGGCTTTCCCAAGCCTCCTCAGCCAGCCAGCTTAAATATACCTCCCAGGAAGGGAGTGGAACAGGTGGAGTTGTTCACAACAGATATTAAGTATTATATTAATAGGAGAATCTGTGGAAAAGGAAAGAAGAATTAATGGAAAATAAAAGAAGCAGGACCATAAGGGTCTGTGGCATACTTTTTGACTTTTAAGTATATGACTACTAATATTTTACTAACTCCAGCATGAGTGGGTAGCATGCCATTCTTGGGGTTATACTGATTGGAATATGGGGAGCACAGAACAAATCTATATTTCAGCTCCTGGCTCAGGCAAGATACATGTTGGGTTTGGTGCAGGGACCAAGGAAGCCTTTTTAGCTACTCATAACAGCTCCACAGGATTGTCAGTTTCATATTTTGAAAAGCCTTGGCACATTGTCTTGGTTCTTATGCTTAACTCAGTGAAGCATTTACTGATATTTAAAATAAGAAAATAACTGTGCTGTTACGGAGAATCTGCAAAAATGCATCACTTGATTACTGTGTATTTGTAAATTTAGGTTATATGTTGATCTTCAATTTTCTGAATTAGAACAGTGTCATACACTTCAAGTGGTATGTTTCTTAAAATTAAGATAATCAAAAACCTGCATTGAAACTTTCTGCACTGATAACCATACCAGTTAAAACGTATTTCATGACTCCATAGGTTTGAGGAGTAGGGGAAGAGTAGGCAAATACATGTATATTTTTCTCGAAGATAATAGAACGTTTGTGAAGCAAAATAATTTAGCAATTGGCTTTCATCACATTTGGTATACTGTATTATGAGTCAGTCCTGGTTTGAGCTTGTTTCTCGGATCAAGACTCATGTGATGTTTCTTCTGTCACAGAGTTCAAATTAGTCACTGTTTTGAAATTTTGTATTTATAACAAATCACACAGCACGTAATTTTGTGTATGATTTACAGTATGTGTTTTATTTTCTTTGCCTGCTGTTTTCAGACAGAGAAAAATTATGCTCATGTATAAGGAACTGGAGCATGATTTGCTTACTCTTTGTGTAAAAATAGCCTTTTTATTACATGTAGGACTTCTGGCTCTGCATATCTATACCAGTGAATCCCCACGCCACATCACAAACTGCAGTTGAGATGCTCCTTATATAATGTGTATAAATCTTAGTGTTCCCTGTCTTTTTAGTTGCTTCACTTTACAGTTGTAAATTGTTGTCTTCTGATATTTTGAAACATGATACATACAGAGAAGTATATAGAAGATTAAAACAATGGGTCATGCGCAGAGTAATCATGTGCATGCTTGCTTGGAAGGAAGTCCTATTTTATTTAATGGGCCTAACTCTCAGGTAAGCGTGCATAGTATTGCAGTGTATTTGTGCCCCAACCTGCAATCATTCTTGTCAAAGGTACGCAGACAAATTGTCGTCATTATAAGATCTCTCTAGTTAATTGTCTCTTCTTATTCAGCCTGTGTACAATATAAACTGAGAGAGGAAATGGATGCTAGCTATTGCCTGACAATCCTTTTGTTGTAAGGAGATTATCTCAACATAGGGCTCAACCAGAAGGGAACTGGTATATAAATTCTTATGGGTCTTTGTGGGACAGGATCCAATCGTGCCCTTGCACATGTGGCAAGCCCAGTGTACACATGGCCCCTACCCCTGGCAGACTTGATATAGTACTTCCAGGGACAAACGGAAATGCATGATCTGCCCCTTCCAGAAATGAGCATGTCTGCTAATTTTGGGGCTTATCCTTGGAAGCACTACATCATGATGGCCAGTGGTAGGAGACCCCGTGCACCAGGGCCAGTGGGCTTCGATGACCGCACAAGAGTATGATTGGATCCTACCCTACATATTTTATAAATATACCTGTGAGTGGCTCCATGCAGTACTTGTGTTTACTGTAGGAGAAATAGTGTTATACTGGTGTTTCCCAGAGGAAATACATAAAGTGTGATTAATACCACACTTCGGCCCTCTCCACAAGGATGCGCTTTTGCGCCTGGTTCCGCGATTATGCGCATTATCGCGGAGGCGCTTTTACTCCTAATCCCTCTGCACCGGAGGCGGCGAGAGGCGGCGAAGCGCATTAATTCATGTCCAAAAAGCGCTTTACAAGCAGTTAATGCGCGTAATCGCTTGTTCACACCGCGAAAATGCACTTTAACGGCCGGAGCAAAATAAAAGTCGCTATTTAACGCGCGTTCGAAAATGCGCATTATCGGGGAGATAACGCGCCTGTACGCCCGTTTTGCGCTCCGTGCTTGTGGAGGTAAATTTTTTAATGAGCCTTCAAGGCTCATTAAACGTCTCGTGTGGAGGAGGCCTTCATCTTGGTTCCCATGTAAATGCTTCAGTGGGAGCTGTAGTTCAGTTGAGGCTCTCCAGCTTAGATGTTTCAAGAGTGCATGGGTTGGTTCCAGACTTAGTCATGCTTAGAGACCTATTGAAATCACTGGAACTTAAGTTATTCTTGTTTTGTCCTATTGATGTCAATATGTCTACTCTAAGCTTGACTAAATCTTGATCCAAACTCATGTCACTTGTTCACAGTATATGCAATCTGATGGCAAAAATACTGGTGTGATCCTAATGGTGGACGTATGACAAAGGTCATGGTCACATAAGTGTTCTAGTACTATGAGCCTAACAGAGTTGTGATTATAGTTGGTGGCTTGCAAACAAATTATGTACATGTTTATGTTAAAATTCACTCACTGCCCACTCACCACTGAATCTAATCTATCCCTATCCCAGTGAATGTGACATAATAATAAATGGGAATATACCACAGCATATTTTGGAAATGCAAATCTTTGATTCCACTTGCTTCAAATATATTTCTGTTCTATTTCTGTTGAGTTACACAACTGCCTTTTCTGGATATTTCTTCATTGTCTGGTAATTTAAAATGTTGGTGGCCTGCCAGATACCTGTTTAATCGCATGCAAGGAGAAAAGCAAACTTGTATATGATAAGCCTATCCCTAAGCAAACACTGAGAAAGTGTTGCTTTCCTTAAGACTGCAATCATAAACCGATTTACCTGAGAGTAAGTCTCATTGAACTCAGCAGGATGTAATTTTGAGTAGAACATGTATAAGATTTCACAGTGGTGCATACACAGGAATCAGCTGGTTTGTGTACAAAATCAAAATGCCTTATAGACTTTTTTTGTGCTTTTTTTGTGTGTGCTTTGGATCATTTTGGGCTAACCTATTGGTTTTGGATGGCTCCGTGCATTTTGGTAGCCCCCTGTTCTTTCCTATAATAAAACATATTTTTTGGTCAATACAGTCTGATTTTTGCCTGAATTGATAATGCTGTTGGAGGGTGGTACTCAAAAGAAAACACAAGTCATCTGCTGTTAAAGTCAGCCAGTGACTGCAGGATAATTCAGTGGTGAAATAGCAAGAGAAACTCTATCAGATGACTAAATTAAGTTTGATTAGTCAAAGCTCCTGAATATCCAGATTAATTCTACTTCCCCATCTAAAACAGCATTTGCATCATTTATTTCAGCTTCTGGTTGTTTTGAACTAGTGCAATCTAACTGAGGTTTCATTATAATGTGATTCATAATTTGCAACCCATTGATATCCAGCTGCTTGTTTATGGATTTTAAATTACCTTTGGAAGTGCTAGGGTTATTTTGGATTCACAGAACACACTTTTTAAATATAAATATAACAGAGCTGAAATAAACATGTTAAAAGAAATGTTTGTCTGATTAAGAGAAAGCATCTTATAGGGTAAAAGTAATGTTTACTGTAGAAGTTTTCTGCTATGGAGAATTTAACTGACAAGAGTGTATATATACAACATTCTAATAGTTAAATAAAGGATGTGAACAAGGAAAATAGAACAAGAAAAAAAACTCATGGCAGATTTTAATTTCATCATCCTAAAATTCAAAGATAGTTTGGATAAATGCAGTTCTTGCTGGATCTAGAAAAGCAATGTGTAGTAGTGGGATTAGAGTGTTGAGGTTTGGTGTGGAAACACACCCAAACACAGGTGGATTTAGTCAGGTCTCTCACCTTTTTCAGGTGTTCTCTAGTAGGTAAATGTAACATGTGAGGAGAGGAGGCATTCTAGGCAGCCCCTGCCCCTTTGTTGGGTTTGTTGTTACCTGGTGGAGGGTGACTTTCTGAAGGAGAAAACTTCCTGAATCCACGGAAGCTCTTCATCCGAATGAGAAATGGGATGGGGGAAGGAGAGAGACAAAAAGGGAGAGGAGTGGCTGTGCCCACTTTTGTCTCTGTCCCTGCCCAACATGGGCTTCAGCTCCACTCACCACCAGCAGATTATACACTCATGGCAGAAAAAAGGTTCCCCCCCCCCCCATCCTATACTCATGTATGTCACTGGGACATGTATAGGATTGCACTATTATTTGCAATGTTTAAGTACACCTTATGTGCAAGACTGCATACTCTTGCTGAAGAGGGACAAGTTGTGTGAAGTAATTTAAGCAAGTTTGGAGTTTGGTCGTATTTTCTCTTTTCTCTTATGTCTTGTATGACCTCCACTGATTATATCATTTTCCATGTCATGAAATCAGCCACCAGAGTGAGAGATTGAGAGAGAATATATCTTGTTATTCAAGGTGTCTTGTCTGGGAGGCACTGAAGAGAATTGGTAAGAACTATGGCCAAAGTCTTACCAAGGCAGGAGAATCCTGCCCATGCTGGAGTACAAAGACTTGAGTGGTATTGCACTCATTTTGTGGCACTCTGTGTAATGATGCAGCAACTCAGGCCACAATCCTTGAAAACTCCATCCATGTTAAATGATGTGATCAATTCCACTGTGGTTCAGCATAGGCTAACGAGACTATTTGCTCAGTGTGGCAGCAGCCACAGCCATGCCATTTCATGACTTCTCCAGTGGTACAGCTGTATCATTACAACAGGTCTGAATATTTTCTCATCATAAGGAGAGGAAGGATAACACTGGTTCTTTAGTAAATAATAGACCAGAATTATGAAAAAGTATGAGTATGGATCTCTCTTAATGGAATGTCCAGCTTGCATTCCACACATTTGCACATAATTTCTATTATCCCCTCACCTCTCTTTAACAATCAAAGGGATTACTAGTGAAACTGCATGAATATTGAAAATGAAGCTAGTCCTGAAGAATGTCTGGTGTTTACTTGCTCATCACTCTTGCCTGCACATTTCTGTCAGAGCCGCTTGCTCTCTTTGACAGCATTGAGTATTCAACACAAGCATCTCTGAGTGGCCTTAGACATTTACAGCATAGCTGCCACCTTGATGTTAAGTGCCTCATGCATTCATTATCGGAACTGCTGAGAATATCCAATGGAGGAGGTGGACAGGAAAGCTTTATTAATTTTATATTTATTTATATGCTCATTTATATAATGCCTTTTAGAACATTGTCCTCCCAAGGTGGCTCACAATAAAAAATTAAAATGGAAGATACAATATAAAAATACAAAATGCATACAAAGAAATTAACAACAGAACAAAGGTGATTAAAAAATACAAATTACTTCGTGGTGTAATACAGTGGCAAAAATTAAACACAGCAGATTTAAGGGAAAGCAACCTGAAAAAGACAGGTTTTCAAAACTTCCTTAAATGTTTGTAGGGAAAGACCATCTACACCTTAGTGGGCAGATTCACAAGTTGGACACAGATCCAAAGCTCAGCATTTTTTTTCTGTCCAAATTCTTTTTGTGCATTTATAGGAACCGCAGTCGGTCAAAGCTGTAGGTGTTGTAGTACCTAAAGACAAAATCTTTTCCTTCACAGCTGTGTGTATTCTATTCCCCATGTGCAATAAATAGCCACCTAACTGTTCAATTGCAACTGAACAACCTGTGAATGGCTCATCTGCATCATTACAAAAGAATTCTTCACTATTTATATTATATTTACTGTATATGTGTGGCCACCCATCAACACAATATTTTAAATCGATCAAGAATACTAAAATGCAGCCTTAAATAAATTTTCTTTTTTTTTTTTAGCTGTGGAAAAATTATTTATTAACAGCCAACAAAATCTTCTTTTAATGGTTGCGTAAAAGGCCTGAAAGAATAAAGATGTACTAGACAATACTCTCTGAGGAGGCATTCCACAGCTGGGGTGCCACTACCAAGAAGTCTCTTTCCCTAGTTGCCATCTGCTCCACTTCACTTGGTAGGATGTGTAGAACAGTGCTTTTCAGTGGGGTCATCAATTCCTTGACTGGTTGATCTGGATTAGAAATGTCCATGCACATTTATTATTTTGGCAACTGACCCTTCAGCATAGATATTGAGCATGGCACTTGCATACTATGTCATTACTGTCTAATTTTATTTTTTCTGTTTTGTGAAAAATTTAAAACAACACTAATACGGTATACAAAAATCCAAAATCCATAGCAGGGTAATATCTTAATTAGGCTAATCAAAACAGTCACAAAAGAGTCAACAGGCTTTCAGATTCTTCAGAACTCTTCATCAGGATAGATCAGCCTTCTGCAACCTCCTCCAATACATCTATAGCACACTAGGTTGAGGAAAGCTGAACTACCGTATTTCACCGAATCTAAGACGCCATAGATTCTAAGATGCACCTTAATTTTAGGGCCACCGTCTGGAAAAAAGCGTTGCGTCGATTCCAAGAGGTACCCCATTTTCAGACACGTTCATATTGGGAATAAGTGCATCTTAGATTTGAAGAAATATGGTAGGGCTGTGAATGCCCCCCCCCAACTCGCCACCCAGGGACCTGCTGGGCCAGGCCGTCCTGGGCATGAGTCCCCCTCCTCCCTTCCCCACTCACTGCGAGCGCCGCCCTGGTCCTCGCCACCAGCGCCGCCCCGGTTCACCTCGTTTCCAGGCCAGGGAGGCCGCTGCAAGTGAGGAGCCGCCGCAGCAGCAGTGAGGACTGGCCTTCCCCCATCATCGCCCCGGTCCTCGCCTCCAGCACCGCTTGCAGCGTCCTCCCCGGCCTGGAAATGCGGCGTTACTACAAAGTAGAAACAAACCTGCCCGCCCGAGCGTCTCTCCTCAGGGGCCCTTTTCCTTCGATGTCGCGTTGCTGTGGTTGGTGCAGCTGCCGCCCTCCTTTTTTTGCATGTGTGTGTGGTGTGTTTGTGAGGAAATGGAGTGGCTGCCATGCGCAGCGTGGGGTGGGTGATGAGGCGGCGGCCTCCCCTCGGTTGATTCCTTTCTTCTCAGCCCCTCCGTTTCTTTCTCCTCCTCCGCCTTCGTAACATTGCCTGTCTCCCCCCCCACCCCTGGAGGGACTAAGGGACAGATGACTACGATGACGGAAGCAGCACCTCGCCGGGGGTCTGAGGAGGGTCGCCCCCGACGGGGCTGCGAAGAGGGGAGGGAGGCGGATCTTGGCCTGGGGCGACAGCTGCGATGGCAGTGGATGAGCTAGGGAGGCGGTGAGGACCAGGGTGGCAATGGAGGTGAGTGGGGAAGGCCATTCCTCGCTGCCGTGGCGGCAGCTCCTCGCTGGGAGTGGCCTCTCCGGCGCTGGCGCTGGCAGACTGGGGCGGCGCAGACTGGGGCGGCTCTGGAGAAATCCAGCAATTCTTAGACGCCATCGATTCTAAGACACACTCCATTTTTACAGACGTAAATATGGGGGGGAAAGTGTGTCTTAGAATCGAGGAAGTGGCTAGTGTTGAAGCCACGGAGTTTGCATTTAGTCACAGTCTTAAGATGGAATGTGAAGGATGTAGCAGACAATTATATTAAGCTCTACTAATTGCTATGCAGTGTCAGGTTGTACATAGAACTGCCCCTAGAACTGTGGGTTAAAGACACATAAAATGGTTGATTCCCTTACTTTGGAAAATGTACAGTATGAATCGATAGTGGAATCCTAAATTGGTGGAAGATTTTATACCAACTGAAGATAAACTTGTATTTTGGAGGGTATATTCCCTACCCCCAACGGCAAGGTAAAGCTATCCAGTTCGTCTTTTGTTTACTTTTCTTTTAACCTAATATACTATCTAAAGTTATCTTCAGATTTATTAATATAAAAAGAGTTTAGTTTCCCTTAATTTCTGTTTTCCATCTGCCAAGGAAGCAAGCCAAAGAATGAAGACAGTCCTGGGCAACAGTTGGATCTTATATTTTTAAAAATGGGAGAGCAACCATTACATGTTTGTTTATTCCAGCAGGTGGAATTTGTCCTGTTTTGCTTACTTTCAGCTTTTATCATGTCTTAGAAATTCTTCCTGATATTTAGCTTGCATTATTTTCCTGTCAGTTTAAGGCTTTATATGCTGCCTTACTCCGTGACTGAATGACTACTGTTCTTGAACAGGTTTTACTTTTTATTTTTGCCGTATTTGATTGCAGACCAGGTATTGCTTATGAATGTGTTCACTGCTCTGCTAAAACTTCATATGGAAAAACTATTTAAAAACCTTTGCATAGATGTTAAATTGAGGTGTTCTGCCTCATACATACCCCTCAGAAAAAGTTCGGGACCCACAGCATGTGCTGTTGTAATTCTTGAACATGGGTGAGGCTCCACTAGAAGCCAAGGGGAAAAGAGTGAATAGAAAGGGTGCCTGTTCTAGTAAATGGAGGCAAAAGATGTGTGCCATATGTTTGATCAACGTAGTATGCCGTAGTGTGCATTTAAAGAGATTAGGTAGGCCTCTTCTTGAAAGGGCAGTGCCATAATGGGATTATATTATTATTATCATCATCATCATCATCATCATTGGATCATTGGTCGCATCCAGCAAAGGCAATTATTATAATGACTGTATTTCTGAACACCATCCTCATGTGAATAGCAAATTAAACTATGGCAGGATCTCCACTACTGCTTTATAATGGTATTCAAGTGCACTGACAACTGTTGGGGCCAATGACACATTCCATATACCGTTTTCAAACCGCTTTTATAGTGTTCTGCTTGGTGTAGATCTGGCCTGTGTCTGTAGTCAGAAATACTTGGATGTGAGCTGTTTGGATCAGTGTTGAGTTTGAGCCATGTATTTATAGACACATAAAAAAATTAATTACTTGAATTTCCTGTCTCAAAACTGTTCCCCTAAAAATAACCTCAGCCCAACACAGTCACGTTTAATTTCAGAAGAGGAAATTTCTTTATTTTTTAAATTATTAAATGAGGGGATTTGTTTAAAGGAAGTTGAAAGGGAGAGTCACGAAGGTCAGATCTGTTCAGGATGCTTGGAGGTTATTTAAAAATGCTATAATGAATGCTCAGCTAGAATGCACATCACAGACAAGGAAAGGTACAGAGAAGTCCAAGGGGATGCCAGCATGATTAATAAATAATGCCAGGGAAGCCATAAAATGCAAAAGTGTTCCTTTTTTAAAAAAGTAAAATGCTTGCCCGAATGAGAAAAATAAAAAGAAGCACAGATTCTGTCACAACAAATGTAAATTAGAGATGAGGAAAACAAAAAATATTGAAGGCCATTTTATTAAAAACAATTTTTAAAAAAATCAATACATCAAGAACCCAGAAACCAGCCAGGGAAACAATTCGACTGTTGGCCATGAAGGTGAGAAAGGGGTAATGAAGGCTTGTAGAGGGATTGAGTTTCCGTGCAATCTAAGGTGGCACAGATCTTTGGGACTGGGGTGAATATTATTCCAGAAGTGGGCGGTAGCAAAAAGTAAATTCCATTTTAGAGATTATTAGGAATGGAACTAGAAATAAAACAGCCAATATTACAATGCCCTTATGGTTCAGCTATATTTGGGGTATTGGGTTGGATCCAGGAGGCATTCTGGATCCAACCCAGTGTGTGCATTTCTGGTCACCCCATTTCATAAAAGTTACCTTATTGCTGCAGAAAGTACAAAAAGGGACAAGCTAGCTTCATGTTTAGATGCTTTATGCTTCTAAACAATGGGTGGGCAGCCGATGGACCTGACCTAAATTCATGCATGGGATGAGGGGTGTGGGTGTGGAACTCAGAGGGAGAAGAGGATGGAAAGGAAGAAAATGGACTGAGCTATGAAAGGAACAGGGGAAAGCCCTCTACAAGTGATCAGTTCACACCTGTGGCTATGAGCAACCTTTCCATCTCCCTATAGCTGGCTGGGGGCAGGGGGAGGAAGAGAGAGAGAGAGAGAGAGAGAGAGAGAGAAAGAGGAGGAGGAGGAGGAGGAGGAGGAGGAGGAGGAGGAGGAGGAGGAGGAGGAGGAGAAGAAAGAAAGAGTGAGAAAAGGGCTTGCCACCTTAGCCCACTTTTGGCTCCACCGTTCCCAACGCTGGCATGTAGCCCCCAACAGATTATCACTGAGAGAATGTGGCCCTCAACAGAAAAAAGTTCCCCACCCTTGCTCTAGTTGCTGGGAATCAAAGTATTGGAGGGGATAGCTGTTGCCCTCCAGCCTTTAAAATCCTGAAAGCATTTGATTGTCGCTGTTCAAAACAGAGTGCTAAATGAGTTGGCCCCTTGATCTGATCTGACAGGGCCCTTCTTATGGTCATGTCCCTGTTTTCCAATTTCTCTCTTTCTGTCCAGTGTTATTCCAGTAGTAAACATCTTGTTTTGTTAGCCTACACAGTGAGTAAAAACAAGGAGGAGGTTGTTTCTATATGGTCATTTTCCTGCTAGCCCAGGGATGAGCAACTTGTGGTCCTCCTAATGCTTTGGCCTACAACTCCCATCTGCTCTAGCTGGCATGGCAAATGATGAAGGGATCATGTAGGCCAAAATATCTGGAGGGCCACCATTTGCCCACCCCTGTGCTAGCTTCTTTTTGTGCTTAGTAATCATGATTACTGAATGCCTGAATAAGACTAGGGGCATCCTATAATACAATTTTTTTAAAAAAAATGTTCCATGTTTTGTATAGCAACATCTTTTATTTATATATAAAAAGCCCTTTTTAACTTGGTGTGCAGGCTAGCAAAACAAGACGTTTAGTGCTGGAATAATACTAGGCAGTAAGAGAAATTGGAAAGAAAAGTCTCAAACAATGCAATCCTATACAAATATTCCCATTGAATTCAGTGGGGCTTACTCCCAGGTAAGGGATTTCAGACCACTGGACTTCAGCTTCCATCAGCCCCAGCCAGCATCTGAAGGGCACCAAGTTGGGGGAGACTGTTCTAAATTATTGACATTACTACCTGTTAAGAGTGTTCAAGCTGAGATCATGCATGATTACAGAAGCTTACTGTGAATGTTTTAGTGTGTGTGACATATATATATATATATATATATATATATATATATATAATATGTATGAAAATGAACTGAGAAGACTTTCAAAAGCTTTAACGTTATGTGTGTAATTAACACACTCCGCTTTTTAAATAACTGCTGCCAAACACTGCTGAGAAGCTTCTCACAAGAACATCTGACGGAAATAGAAAATGAGATCACAGTTCCTTGCTGTTAACTGTCGGTATCAAGAACAGTGGAAATGCTAAAATGGCATACAAGCTGTGAAAGAGTATTTTGGAGTGATATTTATTGGTCCAGCTTGTTGGTGGAAATGAAAGAACAATGCAGTCTTTTAAGCCCCATGCAGTTTTTTAAGGCAAAGACGATGACAGATTAAGAAAGGGTGGTGGTAGGGAGCCAACTTGTTTAACTTGTTCACATGTCTGAACTAGATGGACTGCTCTGCAGCAGAGCACCTCAGTTAGGTCAGTCCATTAGAAGGGATATTTTGATGATGCATTTTCAAGAATATGAAGAGAAATCCACATAGATTTTTTGCAGGATACTAGATGCTAATATTGGCTTGCCATTGCTGATGACATGTTATTGTTTTGAAATCTGGAGTGCTAGGAGTGAGGGGGACACATGGGAGCAGATGTAGGGTGGCCAGATACATAAGAGGACTGGACTCTTGTATAGGCTGACCATATGAAAAGGAGGACAGGGCTCCTGTAACTTTAACAGTTGTAGAGAAAAGGGAATTTCAGCCAGCGTCATTTGTATGCAATTAGTTCCTGGTGAAATTCCCTCTTCATCACAACAGTTAAAGGTGCAGGGCCCCTGCCTTCTTTTGTATATGGTCACTCTAGTATAGTGCCTGCACCTTTAACTGTTGTGATGAAGAGGGAATTTCACTAGGAACTAATTGCATACAAATGACACTGGCTGAAATTTCCTTTTCTTTACAACTGTTAAAGTTACAGGAGCCCTGTCCTCCTTTTCATATGGTCAGCCTACTCTTGTACTTTTAATCAGTGTGTAATTATAGCACAGTGGACAGCCCACTTGTGTGATAATAAAAAACCTGGAATCCTGTTGCTTAAAAAAAGGATGTGAAAGATGTATATGTGTTTAATTTAAACAAAACAAAACAAAATACTACACATGTTAGCCCCAGTTTTCTCTAGACCCAACGGATATACCGGTGCAGCAAAATCTAATCAGCTCTGCTATTAAAACTGTGTTCCATTTAAAAACACTTGTGATTAAAATTACAGAATTTCCTTAACTAAGATTATCTGTCTTGCTGTGTTTCTAGATATTAAATAGAGCAAAAATCCTCTGTGTGTGTGTGTGTGTGTGTGTGTGCGTGCGCGTGTGCACACACATGCAGACACAGACACACACATGCCTCTGTTTATTAAAAGACTGGACGGACTAGGTTTCTAAATCAGGTCATGCACAGCCATCTGCGTAGTGATTCTAACAGTCTGAACCCTAGATTTTCAACTGACCTGTTCCTAATGTGAGCATTGCCTGCCAGCACCTTGCTTCATTGTGAAGCAGATTAAATATAAAATCTAGAAAGTTGTATTCACCACATTGGGCAGAAGGCGAGAGTTATTCTTTTTATGCCTTTTATGCCTTCATGTAACACGTGCTATTCATGTTTTTTTCATTTAAAAAAATAAACCAACTCATCTATCTCAGTTGTAAAAAGTTCCCATTAAGGAGAATGCACTTCTTGCATATCCTTTTAGCTTTATGATCTTTAGATTTAAAGCTTTTTTTTTCTTGTTAAGAAGTAAGCCTAGGATTAAAATGAGCTGCTGGTTACCAGGGTTCAAATCTGGAACTTAATAAGAACTTTGTAGCATATGCATAGAGTATCTTTTCCTTTTTTTCTGAGAAACCTGCTGGTGTGTCACAATAGTTTAGTCACATTACTTGTCTTCAGGGCACACAAGCTGAAAAATACACCATCCCCATTCCAGGAGTCAGAGGAGCCTTTGCCTTTGCATAGAGCTGGTGGTACAGAGACCCATTGGCATGGTAACACAAGCTGAATCTGCCTGATAATGGCCAAATTCAGAATTTGTTGAGGATTAGGATGCCTGGTTCAAAGCACCCGGCTGCCCTTCATGTGCTGTGTTTCCTGCAGGTATAGTTTTTCTTAAACTACATCTGTAAAACTAGTAAATAATTCCACACTCTGCTATCCTCCTCCCCTGTTGCATTCCCAAAGTGGCATTGGACCACAAGTGGGCGTTTTAGGGTGATATCATCTTGTCCAATTGGAGTTCCTTAGAAACTTGTCAGGTGGTACCCAAGGAGAAGATAAGTGATGGTAGACAAGTTTTCCTAAAAAATAACAACCACCAAACAACCACCAAGCTTGCTCACCACTACCAATCTTCCCTTGCAGATTATGTGCTGCCATAGGAGAGTCGTACATGCTCTAACACCGATGGTAAAGGATGTCTGTAGGCCAGCACATCTGGAGGGTCACAATTTGCCCATCCCTGACCTTGGGAAATTTCAGTCCCTTGATCACAGTTACAACATGAGACATCCTTGTTCTTAGTGGAATTCTGTAAAATTTCGGAGCATCACTGTCATCCATCAAAATAAATGTGAGAGTTCAAGAATCTCACTGCACAACTGACATATTCCCACATATTATTTAAAAGAGTGTTTCATCTTTCATTATGACATGGGTACTTCTCCATTTACTGATTTGTTAGAAAGCAACCTCTTTTTCAGTTATTATTCTGGTTTCAGGCAAGAAAAGAAAAGTGAGAAAACATCCTTCTGCCATGATACTTTGGGAGTGAGTGAGTCATTCAAATGTTTTGGGAAATAGGAAGGCAAGCGTGTCATTCTTAAACAGAAGAATATGGTCTTTGGTTATAAAAAAAAAAAAAAAACCTAAGAAAAATTTGAAACCAGTGTTATCCGGAAGTATTTGCTGCTGTTTTGTAAGTGTGATGATGTTGGTGATGGGGTGTGTGTGTGTGTGTGTGTGTGTGAGAGAGAGAGAGAGAGAGAGAAGGATACATGTGATGCCATGCCCTTTGGTCCTCTTTTATTTCTTCCTATAAATCAAAGGATCCCAACTATGGCACAGGCATCAGGATGCTGCTCACTGACTCTGTGACTCACTGACCCTTTTTGGCCTCACAGCAGCCAGCCCAGCACTCATGTCCCCTTCTCCTTCACCGCTGCCGCCATTGAACACTGTATGCTACCTCAGGTACTCCAAGAATCCACTCCAGTTTATGAAACAGAAATAACTTTTAATTAACAATAAGGAAGATTATGCAGTTTACAAAGATTATGGTTTCATCAGTTTCAATATTTGTTTGTTTCAATACAATTTCAAATGCAACCCTGCCTACACTACTCCTTAGACTACACTCTCTCCTCCCAGTCACTCTGTTCCCAAATTAATAAAATACGTTGCTCCTACTCTCTCTCCAGACCCTTCCACAGACAAACCCAGACCCTAACTGCATCACAATCTCTAATGCTTCCCTTAACTCCTCCCTCTCACTACTAACTGCCAATCCAGACCTTTGAACCACCAGCCAGTCAGCATTCATCTCACATTCTATCCCCTCCCCCTCCCACCAGATTTAAACACTTAACAGCCTTGTATTTGAAGTCCACACAGCACTTACATCTTAAATGGCAATAATCATTAAACATTACAAACACATCATATATAACTGGCAATAAACATTAAAACATCACAATATACTTTCAAACGTAGTGAAAAATTACCATGATAGCATGTGCACATTTCACTCTTAATATATTTAGTCTCTGCTTTTTTCTGTGACTTAATACTTGCAATAAAATTCTGGCATAGATATCCCAGCTGTTGGTTTGAGGGTTTTCTGCCTCAAGATCCGTTTGAGAGATTAATTTGCCTTCTTTATTTTTTTAATATATGTAGTGCTGTGTGTGTGCGCTAGTGATGCATGAGGATTTTGTTCCATCTATTTTTAATTAAACAGACCCCTAATTCTGTATTTGTATTGTAGTTGAGTTGTTTTAATACTGTATTTTAAATGTATTTGTATTGTAATTGTAATTGAAATAGTTTTTAATAGTGTGTTAATACTGTATTTAAATGCAATTTCAATATTTATATGTTAATTGCTTAGAGATGTTTTTATATTGAGCAGTATGTAAGTATTATTGGTAAAATAAATAAATAATACACTCATCAGAATGTAGTTATTTTTCTGTTTTCACAGTTCTCTGATTTTTGCAACTCAGTTCTCAGCTCAAAAAATACCAAAATGCATATAAACATATAAAACTTTTAGGTTAAAATGCATACAAAATTACATATTTTAGGCTAAATTTGATTTTAAAATGTGAACTTTTGTGCACTTAAGAAAGACCTGTCATGCAGAAATGGAACAGAATGGACATATGAACATGTGAAACTGACATGGACTGAAAATACCCTGATCTGTCTGTCTCTAGTATATGGCCAGAAAGCTTGTTTATAAAATCAGCTATTCCATTGACAGTACTTACATACTGAACAGTTAAGAATATAAGAATTACCTTGCTGGATCA
The DNA here is from genome assembly GCA_029215795.1 of Anniella stebbinsi. NCBI lineage: Eukaryota > Metazoa > Chordata > Lepidosauria > Squamata > Anniellidae > Anniella > Anniella stebbinsi. The sequence goes on from JARDYH010000001.1 coordinate 142,517,211, forward strand.
GATGATTTAATTCCACCATTCTGGGATCATTCAGACAACATGCTAACCCAAATTCACTGGTTGAGTGTGGGTAGTTTTTGGACCGTGGGTTGTTTATTGAACCATGGGTTAACGTATTGACCGTCCACAGGCAGCTTATTAATCATGCAGTGCAGCTTATTTTCTCAAACAAGCCCCTTTGAGAACCCATGGTTTGTAGTTAGATTGTTTGGGGTAGTTAACAAGCCACCTTGCATGGTTAACAACCCATCCTGCAGACATTCAGACAACACATTAACTCATGGTTCAACAACAAACCACGATTCAACCACAACCCACACTGAACCACTGAGTGTAGGTTAGCGTGTTATCAGAACAGCCTCTCTGTTTTGGATAGTAGTCAGGTAATTGCCTCCAGGAAAGTAAAGAAACTACGAGAGGAGAAGAAAGAGAGAAGAAGAAGAAGACTAAGCAAGAATTATCTAAGAAAAAGGACGAATACGAACCATCCTCCCTTCCTGTTTTGAGGGTGGGGTTGGCATGCGTGTAAAACGACTCAACAGGGCATCAGAAAAGCAATCTAAGCAATACAAGATGTCCCCAAACTGTATAAGAAGAGTAGCAAATGTCTTGGGCTGGCCCTACAAGTCGGTGTATATTGGAATTCACCAACTGTAGGGTGACCAGATAAAATCCAGGTCAGGGCTCATGTAACTTTAACAGTTGTAGAGAAAAGGGAATTTCAGCCAGTGTCATTTGTATGCAATTAGTTCCTGGTGAAATTCCCTCTTCATCACAACAGTTAAAGTTGCAGGGGCCCTGCCTTCTTTTGTATATGGTCACTCTAGTATAGTGCCTGCACCTTTAACTGTAGTGATGAAGAGGGAATTTCACCAGGGACTAATTGCATACAAATGACACTGGCTGAAATTCCCTTTTCTCTACAACTATTAAAGTTACATGAGCCCTGTCCTTTTCATATGGTCAGCCTACATTTAGTTAGGCTGACCATATGAAAAGGAGGACAGGGCTCATGTAACTTTAACAGTTATAGAGAAGAGGGAATTTCAGCCAGTGTCATTTGTCTGCAATTCATACCTGGTGAAATTCCCTCTTCATCACAACAGTTAAAGCTGCAGGGGCCCTGCCTTCTTTTGTATATGGTCACTCTAGTATAGTGCATGCAACTTTAATTGCTTTGATGAAAAGGTGATTTCACCAGGTACTAATTGCATACAAATGATTCCGGCTGAAATTCCCTTTTCTCTGCAACTGTTAAAGTTACATGAGTCCTGTCCTCCTTTTCATATGGTCAGCCTAATTTAGTTATCATGGCTACTAGCAGTTGATAGACTTACAGTAAAATCCAATGCAGGCCTACTCAGAACTAAGCCCCATTGAGTTAAACAGAGTTTACTCCCAGGTCAGTAGATGTAGGAGTGCATCATTAACCTCCATGTCTAATCCTTTTAAAGGCCATATAAGCCAGTAGCCATTATTGCCTCTTATCACAGTAAATTTCCACACATTAATTTTACACCTTCTGCCAATCAGCTTTGTTGAGTCTCCCTAAATGCTAGGAGTAGGGGACAGGAAGAACTCATTCCCCACATTATTCATAATTTAATAAAATATATATCTGTTTTTTTGTCTATCACTCCCCCAACTCTTCAGATCATTTTGGGAGGCAACATGGGGTGGGGTAAGAAGGAATTGCTGAAAATCAACCCCTCCCCATACCATGGAAAGACAGAAATTGGATCCCACCCACTAGTGTTTTTTCTCACCCACAAAAAGTGTGATTCATTAAAACAGTTAAATATGAGGCAGAGGTATGTGGAAAAAGTGAAGCACCCCTGGTAAAATAAGGGGTTGTTGCATCTGTGTGTTTTTTTTCCTACTGGCACAGAAAATGGTAGGATTGCAATGCAGAGGGTCAGTGTGCAACCTCAGATGTTGTATGTGGCTTAGGGAGTATTGCCTGACTGATTCTGACCTGTTGTTTCAATTAGACTTTCTTGGCTGGTTGGTGTTGTTAGTCTCTGGACATTCCCCTCTTTTGGCCAATGCCGGGTCATGGTGCATAGATCAGAACCATGCCTGTCAACCCCAGAAAGCCTGACCAGTGGTGTAGAGAGCCGTGAAGACTGATCTCTTCTGGCAGGCCTACCTAGTTGAATTTTAAGATGTTTTTAATAATGTATTAGTTTTATTTATTTTTAACGTTTTATCTGTTTTATGGTCTTTGTATTTATATTTATTATTATTCCCCACCTCGACCCAGAGGGAGAGGTGGGTAAGAAATAGATATTGTTGTTGTACCCTCAGGCCTCCCTGCTATTTCTGCGCTCACAGCTGTAGTCCTCACATTAGTTGGAGTGTGTGTGTGTGTGTGTGTACACATTTTCCCATTGTGAGCTATGTGTGTTGTAATGCAAAGTATTTTAACATGGCTTCATCTTGAATGGGTGTTAACTTTACAAAAGATCGGCTCTTTGTGGAGCTGAAAGCAACTATGGGTTTCTTAAACTTCGAGAGAAAGTGTTTTTTTCTCTGTTGCTGGACAAATAAAATCCTGGAAAACCTTCAGCTACTCTTCTTATACAGTTTGGGGACATCTTGTATTGCTTAGATTGCTTTTCTGATGCCCTGTTGAGTCATTTTACACGCATGCCAACCCCACCCTCAAAACAGGAAGGGAGGATGGTTCTCATGCCAGGAAAATGTCCATAGGATTGTAGTCTTAATCGTGCACAAATAATAATTCTTCTTCGTGGACTCTGTGCATCACACACTATGGGCTCGCGCCGGTGCCGAGCCTCATTCGGGAAACTTCTATAGCCTAGACTTCTGGCGGGAACCCCTCCCCCCACTGCCCTATTGAGCATGCTCGGGTTCCCGCCTACCTCAGTTCTTTTTCGACCGCCCTGCTGCTTGCCTCGCGGGAGAACTTCTCTTAGAACTAACCGTTCGTATTCGTCCTTTTTCTTAGATAATTCTTGCTTAGTCGTCTTCTTCTTCTCTCTTTCTTCTCTCGTAGTTTCTTTACTAAAAAATTTTTTTTTTTCATTCTTGTTATTACTATCTTAAAAATACTATCGCTAGTTTCTTTCTTCTTTCTGCCTTGTTGGAGCGCGGATGGCACAAACCGCCTTATTCAAGAACTGTTCGTCGTGCCGGGCCAAGTTAACCCTCTCCGACGGCCACTCTCGGTGTCTCCTCTGTCTAGGGGAGACATACGTGGTCGACGCTTGTGCCCACTGCATGAGCTTCTCCCGGCAAACGCGGAAGAACTGGGCGGATAGGCTACGGGCACTTTTGTGGAAAAAAGCGCTGGAGGTGGTCAACATTCCCTCTTGCCCAGCCCCCGTAGTAATGGCCACCACGGTGGAGCATGCGCCCATGGAACGCTCAGAAGCCCGCCTGGCCCCGGCTGTTCCTACTCCCTCTGGGGAGAAAGTGAAGGCTAAAAAGCCAAAAAAGACAATGGCTACTCACGAGGAAGTCAGCCGTAAGAAGAAGGCGAAAGCGAAACATACAGAGAAGCCCGAAAAAGCTCGCAAGAGTCACCCGCCAGCAAAACCGGCTTCCTCGGTACCGCCTTCTTCAGGGTCGGCCTCAGTACCGATGAGGTCCCCAGTACCGATGGCACACCCGCTACCGTCGCTGGCGCCGTCGCTCCCCATGCGGCCAACGCCAACCGTGCTGCCTCCGCCAGCGGCACCATCGATACCGATGGCTCGCCTGGCCTTGTCACCTGTGGCGTCTCGCTCGGTACCAAGTCGACATCAACCCTTGTCTACTCTTCGGGAAAAGGGGTTCTCTCCCTCACCGCTTCGCTCAGGCTCCGCAGGATCGATACGCTGCCTGTCGGCATCGCCATCGGTACCGAGGTCGGAGGGACGAGTCTTTTTTTATTTTTATTTTATTTTTCAACATAATACAACATAAAACAACATAAAATACAATACATAACCACATACCCCCCATGCTCCCCTCCCCCCAGGAGACCTTCAATTATACATTATTCTTCTTTCCAAAATTGTAAAGACTCTTTTGAAGGTATTTGCCCCTTCCCCGTTCTTAATACATATTCCAAAAATGGGCTCCATATATCTCCAAAATCATTCTTACTGGACAGTCCCCTCTTTATTTTCATTTTACACGTTAGCTTATCGTTAAGTGCCATATCCCATATTTCTTTATACCATTCTTCTATAGTATATATCCCTTGCCCTTTCCAGTTTTTAGCAATCATTATTCTGACGGGAGCCAGGAGGTTGTTTATCAATTCTCTCTTGTTTATATTCTCATTTCCTTTATCCCATATTGCTAGTAGAGCCAGTTTTGGGTTTAATTCCAGTTTACTTTCAATTATTTCATTTATTTCTTTGAAACCCTTTCCCAAATTTTTTGTACGTGTTCACAGATCCACCACATATGAAAATAAGTTCCAACCTTCTGACACCCCCTCCAACAATTCTTGGACACTTTTTTATCTATGTGATGAAATCTTACCGGCGTTAAATACCATCTCCATACTGTCTTATAATAATTCTCCTTAATTCTAATCGACAAAAGCTTTAAAATTCTTGCATCCCACATCCTCCCCCAGTCATAACAAATTAATGAGGGACGAGTCTTTGACACAGCTTCGCCTCGATCGATACCGTCGCCTGCTCTGGGCTCGATGTGTGCCTCCATGGACCGGCATTATCGCTCCCAATCACCGACTCCCTCTCGGGACAGGGATCTTGTCTCGGAACACTCAGCACACTCGTGGACCTCCCAGTCGAACCCCTTGGGGGACGCATCCTCACGTCATCGGGGCACAGAAAATGACTGTAGACACCGCCGCTATGTCTTCGACCCCTTCACGGGACAACGTCTGAGAAATACCGATGACGATACCTTTGTACCTCCAGTACCATCCAGGCATCCGCCATCAGCTACCATCTCGGTACCGCCACCGGATTCACCAGTACCTACACCTCCTCCAGTACCGACGCAGTTGACGGGTCCTCCGACCCTGTTGTCCCCACTGTCTGTGGAGGATTATGCCTTAGACTCGTCATCATCGGTCTCTGCTCCTCCATCGGTTCCTTCACCGGATGATGTGGTTGGGACAGAAAAGCGGGCCTCCCCTTCAGTAGAAGTTGGAACTTTCACGGAACAAATGCTATGTGTGGCTCAATCCCTGGGGGTTGAACATCACCAGCCCGCGGAAAAGGGCATTGACTCAATTTATGATGTCATGTACGCAGATTCTGCTGCCTCTCTGGCCTTACCTTTGATTCCTACCTTGCTGAATACGGCCAAGGAATCGTGGAAGAATCCAGCCACCATGGGCCCAGTATCCAAGCGTCTGCACGCTCTCTGCAAGATCCAAGAAAAGGACGTGGGGTTTTTATTTACACATCCAAAACCCAACTCTATGATCGTCGAGTCGGCCCAAGGAAAATCCTCCAGGTCGCACTCGATGCCGACCGATAAGGAAGGCTGGAAGATGGACACGCTCGGCCGTAGAATCTACTCGTCCACAGCGCTCTCAATAAAGGTGGCCAATTACCAGGCCATGATGGCTCGATACCACCTGTTTTTATGGGATAAAATGTCGTCCCTTATCTCACACTTGCCAGACGAGAAGAGGGATGCAGCACAGGTGTTCCATGCGGAGGCTACCCACCTGGCCAAACAAGAATTAACAACAGCACGGCATGGAGAAGGCCTATTCCATACAGCCACAGACACGACTATGGACACGATCCAGAAAGCCAAGACCACGGGAAAGAAGATGGGATTCTACCCGATGACGACTTCACAAGCGTACCGTTCGCACAGATGGGCCCGACAACAGCCCTATGCACCGCGCCACTTTCAGAGCCGACAGCAACGCTACCAACAAGTGCCTCAATCAATGTTCCAGCACAAGAAGAGCTACCAGCAGGGCCGTTACCGACAACAGCGCAGCAGGCCAGATGCTTCACAAAAACAGCAGCGGCTTTGATTTCATTCCGGTCACTCCCTCTCTGCAACTCTTCTTCGGTCACCGACTACAACAGTTTCACAAATCATGGCAGGAAATAACATCGGACAAGTGGATTCTAAATATCATCAAAAACGGATACCAAATAGAACTTGCCTCTCATCCCCCATCCGGTCTGCTCAAAGTCACTCCACCGTCAGAAGTACTGCTTTCCAAGGTAACCACCCTCCTTCAAAAGGGCGCCATTACACCTGTCCATCACTTGGATTTACCAACCAGTTTTTATTCTCGTTACTTTACGGTTCCGAAGTGAGATGGTGGCATTCGGCCCATCATGGACCTGAGAAAATTCCGTATGATCACGCTAGCGATAGTGCTACCCCTTCTCAGGCAGGGATGCTGGCTCACCCTCATAGATCTGAAAGATGCGTACTTTCACATCGCCATCCACAACTCATTCCAGAAATTCCTGCGATTCATAGTCGGTCCAAACGCCTATCAGTTTACAGTCCTCCCATTCGGCCTAAAGACAGCCCCCAGGGTGTTTACGAAATGCATGGGAGCAATTTGTGCATTCCTGCGAATGGCCGGTGTGGAGCTCTATCCATACTTGGACGACTGGCTGATAGTGTCCCCTTCTCAACGCCAAGCAGAGAGAGATGTGACAATTACGAGAGAACTCCTCCAGAGACTAGGCCTATTGATAAACTTGGAAAAATCCGTGTTTATACCTACCCAATCCATTCAGTTTATCGGAGTTATCCTAGATGCCATATTGGGAAAGGCTTTTCTTCCAAGAGATCGAGCGTCTACCGTTCAGCGACTCACCTTGTGCATTTTGGACTCCAAACGAGTCAGTGCTCTCGCCTTACAGAGACTGTTGGGACTCATGGCTTCCTCAGTGTATGTGGTCAAATGGGCAAGGATGCGCATGAGACCACTGCAGCAGTTTCTCCTGGCCAACTACGACCCATCCAAGAACCCGAACAAGGTCAAACTCATCACAACACAGAGTCTATGGGTCTCCCTCAGGTGGTGGACGCTGCAACACAATCTAGTTGGCGGAATGCCATTTGTGGAGCCAGGCCCCACGCGGACCCTTACCTCGGATGCGTCACTACTGGGATGGGGAGCGCACTGCTACCACCTATCAATTCAGGGAAAATGATCGGCGTCAGAAAAGACACTCCATAGCAACAAGTTGGAGCTCCTAGCAGTGAAAAAGGCATTACATGCCTTCGCTCTGCATCTCACAGATCAACATGTTCGGATTGTATCGGACAACACAACGGTTGTCTGGTACCTCAACAAGGAGGGAGGTACCCGATCCCCTCATCTTCTTCAGTTAACTCTAGACATCCTCCACTGGACGATCGACATGGGATCCGTCTCTCGGCCATTCATATTGCGGGAACGGACAGTGTTCATGCAGATGCACTCAGTCGCCATTTCCAAAACACATACGAATGGGAACTAGCTCCAGTGATAGTACACACCCTATTCGTTCGATGGGGAACACCTGTGATAGACCTGTTCGCCACTCCGGACAATGCCGTCTGCAGCTTTTTCTGCACGAGAGCAGGGATTGGCAAAGGGTCCCTAGGAGACGCTTTCAACACACCTTGGGGGAAGAGTCTGGTGTATGCCTTTCCTCCGTTCCCACTACTGCCCAAAGTGGTCACAATTCTATCGCGGTGCCAGATGGACGCTATCTTGATAGCTCCGTGGTGGCCACGTCAGGCATGGTTCGCTCCATTGCTTCATCTAACCAGGGGGGAGTTTCTACACTTACCGATAGCCCCGGATCTGATCTCCAAGGACCACGGCCTAATCCTCCACCTGGATCTAAGGCATCTGAGGCTCACCGCTTGGCGAATCCGGCCAGGTGGGAAGACCTAGATCTGCCTGCTCCGGTGAAGGCGATCTTATGTGAGGCCAGAAAGCCTTCCATGAGGTCCTCCTATAACAGAAAATGGAAAAAAAATTGCTCAGTTTGCTACTTCTAAAGGATTTGACCCCATATCGTGTCACATTCAGGATGTCCTGACATTTCTACAGTCCCTTCATGAAGCCGGCCTAAAAGCAACTTCCATCAAGGTTTACCTGGCAGCCATCTCAGTCAACCATGACTTGATTCAGAACTTCTCTGTATTTACTCACCCTCTTTCAAAATGTTTCCTCAGAGGCTTACGTAATATGCACCCTCCCTGGCGTATTATTGTTCCGCAATGGAGCCTATCTGTTGTTCTGGCAGCATTGACTGCAAAACCCTTTGAGCCATTGGCTACTATTGACATTAGGCTGCTAACGTTTAAGGTTGCCTTCTTGGTTGTTATTACTTCGGCAAGAAGAGCTCAGAGCTATGCGCCCTGAGGATTGATCCACCATACACCCAGTTTTTTCGAGATAAAGTGGTTTTAAGACCGGACCCCTCCTTTCTTCCTAAGGTTGTGTCCGATTTTCATGTGAACCAAGACATTGTATTACCAACTTTCTTCCAGGCTCCTACGGAACCGTTAAGTGCATAACTCCACTCTCTAGACGTGCGGCGCGCTTTGGCCTTTTATAAGTCTAGGTCGGCCAATTTCCGAAACTCAAATCGCCTGTTCGTATGCTACGGCGGAAAGTCAAGAGGCAAACCCGTCTCAGCTCAAAGGTTTGCAAAATGGATTGTGCAGACTATCTCTTTGTCCTACCAACTAGTTGGGAAAGAATCCCCAGAGTGTCTAAAAGCACATTCTGCTTGAGCTCTCTCCACTTCCACAGCTCTGGATCATGGGGTATCGATTCCGGACCTATGCAGGGCTGCAACATGGTCCAATGTCTCTACCTTTGCATCTCATTACAAGTTAGATGTCCGAGCCAGAAAGGACTCGTCCTTCAGTCGAGCCGTCCTGTCTTCAGTACTTCAATAATGTCCCAGTGAGTCTACCCTCCTCCTGTAAGTTTTTGCTGGTTATTCACCCATAGTGTGAGATGCACAGAGACCACAAAGAAGAAATGCAGGTTGCTTACTTGTAACTTAGTTCTTCAAGTGATCATCTGTGCATTCACACAACCCACCCACCATCCCCTCTTGACCTCGCTGGTTACTGCCTGGTCATAGAGAGTATCTATTGTGCATGCATGCTACCTCTTTCATATCTGTCCATTTAATTATTCATCTCTATCTCGTTCGCGAGGCAATTCGGTCTCATTGAACTGAGGTAGGCGGGAACCTGAGCATGCGCAATAGGGCGGTGGGGGGAGGGGTTCCTGCCAGTCTAGGCTATAGAAGTTTCCCGAATGAGGCTCGGCGCCGGCGCAAGCCCATAATGTGGGAATGCACAGATGACCACTCGAAGAACTACAGTTACAGGTAAGCAACCTGCATTTATCAAAACACTTGTAAGTCACATGTCTCTGCCAGGCATCCATGGTTAAAACTGGAATGGAGGGGTTGAGGGTGGGTGTACTTTCCCTCTGAAAAATAATAAAGCATTGTTTTTTTAAAAAAATGCAGCAGCATTAGGAGATTTGCATTGGAGATACATATGCTGTATAAACTTATACATTTCAAATTATTGGCCTGCTTAAAGAGAAGAACTCCCCTTTAATATTAGATGACATAAAAAGTTTTAAGTTCAATATACAAAGCTACTTTAGCTCTTATATTGTATTTTTATGCTATATTTTTATGCTGTTGTTGTTTTATATTTTGAATAGTTGCCATGGTTTTAATTTTCGTAAACTGCCCAGAGAACTTCGGCTATTGGGCGGTATAAAAATGCAAGAAAGAAAGAAAGAAAGAGGTTTTTAGTACAATATAAAATACTTGTTTTGTGTGTTTAGATTTCTGTTTAATATATGAATGATATTTTGTATGTATATGCTTTGACCCCTTAGAAAAATTCTTGTGAATGCCCATAGGTGCAGCTATGGACTCTCCACGATAGTAGTGGGTTTTACCATGGGGTTGTCATGAGGAGCACATGTACATCAACATTTGTTGTTGCTGTTATTTATTACTTTTGTTATTTGCTCTACTTAACAAATTTATACCCAGTTCTTCTCTCCAAAAAAAAGGGTTGCCTCAAAGCTGCTTACACAGTATAAAAAGCGTAATGCTTCCCACCATCCTGCTAGAGCTATGTACAGTGCAAAGTTCTCTAGAGTTAACAGTTGCATAACTGCTACTTAGATTTCATTCATCATCTTTTCCAGAGTGTAGTTCCAAACAAGAGTCTGTTTTTCACACCCTACTTCCTCTGGTGTCTTATCAGGGGAGTGTGTTCAGGGCTTCATGTCACCTGATGATAATCTCTCTGCTCCCCAGAAGCACCATTTAAAGCATAGAGATAGCATCCTCAGAGGAGCAGAATTGGCTTTTCCTTGAGAGACAAGACTGAAGTCGAAAGTTGTATCTCTCTTGCTTTTTTGTTTAAACTGGCATCTGACTTCTGGTCTAAACTGATTAGAGGACCATTCTGATGTTATCTTTGTAGCTGCTGCGATGTGACTTTTCCTTGTGCTGCAGTGTTAATGCCAACAGCCTGGGGTCATGTAGGTGGAGTTCATAGTGTGGTGGTATATTTTATTTTTATTAAATCTCATTCGCCATTTCCACCCCTTTGCCTTTGGCTTTTTTTGGCTTCTGGAGTTCATACTGTGACAAATTCCCATGGCACTGTTGCGCCATTTTCTGAAAGGGTTGGTGCTGGTGTGTGAAGGAGCTGCACTGTAGATTTTTCACACATGCAAATAAGCTGCTATGTAGTAGCACCCATACTGCAAATCTGCAGGGGGGGGTCAACCAGTGGCCCTTGGTCCACATGCTTAATGCAACCCTCAACCTATTTCCAATAGCATTCTGTGTGCGATAAGGTCAGACCTCTGGCAAGAGCGGTCTGTCCTTTCCTTGGCAGCCCACTGGGTGGAAAGGAAGGGGGTGGGAGAAGAACAGAGAAAAGGGTAGGTGCAGAAAGTGAAGGGGGTGACTGACCCCTTTTTCACTCTGGCCAATAATAATATTTCTTACCTGCCTCTCCCACTGGATCGAGGCAGGGAACAACATTAAATACAAATGATATAAAATACATAAAACTAATTAAAACATATAAAAAGTAATACATTATTAAAATACCAATAAAACTTAAAATTCAAATGGGTAGGCCTGCCAGAAGAGATCAGTCTTTATGGCTTTCTTAAAGTCAGATAGACTGTTAAGTTGATGAATCTCTTCCTGCAAGCCATTCCACAGTCTGGGAGTGGCAGAAGAGAAGGTCCTCTGGGTAACAGTTGTCAGCCTAGTTTTGGCTGACTGGAGTAAATTCTTCCCAGAGGACCTGAGTGTGTGGGGCGAATTGTATGGGAGAAGGCGATCCCGCAGGTAACCTGGACCCAAACCATGTACAGCTTTGTACTTTGTACTTCGCCCAGAAAGTAATTGGCAGCCAGTGGAGTGATTTTAAAGCTGGTGTAATATGGTCACCCCCTAGGTGTACCGGTGTCCAACCTGGCTGCCATATTTTGAACTAATTGAAGTTTCCGGACTAGGCACAAAGGTAGCCCTATGTACAGCGCATTGCAGAAGTCGAGCCTCGAAGTTACCAGCGCTTGCACTACCATCTTTAAGTCTTCCAACTCTAGGAAGGGGCGCAGCTGGCGTATCAGCCGAAGCTGATACTAGGCACGTCTGGCTGTTGCATCTATCTGAGCTGATATTTGGCGCGACAGATCGAGGAGCACCCCTAAGCTGCAAACGCAGCCTTTCAGGGGGAGTGTAACCCCATCCAGAACTGGTTGACACACCTCCAAACCCAGGTTGGGGCCTTTGACAGTAAGCACCTCCATCTTGTCTGGATTCAGCTTCAGTTTGTTTTTCCTTATCCAGCAAGCATTCATGTGGCCCCCAGCATAATATCCCCAAAGGAATGCATCCCTAGACAGAAAAAAGGTTGTCCACCCTATGCAAAAGTACCATAATAAAATAGAGCCATAATAGTCTAGTGCTGGCAAATGACCAAAGTAACAGATCTAGCTGATGTTGCATTTTAAGTTACTTGCCCCCAATCAAATGAGATTTTATTTTATTTTCTTCACTTGTTCTCATTTCTCGAGCCCCGCCGTTGTGCTTTTGTTTTGTTTTTCTTTTAGATAATACCTGTTCTTACAAAAAGATCAAACCTTTGTCACTTCTGTGCTGCCTTTATTCGTGGTACTTTATTCGTGGTTTGCATTGAGCAAACTTCCACTTATATTACTTCGAGCTTTTGTGTGCAGATGATTTAATATATGAGATGAAACCTCCACCACCTGAATTCCTGGTCAAGTGGAAGCCCCATTTGCTTACTTCTTCCATCTCTGTTATTTTTTTTTCATTTTGAGAGAGAGAAATTATACAAACAGGGCCTCTATGTGATCAGATGAAGGCCACACCTCATATGATGTATCTTCTATGTCTTGTATGAGAAGGAGGTCACAGCACCCCCCAACTATATTAAGGCTCCAAATAATGGATGAATTGGGTCAAACATGGGATGTTTATGTGATGCTGTATCATACCATATTCATTTGTAGTACTCCCACCAATGAATCTACCTTTCATGAGTTTTGGAAAGAAGTAGAATTCTTCCTTTCATCTGAATAGACATGTGTAGGATTACACTGTAAATCTATATCATAATCCTTCAGATGAACTACAGTGTAGTACAGCATTGGGCACTTGAAACATGTATTCCAGTGGGAGCAAAGGGCCGAAAAACACTTCAATAAAAACTTCATCTGCATGGGATGAACGATTCCCATCTTTCCCGAGTGAGAAAACAGTTCCAACATTTATCCATGCACTGTTTAACTTCTAATACATTTCTCATTTTAATTTATTCTCCCTCTCTCTTTTGTCTCTAGGAGAAGCTAAAAACCTTCCCACATATCCAGGGCCAAGCAAGATGAGGGATTGCTACTGTACTGTAAACCTGGACCAAGAAGAAGTTTTCAGGACCAAAATAGTGGAGAAATCTCTGTGGTAATTTTTTTTAATTAAAGTATTCCAGCATATATATATATATATATATATATATATATTCAAGAATTTATGCCCTGCTCTTGAAGGCAAAAGTCTTCACAAAGCAGCTTATATGATAGCATAGAACAAATGCTATATAGAAATGGAACATTCAATAAAATCAACAACTCCATTGAAAAAATGTATTTTTTAAAATTCACTTAGCGTGCAATCCTATGCATGCTTAGAGAGAGAGAAAGGCCTACAGTTCCCAGCATTCTCCAGCCAACCTTTTTTCATGCAAGGATTGTCCCCTTACCAAAAAGTAATTGTTTAAACCAGTATTCTCAAACCTGGTGCCCTACAGATGTCATCATTCCCAATGCCACGGAAGCTAGGAATGATGGGGGTTGCATCCAATACATCTGGAGAGGACCAAGTTGGGGAAGGTTGGTTTAAAATAATGTCTCCTGTGCCTCAATGAACAGTTCCATTCATCTCTACTGATGCTTTCTAAGGGCTCCATCACACCATCGATTTAGTGCATTCTTGCCATGCCTGGTGCTGACACCCCGCCTCTTCCGTGTTTTCCTAGAACGCCTAAAGTCCTAATTATTTTCCCTTAAGCCTCCGTCTAGTGTAGTGCTCTCATGTTTTCCTTTGTTGGGGGCATGTGCTGTGACGGGAGTTTTGCTGTTGGCTTGACTGGATTGCATCAGGTCCTGGCAGGGAAAACGATATCTCCCAGCAGCTGTGTCCAAGCCTCAATATATTACCAAATTTTGATGAAACTATTTTCATTGTTTTTCCTTGCTTATACACATCCTCCACAATAGCCACCAGTTCATATTTTAGGTCCTGGCATTTCTCTGCAAACTATTCTCCTTCTTTCAAAATGTTTTGAGTAGCTTCTTCAACCAAAGCAGACACACAGGGGCCTTTTTAGTTTGGGCGGCTGCTTCTTCTTCTTCTTCTTCTTCTTCTTCTTCTTCTTCTTCTTCTTCTTCGCCTCCTCCTCCTCGTCCTCGTCCTCCTCCTCGTCCTCCTCCAGATGGGTCTGTTGAATGTGGTATTGAGGGAGTTCTGCTTAATCCCATGAGTGTTGTGCTGTGGTGTCCTGCTGGATTCTGTTCTGTCTTCCATGATTTTTAAGACCTATCTGAAATTTCTGGGAGACATCATCGGGGGGGTTGGGGGTGAGGTGACAGCAGTATGCTGATGACACCTAGTTCTATTTCTCCTCATCTGAATCAGGTGAGGCCATGCACGTACAGGATCAGTAACTAGAGGCAGTAACAGGTTGGGATGTTGGTTAATAGACTGAATCTCAGCAACGACCAGTGTGGTGTAGTGGTTAGAGTGTTGGACTGGGGCTCAGGTGACCCAGGTGCTAGTTCCCACTCAGCTATGAAGTTCACTGGGTGACTTTCACTGGGTGACTTTGGGCCAGTCACTGACTCTCAGCCTAACCTACCTCACATAGCTGTGGTGAGGATAAAATGGAGAGGAAAATTATGTTTGCCTTGGGATCCTTGGAGGAGCTGGGAAATAAATGTAACAAATAAATAAAATAAATAAATAAGGCATAAGTCTTTTAGGTCTGGGAATTGGGCAGATGGTCTGGTCCTCTGGAAGAGCATGTGCATAGTCTAGGGGTACTCCTTAATCCAGCTTTGTCACTGGAAGACCAGGTGGCCTCAGTGTAGGCTGACCACATGAAAAGGAGGACAGGGCTCCTATATCTTTAACAGTTGTGTAGCAAAGGGAATTTCAGCAGGTGTCATTTGTATGCATGTAGCACCTGGTGAAATTCCCTCTTCATCACAACTGTTAAAGATACAGAAGCCCTGTCCTCCATTTTATATGGTCAGCCTACCTCAGTGGCACAGAGTGCACCAGTTCCTGGACCAAGATAGCTTAGCCACAGTGAGTCATGCTGTGGTATTTGGATTATTGTAAGGTGTTTTACATGGGGCTGCCCATGAAGATGGGCTCCAGCATCTGAAGGAATACCTCTCCCTGCATTGATGACGTACAGACAATTTCCTTGGACACCTTCCTAGAATGCCTGGCTCTGAGAAAATTCCCCCTCAGAGCCAGGCATTTGGGCCTGGCCAGCTGCCAGGAGCTTTTTTCAGGTGCCCCCCAGATGTTTTGGATTTCAACTCCCATCAGCCCCAGCCAGCATTGTCAGTGGTCTGGAATGCTGGGAGCTGTAGTCCAAAACATCTGGAAGGGTACCCGTTTGGAGGAGAAGTTGCATCTGAATGGGATGTTAGGATATTTGCCAATGGATATACTTTTCAATTTGAACACTATTTAATTTCTACAAGAGGGCGTTCTGCAGCTTTGCTTCTGTCTTTAGAATCATAGCCTGCAATGGACAAGGAAAGAAATCCCATTGAAATAGATGGGACATACTTCTAAGTAAGTGTGCCTGGGATATGGGAGTAAGGTTGTAGTCCTGAGGATACTTATTTGGAAATGTTCTTTTGAAATCCGTGAGACTTGCAAGTAAATGTATTTGGGGTTTTTAACTGTCCTTGAATCTAGCTCTCCTGCTCAGAAAATGAAGCTACTTGGATAGTATTTTTACATTTCAAAGATCATTAAAATGGCTCACTAGAGGGTTTATTGTCTTCATTGACGTCACTTTGCTGGACTAATCCAATAACCCTTTCCTATTGAGAAATAAGTCCTTTGAGGGTGGAGGGAAGAAGGAAAATGCTATTTTTAGGCTTTCCTACAAAATTCAAGTGGTGCATTGATGTTTCTCTGCAGTCAAACGGGTGCTTATGTAGAACAAATATCCATGTAGCTACAAGATGTGACCAGGGAATGTTTCCTATCTCCCAGCATCACGTCTTTTTCCATAGCATACTTGTGAGTAAGACCCATTGAACAGAGTGACATTTTCTTCTGCGAAAACATGCCTCAAATTACACTGTAAGAGCTTTTACACCAACTTTATGTAGCATCGACAGATGTTCTTACCAACATGTCTGCTCTTAATTGCCTGTCCATGTCCCTATTGATGGTACTTCCCACAGGTTTTATGGAAAAGTCCCATCTCCAATAACTTCACATTTCCACTGCTGATATTTATTTATTTATTTATTTTATTTATTTATTTTATTTCTAACCCGCCTCTCCATCCAGATCGAGGCGGGGAACAACAATACATATAAAAATCATAAAATAGATGAACCATTAAAACGGATAAAAACAAATACATTATTAAAAACATCTTAAAATTCAACTGGGTAGGCCTGCCTGCCGTAAGAGAGCAGTCTTCACGGCTCTCTTAAATTCCAGAAGACTGCTAATTCGTTGAATCTCCTCCGGCAGGCCATTCCATAGTCTGGGAGCGGCAGAAGAGAAGGTCCTCTGGGTAACACTCGTCAGCCTAGTTCTAGCTGACTGGAGTAAATTCTTCCTAGAGGACCTGAGTATGCAGGGCAGATTATATGGGAGAAGGCGATCCCGCAGGTAACCTGGACCCAAACCATGTAGGGCTTTAAAGGTAATAACCAACACTTTATACTTCGCCCGGAAACTAATTGGCAGCCAGTGGAGTGATTTTAAGATTGGTGGTCACCCCTAGGTGTACCGGTGTCCAACCTGGCTGCCATATTTTGAACTAATTGAAGTTTCTGGACTAGGCACAAAGGTATCCCTATGTATAGCGCATTGCAGAAGTCGAGCCTCGAAGTTAGCAGCGCTTGCACTACCATCTTTAGGTCTTCCAACTCTAGGAAGGGCGCAGCTGGCGTATCAGCCGAAGCTGATAGTAGGCACTCCTGGCCGTCGCATCTATCTGGGCTGTCATTTAGAGCGACGGATCCAGGAGTACCCCCAAGCTACAAACACAGTCTTTCAGGGGGAGTGTAACCCCATCCAGAACTGGCTGTCCCAGTGTCTGGCACAGTCACTGTTCCTTCACCTCTACCTCCCCAGCTTACTATAAACCATGTGGACCCCTTCTGGTCACATAGGGGGACTCTCCAATTAGAGAGGAGCCATAGTTCAGGGGTAGAGCACCTGTTGGCATGCAGAAGGTCCCAAGTTCAATCCCCAACATCTCCAGGTAAGGCTGGGAAAACGCCTCTGCCTGAAACCATGGAGAGCCACTACCTGTCAGCATCAACAGTAGCAGGCTAGATGGACCAGACTACGGTGACCATATGAAAAAGAGGACAGGGCTCCTGTATCTTTAACAGTTGCATAGAAAAGGGAATTTCAGCAGGTGTCATTTGTATACATGCAGCACATGGTGAAATTCCATCTTCATCACAACTGTTAAAGATACAGGAGTCCTGTCCTCCTTTTCAAATGGTCACCCTAGGACAGCATCCTGCATTCCTGCCATGCATTCTGTCTTTCTGAGCGCCCTGTGAGAGACTGAGGCAGACACAGGCAAATGGAACAGGTTTGTACCTTTTAAACTGTCCCTTCCTTGAACTTCACAGGGCTACGTTTGATTCCCCCCCCCCTTTTTTAACACATGACTCCCTAGTCAGGATTTGAACAGCTGACAACTGAATGCAACTTTGGCTGACCCACTTTCTAAGAATGATTTTTTTTCCCACCCTGCCTCTGCTTGAAAAGGAAAGGATGATGAAGGTTGTCTGTCGTTACTTGCAGAAACTGCTGAAATATAGATTTAGGCTGTAATTAAGTGTAGTTACACCCTATTGATTTCTGCAGGACTTAATCACGCACTGGATTACAATCTCACTGAATTCCATAAAAGGTCTCTGCAAGGTGTAGTAAGAGAGAGCAGCCAAGATGTCTTCCTCTTGGCCAGTGGGTCCTCATGATCAGTAATATGAATCTAAAAATCATTGTTTCCCCCAAATCCGTTTCTTATCATTCCCTGCATCTCCATCTCAGGTGCAACAAAGAATATGTCTGTACAGTAGTCACATTTGTTCACATCTTTGTTATCTTTGTTTCCCGCCTTCTTCTGTTCTCTTTCTATAGTCAAGTATTGGATTGTTAGCTCCTTGTGTCAGGGATGTGTTCTCAGCCCCCTTTTTAATTATGCTTGAAAGCAGTACAACGTACATTGGTGATACTGTTCAAATCATAGCTAACAGCCAGGCAAGGCTTTTGTGGCCGGAGGACCTACATACTTAAGTTTACTGCACAGTAATTTTCCATGGCACCAACAAAACCATGTGATCCATCCCTTTCTTCATTGCTAACATAGCGAGTTGGTCATGAGCATAAATTTCTGTTCCAGTCCAAAACTCTAACCAGTTAATTGACTTTAAAAGGTGGTGCGGAATACCATCTTTAAGCAGAACATGTTTTAACCTTGAGAGATAATTAAAAAATTGTTTGTTCTTCAATTTCTGTCATAACTTTAGTCATGACTAAGCAGTGGTAATGTCTTAATGTCACACTACATTGGGGCAGATTATACACATTTAGGCATTCCTCACTCAGTCATAATGAGTGCTTTAATGTTCCAAACTCTGTTACATTTTCCATTAAATGTTAAATGTTTGAGGCCAATTACTGACCTCTCCTCCCTGTTCTTAGCTCCCTGAGGGAATTCCAAGGTATTGTTTGCAGCCCTTTCCCACTCTTTTGGAGGATCTTCTAAATCCCACTCAAAACCTTAAAAAGTGGAGATGGGAGAATGCCTATATCAGTTTATCTACAGTGCTCCTTTCTGGATGCTGAGGCATATGGTGGAATTGGCACCAGGTTGTCCTTATTCAGCCTGTTGCAGCTTGGCAGAGAGCTATGATGTTTTTCCTGTATTTGAAGTTCCCTCACTCTGTCAATTTCTGGTGGATGAAAGAGTCTTGCGTGCTTGTGCTACTTAACAAGACAAGGAGGAGAGAAAACAGCACCCCCCAAATGACTGAGGAAAAAAGGAGGAATTAAGCGTGTCATCAGGCGAGTGTTTTATAGCACGCTCGTTACTGGCCACTTATGGATGTTAGCGGATCCTTTTGACGATGATGTCCACCTCCTGTGCATTACCTGTGCCTTTTCTCAATTTTAGAGTAATAAAATAAAACCTCCTTTAATCCGTCTCTTCTGAGGTTGCGCTATAAAATGCCCACTAGCGGGCGCTGTCACCATTTAAATCTACAGGCCACATAGTTGCTGGTCTCTTCTGCATGAAAAGTGCTCATTTCGAACGAGGAAGAGAACCACAAAGAGCCCGCAGTAAGAAAACGAGATCCCTCCCCCGTCTGATGATCCTCTAAAAGAGAGGGATGCAGACATACCTGTACAGGTGGGAAAAGAGAGTGCCAGATGGGGCTCCAGAGAGACCTTGGAGGCACAAAGAGAAAAAGGAGGTAACATGAGACCTGTGGGGAAGGGGAAATGGCAAAAGGCAAAAGGCAGTACAGATAGGATGTTGATTTGTGGTGGTTCATAGGGGAAGGGGGGGAGAATAATAGTTAAGTGGAATATGAAAAGGTAGTAGAGCCATCAGAAAAAGTTCATAGAGATCTGTGATGGAGAAGAGAAAAGAGAGAGTGCACTGTTGAATGCCTGTTTTAAGAGATCTGTGACTGAGTTTCCTGATATTTTCATTTTTATTTAAAGGCCCCAAATGTGATCAGGGCGGTGGCATTAGAGGAGGAGGAAGAGAAGGAGGTTTATCTCCATTGGTGCATATAGTTTCTTCCAATTTGAATCACTTCCCACAGCTGTTGTTTGCCTGACTGACCTGAGAATGGGCAAAATTTAAAATAGTGGGTAAAAATTGTGACCCAACATGCCTTTTCATGGCTAATATGGTGATATAGCCTTTTTGAGTTATAATAAAAAAAAATGTAAAATGGGCCCCTCAGAGTGATTTAAAACATTTTTTTTAGCAGCAGCTAAAAATGGGATGAACACTTCTAGTGGTGCCAATTGAGATCCCCCCGTCATTTTTTTAGCCCCTGCTGAGGAGGTGGGAATTTAAAGGGGGGACGTGGCTGGCTGGGAAAATTCAGACCTCCCATACCTGCATATGGTGGTCCCAGTCTGGATTGGGGCCCTACATGATTACTTCAAAGTTTAAAAAATGGTGAGGATTAGCTACAGACTATGTATTTAATGTAGCATCTAGTTTAGCCCTAAAACATTTTTTTTAAAATCGAGGATGGAGTAAGCACTTGAAGCAAGGGTGCAAATTTCAAAGTGAGCGCAGCCCCTTTGAGGAGTCTCTCTACCTCGATTCTGCTCAGAGCCCACCTGGGCCAGCCCTCACTCCCCCAGGGCTGTGCTATGCTAGCTGCTTTCAGCACCCAGAGATAATGCCCATAACCACAGGTGGCAAAGTCTGTGATTAGGTGGGAGGCAAAACGCAACCCTTTGCTGAAGACTCTCTTGTCCCAAGGGCCTTTAGTGGGATCACGTTTTGCCAGCCCTTCAGGAGCTTACAGCCTGCCTGTTCCTATCTGCCTATTGAAAACAAATGAACACAATGCATTGATTTTAATAGGCAGACTTAAATCTGCTGCATGGAACAAAAGGGCTGATTGCCAGGAGGGCTCAAGCAATCCATCAAGTGGTCTCTTGTCCCAGGGGTCTTCAGTCTTTGTGAGTGCTTGGGAAAAAATGCTCACAAAAACCTGATAATGTTTGAGTCAGACGAGGGGATGATTGTGTACCCCTAACTCTTGACAGTTTGCACACACATACATAGAGTTAGAACAGAGGATTGTTCAAGGAATTATTGTGTGTTGATTTATTGTTCAGTACTGTATGAAAGTCAGCATATAATTGCAGAGAAGTGTTTAGGCATGGAAATTTAAGTTGGTTTATCATCGGCGACCTCAGATGACCTGTGCCAGCTAATGCTGAGTAGAATTGGTTTTGTTTAATATGTTTTACTTGCATATTAAGAATAAGGTTACTTGCCTAGTGCCTTTTAACATTTTGATGTCACATTGGCTGAAATTGTTTCTCTTCAGTATCATCATCATCATCATCATCACAATTTAAAGAAGCTAAAATATAACATTTAAAAACCACATAGATTTACAATTTCAAAAAGATGGAAGAGAAAAAGAAGCAGCAAGGTAGAAATGAGAAAGAAAGGTTTGTTAGATGGCAAGCTGAAAACAAAACCAGAAATTGAGCAAGTAAAATGAAAATTTCAACTTAGCATTTAAAAATTCTATTGGTAGTATTTAAATTAATGGTATAATATTTTAAAAAATCTTGTCACAGCATTCTGTGTGAATCATGTTGGATTCTCTCCTTAACTTAAAAAGCTCAAGCACCTCAACAGAGTTCCCTGGAGTAAGACCATCAACATGATGCTTGCTCATGGGGTGAAAGGCCAAAAATGCTTTCTGATGGGCAGCCCCTTGTACTTTTATGGTGGAGGCCTCTCTGACTAAGAGGGTACTTTGCAGGAGTGGGGCAGGATGCTTGAAGGGGAAGCTCGTTTCTGAACCAGTGAACTGGCTGGATGCATCTTTTGATGCATACACAGATCAGCATCCCTAACTGGATCCATTAATTGTTATATGCAGCTAGCTGGAGCTAGGTTGAGTCATACTAGTCTCATAGCTACTTGAGTTGCACAAGTACCTTTTCTACAGACATGTTCAGTTTCTTTATATTTACATTTAGTTACGATGTAAACTCCTGTCTTGAGTTTGTCCGGAAAGATGAACCAAGCATTTCTTAAACATTGTGGACCAGCCAGAGGATATAAAATTCTCTGTGACATTTTTTATTACTCTGTTTCTGAACACATTTAAAATCCATATGTAAGAGATTCAGTTTGGAATATTCCATTATTAGTCTTTGTATATTATTTCCTCATTGTAACCCAAAGGGGAATAGTGCAATACAAATCAAGTGTGCATTCGTAATCTTGCGGCACTAAGAACCAGTGTTTTACAACTCAGTAAGTCTTTGTAATCTGAGAGACTGAATGGTGTGAGATGCAAAAACATTTTTAGTGTTATTAAAGCTTTAAGTTCTGAAACTTTGGGTTAAATTCATCCCAAGGCAGCGCAAGAAGCCACTTAACTGAGAATAATTTCATAGACTTCAGCAAGAAGTTAATCGCTTGTGGGATTTACTCTTAAATGCTAAAATTCATTCTATTTCAGAGCTGGAAGATTACATTTTGAGAAATTTGCAGTTAAGTAATGTAGACTGTTATACCCATGAATTTAATTGTCTTCTATCATTACACCTGGCTAATACATCCATTAAGCTTTATAATGTTTTTAAGTATATACAAAACAGAGAAAAATAAACTGCTATAGAAATATGTATCATCAGTCCTTCTAGTTTGAATTCATGTAAAGTATTGATATTTACATTTAGACCCAAATAAATGCAGTGCAATCCTGTACGCAAAACTGAATGGGGTTTACTTACAATGGGTACTTATAATGCCAAACTCATGAGTCCTCCCGTATTAAACTTGCCTGTAATTTATTGTTTTCATCAGAGTTCCTGTTATATGTACCACACCAAGAGAAGTTAGATTGGTGGGCTTTTCTGTGGCAGCAACCTAATTAACTGCCTCCCTGAGGAAGTTGGATTAACTAGGCTGACCATATGAAAAGGAGGACAGGGCTCATGTAACTTTAACAGTTGTAGAGAAAAGGGAATTTCAGCCAGTGTCATTTATATGCAATTAGTTCCTGGTGAAATTCCCTCTTCATCACAACAGTTAAAGTTGCAGGCACTATACTAGAGTGACCACATACAAAAGAAGGCAGGACCCTGCAACTTTAACAGTTATGATGAAGAGGTCCATCTTTGCCTAATTTTAAGCGGTCTGTAAAGTCTGTTTTATTTAGACTAGGTTTTGATGGGTTTAAAAGTTTTATTCTGCTCACTAGGTGCTTTGAAGATGTCTTGTCCTGCCTTCTTTTGTATGTGGTCACTCTAGTATAGTGCCTGCAACTTTAATTGTTGTGATGAAGAGGGATTTCACCAGGAACTAATTGTATACATATGACACTGGCTGAAATTCCCTTTTCTCTACAACTGTTAAAGTTACATGAGCCCTGTCCTCCTTTTCATATGGTCAGCCTAGTTTTATGGCAGTTGGAAAGTTCAAGTCAGCATGATAACAGTATTTTGTTCTTGAAGATTTTGTCAGTTTTCCATTTGGCTACATTCTTCTAACTCTTTAAATTCCTTCAGTTAAGTAAAAAATGTGAAGTGGCGCCAACAGTTGCTTTGAAAGCATACCTCTCCCCACCCCCAAGTTTATAAAATGAGCTCTCTACCCTCCAGCTTCTTGGGATTGATTGGAATGACCTCACAACTCACAATAGTATATACTATTTCAGGAACTATATCAAAGTAATTGTGTGGCTCTGTTTCTGCTCCTTCAGAAAGGCTTGTTTGTCCCCTTTCTCCCAAATGGCCACACTCAATCAAAGGGAAAATCTGATCCAAGTTTTAATTTGTCCTTCTTCCTAAAATATGAAACTTAAGTGCTAATTGGGAAATGCAGCCTTGCAAATAAGCCCAACAAGAATTACTGCTAATTTGCTCATCCATCCACCTATTTTTGATATTTGTGGCAGGCTGATAGTCTGAAAGGGGGAAACAATTCATGTATTTTAGATTGCAAAAGGTTCCCTGCCTCCTTGCACTGCAAGAGGTTCATATCACAGGCTGTTTCCAAGTTTAATAATAATAATAATAATAATAATAATAATATTTATTTATAACCTGCCTCTCCCTACGGATCGAGGCGGAAATAAATAAATATTATTATTAATATTTACTTATAACCCGCCTCTCCCTACGGATCGAGGCGGAAATAAATAAAGTGAAGGAGGAAGTGATGAGTTTGTTTAGTTGGCATAAGGTGTTGTAGTGTGATGATGAAGTTATCGAATGACAAAACACAAGACCTGGAACTGAAAGAGAGATGGATTCAAATCCTACAAGTATATGATCTCCACTGGGTACATTTCTTACTTAGCTTCTGGTCTGCATATGGGAAAAATTAAAGATTGATAACATAGGGATTTTGTAAAATTTGTAACAGCTCTTGAAATAATATTGTAGTATACACCGTATGCTACATGTCCATTTTAGTTGTATCCATATATATGCAATTATTATCTAAAAGTATCTGTAATAGTGGTATTCCAAGTGCCATTTATTGCAATTTCTTTATCGTTGGCACTCTGTCAGGATTGTTAATACAACATACAGCTTGGGGATCACAGTGGCTGTGCTTCTGATGTCACATGGCTATTTATTCTGCATATTTTCTCTTCCTTTTCATCCTTGAAACATAGTTGTGTGGCGTTTGTGCGTGAAGTGTTTAGATTTCAATTATGGTGTAAACATATCTACCAACTTTAATTCTTACATCTCATACTTTAAACAGGCACCACATTGCAGTGTGTTTTGCATCTCTTGTAACTCCCTTCCATTGAGAATGGGGATTGCACTGGTATTCACTTTGAAATCATGGGGTGGGAAGCTAAGGTTGACCATATGGAAAGGAGGACAGGGCTCCTGTATCTTCAACAGTTGTATAGAAAAGGGAATTTCAGCTGGTGTCCTTTGTATGCATGCAGCACCTGGGGAAATTCCCTCTTCATCACAACAGTTAAAGCTGCAGGAGCCCTGCCCTCTTTTGTATCTGGTCACTCCAGAGGGCTGCATGCATACAAAAGACACCTGCTGAAATTCCCTTCTCGAAACAACTGTTAAAGATACAGGAACCCTGTCCTCCGTTCCATATGGCCACCCTAGAAAACATTATTTACGTTTAGTAAATGAATAGATACTTTCTAACTCAAAATATAAAATGTTGTTCTGAACGTGTGTGCCAATTTTCATTCTGTTTCCTCAATGGAAGTATTGTGTTACAAACAAAAAGAATGCCAAATGGGTGAGTTAAACGAAAACCTCACTTTGTTAAGCAAATAATATTGCTCATAAATAAAGGGCATGTTCCAACCAGAGTTAGGCTCTTTTAATTTCTATTGATTTTCATTGCAGCTTGTGATTATATCTCTCCAGATGAAATCAGTAGGATATTAAAAATGGCTATCTTTGTTTAGATTGAGCGCAATGAGTCTTAACTATGTATTACATTTGTGGTGCTATAATTTCTTTACAATTATGACAGAGGATTTGACCATAGCTCAGTGGGAAAGCGCCTGCTTTGCACGTAGAAGGTCCCAGGTTCAGTCTCCGGCACCTCCAGGTAGAGCTAGGAAAGCATCCTGCCTGAAACCCTGGAGAGTAGCTGCCAGTCAGTGTTAACAATATTGGGATAGATGGACCATTGGTCTGACTCAGTATAAGGCAGTTTCCTAGGTTCCTATGAAAATTACTATCATTGTAAAGTGTGCAGAAAACTGGAAACCAGGAACAAACTGTTGTGGCCCCATTTTGCCTTGCTCCAAGGTGTAATGCCTGCATGTTTAGAGATAACATGATTCAAACTTGTTGACTGCTGCCTACATTTGATTAATATTTAGGCCGATTCTTGAGCAGTAGGATAGATTGGCAGTGCTTTAAACAACTGTTCTGAGGGGACTGGCCCTCAAGGATGGGTACTGGCTAGATTTATTTATTTTATGGTAGTTTACTCCAAAACAAAGAAAAACAAACTTAAGTATCCTTAAAACATAATGATTCAAACAAAAGAAATCAAACACGGGTTCACAGTCTTACCCCAGTTTAAAACACATTTAAAATTCCTTAATTATTTCTTTTATACAAAAGGAATTTAATATTTCACAAGAAAATGTATGAAGGGTTTCCCAATGAGCTGACTGGGTGAGGATGTGTTTCCAAGTTGGTTTCCTAGAGAAGAATTAATAAGGCATTTTTTTCATAAAGGGACTGAGGGAGGAAGAGACTTTTTCCCCACAACATATTCAGTAGAGTTAGTTTAACTTGAAATCACATTTGCAGACTTGCTTCAGCCGTCACTGATTCATGATTTGTTCCAAAGATAGGTTGTTAGCATCAGGGGCCTCAGAATGAAATCAGTGTCAGAATGTGTTAGCAGTAAAACATGATTAGCTATTTGTGGTCTTCCTTTGCATAATTATTTAATATTATAATTGGATAATGAAGGAAACTGCATGGATTTTGCCAAGGGTTAATCATTGTTCTTCTTCTTCCAATTAATGAAATTTATAAAAACATTAATTTAGGTTTCTGAACTAAGCTGATTATGTTAAATATTCTGTCTATGTACCACCATACACACACACACACACACACACACACTTATGCTTATGATGCCATGATATGTCAGAATTGGCAAATTGTCTTAATTTGATTGCAAGCATTCCTTTAATTTTTCTTCACTGGAAAAATACATGACTTAACATTGGAAGTAATATTTTAAGCATGAATATGTAGAGTAGATAATTCGCTTTCAGTACATCTCCTTTTTGGCTTTGCAGTAATGCAAAGGATAAAAATGCATGTTTAATTTCATAACATGTATCAAAACTCAATTTGTTCACTTCCACTTGAAGGATCAATCAATACAGAAAAGATCTAACTGGATTCTGGTGTGTGAGCCAATGCATCTTGGACATATTGCTCCCCACTCCCTTATCCCAACTGGACCTAACCTGAAGGTGGCTGGAAAACATAGTATATCACTTAAGTATAATATGAATGGGGTGATGGTGATTGTGGTGGTGGCAATACAGGAGGGGCACTTGCATTGTTGGATAAAAGCTTTATATGGGCAAGATCTGAGCTGAGACATTTCTAACCACTATACTAAAGTATTTCCTTTTTGTTTTACATAGCCCCTTTTATGGAGAAGACTTTTACTGTGAAATTCCACGGAGTTTTCGTCATCTGTCGTTTTACATTTTCGATAGAGATGTTTTCCGCAGGGATTCAATCATTGGTATGTGTTTTTATGCTAGTTCAATTTTAAATTCAGCTCTAATCTCCAATATTTCTCCCTGTTAGGAGTAGTTCTGTGCATTCTGACATCTGTTATAGGCAACATAGAACATCACTAGAAAATACTTCCTTCCCCATTTTCTTTTATCTGAACAATTAATATTTCAACATACTGTTCATTATTCTTGAGTTTCAAGTTAATGTTTTATGGGTTTAAAGACAATTCTATATAATAATGATAAAGAAGAAAATTACCCTCAAAATTAGGGCAATTTCTTATTTTAGTGTAAGATAAAATGGGCCTTTTAAAAAACCATTTTTAAAAGTATAATAAAATAATTTACCTGAACATGCTATGAAACACATGGCTTCAATTTATCTGTTAAGAAAGATATAGAGATTAGTCAGCCCAGGTTATTGCTGAACGGATACTTTAATTTTAAACTCTTGTTTTCATGCACTTAAACTTTCTAAATTGGTAGCTAGAATGCTTGACTTAAATAAACAATAAATTCAACTTGGTTATCTTTGTTCTTTTTAAAAATAATAATGCAATGCATGTTGTTTTTTTGTGAACATTCTGTCTTGGCATTCTTCCCATCCTCTGATGCAGAGTGTGTAAAGTACTAGATTATGTTTTGGTGGGAGAAGCACGTATTACAACATAATTGCAAGATGAAAGCAAGATGAAAATGGGCATGAAAAGATGCTGGAACAGAGTGAAAGAGGCAAAAATGTATTCTGTCCAAAATTATTGTGATAATAGAAAAAAAAATGAGTGAACATAGTGTCATGGCTTATAAGCATTAGCAATGAGCTGATATGTCCTTGGTTCAGATTTTAGTCAGACATTAATGTTTTGGGAGTTGGTCATAACCAAGCCCAAATTTACCTCAGTCTCTCATTTGTAATATGGGGGATATATAATGCTGGTTTATCTTATAAGGTTATTGTAAGACTTAAGACTGCAATCCTTAATATGCTTACTAGAGGGAATAAGCTCCAAGCGACACAGTGGATCTTACTTTAGAATAAACATGCATAGGATTGCACTGTTAGTGAGACTATGGCTCAATTCGGACGACACAATAGTCAATGGTAGGTTGATTAACCCTAACCCTAACCCTAGGGGGTACTCCCCAAACAACATGGTAATAAATAATCAACTGTAGCGTGGATGAGGATCAGCGCTGAGTTGATTATGGCAGCATTCGGATGACACAATAGTCAAAACAACTGACGATTGTTTCCCCCACACCAGTTGTTTATTGTGTCGTCCGAATTGAGCCAATGTATATGAAGTCCTTCGAACACTTAGGAAAAAACACAGCTATGTGTTAATCTCAAAGTTTGTGATGTTCTAAAGAGATATTATTTTAGCAGTCAATGGCTGTATTTGGACAAAACAGTAGTCAATGGTGGGTTAATAGTCAACTCCACGGTTGATTATTGAGGGGGTATTCCCCATACAACATGATTATAATCAACCATGGTGTGGATTGAGGTTAGCGTTGAGTTGATTATTAGTCAACAGTGTGTTTGATTGTCACATCCCTCCCCCTCTCTCTCCTCCTCTGTTCTCCCACTGGTATCCCATCAGCCATTGCAAGTTCTGCTGGTTGGACTAGAGCGGCAGCTGCTGCTTTGGTCACTCTTGCTAGGGGACTCCGTAGTTGCCGAAAATAACCAACTGTGTGCGAAGAAATAATCAACGGTGCCCAACACACGACACAATAACCAACGATTGTTCAAATAATAAACTCTGGACAATGTTGGTTATTTATGTTGGTTATTTCAGCCAAATAACCAACTTTGGTGTGAAAATGTCCTGACAGACAACACAATAACCAACTGTTGACTATTTAACCCACCACTGGTTATTATGTTGCCCAAATCCAGTCAATCAGTCAAGGGTGTGTGTATGGGGGAAAATACAGGGAATAGAAGAGGAAACAGATTAAAGCCTTTGAAAAGGTTTGCAAAAGTAGGCTGTATCAATGGGAAATGACCATACAGGGTCATTTAATTTGGAATTCAAGCTGCTTAGTACTATAAGTGATTGTTTTAATTTATATTTTAATGTATAAGTGAAAGATCTCTTACAGTTCTTAGTAGCTTGAATTCTTAATTAATTTACCTTTGTACCATAATATTATTTGTTATTAATAAAAGCATGTGTTAACAAAACTTTTCAAAGACTTCCTTTTCCCATAAAAATAAAACCCGTCCTTTCTATTTTATTACATTATGTATTTATTGGGAAACCAGCAAATTAAAATACTTTTTGAGATCTGTGGAATATTCAATGTTGTTTCATTAGGGTGTCACTATTTTGCCTGTTTCCTCTCCGATTTCCTATATTTTTATTCTTGTTTTCTTGTGGCATAGCTTACATGATGAAGAATGCAAAGTCAGCTAAGGAACCCAAACCCAACTTGATAATGTTTCCTGTGCTTAAAATGTCTCATCATAAGTGACAAACCCAAAAGAAGAAACAAGTTCACAAAAATGCAACTTTTTAGCATATCTTAATGAATCTTTTTGACCCTAGTAGAGGAAGGGAGCTGAAAGGAACTTGTGTTCCTTCAATGTGTTTTCATTTTCCTGCCACATTAAAGTCTCTTTCCAGCTGACCAGGTTACAGTTGTTGTGTATTTGTTATGTGGGATCCAGACATCTTCCTTAAGGAAATGATCTTGTTTTGAGAAAGTCACATCATATTTTGACAGTACTGAAATTGTAATATATTGTTATTTCTTCAGTTAGTGGGGCCACTGCAGTTTGGACAGCTGCTTGGAACATCATTGGGGGAAGTGTTCATAGGCATTTAATGGATATTCTCTGTGATATCAGTCATAGACCCCCATTTATGTTATGTTGCTTAACCTTAATGACAATAGACTTGCAGAGGGGACTTGCGTGGCCAAGTCAATGCACACATTGCATGTGTGTGTGCGTGTGTTTAATCTGTACATGATATAGGACACATTTTGCATGCAAAAGGTTCTAGATTCAATTCTTGGAAACTGAGTTATCCAGTAGCAGTAAGAATGAGCTCTGCCTGAGATCTTGGAGAGACCATAGCTGGCTGGGGGATTCTGGGAGTTGTAGTCCAACACCCCTGTAGGGCACTAAGGGGATGGGGAAGGCTGTGGAGCAGACAGTACTGAATGAGATCCATCAATGGTCCAATTCCTTATAAAGGAGTTTCTTATGTTTACTGACCAGAGCCCTGTTCAGGTTTTCTGTTTCTGAGTTTAATTAACATGCAAGTGGGGAGAGCACACCAGCTGTGTCCCCTCCCTCCCAGTTCTCATTGCCCTTTGTGAGATGGATCCCATGTGAACTGAAGTTTCTATTTATTTACAGTATTTATATACTGATCCCCATTCAGAATTTCGGAGTGTTGGACAAAATAAAATAGAATAAAAACAGAATAAAACACATTAAAAGTAGATTTTTAAAAGAAACAAAGTGCAAAATACAAAATAAACCGCAGCTGGTCTTTAAGGGAAGGCTTCCTGGAACAATGACATTTTCAGGAGGCGCCGGAAGGAAAACAAAAGTTGGCGCCTGCCTGACCTCCAGAGGCAGGGAATTCCATAGTTGATTAAACTCAGAAATCGTATGCCTGAAATGGGCTAAGGTGATACTGACAATGGCCTTCTCCTTCTTCTCAGCTCCCAAGGAGACTGTTTTATGATGAATGAATGAAAAACTTTGATTAAGCAAGCATTTTGCATTCCAAAAATACATATGTACTAAATAATGGTTAGGATCTTGTGTTTGCTCTCACAGGTGGAAGCATGCCCTAGCAGAGTTCAGCTCATAGGACACTGCTGCCAGAAGGCAGGTGGGAGGTGACTTTCACCACTTTCCACATTCCTCTTCCATCCCCTTGTGCCCCCCCAAAATCTGGTCTCAAGGGTTGAGGGAATTGTTTTCCTCTTTCCACTGGTGGGATCCTCACCTGGTTCTCTGTCCATCCATGAACAGTTAGGTCCAACCCATAAAACCCACAGTACATTTCCCATACATGACTACTCAAAAATAAAACTGAGTTCTGTGGGGTTTTCTCCCAGATAAGAGGATATAGAATTGCAGCTAAAGTGCTGTTTTTAAATAGTCTTTCTGTGCCAGAGCCAAAGGAGAAAACACCAACGGTAGTGCTATTATGTAAAATAATATTACCATGCGAGTACTTTTTAATCATCAGGAACCTGTTTGTGAATGTATTTGAATATATCATTTTTAAACTGGTAAAACAGTCAAAAGAAAATTAATGTAACAATTAGATGTGTTACGAAGGGCCTCAAAAGAGCTCCAGGCCAAACCTAGATAATAGCCGAATCCACAGCAGGCGTGCAATAAACAGTTCAGCATCTGTGACCTTCAGTTAAAAACAGGAAACATGCTGCATCATCTGATCGTTTATCTCTCCTCTGAAGGAATAAAAGAATGCCTATACTGGGTGTCCTTCATGTGATAGATGCACAATTATTTCTGGCCTAATTTACAAAATACGGAGACAAATTAGAAGTTAAACTTTCATTTATGTTGGAAACATAAACCATAACTCAAACATGAGAATTTCTCTCTTAGTGGCTTGTCCTGGAACTTGGGTTCAGTGTAATGCAACTTGCAACAGGAATATTCTAAATTGGAGAACAAGATATAATTGCCTGAGATCCACATGCAGGACTTGAGAGACTAATCAAAGTAGTTTGTGAGTCACAGTCTATGATAGCAGATACTTACTGGCTTGGATCAGAGATGTCTTACAGAAGCAGAAAACACTTCCACTTCTCAAGGCAGATCCACCAAATCCTTCCAATCTACCTGTTCTCCTTCAGCCCCCCACCCATCCCATGTCATTCCAGAGCATATATTAACCCTTTGGAGTGGGTTTTGGGGGGCTGTACTTGGGGACTGGGTCAGGAAAGCTCCACTATATGAGTGTAGGGCTACCCAGGATGGGGACAAATGGAAGAATCTTCCCTTGGCCCCCATGAAGCAAGATTTTTGTGTACCATTGCCCCAGGTCTGCTGCACATGCACAGGTTCTTGTAAGGGATAGTTGCAGGGCCCCCCCCATCACACCTGTTCCAAGGCCCCATAAACTCTCCGGGTGGCCCTGCATGAGCTGAGTTCTATGCAATCTTCTGTAGATCAAGCCCACTATGTACTGAGTTCACCATCCCCAAAGTCCTGAAACAGTGTCTGGTTATGGAAATAGCGTTGTGGGTTTTGTGAAGTTTCATACAATTCTGACAATTGGGTGGGGAGATGCCCTGATGAAATGCATTGTCTCTGAATGTATCATCATTGGATATGTTTAATTTAGGGAGTAAGCTCCATTGAAAACAATGAGATTTCTAAGTAGACATGTATAGGATTGCACTGTTAAGATCTTTTCACTTCTCCTCAACCATATTATGCAATCTGCTGACAAAATTTTATTTCAACTTCTTTTTGATCCTTTAACATGGATCTCTTGGATTAGAAATAGCATTACCTATATGCTGAAAAAGCAATGTTCTTCTTGGCCAGCTAGAAATATAAAAAAAGTGACACTACCAATATTAAAGAAACAAATGTTGCTCTTGATTTCTGCCTCTTAATGCAATATATTCACCTGTGGTGATAAAAGTGGGAAAGTTAGGAAGAAGAGAATTAGACAAGTTACTTCTAAGTGAAGTCTGTTGTTCCATTTGATTTCATGGTGAAAAGGTTATCTCATATCAGCTATTGCAGGCAGTTTTCTTATCACACGAATGCAGCACCTGCCAATATAGATAGTAAGCTGTGAGCCTATCACTTGATAAGATTTTTCTGTTGACTTGGGTAATGTGTTCACAAAGGAAACCTATAGGAAACAACAGTGAAGATTGCTTTGTAAATGAGTAGCTGCAGATGAAATGTTTTGTACATGTCCTGGTCCCACATTAAAAAAAAGGAACAAGTGAGGCTATGCCTTCTACTGGACAAATTATTTTTCAAATGCTTGAAACACCTGCTTTCATTTTATATATGAAATTCTTCAGGCATAGTTAAGCCTCTGTTTTATCATGCAAAGTCTTTTCTAATCTCTCTTTTTCCTATTATTTTCCTTCCCACATACTAAAATATGGATTAATTTATAAACGTGAATTAAAATTTTACAGAGATTAAGCACGATGCATTTGGATGAATAACTTTGCAGAGCAATAAACTGGAATTAACGTTGAGCAATCCTGATTTGGGAATTTTTGGTGTTTATTTGCAAGATGGTGCTTTTCCCCAGCAAAAAACAAAATTCTCTATAACTTTATTCTTGAGTCTGGTTTTGGCCTATGCCAGCCTTCCCCAACTACAACTACCAGCATTTTTTACCATTGGCCATGCTGGCTTGGGCTGATGGGAGTTGCAGTTTAAAACATCTGGAGGGCACCAGTTTGCCTACCACTGACTTAATAATTTCACTTTAAAAATATATTAGAAACATGAACACACTTCTAATTGTAGCAACGTGAGTAATAAATGCTGCCAGATATGCCATCATTGCCTAGAACACCATCCGAAAGTCAAGTCAGCAACATAATGCTGCAAATGAGCATGTTTAAAGAGAGAGAGAAGCTTGCAATACAAGTTAATTTTTTTATTGCATTTTTATACCGCCTAATAGACGAAGCTCTCTGGGCTGTTTACAAAAATTAAAACCATAAAAACCATTCAAAATATAAAACAACAGTATAAAAATACAATATAAGAACACAATCAGGATAAAACCAAGCAGCAATGCAAAATTAATACCAATTTAAAATACAGATTTAAAACAGCAAAGTTAAAAATTAAACTGATAAATCGTTAAAATTCTGAGAAAATAAAAAGGTCTTCACCTGGCATCTTAAAGAGTATAATGTAGGTGCCAGGCAAATCTCTCTAGGGAGCTCATTCCACAGCCAGGATGTCACAGCAGAGAAGGCACTCCTGGTAGCCACCTGCCTCACTTCCTTTGGCAGGGGCTCACGAGAAGGACCTCTGAGGATGATCTTAGTGTCTGGGCAGGTATATATGGGAGGAGGTGTTCCTTCAGATAACCTGGCCCCAAGTCGTTTAGGGCTTTGAATGTTAATATTAGCACTTTGAATCGGGCCTGGATCTGGACCGGCAGCCAGTGAAGCTTGAAAAGGACTGGCGTAATATGGTCTTGTTGGCCAGTCCCCGTTAACAGTCTGGCTGCCCTGTTTTGTACCAGTTGAAGTTTCTGGACCGTTTTCAAAGGCGGCACCATGTGTATAACACATTGCAGTAATCCAGACGAGAGGTTATCAGAGCACGGATAACTGTAGTATATACTGTGTAACTTTTTACATACTGTGTAAAGAGACCTTGAGAAACTGTATCTTAGGTTCTGTTGTCCTGCCCATGGAAGACTATTGGTATATTTTTTAATGTATCCTGAAATGTATATAGAAATGCCCGTATTTATCCAGCATGACATTTTTAATTTAATGTATTTTCAGGAAAAGTCGCAATATTGAAGGAAGATTTGCAGAAGTACCATAACAGAGACACCTGGTTTCAGCTGCAACATGTTGATGCAGATTCAGAAGTACAGGTGAGATTGTCTCTCCATTATTAAATCATGGGCAGTCTAGTGATGAAATAGCTGTGGGATCCCTTTATCCCAAGCCAAAAATATTAAACTGTAGGTAGAAGTAATTGTGTGTAGATTGTTTCAAACTGTCTGTGCATAGTAGTAGTTCTTCTCCATGGTCTCTGTGACTCCCACATATGGGTTATGCACCTGCATGGAACAGTTATTCAGAACATTCTAGAGCTAAACAGAGTTTTAGGTGGGAGCCCCGCCCACATCCTCTGCACATGCTCCTGTCTGCCACTCTGTTCCTTTTCATCAACTGCAGCAACTAGCAGCATTTGTATTGTTCTCACAGCAAAATCCTCTAAAATTCTACCATCCTCTCATGGGATGCTGAACAGAGTTCTGTTTTCTTCTTACTCTTTTCTTCTCTTTCTTCCCTATTTTCTCTGAGTTTTTCTTATTATTATTCCATTGCCCCTTCAGGCTCATGGCCTCCAACATCTTCTTCAAAAATTACACCCACGGTGGCAGAAAGATACTATTATCAGGCAGACACTCCAGCTGCTTTTTTTGTCTTGGTGAGGCACACAGGGTAGGCTCCTGTGCCCATGCCAAGTCTTTACAAAGCAGTCTCGGTAAAACAGAACCGTACACCTTTGGGCTCTTTGTGGAAACAAGCCTTCAAGGCAGCAAACACAGCCACACTGAACCGGGCTCAGTATCCATTTGCAAGAAGCCAACTTCGACTCTCTCTCAGCTTTTCCCAGCGCAAACTATGGAAAGTGCTTCAGGGCAACCATCCCTGATATTGGGATATCTAGTCCTGCCATACTGACAGCTTTGGCTGTCCCCTCAGACTAAGAAATTGAAACCAGTCCTTCAGTACCAGTGGTTGAGACTGAGCAGATCAAATAGGCCAAATCCTGTTATAAGCACCCAGCTAAACCTTGGGCACCAGGAACAAGAAACAAAAAGAAAAGGGTGTTTTGTAGGATAGAATCCGACATCGAACCCAAACCCATGCCAGTTCCACGCCAGCCACCACCAGTACAGATGATGCCTCAAACTCTTAGGCAATCACCAACACTGATCCTCAAGAAGCTACAATTCCCACGGGACCGTAACTCTCTGGACAATATCCAGTACTTTGGTTTGGCCTCGGAGGATGAATTCAGGGAACGTTATTTGCCAGAACTGTACTATCACAGCTGAGAGACCATTCCTCAAGAAAGTATCGGTCTAAGTACCAACAGATCACTGGCCTCCTCAGCCTCTTCTGGAAGCTTTCTCTGTCATCGCTAC
The DNA here is from genome assembly GCA_029215795.1 of Anniella stebbinsi. Lineage (NCBI taxonomy): Eukaryota > Metazoa > Chordata > Lepidosauria > Squamata > Anniellidae > Anniella > Anniella stebbinsi. The sequence continues at coordinate 142,552,896 of JARDYH010000001.1, forward strand.
GATATGCCATGGGGAAGCCATAGATGACCCCGCTTCTACAGGTCTTCTTCCCATTATTGTGAACTCCATTCACCGTTGAGATGTCATCATTATGAGTATAGGGATAGAGAAGAAATTGCTATCCTCCTGAGCAAGGGTGTGACAGAAAAACTTTCCCCTGCTCAAGAAACATGGCGGTCTTTGACCTGTACTTAACCTTTGGGATATAAACCATTACTTTCACCCAAAGAAACTCAGGATGACTATACTCTCTTTCATTCTTCCCCTCTTACATCAGGGAGACTGGTTCACAACAATAGATCTTCATGATGCTTACTTCCATGTCGCTATACATCCTGCTTCTTACTCTTTTCTCAGATTTGCCTTGGGCAACAAATTCTTCCACTTAAAGGGTCTCCTTTTCGGCTTAGCCAGGGCCCCCATCACTGTACATCTTGCTGGAACTTCCAGCTCACTCAGCAGATCAGGAACCACCCCTCACAAGTGGAAGCTCTCTCTGACAATCACACCAGAACCTTTTGACATGCTGTTGACTTGTTCACTACTTCACTGAATATGAAATGTTAGCCTTTCTGCAGCAGGGCTGGTCATAATCTGGACACCCTGGGAGATGCTTTCCTTCTTCAATGGAGAAACACTAACCCATGTGTTCCCCCTTTCTCCCTAATCAAACGAGCAGTGGACAAGACATAAGACAATGGCGCTCATTGCCTCTTGATATCCCCATGGCAGCTGAATCAAATGTGGTTTGCAACACTTCTTCTCCTGGCCAATCACACTTTTCTCCATCTACCTTGCCTCCTGGATCTCTTCACAATGAACAAAGAGAAGATCGTGGACCTGGACCCAGAGACTCTATGTCTCACTGCATGGAAAGTGGGCAATCTCACCAACTCTCCGGAAAGGTCCTGGAAGTAATAACTGCGTCATGCAAGCCTTCCACCCTGGCCTCATATGCTACCAAGTGGAAGGCCTTTTTGAAATAACTTACTCCAACAGAACAAGACCCAAAATCCTGTGGTCTGCCTGTGGTCTACCAATTATCTTTCTTTGAAATCTAGAGGTTTAGCTCTTTCCTCTATAAAAGTTTACTTAGCAGCCATATTGGCTAATTATGACAATATTGAAGGTTTCCCTCTCTTCTCACACCCTCACATTAAACAGTTCCTTAAAGGACTTGCTAACCTCTATCCACCAGCCTCCCCTCCCCTCCGGTCCTGGCCTGGTGTCTGTCAGTGGTACTGGCTCAATTAACAGCTAAACTCTTTGAACCTATGGCCAGGGCCAACCTCACAATGAAAGTGGTTTTCGTCATTGCTATTACTTCGGCATGAAAGGCCAGCGAAGTATGCGCTCTCAGGCATGACCAACCATTCCTCACTTTTCATAGGGACAAAGTAGTGCTATGCCCGGACTGCTTATTCCTTCCTCAGGTTGTCTCACAAATCCACTACCAGCTTTTGTATAGTCTGGCCCTAAGAAATTAATTTAATAAAGTTTGCTGCGTTGCAGCAAGCTTCATTTTAATCTGGTACTGATATCAGCACAAACCACCATATTTCCTTCTGCATGGAAAGAGGAAATATAACAGCATCTCAGATAACATTGTGAATTTGCTTTTGTTAAATAGCTGCTGTTGCCTCAAATGATATTCATTATTATGTAGAATAATGTTTGGCTCATACACACACATGGAGTGGTTTGCTTTCTTTCTTACTCTACTTATTTAATGAAGGAATGTATACACTGCCCTTCAATTATATATTGCCTTTTAATGAATTTGCATACACCTTTCAATTTTAACAAGTGGAATATGAGCAATAAATATACAGCTTCTAAAAAAATCAATGCAGTCTTGGGCTGCATAAACAGAAGCATTGTGACCAGGTCATGGGAAATAATAGTTTTGCTCTATCCTTAGTTAGTCGGGCTGCATTTGGAGTACAGTGGCCATACCTGGGCACCACATTTTAAGGATATTGACAAATTGGATTGTATCCAGGGAAGAGTGACCAGGATGGTGTGGGGTCTGGAGAAGCAGTTGCAACAGCTGGGTATGTTTAGCCTTGACAAGAGAAGATTAAGGGGAGATATGATCACAGTCTTCAAATATCTGAAAGGATGTTAGGCAGAAAATGGAGCTGAGTTGTTGTCTGTTGCTCCAGAGGGCAGGACTAGAACTAGTGGTTGGAAGTTGCAGGAAAGCAAAAGTTGGCTAAACATTAAGAGAAACCTCCTAACCTAAATTGTTGTACACTGCCTCGATGGCTTTTTTATATGTAAAGTGGTATATAAATGTAAAGAGCTAAGAGCTGTTTGGCCGTGGAGTAGCCTCCCTCAGGGTGTAGTGGCTCTTCCTGGATTGCCATCTGTCAGGATGCTGTAGCTGCATTGGGTCCCCTCTACAAGGATTCGCTTTTGCGCCTGGTTAGGCGATTATGCGCATAATCGCTGAAGCGCATTTACGCCTAATACCTCTGCACGAGAGGCGGCGAGAGGCGGCGAAGCGCATTAACGGATGACCAAAATGCGCTTTACAAGTAGATAATGCGCATAAGCGCTTGTTCACATAGCCAAAATGCGCTTTAACGGCCGGAGCAAAATAAAATTCACTGTTTAACGCGCATTCGATAATGCGCATAATCGGAGGGATAGTGCGCCTCTACGCCCGATTTGCGCTCCGTTCTTGTAGAGATAATTTTTTTAATGCGCCTTGAAAGAGCTTTAAATGCCTCTTGTAGAGGCAGCCTTGGACTAGATCAGGGGTGAGCAACTTGTGGCCCTTCAGATGTTTTGGCGAACAACTCTCATCATCTCTCACCATTGGCTGTGTTGGCTAGAGATGATGGAATTATAATCTAAAAATCTGATGATTGCCAAGGTCCCTTCCAACTCTACGATTCTAAATATTTCCAGGACAGTTTACATAAAGAAGATGTAAAACAATAAATACAGAATAAAACAATAACAATAAATTGTGGAATTAAAAACTGTAGTATAAAAATATCTCAAGAAAAAAAGCCTGAGAAAATTTTTAACAAGTCTTCACCAGGCAGTTAAAAGGCATTAATGTAGGTGCCAGGCAAGCCTCCCTGGGGAAAGAATTCCATAATTGGAGTGCCACAAAGGAGAATCTCCAGCCACCACTTGCTTCACCTTGGATGGTGGAGGCATCTGGTGGAGAGCCTCCAAAGACTGTCAAAGTACATGGCAAATTTGTTGTGGGGGATGTTCCTGCAGGTACACCAGTCCCAGGCTGTATAGGACTTTAAAAATATAAGCACCAACACTTTACATTGTACTTAGAAATTGACTGGAGCCAGGCAGCTCTTTAAATACTGACATATACTTGTCAATTATAGATGACAATATGCATCCTTATATCTGAATCCTTATACAATTTTATCCTAGGGCAACCTTCCCCAACCTGGTGCATCCCAATGTGTTGGACTTCAGTTCTCATCATCTGCTGGCTAGGAATGATTGGAGTTGTAGTTCAACACATCTAGAGGGTGACAGGTTGGGGAAGGTTGTCCTAGAATATTGCCAGGAATTACGTCATACACATAAAACAGATTTTTTTGCCTACTTTGTGAATCTCTTTCCTGGGCATTGGCGGAGGACATTCTTGAAGTGGAAGCTCCCCCTCCCCCATAATTAGGAGGCAGGAAGATGAGGTTGTCCATGACTTTAATATAAGGAAGGGGCTACGTATCCCCTGCCTAGAAATGTTTGCACATTGAACTTTAACAAGAAAGGTATAAGCAGAACAACTTAATGAATCAAGAGAAAGAAACCTATCCAGGAATCTACAACAAACATAATTGCCCATACCAAGAATGAAGATTCACCAGGTAACATAGAGGCTTACTTGTGACATAATGGGAAATCATGGTGAGGTTCAAACTTGGAGCATATCAGAACAAGCCAAGATGTGAAACTACAGTTTGATCCTGGCTTTTTTCTCTCACCATAGTTTAAACAAACCACAGTTTCTTTAATGCAGATGGTTTATTCTAAATTGTTTCACCTTTCAATCTCATAGAAGCATGAAAGAGGAGGAGGGAGCAGTCTGTCTCAGCAGCTGTAGAACAATGTAAGATAGGAACTAGAGCATCGACTTTGGGGACAGTCAGAACCTGCTCAAGGAAAGGAATTTATGAGCGAGTTATCATGGCATTACAGAAGGCTTCATCTCCCTCAGATTAAAATTAAGATGGTAAAATTGAACAGGGAGGGCTGAGCTGACTAAACCTGCTTCTTGGCTGAGACAGGAACAGACTGGGATTAAAGGTCAGTTTCAACTTCCTGTTTCCTGATCCTGAGGAATGTGTCTTCTCTCTTCCAGAACATGACTCTATCCAGAAAAGCAGCAAAATTGTGCTGTTATTCTGTTTGTTACGTAATCTGGTACAGATACAAATGCAGGATACATAAATAAACTAATTTATATAAACATCTGCTCAAATTTATCTCTCTTCTTAACCTGAAGGCTTGGAGTATGTAACAATACATTAAAAATATTACATCTTAATTAGATTTAAATACCAGATAAATAGCACAAAACAATACTAAAACTATACAGGTTAGCTCCAAAAGTTGCCTTTCATTGATGGAAGAGCTCCACTAATGGAAAGTGCCTCCACCTGATTTTCAGGGATCCCCACACACCACAGATCACAAAGCAGGATCCCCGACTCTCTGTATAGCTTTTTCAGAAGGCTGAAGGGGCTGCCATGAGCAGGAGGGTGTGGGTGGGGAAGTCCACTTAAGCCAACCCAGTTTCATGGAGGGCTAGATCCGACTCCATCTATTTTACATTTATCCATTGCTGCCCTGGCCTACTTATTGCTTTCCCTCCATTTGGGTGTCTCCTGCTCTGTTGAAACTGAGATTGGAAACTTTTTGATTATGTAACTCTGTAAAGTCCCATGTTCAATTGATGGCACTCTATAAATGAATAATTACTTATCAACTGTTTAGACTATTGGTTCAAAAAGGCTGTTTAAAGGTCTATGATGGGGTAATTAACGCACATGAAACGATACCAGATAGCGGCCTTCGATAACTTTAACAGTAGAAGTTTCAAAACACACACACACACCAGTACTACAGTCTGCTTCCTGTGGGAAATGAAGGTTTCCCTTTATCCTGTGAAGTGAGCCAATATTTATATGGCCCTTGTGTGCTGTTGATATTCACTGTACCATTGACACACGTTGAGATTGTGGGAGTTGTTTGTCCAGTATTGCTTTCTAGGAGACTGCTGGTTATTTATAACTCAAGTGCCCTGTTTCTTGTAGCAAATGTTTGTGAAAATGTCTAGTTAATTAGGGACATGGGCTCTAAACGCTAATTATAAACACTGTACTATTTTTGTGCAGTCTATCACTTCCTCTATTTTTACTTTGTAAAAGCCAGCTTCATAATGCAAGTATAACAAGGGACCTATGCTGTATTTTATTTTTATATGTTATGGTTTTACTTGTATTTTGTGTAACCTCCCCCCCACCCCCCGAGAGCTCTGCCTTTGGGAAATGTAGATAGATAAGAAAACAAACATAAGTTTGTATACTATGAGGACTGTTTCTCTCCATTATTTCAGGGGTGCACAGCTCACAGCCTGTGGGCCACATCCGGCCCTCACCTGTGGGTCGTACAGTCCCCATCCACTTTCCTTTGCACCCCAGCTCATCAGCTGGGCTGCAGAAAAAGACCACAGAAAGGAAGATCTCAGAAAAGCTGAATAAAGGAAGCTATCTTCAGTCATAAGCTAAGAGAAACCCTGCTTTTATCTCTGTTTAGTGACTGGAGGTAAGAGTAATGTAAAGATATTTAAATTTTAAATGATCTGTTGGGTATTTAAAGTTTAAATATCTTTAAATTTTAGAATTTAGTTGTGCCTTGCATGCCTGAAAGCTGTGGGCTGCAGGCAGTGGAAGCAAATCTGAACCAAGTACTGGCAAGATCGTGGGTAGGGGCAACATTACTAGCAAGTTCCAAGAGTGCTTTCTAAGAAGGTCAAAGCATAGTAAGAACCACATGACATGTTATCCCAATGGTGCCTTCTCTATTGCAAAGGCTCTGACTGTGTGCTTTGCCAAAAAAAAAAAAAAAAGGTGAGTGAGGAGAAGGGAGTGTTTAACCTTTACCTTTCCAGTTACGTTTCCCCTGAAATGTCCCCCCGAAGTTGCTAAACATGCTTCAGCCGTCATGGTGGAAAACAAAAGCTTGAATCAAAAAGTGCTTTCTCGAAGAGTCAGAAACAGAGAAGATAGTTACGGACTTTCCTGTGATTCCACATTAAGTGTTTTTATAATTTCAGTTTCAATCCTACTAACAATCAACTACTGCACCCTTACCCTTTGCCCCTTTCCTTGGTCTGGGATGTCCCTGCAAACAAAAACAGATTCTTAAAATCCCCAGATAAGCATTAGTTTTACTTTCACAGCACTGAAGTCATGGTTATAAATAGAAGAGCAATTGGATGCATGATATGGTGAAGTCCAGTTTGATTCACTTGTAATGAGAAATGCAGATTCTGAACAACATCTTGAACTCTATATATTTGTTATCGTTTCTTGACTGAGCGAAGATTGCTGTCTCCAATGAACCCTCATGACTGTGGCATATAGCTTCTCCCTTCCCACCGCGAAGATCCCGTGAAATCTGATATTGTGAATTATTCGTACCAACCAGCTACATATATAGTTGTGGGTGGGTGGAAGCAGGAGTGGAAAGGGAGAAATGGGATTTTTCACTCTTAGAAGCAATAGGTGACGCTGAATGGTATTTTACGCAATTCAAATAGTGGCCCTCTTGGCTTTAATATTAGGTGCAATCCTGCAGGCCTAGAGTAACATGTGGAGGTTCCCCATAGGAGTCAGTAGAACTCTGAGTCCTGTGGGGCCACCACTGCTGGACATGGCAACATTATAGTCAGGACATTGATTCCAAGCCATGCTCTTATATGCCTCTCCTGAAGGACTCTTCAAGCTCTTTGTCCCCAGGCTTTGGTGTGTAGACTTGATCCCAGGAGAAGCAGGAGCAGAACCATTCACAGAAGCCTGGGGAGAACAAGCCTTTGGATGGCTTGAGTGGGGACATGCAGAAGGACCAGCCTTGGATTCAGTGGTCTGGCCACAATATTCTATGTTCAAGGGAATGGGAGGGATTTGAAGTAACTCCATATACTACTTTACATGTGCGGGCACCTATAGGATTGTACCATTCACACTAATGCTGCAATCCTAAACATGCAACTTGGAAATAAATTCTTGCCAAATCGATGGATTCCTGAGTAAACTAATGAAACCAATGGGATTTCCATGATCTTGGTTAGTCTATAAGAAAAACCCACATTTTCATAGGAATAGCAGCTTCCAGAGAGCATTTTCCTTATTTTCTTTAAAGCTGCTTATATGACTCTGCAAGACAACTAGCTACTCAAAAGCATGTTTTTAATCTGCATATGTGGATGTCGAAATGTGAATATTTGTATTACTTGGATTACATTTTGTATCAGTGATTTGAATAATATGTACTCTCTTTCTCTTGTCACATAACAACTAAGAATGAAAAAGGCTATTTTAGTGGGACATGTTTCAGATCCTTTGCAGAATGGCGTATTTAGGACACTATAAACGTTTAGAAAAGATAGTGTCACAGTTGTTCAGCAGTTGCCATAATAATGCTTGCTCAACTTATTTACATGTATCTAGCAGAGAGCATATTTGAACATAGTTAATCATTTGCACAGTTCAGAAAAGCTCAGTGTTGAATTGTAACCACAGACCATGTGAAAGTGAAAAAACTATTTTCAGTCAAGCTGATCCCCACCCAGGAAACAAAAGGGTGTGACCCATTTTATCTAACAAACAATAGTTCTCATATCTCTTGTTTTCTTAGTTTTTCATAAAGAACATATATTTTAGTGATTCCTGCATATCCGTTCAGCTGTAAAATATTTTATATTAAGTCAAGAAAGACTGAAATGTTGAAACCTGCCACCAAACCTAATTGCATACTGTGATGTTCTACTGTTTGTAGTTGTAAATATATTGCAAAGTTTATTGTTCGTGATATGAATTTGTTTTTATCTTTTAAAAAGGTTAAGAACAATAACAAGTAAAGTAAATAACTAGGCCGAAATGTACTTACTGTTTGTGGTTATAGGTCTTAGTAAGTATAGAGTGATTGGCTGGTTGTGAGGGAGTGCCTGGATTGGCTGGCTATGTGCCCAAATGGAGGGTGAGTGTCGATTGGCTGGTTAGTTAGAATGCCTGGATTAGCTGGCTGTGTAAGCGTGGGGGGACCTAGAGAGCGAGTGGAGTGTATATATGTGTCTGACAGAGAGCTGACGGTTGATTGGGGGGAGATTTGAGAAAATTGAGAGTATTGAGAGAGAGAGAAAGAGAGAGAGAGAGAGTCTGAAGCAAGATTATTAGATGAGAAGAGTGTTTGATTGAGAGATTGAGATAAGATTTTAGAGCATAGATTAAATAAGGAACAGTTTGTTAAAGTATAAGAGTTCTGACTGAAACCAATAAGCATTGAAACCTTGTAACCGATACGCAATTGAACCAAAGTAACCATTAAACTTGTTGACACGCAATTTCTTATTAATATATTCTCGTTAATTCCATCTTCTAGTGTGGTCTGTGGATGTACCTGAGAAAGTACTGTTAGCAGCGGAACAAAGAAGTTATCTGGAGGCCAGGTTGCTGAGCTGTGGGGCTGTGGGGCCTAAATAGTAAAGGCAAGACAGGGGCAGCAGCAGCAAGTAGTCGAGAATAACCTCACAGGTGGTGGTAGCTGTGGGATACGAATAACCCAGTGCTAGTTGTGAGATCTGATAAGATCCAGTGCACATCACAAGTTTTAGCTATAGCTGAGGGATACGAAGAAATCCAGTTCTATTTAGCAGAATACTGTAATCCATGTGTGTTGGTCAGAGTAAACACAAAGGAGTTCTGACAGGACACACCAGGTCTCAAGGAAGACAATAAAAACAAATTAATAAGAAACTGAGAACAAGTTACCTCAGAAAACAGCAGAAATATTGTCATTAAGAAAGGATGCTCTAACTGAAAAATGCAAGGTTTTAGGAATTGCATATAAAGAGAAGACTGCAAAAGAACTAAAAATAATTTTAATCAAACACCAAGTATCTGACCCTACTTCTTTTCTCTTGTGTTTTTTTTTTACTGGGGTGGGGGGAGAGTAATTCTTCCTTCCTAATATTGCACTATCACCATCCCGTGTAGATATTTAAAGACTGATGTCTGCTCAGCTGTTAATCTTTTTTTTCCTTTTGAAAATAGACTCAAAGGCCTAGCTGGCTTCAACAAGTGGGATAGTACACCTGCATTTCTTTGTACCAGCGGTTTGCAGAGGAACTCCAGCAACAGTTGCTGCAGACCACAATGGATATTATTGCCCTGTGCCAATGCAGCATCCTAGTATAGCACGGTAGAATGCAGTCCCACAGCCAGAAAGCAAACCCTCCTTTATCCACATGGCAATAGTAAGCTGAATGCTAGCATGAAAAAGAGTTTTTATCTGTGGCTCAAAAAGCATTACTCAACACAGACAACATTCGAAACAGAAAGATGCTGCTTGCAAGCATAGTAACTGGATATGTTCCCTCCAGCATTTCACTGATGAAAACAATTATGCTGTTTTCATAATTTCTCAGCTTTACCCTTGCCACTATTACACATAGTTAAAGGCATTTTTCCATCTGTTTTGTATGCTGTGTCCTTTTATTCTGCAATGGATATGTGGACACCCTCTACCACGAGGGTGATTGTTCTTTTGCTTAAAATTATATTAGAAAAATAGCATTATCCAACTATATATTCTCTCTCTCTCTCTCTCTCTCTCTCTCTCTCTCTCTCTATATATATAGCAGCAGCACTGTGTAAATGGTAGTCTGTGCACTCTACATGTACAGCAGTGCCAAAGTCTATCAACTCAACTACTAGAGAGAAGACCCTGCTCATTGTGGTGTCCTTTTAAGGAAAAAGTCATAGCTCAGTAGTAGAGCACATGCTTTATATGCAGAAGGTTCCAGATTCAATCCCTAGCATTACCAGGTGGGCCTGGGAATAGCTCCTGTGTCAAACTGGAGAGCCATTACCTGTCGGTGTAAGCGAAGGGTAGGTAATGTGGTGCTTTCTGGATGTTTTTGACTTCAACAACTATAATTCCTGACCATTGGCCACGTTGCCTGGATTTTATGGGAGTTGTAATCTAAAACATTGTGTGGGGGTGGGGCAGGGAGGTTGTCTGTCCCTGATGAACAGCCAAGCCCAGCAAGTGATTATCATGAACTTCCAGTCATGAATGCAGGATTTAGTGATATCACCCAATTAGTTATGCTAAAAGGAGTGCCATAATGGGATTGGGGGCACCTTAATCAGGCATTAGACATGAATGCAGTGGGTTTGTCAGGAACCTGGAAGATCCCAGGACATGGCTGCGTGGGCTGCTTTCAGTCTTGTGTTACTTGTTGGGCAGGCCTGCTATACAGCTAGCCAGTTGGAGAGAGGAAGTCTTAACATACCTCTTTTGTTCTGAGGTCTTCAAGTCAGTTAAAGCGCAAGAGATGTACTTTCACAGCATTTATAACGCAAATGCAGCCTGCTTTGGGAGAGTGTCCTTTCACTGAATAACCCTTGAGTAACTTGGTTTGCAAATAAAGTACCAGCCTTTCTTCACATTCACCTTAGCAGCCGCTTGCCAGTATTTTTCCTGTCTGAGACACTCATGAATCTACGGATACCAATCTTTGCTGGTTCAAAGACTTTTTAGTCAGGATGTAAACTGCAAGATCTTGAAACTAGGCTTGTTTAACATTGTAACTGAAGAGTTGTGGGGTTTGAGTAGCCAATTTTTAAAGTGTTTTAATGACAGCTGTTTTATGGTTTTAAATTTTGTATATTGTCCTTTTAATGCTCAAGCTTTTTAATTTTTGTAAACCGCCCAGAGAGCTTCATCTATGGGGCGGTATATAAGTGTAAATAATAATAATAATAATAATAATAATAATAATAATAATAATAATTTAACAGGGCTTATATTTTACTAGACTGAACAGGACCAAAAACAGGGCCAGTAACATTGGTAAAACAAAAGGAGGCGCAGTGCCAAAATATAACACACACACACACTCCTTCCCCCTGCTCCCCTAAAAGACACAATCTCAAGCTAAAGCTCGGGAAATAGAAATTGATTGTTGTAGATAATATAAGCAACTCCTTTCAATTGGTTGTCTTCTGCAGGAATATGAAACTCTTACAGCATGTTATTCCATGGATTTATGGCGGCAAGTATAATATGCTTTAAGTCAGAGGTGGGAAACCTTTTTCAGTCCCAGATTCTCATGCCCTTGTGAGTAACTTTCCAGGGACCACATGCCAGCAGCATCCATCCCATTCACACACATCCCTACATCCTTCCCCTTTTCACAACCATCCATATACCCCATTCATCCTTACCCAACCTCTTGATCACCCTGTCACCCTATTAATGTCTCAGAACTAATGTTTCCTGCCATCAGCTAGTTCATCTGACCCTGTAATGCCACTGCTTTTGCCTTCAGCACTTTCTCCCCCTACTCATACGTGTTTTCTCAGACACCACAGAACATCTGCTTGCAGGAGTCTCATATTGCCAGAGTCATGACTCACCAGTCTGGCCTCAGCCCTCTGAGCTACAGCAAAACAGCAGTCACCTGAGCAGGATTCGGTGCACAGTTGTACCATTAAGAAACCTACCCAGCAGCTGTCACTAGCCTTATTAACAATGAATTTACCCAAGCGATCGACATATTGCGTGAGTACACAAAGTTGAAGCATACGTTGAATTCAGACTTGCATCTTGACGATCCCCAGACTTTGCTTCTGCTTGGATTTAAAACAACAGATCAGAGAGAGGGCTGAATGTTGAAATTGACCCTTGTCCACATGAAATAAGTGAGCAAATGAACTTGCTTATTTCAGAGAGACAACCTGCATGATTCTTAGTGCACGTCAGGTGTTTAGTATCTAGCATGCTCCCGCTGCTCCGCCTTTACAGATGGAAGGCTTGGGAGAAGCTTTGGCAGCCCCTTCTTCAAGCCACTAGAGGCGCCTTGAGATCATGGCTCCCAAAGCCCCAGAAGCCTCCAGGAGAGGGCGGTTCTCAGGAGGAGAGGCCACACAATGGATTGGGGCCCACAGCAGCCCAGAGATTTGCCACATCTGCTTAAAGTGAATTGCTGCCATAATATCTGTAAAAATCATGAGTACAATATTGTCATCACATCAAGGCTTGGGGTAGTTATATCACAGACTGTAGTTCTGAGGAAGAACTGTGTTTGTGCGAGATGAGAAATTGAGTGTGTAAGACAGAAATTACACTTTGCTTCTGTTTCCATTTCCATCACTTCTCTATCTACAGAGCAATCTATCAGTTATTTGGACTCATCTGGTATATGTTTTGTGTGGCTATTAAACTGGACTCTTGTTTTTACCTGAGGACACAGATGACATTTGCTTCCAGTGGCACTGTAGTGCCTCATGCTACCTTTCACACTGTTCTCCCTCCAGTGCAGATTTTCTGGGGCGCTACAGGGGGAAGGGGAAATTAGTAAATATTACCTTTACCTCCCTTTCTGCCAGCAGGAGCATCCTATGAATGGAATCCAAGCCACTGAATATATAATGTGGACTGGATAAATTTGTGGCCTTTATATAAAACCTTTGTTTTGCTTTTTCTCTAATTCCTTAATAAATAAATTTGTTGTTGTTGTTGTTATCTCTCTTTTCTCGCTCATGGTGTTTTTTTCTAGATGGACATGACAGGCTTGCCAAGTAGTGCTGTCTTTTACTAATTCAGGAATTTCCTGACTATTGAATCTGTTTTAAGTATGACTGCTTTCAGGATGTTGGTGTGGAAGTATTTTGGTAGGCCCAGTTTCTGAAGGTGGTTGTTATTATTATTAGTAGTAGTAATAATAATAATATAATAATAATAACGATTTATTTCTTACCCGCCTCTCCATCTAGATCGAGGCGGGGAACAACAGCATGATAGTAGTATTTAGTCCATTCGTCTGTGGATATATTTTCCCCTTTATTATCTTAAAACATATATACTTTTATAACATTCAGGTCTAGCTGTTGATTCAGATTCTGCGTATGCTGGAAATTGAGGCATTTATGTATCTAAATATTTGTAATGACCTGATTATAAAATAAAATTGCAAAACAGTCTGCTGTTCTCTGAGAGGGATGCTCCAGTACTCTGGAGGCAGCTTGAATCAGAACACCCATGAGAAAATTATTTAATAGGCCCTTGTGTTTCACCCAAGGGCATAATTAACATAGGCAGGAGCATGCTGTTTACACAGGAGCAGCATTTAGTGCACAATACATCCAAGAATATAACTGCAGTGAGCATGATTTAAAGTAAGTCCACACCTGTGTTCTGCAGCAAAGTATTTCAGCAGTAATTATACTCATGTGATGCCATGGCCCTTTTAGCTATTTTCCAGAGTATTCTTTCTGTTTAGACACTTGATTCTGTTTTAAAAGGCACAAGTAGGAGCCTGTAGAATATATCTTTTTTTCTCTCTTCGTCTCTCTAAAGCAGGAGTGTTGAGCCTCAGCCTCAGCAGCCAGATCTGGCTCTCCTGGGGTCCCAATCCAATCCCTTGGGGTTTCCCAGATGATTTTGCCCCCATTCTCCTGATATCACCATTTTCCCCGACCACCAATCATTTTATGTTTCTGGCTTTTGTACAGTTTTCACGTCGTTTTAAATGGTCAAGAATAGCTCAGTTACTGGCAGTAAGTGCTTTAAGCTATAATTGGCTGGCATCTTTGGGCCTGGCATTTTTGCCATTGGTCCCATCCTTTGGCCCCACCCACCACTGGAATGCAATCCCCGAAAATTTATCTGAAATGGAATTTGGCTCATGGGCTGAAGTAAGTTCTGCACCCCTGCTGTAAAAGCATAGTACTTAAAGTATGAGTGAAGTGAAGAGTGACTAGATTCAAACAGTTGCTGTGAGCCACCAAGACCCTACATCAGATTCCACTGTACAAGACCCTACTTCAGATTCAGTTGGTTAGGCTGACCAGATAAAATCCAGGTCAGGGCTCATGTAACTTTAACAGTTGTAGAGAAAAGGGAATTCCAGCCAGTGTCATTTGTATGCAATTAGTTCCTGGTGAAATTCCCTCTTCATCACAACACTTAAAGATGCATGCACTATACTAGAGTGACCATATACAAAAGAAGGCAGGGCCCCTGCAACTTTAATTGTTGTGATGAAGAGGGAATTTCACCAGGAACTAATTGCATACAAATGACACTGGCTGAAATTCCCTTTTCTCTACAACTGTTAAAGTTACATGAGCCCTGACCTGGATTTTATCTGGTCACCCTACAGTTGGTGAATTCCAATATACACCGACTTGTAGGGCCAGCCCAAGACATTTGCTGCCTGAGGAGAAGAACAAGATGGCACCCTCCCATTCCAAGTACGAAATCCAACTGGACTGGCTGTTGAATCTTACTTCTATACTGTGGGTGGCACAGTGCCCTCCATTGCACTTAAAGGCAGCAGGCTAGCTTTGGAGGTGCGGGACAGGCTGCATGGCACAACTCTGTCCTCTAACACCTTTTTGCCACCTCCCAGCATCTTCCACCTGAGTCAACTACCTCACTCTACCTAATAGTAGGACTTACCTTCATGACCTGAGCCATTCCTCCCAGACTATAATATGGTTTGAAACTTAATCATCCGCCAGCTCTCCCAATTCCTAAATGTTCTGATACAGTTCTTGGTTCAAAAACGTGTTTAGAAATACCCATATTGAAAGAAAATACATCCAAATTAATATTTAAATGTGGATTGGTTATGTGGAATGTATGGAATGTGCCCATAAGAATTATTATGACTCGTCCATCAATGATAACAATACTGCCTACCTAACAGGGCTGTGGGACAGATTTATAAACAAATGAATGTGAAACACTTTGAATACTGGGAATATACTATATAAATGCAAAGCACTGTTATTACAGTTGTTATTGTTGTTATATTCAAGTGTTATTGTTGATATTATTGTTACATTCAGATGAGAGAAATATTAGTTATGTTATCAGATGCGCTGTCTCTTCATTGTTCATTGAGTGAAGCTGAATTATGACACTTAGGGTGTGGAGAAACTTACTTGGTCAATCAATGTCTTATATGTTCTGTATGCTTGACATTTTTAACAATGACAGTTTAATTGCACAAATTATATTTAATTTTCAAAAGTGCTTTACCATTCTGTATTTCAGGGAAAGGTCCATCTAGAGTTGAGGCTGAGTGAAGTCATAACAGACACTGGTGTCATTTGCCATAAGCTTGCTACACGGTAAGACGCTGCACTGATACAGAGCTGTAACTTGGTAATATTTACTTACAATGTTTTTTTCAGTAGCTATGAACATGTGTGTTAATATATATCAAGTACCTATAGGAAACTTAGCTCAATCCCGGTACAGCTTTCAACTGGGGTTTCAGTTAGCATTTCCTTAAAGAGTAGCCCATGGAAAGCTGATTTTGAAACTAGGGAGCAAGGGTTCAAAAACAATTTGTGTGATAGCGTGGAACATCTGCTGTTCCAAGAAAACATCTGCTGGGTGAGAATCAGCCTTTGGGATAGCCAAAGGTAGTTCTTTGGACCCTGTCCATTGTTTTTGAGTAAGTTAATTTTTTCCCCATAAACCACATTATGTATTCTGTAGGAATATGTTTTTTTCAGTTAGTAAACTCTTTTTGGGTAAACCTAACTTGAGCTGCATCAATACTAGATGCAATCTAAATTTTACAACCCACAATAGAAAGATGTTCTTGAATAAGCATTTTAACTTGCACATGTCCAATCTTCACCATAAATTGTGTAGTGGTATAACTTAGTATAATACACCATTATATATTATAATGGAAAATTAACTGCCAACATCCACCAAGCCCTTATTGGCTCTATTTTTTCAAAACACTGGAGGACCTGTAAAGTAGGGTGAGGAACCTCTTATTTTCCTTATTTTAAAGTATTTAAACAGATCATCACTTGGAGGTAATCTGTTGCGGGGCCAGAATCAAAAGTGGATGGGGTTACCCCATTTTTCTCTCTCCCAACCCCTTTTTCTCTGCCATCTCCCTTCTCTCCCCCCCCCCCCCCCCCCCGTTGTGATAACAGTTCTGAAAGTTGACTGAGAAAAAAATGGACTAGAATTGTGATCATTGATAACCAGAGTTTGACGTGTTGGCTGAATTCATTCACTGCAGATTTTAAAATGTGGATTTGTAATATTTATATACAGAGTGATTACATCTGTATATAAAGGACCATTGGGATTGTTGTAAATAGTTTGTTAACAATACTAAATGCTGCTTCCCAAACAATAAGTAGTTTTCCTGTGTTAATTGCCTGAGTGGAAGTTTTGTCTTTCATTTCTTGACACATTATTTCTAGCAATAATTGGGACTTGTAAGCACTCCTGTACTTGGCTATGTATGGAAAGTAACAGTCATCCTCCAAGGTAGATAACTGGAAGAAAGGAGGCTCCTCTTCCCCACTTTTTAAGGCTGCCCATGTGTCACAAATAACTAAACGTGTATATGCCAGTAGGTGGTCTAAGATGCACTTTTTGACGGCAGGTACATTTTTGGGAATTATTTGAAGGGCTGTAATTTAAATTGATGAATAGAATTATTACAACTTACAGTTCAAATGCTCTTTCTCTAATGCAAAACGATGAATCTATGAATGATCTTTCCTTTCTCACAAGCTCTGGGTTGTTTTTCTCAAGCTGCTAATTTTGGAGTCCATTTTTATGCTGGGCACCAAACTTAACAGCCAAGGAAAGGTGGGTTAAAACACTAGATAGGGTTCAATTGTCTTTCATTGGAGAGGCAAACTATCATAATTGGGGCCCCTAATGACATTACTTTAGCTGTGACATCGCTGAAGATTGTGCCCATCCTGCATCTCTTCAATAAGATTATGCGATGTGGGTCTTACAGTGGAAGCCCACAACCTGACTCTTTCCTGGACATAAGCTGCAGCAGCTCCATTACCATCAAGATAATGCCAAAACTGGCCCTTAATGACTCATGCAAATCTCCAGCAGATAATCTGCATCAACTCTTCATGTAGGTTGAAGCTACAATTATATGTGGAATTCTGAACCATTTACATGAATGGTTTTTATTTACATGAATGGCAAGCAGAAGCAACATGATCTTCTTTCCCAAAGCAACAACTTACTGTTGTTGTTGTTGTTGTTGTTGTTGTTGTTGTTGTTGTTGTTGTTGTTTCTACTAGAAATCTGATCAGATCCATATTTATGCAGCCTTGCATTTGAAAGCACTGGGTACAGTTCACTGGGAACTTTGTGGATATGGCCCCACTGAAATGGGTAGGAAATCTGCAAGAGCACAGCTGTTTCATTGTGCAGCTGCCAGTCATTACAGTGAGTCTTGTGTCAATTTGGGCCTCTACCTTTTGCACTGATCATTTGTTTTAGATGGGCAGCATGTTGAAGCATTATCTGAATGTAGGGTGACCAGATAAAATCCAGGTCAGGGCTAA
This sequence comes from Anniella stebbinsi, assembly GCA_029215795.1. NCBI lineage: Eukaryota > Metazoa > Chordata > Lepidosauria > Squamata > Anniellidae > Anniella > Anniella stebbinsi. Next base: position 142,570,535 of record JARDYH010000001.1, read on the forward strand.
TGTAACTTTAACAGTTGTAGAGAAAAGGGAATTTCAGTCAGTGTCATTTGTATGCAATTAGTTCCTGGTGAAATTCCCTCTTCATCACAACTGTTAAAGTTGCAGGGGCCCTGCCTTCTTTTGTATATGGTCACTCTAGTATAGTGCCTGCACCTTTAACTGTTGTTATGAAGAGGGAATTTCACCAGGAACTAATTGCATACAAATGACACTGGCTGAAATTCCCTTTTCTCTACAACTGTTAAAGTTACATGAACCCTGACCTGGATTTTATCTGGTCAGCCTATCTGAATGAGAGAATGTCTGAGGTGAACATCATATTTATTCTGAATTCCTAACTAGTGGGTCATGCAACCTGTTTTTCAGTTTATATAGGCTGACCATATGAAAAGGAGGACAGGGCTCAAGTAACTTTAACAGTTGTAGAGCAAAGGGAATTTCAGCCAGTGTCATTTGTATGCAATTAGTTCCTGGTGAAATTCCCTCTTCATCACAACTGTTAAAGTTGCAGGGGGCCTGCCTTCTTTTGTATATGGTCACTCTAGTATAGGGCCTGAACCTTTAACTGTTGTGATGAAGAGGGAATTTAACCAGGAACTAATTGCATACAAATGACACTGGCTGAAATTCCCTTTTCTCTACAACTGTTAAAGTTACATGAGCCCTGTCCTCCTTTTCATATGGTTAGCCTAGTTTATAGAAGTCAGGAGCTGTCAGGAGCAAAGCCTGCAGATGGGAATCATGTTTGGCTTCGATTTTCTGCTTTCTATTCTCTTCTTTGATCTTGAACTGATTTGAGCCTTCCTTTCCCACTGTGAATGGTCTAAGAAGTGTCTGAATAGCCCCCTCACTAGTTAGAATGGGTGTGAATTGTCTACCACAGATAACAGGAGCCTAGGAAAGATAAGCTAGATAGCAAGTACAATAGGACAGGATCCAAAAACAACAGCAATGTCAAGTGTGTGTGTGTGTGTGTGTGTGTGTGTGTGTACACACACACACACACACACACAAACTAGAGAGAGAGATACGTGCATGCACGTGCATGCAAATACACACATCTTCCTTGTAGTGTTTCTTTTTACCAACAAAGGCATCTTTTGGGGCAGTTTTTAAAAAATAGGACAGTGCTGAGTTCTAACTTAACACTCATTGCCTACGCAAAAATACCATTTTGAGAAAATATTGAAATATTCAATAAATATGTGTTGTCCTGTTTTGAAGTAGAATGACTTCTTCACTGCTACTTACTGGAGGCTTCACTCCTAATCCCACACTATGTTCCCTCTGGTTTTTTCCTAAATAAATAATTTATTATTTCCTAATAAATAAATCTGAGATGACATACAGTTCATTTTCCCAATACTCTATTGTCAGACACTGAAGTAGTTGATGAAACTACAAAATCTAAAAAAACAAAGGCACTTACTTATCTGCACACCTATCCTGCAGTAAGGTGCATATGCACATCACCTCTCCTGCTGCCGTTCAGTGCAAAGGCTTTAATGTGGCAGACCACTTTTCTGTCGCCAGTGTCTGGTATTTAGAGGTACACTGCCTCTGGATGTGAGGGAGTTCCACTTAGTTACCGTGGCAAATAGCTGTTGATTAGACCAATCCACAAATTTGTCTAGCTTTCCTAAAAAGCCTTGTAAGCTAGTGGCCACCCCCACAACATATATAACAGTCTTCTTCTACCCTGGTCCCTCCAGGTGTTGTTGCCGCAACTCCCATTATCCCGAGACAGCACAGTAAATGTTCAGGGTTGATTGGAATTATAGCAACTTCTGGAAAGAACCTGGTTGGGGAATACTGCCATAAAAATTAATTCCATAATTTGCAGTGCAAATTATTATTATTATTATCATTATCATGCATGTTTACTCAGTGCTCCCAGGTAGAGTACATGGGTTTGCAGCCTTAATTTTGTTTTAGGTGAATTGTATTTGCTTTTATTACTAGTAATCATTGTATGAAGAACCTTTTTGAATCCCCATATCTCACCATTGATATGGCTCTTGCATATAGGGAGCTTGTTATCTGACAAAGCTTTTGAAAACTTTCTGTGGCAAGCAGAGATTGTCTGTGCTCCTTCCTCAACAATAAGTGGAATCTTAGTCTCTGCATGCTAATATGTGATAACACTGCTCCTGCTCCAGTCCCATGGAGCAGGAGCAGGTCTTGATCTCTTATTATATTCATTCATGGGTAATCAAAATACTCAATCCACTCAAGTAGGAATGTTTTCATTAACTGATCTTTAGTTGGAATTTACCAGAGAGTCAAAGAACCTTTTCAACTGCTGATTCCCCACTTCCCTTGTTCTCTTTTAATTATATATGCCCGCCTATGGAGATTAAACCTTTATACAATTTTTATTTGATATCCAATGTGCTTATGAATGAAGAAACTGGCCATTAGGAAGGTAAGATACACTGGAAGTCCACAGCTAAAGGATGCATATTTGGTATTGTTTGTCAGTCTCTTTGAGACAACCTTGAAACAATCTGTCTTTGGAAAATTTAACTCTGCAGCACTTTTATCAAATCCGTACAACCTGAATTACAAACCATTAGGTAGACCATTTATAAGCAAAATGTGTCAACTGATGACATTTCAATTGCTTCTCTTGTTCTTCTGTATCGCATCTGCTAGTCTGCAGACTTCTTTTTGGGTGGCAAATATATCAAGCTTTAAAAGATAATTAAAATTCCTTCTCCATAGATATTCAGCATAATATGTCTTCATGCTCTCATTTAGTCATTTGCAACCAGTTTGATGTTGCTTCAAGTCCTTTTGTGGTATAGTGGTTTAAGTGTCAGGTTACAACCAGGGAAACCAGGTTCAAATCTCTACTCAGCCACAATATTCATTGAGTAACCTTGGGTCAGTTGCCATCTCTCAGCCTAACCTCCCCATGGGGTTCTTATTTATTTATTTATTTATTATATTTCTATACTTCCCAACAACCAAAGCTCTCTGGGTGGTTCACAAAAATTAAAACAACATAAAATACCATATACAATACGATGGCTTAAAACTGCAGTATAAAAGTGCAACCAGAGTAAAACCTAGCAGCAGTGCAGATTTAATATGCAACAGCAGATTTAAGCTAAAAGCTGGAATGCTTAAAAATGCTAGGGAAAATAAAGAGGTCTCCACCTGGTGCTGGAAAGAGCACTGTGTACGTGCCAGGTGAACCTCTCCAGGAGGCTCAACCCATGAATAGGGTGCCACAGCAGAAAAGGCCCTCTTTCTGGTAGCCATTTGCCTCACTTCTTTTGGCATTGGCTCCTGGAGAAGGACCCCTTAAGATGACCTTAGGGTCCAGACAAGTACATATGGGAGGAGACAGTCCTTCAGGTAACCTGGCTCTAAGCCATTTAGGGCTTTGAATGTTAATATCAGCACTTTGAATTATGCCTGGAAAAGGACTGGCAGCCAGTGCAGCTGGGAAAGTACTGGCATAACATATTCTCATTGGCCAGTCTCCGTTAACAATCTTGCTCCCCTGTTTGGACCAGTTAAAGTTTCTGGACCATTTTCAAAAGCAGCCCCATGTATAACGCATGCAGTAGTCCAGACGAGAGGTTATCAGAGCATGGATAAGCTGTAGCTAGACTATCTCTGTCCAGATAAAGGTGTAGTTGGTATATCAGCCTACACTTGTGAGGATAAAATGAGGGTCAGGGAGGACCATATATCAAGCCCTGAGCTCTTTGGAGGAAGGGCGGTATAAAAAAGTAATAAATAAATCTGAGATGACATACAGTTCATTTTCCCAATACTCTATTGTCAGACACTGAAGTAGTTGATGAAACTACAAAATCTAAAAAAACAAAGGCACTTACTTATCTGCACACCTATCCTGCAGTAATGTGCATATGCACATCACCTCTCCTGCTGCCGTTCAGTGCAAAGGCTTTAATGTGGCAGACAGCTTTTCCACGCAATTGGGCTGCACACATCAAACTGCCTGACACTGAAATGGATACAGAAGCCCTTGATTGCTTTGGAGCTCTGTATTTTGAAGCTCTGCACACTAGCTTCTTAATTTTAGATCTGTAAATCTCTGAGATATTTCCTTAGAAGAAACTATTGCTTCCCAGATGCAAATCATTTAAAAACAATGAGAGGCATATTATTGCAAGCTATGGGAAACAAATGCACTAGCGTATGTATGCTTTATAAAACATTAAGGCTGTAGAGGAATGCACATAGTAAGGACAATGATGAATACTGTTTTTGTTTTTGGTGGGGGGGGCATTCTGTCAAGCCTTCCATTTCCTCACTTAGAAAACTGCACTGTTTTCTGTAGACAGACTGACTCATTCATCCCGTCCCTCTAGGCTTCCCACCTCTGCTTGTATCTCATCTCTAGCTCCAACTGACTGCCCACACACTTCCCAAGCCTCCTATCTAATGTTCTCTTTATGTTTTCTTATGTTTATGATTTCTTAAAACTTTTCCCTTTTTCTGCTGTAGCAATTTATGCTTAAGTTTGGGGGAATGTTGTAAGAACAGATGTCTTTCTGTAATCTATCTCCAAACAAAGGTGATTGTATTTGGTAAGTGCCCTCAAAACATAAATGGGTAATCACGGGCCATTCAGTGGAACAGGCATGTTTTTTTCAAATATTTAGGGAGCCATTTTAATTAAAGTTCTTCTTGGGTAAGGCACAAATCAGAAATCGGTTTAATAGCTTCAAAAATAGATTCATTCTATACCGAACGTTTCCTGATCTGAAGGAGATAATTTGATTAGACCATTGGGATGGGGGCAGGGAAATTGACTTAAATATTTTTTAAAAATAAACACGTATCAGATATGGAGAGTATAAACTCCGAGATCAAACAGAAGAGATAATATGCCTGACCAAATAAAACCAAAGAAAAAGTATCAGTTTTACAAAACTGATCATTTGTGTCAGACATATTTTAAAGTGAAGACATTAAACTCCTTAAAGAAATCTCTTTAATATGAGATTTCAGACCATGCCGCCAGCTTCTTTTTTAAGGGCGGATATGCAAAAACTCAAAAAACACAGTAGAAAAGCATATGTAACCAGGACTTAGTTGACAATATTCATTATTTGCCATATTGAGCTTTAAATAGTGCCGCCAGGGAAATATTTTTTGATCTGCTTTTTTTGTCCAGTCTTAGGGTGTCAGCTGCCTAGGAAAGGATTGGCATTTTGCTGGCTAATTATGTATACATTCATTACTTCTGAAGTGACATTAGAGTGTCCTGGCTGTGCAAAATTATTCCAGGCAAATATCTGAAATAAATTTTGTTATCTGGCTGTGGGGTTCAGTTGTTCTGAATAATTCTGTTAAAATAGTAATGATTTCTGTTTCTGTTTTAACATCTTCTTTTAATAATTTTGTTTATATTGCAGACTGTGATGACTTAAGAGTCTTAAACTATCAAGTCAAGTGATTGGTTTAAATGTTTTGTTCTCATGCTGCTTTCTTTCTGACCCAAGCCTCTTTTATTTTTATCTTCTACCTTTCCTCTTGTTGGGCTGTTTGGTGCTACATGTCAAATAGGGAGCCTTACCTCAGTACCTGCATTGTGTTTATCAAACCATTATTTTATGATGATTGTTTTGGATCCAGACCAAGGTAGTCAACCTTGGGTCCCATTAAATTTAGTGGGACAAGTTAGCCATGATTTAAATGAACTCCCATTGATCTCAATGGAACTAAGTTCAATCACTTGGTCTCTTGATCCAACCCACTGTATTTTGAGTTATTAATTTGCCATGCTTTAATATGCAAACTGCTGGGTGATCTTTATTTTGCTTGAGCTACTACTCTTTGAAATAAGTATACACTTCTCTTTTACAGGTAGGGAACTATAGTTTTCAGAAAAGAGGAATGATTGATTTGCCACTGATACCTCATATAGTTACGTATGAATATCATATTCTGATCTGATTTTATTCATTTTAAGTGCCAACCCCTTAGGGGTTAGTAATCAGTGGCCCTCCATATAGGAACATAGGAATCTGCTTTATACTGAGTTTGAGTATTGATCCATCTAGCCGAGTATTGTCAGCCTTGTCTGGCAGTGACTCTCCAGGATTTCAGGCAGGATTCTTTCCAACCTCTACTTGTAGATGCCGAGGATTGAACCTGGGACCTTCTGCTTTCAAAATGGGTGCTCTACCACTGAGCTACAGTCCTTTCCCCCAAAATTGGTGTATGATTCCCATCAGCCCTAGCCAGCATAGCCAATAGTGAAGGATTGTGAGAGTTGTAGGCCAGAACATCTGGAAAGCCAGAAATTCGCCAGCCCACTCTAGCCAGCCCACTCTATCAAAAATGCCATTTGGACAAACTTCTTCACAACACTTTCTACTCCCTCTGTTGTCTTGACCCTTCTTTGTCTGCCATCTTTAGTGTGTGTGTGTGTGTGTGTATCATGAGTGTCGTGTGTATACACCTGTCTATTCAACAGTTTTTACAAGTATTGGCTGGAAGTTCCAGAGTAGAGAGCACAGAACCCTTCCTATGTTTTGACTGCCTACACGATTTCCCCACTTGGTTCCACACCATTCTCCACTTGGTTCCATCTTCATATACTTTACAGCAGAGGTAGGCAACAACATGCCCGTGGACACCAGTGTGCCTCCGGACACCTTTCTTGGCCGCTGCCAAGGGGCCCTCCCACTCCCACTTGTATTTAAAAAACTAACACATTTTCTCACCAGCAGCTGGGATTGCTTCAAAGCAAAGTGAGGAGGGCTTATAATGGCTGCAATGCTTAGTAGCTTGCATGTAATTCAGTAGTCGCCATTGTTGTGACATTCATGCTCTGTATTTAGAGTTGTTGCATCTAAAATTATTGAGACAGCATAGTGGTTAGAGTGTCAGGCGAAGATTAAGGAGAGCAGGATATATTTTGATGCCAATTATTTTTAGCCAATGATGTAAGTGATGTTGCATAAAAGTCAGTGAGGGTAGAGATGGCCATGTGCTTTGTTGTTGTGACTCACAAAAAGGCGTACATAATTTATTCTGCATCATTTAAGAAGTGTTTCACAACAGCAAATTGGTCATAAAGAGCCTAACTGCTCTCACTTAAAAATATGTTTAGATAAACAAGAATCTGAGCTTCTTATGCAAGAACCAAAGTTTAGGCAGGGGATGAGGTAAAGTATTCATTAGGGCAGGTTGTGCTAGAATAACATGGCCCTAACATGCATGCTGCTTTATAAAGCATTTAAGTAAATGTAAAATAGAATCCTACATTTCATTCATGAAGATTGTGGAGTGCCTTCCCAAAATCACTTCCAGTACAATCTCTTTTTTAGAATCACTTCACTCATTAAAAAGATTTGTCAAATACAAATGAGACCTGCAACAAAATGTTGCAGTGTGAAGTGCTCTTGTTCAGAGTGCCAGCCTGCCATGCCCACTTCGAGGATACACCAATCCATTTCTCTCTTCTCTCTCCCCTTCTTCCTGTTTTCTGTTTCTTCTTCCCTCCCTCCAGTAGTCAGTCAACAACTGTATCCATTCTACATGCATTGTCCGACTGTGTTTGGTTCCGACGTCTTCTTAGTTTCTCCTTTTTTCTAAAGGTTTTTGTATTTCTGCAACCCTTGGGATTCCCTCAAGCTTGGTGATATCTGCTGCATGGATGGTGATTCCACATTGGCCACAGAAAATCCACACTCAATGGATGTTTGCTCTTAGTAGATAGGATATAGAAAAAATAAGCTTACATTTAACAATATTTTACAAACCCAAAACCCTTAAAGCTGCCTTAAATTACTACTATACTAGCAGTAATTTACTAGACTGCCTTCACCCATATCAGCCTTTCTCATTTGCCCACCTGTAAGAGCAATTAGGTGGGCGATGAAATGGGAGAGGGCCTTCTCTGCAGCGGCCCAACACCTTTGGAACAAACTCCCATCGGAGCCCCGTCATACACCATCCTTGCAGGCTTTTAAGAAGGCGTTGAAAACATTGTTCTTGCTGATTTTATTGGTGGTTTGTATTGCTTTTAATTGTCATTTTATTGTATTTATATTTGGATTGATTTAATGTTTGAACAGGATTGTTTGTATTTTATTGCTGTAAGCCACCTTGTGAGGGCTTCTGCCTTGAAAGGTGGCTAAAAATGTTTTAAATAAATAAATAAAACAAAATATACATTTATATTTTTATATGTTTCTATGAACTGGCTATTTCAGTTCAGGCCACACAGTTAAGGGGAATGTCACATATGGCCCCATATATATATATATATGAGAATCTAGGGGCCGTAGCTTAGTGTTAGAACACCTGATTTGCATGCAGTAGGTCTCAGGTTCGATCCCCAGCATATCCAGGTAGGACTGGGAAATAATCCTGCCTAAACCCTGGAGAGCCGCTGCCATTCAGTGTTGGCAATACTGGGCTAGATGGACCAAGGATCTGACTCAGTATTAGGCAGCTTCCTATGTTTCTATGAGAAGCAGAAGCAGTTGCAAATATTGTAGTGAAAGGTGTGGTTCACTTTAAGTGAGATAAGGAAATATACAAACCCCAAACGTCCTTTTTTTGAATATGTTTCAGCCTCTTGTCCTGTTGCCATACAAAAACTATGAACAAATTCAGCATTGAAATGAATTAAAGGATTTGCTACTTTTCAGTAAATGATACTGTGCTGCAACTTGTTTTTATCTTCTTTCTATTTCCTGCCTTTGCCATTACTCTAAAACCACAGTGTCTTTGCATCAGGGCAAATCCCTCCATCTCTTCAATATTTTAATAGACTGCTAGCCTAATTAGGATTAGAAATCATTAGCCTACATAACTGTCCTCTCTGTGATACTTTTCTTTTTCTTTTTTTCCTCCTAGTATTTTCATTTCTGCGAACATTGCACATTCTCAGGTGTTCACTTTCTCACTTTACACATTTTCCTTGTGTCTGAGGGTGTTTCATAAAATTGGCTTTTTCCAGAGAGTTTCTCTTCCCCCACTCCTTCATTTCAAACAGTAGGATATTTCTCCTCATTTTCCTGTTCTTGAATTATTCTCTCAGGGCAAAACACACACACACACACACACACACACAGGACATGATACTAGCAGAAGCTGATTCCAAAGAAGAAGCAAGTGCTAGATTTGAATACGTGTTAAATGTTTCACCAAGGCCCTTTCCACACCATAGGGGTGGAGAGGGCGGGAAGCGGGCAAACCTGGAAGTAAGCACTTCTGGGTTTGGTGCGATGAGGCTGCACCACAACGCGACGGCCTGGGCTTCTCCTGGGCCGTTGCAAGTCACGGTGGCCATTTTTTAAAAAAAGATCCTCGGAGGAGCGCTTCTGCGCAAATGTAAGTACTTAACAACAACAAAAAAACTGTGCACGATCCAGCCCCCCTCCCCCCCACTGTCCTGGGGATGGCGATTTCGGTGTCCCCCCCCCCCTCCTGATGGCCTTGGAGCCACGTGGTGCGGCTCCGTGGCCATCGGTGCAGCCGTGCTTACTTGCGGGTAAGCACAGCTGCGCCCGGGATGGGCAGCCACACCAGCCGCCCATCTCACTGCCGTCCCGGGAGCAGGGAACAAACCGGGATAATAACGTTACCTGAACTCCCGGGAAAATGGAGGGCTGGCCCCTGCCTGCTTGCGGGATGCTCTGTGCGTCATGTGGCAGGGGCATTCCCGGGGAAAATGGTAGGTGCAGAAAGGATGCAAGTCAGTGAATCCTCTAAGCATCTCTTTGTTAGTGCATGTACACTCATTAAAATTCTTGACACATCTTCAGTGAAGAAAATGTAATCTGGCTTTTTATAGTAATGAATGGAAATGGAGAGATTTTCTGAATGGTCTTTTAAAGAGAGAGGGGGGAAGCTTAGAGCTCTTTCATAATTTTCTCATAAAACAGTTAAGCTACTAATGAATTGACTCTCTCCTAGGACAATATTATGATTGGCAGGTGTTCCCCCCGCTTCCTCTGTTAAATATCCCAGATGGCGCTTCCCGCTCTCAAAGCATCTTTCTGAGGGCTGCTTCATGCTTTACAGCACAAGATGGGTCCCTGCAAATCCACTAGGGATCAACCATTCCTTGTCAGTAATATCTGAAGGACATTCCTATGTCTGTCTGAAAGCATATGATAAATAGTCATCCAGCAGCCTTAGGCAATCACAGATTTTGAGGGCACGCTTACTATTTGTTTTCACACGTGGCCTTCACACATTATTGGACATATGGCCATGCAGCTGCAGCAGAAACATGGGGACTTGTCTTTTCTATAACAGAGGAAGCAAAGTTGTATCAAGAAGGAAAAATTAGTCCTTTTCTGTATAAAGCAGGTGCATATTGTTTTAAAAGCAACCATCCCCAATCTGGTGCCCTCCAGATGTGCTGGACTACAACTCCCATCATGCCCATACATGGTGGCTGGGGTGATAGTCCATCTGGAGGACATCAGATTAGGGAAGGCTGCAGTTAGTTACCTTCAAATTTCTCACTTCTCTGAATTTTGCAATGCAGTTCTTGGCTCAAAAAACATACCCCAATTAATTTTTAAAATTACACATTTCAGGATAAAATATATTTATAAATGTGTATTTTGTGGGGAAATACACTCAAAAATACGTGTTTAAATAGTATTTTCATACAATTTTTCATGTGTATTATTAAAGAAAAAGAGCACATTGCTACAGAAACAGGAGAGAATGAAAGAATGAATGAACATATGCAAAATTGACATATATCCGAAATAGACTAATCTGTCCCTCCTTATTCTCTGATTTGTGAAGAGGGAGAAGGCTTTGTATGTGTGCACACACAAGATTTCTCTCTTGATGGGGAAATACATAGGGAAACATTAAAGCATCCTCAGGTCTTTCTGCTACCTTAGTCTATAGTGCAGTCTTCCCTGACCTGGCCCTGTAGATCTGTTGGACTACAATTCCCATGATTTTCAGCCAGTATGCTAGCTGGTGTAATGAGTCTTTTAGTCTAACACATCTGAAGAGCACCAGGTTGGGAAATGTTACACTAAATAAATAAATTGTCAGATACCATTCATTCATAATAATCCTGCAAATTCGTCTGATTCATTCTAAAACTGGCTCAGGGCTAACCAAAAAGCTCCTTAGTGGGATCAAAACTGGAGTCTTAGAGGATATATATATATATATATATATAGCAAATATCTTCAACCTTCTGCTGAAGAATACAGCTATTCTGTTGTGGAATTATAAATTATTATGAGGTAGAACCTCTGTAATTTATTTGATTCCTCAATTTACACACCCTAGCCTTCTTCTGAACAGATTTTTACCTTCTTGCAATGCCTGCGGAAGCATCTGGACAGCTTATGTCCCTTTCTCTTTGCATGTTTCTCAAGTGGCAGGGGAGCCAGGGGTGTGCTGCGCCTTCTTATACACTGGTGTCATGTAAGTGGCCCGAGATTGTGTGGGCTCCTCCTCACATCAGTATCGGGTGACAATCCTATTCATTAAACAAAAAATCTACGGTTTACAAAAACAATGTTAAGGCTCTACAGATTCCAACCAAGCACCAAAAAGCAGGGAAATTGGGAGTTAAGGCTCACAAGCCTTAACGCCACATCCTCCCTGAGGAGGCAGAAAGTGCAAGTGAAATTCTCATTCTCCCAAAGCAGATAAACCATGAGGGACAGGATGGAGAATATGATATGCAGAGGTGACTGTGGGGTTGTGGAAAACTGATCACGAACAACTTAGGGCCACCTACTTCTCTTTTTTTGTTTAGAGCATCCCTTCCCCAACCTGGTGCCCTCCAAAGGTGTCGGACTACAACTCCCATCATTGTAAGTCAGTATGTCCCGTGGTCAGGAATGCTGGGACTTGTCATCTCAAAAATCTAGATATGCAATTTGATCTGCAGAGGTGACTGTGGGGTTGTGGGAAATGATGATGAACAACTTAGGACCAGCTACTTCTTATTTCTTAGAGCATCTCCTTATGTTGAGAGTTGCAACCCAACACATCTGACAGGCACCAGGTTGGCGAATGTTGTTCAAGAACAAGGGAAGGCAGAATGTAGATCTCCAGATGTTTTGGAATTCAACTTGTAAAAGCCCCTATCAGCATGGGCAGTTATCAGGAATGCCGCGAGTTGATGTCCAAATCATCAGGATAGATCTATTTTCTGCCCACATCTGTACTAAAGTATGATGTTTTCCAGCATTAAGATATGTGATCAATCAAGGAACTACAAAAGAGCTGCATCACTTTAAATAAACTGTCAAAACCAAATGAAACAACAATGAATGAATCTTGAATACCTAAGTCAGATAGCCCTTCAGACATCAACATTAGTTTTCAACATATGGCATAGGATGTCTGTTTCTTGAATATCAGATAAAGGATTTCTCTTACTTGTTCAGCAGTGTGAGATCAAAGACAGAGCTACCACCTAATACTTTCATGCGTAAGTATTATTTTAAAATTAAGTATGAATTGGTTTTTGTCTTCCCCATAACACATAACATGGGAGTTACAGTGTAACACATCTGGAGAGCACCAGGCTGGAGCAGGTTGACTCCTATACATGTCTTCTCAGAAGATAGTGCCACTGAATTCACTAGGGCTTTCTCCCAAGAGGTATAGGATTGCAAACTAATCTCATCTGAAAGGTGTTCAAGACAGCCAAACTAAACCTCTTCTGCTCCACTGTTGCTTTGATGAGATGATGTATTGTGCAGGGATTGTGGGGAGTGGACAGTATATTTTTTATAAATACATTAAAAAAAAACATTGGTTCTTTGAAAGGCAGGAGACTGACCAAAAGTTGGAAGTGCCTGGCACATGCCCTGGTTCTAGATCTGTAATGAATAGTGCCCCTTTTGTTATCAAGAGTGCTGCCATAGGCGAGATGTGTGTGAGAGAAAAGTATTGGGCAGACCCTGTATTTGGTAAGGGTATGGAACAGCATTCCCCATCCTGCTGCCCTCCAGGTGTTTGAGATGACAAGTCCCAGCATTCCTGACCATGGGACATACTGACTTGCAATGATGGGAGTTGTAGTCCAACACCTTTGGAGGGCACCAGGTTGGGGAAGGGCTGCTCTAAACAAAAAAAGAGAAGTAGGTGGTCCTAAGTTGTTCGTGATCAGTTTTCCACAACCCCACAGTCACCTCTGCATATCATATTCTCCACCCTGTCTTCATGGTTTATCTGCTTTGGGAGAATGAGAATTTCACTTGCACTTTCTGCCTCCTTAGGGAGGATGTGGTGTTAAGGCTTGTAAGACTTAACTCCCAATTTCCCTGCTTTTTGGTGCTTGGTCGGAATCTGTAGAGCCTTAACATTGTTTTTGTAAACCGTAGGTTTTTTGTTTAATGAATTTCATGGCTTTGTGTAACGGATGACTGGATATTATACATTTGACAGAATGTTGACATCCAATATAAAATCAAAGCTAGTGTTATGTGTTGAACTCACTTTTAACATTAATAAATCAACCAAAATGCTTGCATCTCCCTCATTTTTAAAGATAAAGAGATGAAACCTGGAATCATGGTAGCTCTTAAGTAGGGATATAGCTATGCCAAGTATGAAGCAGATCCGTTCATGCCTTGATTTTTAGGGATGTTTTAAAGTTCAAACTCAATACTCCTCTTTGGGGTCCAGGACCTTGAGCAGTACAAGTTTAAAAAATGAAATTAAAGATAAAGAGATGAAACTTGGCACCATGGTAGCTCTGAAGTAGGGATTTAGCCATGCCAAGTTGGAAGCAGATCCGTTCATCCCTTGATTTTTAGAAATGTTTAAAACTTCAATTTAATTTTTTAAATTAACTAAAATGCTTACAATTCCATCATTTTTAAAGATAAAGGGATGAAACTTGACAGCATGGTAGCTCTGAAGTAGGGATTGAGCCATGTCAAGTTGGAAGCAGATCTGTTTATGCCTTGAGTTTAAGGAATTTTTAAAACTTCAAACTCAATACTCCTCTTTGGGGTCTAGGGCCTTGAGCAGTACATTAAAAAAAAGAAAGTAAAGATGAAGAGATGAAACTTGGCACCATGGTACCTCTTAAGTAAGGCTTTAGCCATGCCAAGTTGAAAGCAGATTGGTTCATGCCTTGAATTTTAGAAAAATATTTGAAGTCAAACTTTTTAAAAAATATCCTAAAAATCAAGGCATGAACCGATTTGCTTCCAACTTGGCATGGCTCAATTCTAGGGTGACCACTAGAGTGTGGCCTAGTGGCTAAAGTGTTGGACTGGGAGCTGAGAGATCTGGGTTCTACTCCTCACTTAGCCATGGAAACCCATTGGGTGACTTTGGGCCAGTTGCAGACTCTCAGCCCAACCCATCTCACAGGGTAGCTGTTGTAAGGATAAAATGGAGAAGAGGATTATGTATGCCGCCTTGGGTTTCTTGGCGGAAAAAAGGTGGGATATAAATGCAATAATAAATAATAATAAAAAACTGTCAGGATTTCCCCAGATTTCTCCTGGTTTTTGTTCTGTCCTCGGTGTCAAGGGGGGATTTTATGTAATAGTCTATAATGAACTGGAATTACACACTTTTCCTTTTAAGGCCACCACTAGCGTGGCAGGGGGGAATTACATGCTTTCTGGAGGGGTGTCATTCTCTCCCACTGCTCCAATCAAGGCCTTAAAAGGGAAAAACGTGTCATTCCCAGACATTATAGAAAAGGGCCTGATTGGAGCAGTGGGGTGGGGTGAGAATGACATGCTTTCCCCTCCTCCGCTCCAATTGGGGACTTTCAGGTGGCCCCAGAAAGCCATTTTCCTGTCCCCCCCACTAGGTGTCCTCTTTTTTGGTTTCCCAGATATGGTCAACCTACTCAGTTCTTGCACAGGCTGCATTTCCATCCCTATATATTTACTCAAAAGTAAGACCCATTGAATTTCCTTGGTTCTTGAAAAGTAACACACTTGCTTTTAGATTTGCCTGTCTCAGCATTCTATGTGTGCTATGAATGCCTGCTCTGTCTGTCCCTATAGTTTCCTGCAAGGTCCAGCCAGGGGAAGCCAGTAAATTAAACCCAGGGGTGGAGGGTGGGATTCCCTCAAGTTCCTCTGACAGCAGATGCTATAGAACATGGACCTTCCAGGAGTGTTGAAGCTGGATTTCTGGCAGGCCCAGCCAGGCAACTTTATGGCCTGTTAGTCCCTCCATTTGGTAGCCCGCAGAGCACCTGCCTCATAAGGCAAATGGCCACATGAGAACTGTTATTATGGCCTGCTACTTTGTTTGTCTTTAGTAGTCTGTGGTCCAGATCTCTTCAGAAGGGGGAATAGTGTTTTGTGGTTGGGGTCAGTCTAAATTATCTCCAGGGGTCCCTTACTCAGTGCCTCTGATAGCAAAGAGATTGAGAATTTTCCCCAACTCTGTTACTCTTGAAGTTACTAGGCCTGTTGAAAATAGATTTTATAACATAAGCATGATAACAGTGAATACTCCTTTAAACTTGTTAAACCAATGAAAACATGCCACACAAGAAGTCTTAAGATATGAATGGTTCATAAAGAAAAGTAAATGCAAAAGAACATAGATGCAGAAGTGAAATCTGAAACATTACTATTAGTAGTAGTAGTAGTAGTATCCTGCCTTGTGCTCAATGCTGGGCCTCAGGGCAGCCTTACAAAACTAAAACATATACAGCTAAAACCTATAAATAGGAATATACTAGGCTGACTATATGAAAAGGAGGACAGGGCTCATGTAACTTTAACAGTTGTAGAGAAAAGGGGATTTCAGCCAGTGTCATTTGTATGCAATTAGTTCCTGGTGAAATTCCCTCGTCATCACACCAGTTAAAGTTGCAGGGGCCCTGCCTTCTTTTGTATATGGTCACTCTAGTATAGTGCCTGCACCTTTAAGTGTTGTGATGAAGAGGGAATTTCACCTGGGACTAAATGCATACAAATGACACTGACTGAAATTCCCTTTTCTCTACAACTGTTAAAGTTACATGAGCCCTGTCCTCCTTTTCATATGTTAAAAATATAATTAAATACTTTTCAATATTAAAGCATTTAAAACATTTTAAATGCATAACAATTTAAAAGTCAAAGGTATAGACAGAGGTCCAGATGATTTGCCAAAGGCCTGCTGGAACAAAAAAGGGTTTGTCTGCATCCAAAAGCACATCAAGGAGGGAGCCAGTGTAGACTGCAAGGATTAGAAAGAAAATCCATGTGTGTACACTATGCAAAATAAACGACACCTCAACTGTTTCTAAACCTTATTAGAAAAACAGGGTGACTAGGCCGAAACCAACGTTGTAGGCCCAGAAGCACTTTGAAAGATTTCAACATTGTACTTAAAACTTAACACCGGCCCAAACTAATTAAATGAAGTGTTTGAAGCTTTCAACTTATAGCAGTATGGACCAAACTCTTAGAAAAGAGGGAAGGAACACTGTGTGTGTGTATGGGGTGGGGGTGGGGATAGAAAGAAAGGTATAGCCACCTATTCCCAGGAGAGATCTGAAGATCAGGTTACCATGGATCCAGAGGAACCACACCCTGCTTCACCAGGGAGCAAAAGAGCAAACTGGCCTTATGAAGATAGCCCAAAATACTCTCAGAGCCAAAGGAATGCATGTTCCAGAAGAGAAAAGAGAAACTCTTCTTCTTCACTCAAAAGGTCTGTGCTAGAGGCAGCGGCCATTTCACTCACCCACCCCACATTCTAAGGCAGGAGAGAGGGGGGAGAGCGACGCTACTGAGCATGTGTCGCGCTATGAGGGAAGATGGCCGCCTCATTGACTTGAATGAGAGGTTAAAATAGTCCTTAAAAGTCAACCGAAGGGAATTTTAAAAAAACAAAAAGCTTTCCACCAACTACAGTCAAGGAGGAAGAAGACCCCACCACTGGATTAATTAGTAAGGCTCTAGAAATTATGCAAATTGTGAGCACAAAAGTCGTAACCCGGAAGTAAATTTTACAAAAGCAGGGAGACAGGTTTGTATTCCTTTTCTACCTTAAACTGCTCTCCTTCCCTCAGTCTTTCACCAATCTTCTTGAAATGTTCAGGTAATGTAAAACAAACATTTCTTTCTGGCACCTGTAAATTTCAGAAAGGTTGATGAAACATTTTCGATTTTATGGCTGTTAGCCCCCCCCCCCCCCAATTATCACTTTAACATGGCGGAATGTGTTTTTACTGATGGCCCTTAACAATGGAGGCACGGCTGTGCCTCCATTAATATCTGTTTATCTGGTAGTAAGACCCATCTGTGGGACTGATTTTTTAGATAATTGCACTGTTAACCTATTTTTTTATGTTTGATACTGACATGGAGAGAAGCCACAGTATGGGATCCTTTGTGTGATTGAGGGTTTCTTACATTACCTTGGTGATGAAGGAAGGATGGAGCTTTTACAATTCCATTATCTGCCTGTCATTCCCACCCTCTAGTTTTCTCATTCCTCGTGTGTGCATGCATACAAAAGAACCATAGCAATTGTATTTCAGTGCTCCTCCGGCTCAGGAACTGCCGTTAACAACCTGGAAGCAGAACATGCAAGAAAGTACAAGAAAACACGCTCATGTAAAGAATTCTGAAATGTGGGTTGTTGAATGGATATTTTAAACCCCACAAACCTGTATGTATATTATTTGATATTGAGGAACATTGGCCTTGCCTTTTTTGGTGATCTGTTCACAAACAATGACATAACCTAGATAAGCAGATTTCGCTGAATGAGGATGATGTAACTGAGGGCAAACAAAGCCTATTTCAGGTTGAGACCAGTGCTTATTGAATAGCCATCACCCTCACTCTGAACTAGCTTATTTTGCCTTCAGTGACACTCACATAAGCCCTGTACATGTGTTAACTGCGGGACTGTGCTGCTGGCCCTGTGCTAGCTGCTGCACGTCTTCCCCAGGATGTCAGTACAAGCAACACTGGTGAGTGTGTCAGAGGTCTATGCATGTAGATGTCACTCTGGCAGACTCTCATGGCCCAATGGGTGTGTGTGTTGGGGGCTGGGAAGTTGCGCAACTCAGGGGTGAGGTTAGCAGCATAGCCCCACCACCCTGTGATTGCATGGAGAGTCTGTGATTAACACAGGAAGGGGTCAACTACTGGATCGGACTGACTACATGATAGCACCGTTACTCAGAAGAAGAGCAAAAAATAGTGCCAACATAGCAGCTGATTGGGGCAGAAAACTGTAGTCAGCAAGTGTGCAACAGGTATACGTTTGTTGTCATATTTTTGAACACCCCTAAAACGCCCTTTTTATACTGAAAATGTGGCCACGACTTCCCCCAACAAACCAGAGACATAACCAATGGTTTGTTATCAGGGGAGAGACAAGCTAGAATTCCTGGTTTGCACGTCATGCTAAACAAACCATGGATGGAAGGTCTGTAGTTTGTTTAGCTGCTCCTGCTAACAGTGGGAGGCATCGGGCAGCATCTTGCCACATTCACATGCAATTGTGACATGCAAATCGGACCACTATCTGCCTTTCTCATCTTCCTCTGACCTATCTCCTGTGGCTTGTTGCTTTTTCTGGCAGCTGCCAACATTCCACAACAAGGGAGACTAGCTTCTTTGGACGAGGGTAGGCCAGTCCATGGCAGCCAAGCAGTAAACCAGCCACTCTTGGAAGCTCCTTCCCATTCTGCTGTGGATGGGAACTCAAATAAAAGTTTCTTCTCTATTAATGTGCAAATCAGTCCTAATTTCTTCCATAATCAGAAGAATCAAGGCACATTAATGTGAAAAGCTATCACATTAAAATCAAGGTTATGTTTTTCTGTGGCTTACTAAATTGAGGTTTGAATATCTTCTATGGAAATCAAGCATTTTGACGCTGTGTGCAAAGACTGCTCTGTTGAAATAAGGTGGTTCTGACAAAAAGTTTCCCACATGAAACCACAGTAGACCACACCTGTGAGGTTATATCTGTCTAGGCAGTTTAAACATTTTATATTAACAAATTCCTAGTTCAGTATACTTTACAGTAGGGCACTTAAACTTTGTCTAAGTTTTTAAATTTACATTAGCAATTTTAATTACAAAGCCACTATACACACTTAAGACAATACTGCATAGTATTTATTTATAATATTTAGATACTACCTTTCCACAAATGACACCAAGGTGGTGTACAACAATTCAAATACAAAAATTATAATGCATAAAACAAAACTAAAACATTAAAAGTATTCACAATTCATAAGGTCAAATTAAAAAGATGTGTCTTAACTCCCTTCCAAAAACCAAGAACGGGGACCAATTTTAGCTCTATTTATACCAACTCATTTGTCATCCTATTTTCAACAGTCAACTAAGATGACATCATACTTCCGCCAAAGTTTTTTTTTTTAACTTGATTAATTCACTCGCACCGTGACATTCAGTTGATCTTTAGCCAAGTCAGTTTGTTTACCAGTCTGCACTCTTCCTTTCTCCCCATTTCATCTGTACCACAACTATAGACTACAGACTGTTTCTTTGCACATTAGAACTTCTTTTGTATGTGCTGATATGTAAATATCTAGACTGTGAAAGAAAAACTTCTGAGGGAATGTTAGGTAAAGTTCAATTTCAAATCTCTAGTAAGCACAAATTTATGTATTTCAAATGGTGAAACGGAATTTGCCACTGTCAAAAAGCTAATATCACAGGCAGTAAGCCTATATATACCAGCTGCTGGGCAATTTGAGTGGGAGGGTCTTGTTGCACCCGTGTCCTGCTTATGGGTTCCTGGTTAACAATTGGTCAGCCACTGTGTGAACAGAGTGTTGGAGTAGATGGACCCTTGGTCTGATCCAGCATGGCTCTTTGTATGTTTTTAGAAGGGAATATTTTAAAATGGATGTGATGCTTAGTTTTTTTCTCCCATGTCTTTTTATTTCCTCTGTGAGACAATTACGAGCACAGGTTCTCTAGCATCGTATGTTTGTTAAAGTTCAATTATAAATCCCTAGTATGCACAAAATTACATCTTTCCCAAAGGTGAAGTGTAGTTTGCCAATGCCAACACATAAAAATACATAAGCATACATAGTTTCTGGATCATCTTCAAAGGAAACCTCATGAACAATGCATTTCATTTGTTCCGCAGGGGATTACCAAAGCATGGTTCACTGCAGCCCAGGTATCCATCTCTAGATTGGGTCATAGCTGGGATACCACCCTAAACTGATAAAAAGCATTCCACACCACAGAGGTCACCTGAGCTTCTAATGACAGTAATGGATCCTTTGAAAACAAGTTGAATTCTACTCATTCAGACCTAGGAATTACCTTCCAGAATGTCTCTGTCTTGTCTGGATCAAGCCTCCATTTATTAGCCCTCACCCAGTCCATTACTGCAACCAGGCACTGGTCAGGGACACCCACAGTCTCACCTGGCTCCAAAGAAGGAGAAATAGTCATTAACATACTGTTAGCAACACACACACACACACACACACACACACCATGAAGGATAGAAGTGAAGATGTCAAAGGGTGGAGCGGAAATCCCCCAACCACATCTTCTGGAAATGGCTATCGAGGTATGAGTGAAACCATTACAAAGCAGTGCCAGCAACACTCAACTCATACAGCTGCTACAGAAGGATACCAAGCACCTTGCATGCATTCTCAGGTCCCACAAACTGAAATATAGGACCAGACAAAGCTTTGGACACCTCCAAGGACTGAGCTGTACCAATTGTGAATCCTTTAT
Organism: Anniella stebbinsi; assembly: GCA_029215795.1. Taxonomy (NCBI): domain Eukaryota; kingdom Metazoa; phylum Chordata; class Lepidosauria; order Squamata; family Anniellidae; genus Anniella; species Anniella stebbinsi. Next base: position 142,591,207 of record JARDYH010000001.1, read on the forward strand.
CCAAGAATTCGTTTCATGAAAAACAAATGAGAATTTTGTAGGTTTTATCAATATGGACAATATTGTAAAATACAATACTGTATTTTGTGTGAGCTGTCTTATAGGGCACTTGGAATGGTGGTGTGGGGGGGAGGCAACCTAGAACAATTATATAATTTTTAGGCATCTTCAAGATGCCACCACCACCATTACAGTTACATGGCTTTGTAAAATTTCAAATTTTTGGAAGTAGATGGGAATAAAGAAACTGGAGGGGACCTGGTTGCTTATTTGAAATCCTCTTGATCTGAGAGGTTTGCTGGGGAAAGTGATCCATTGATTTTAATTGGTCTTCAACGCGGGAATTAATAAAAAGTTAACATTGTTTAGGAAAAAATAAATCAAGTAACAGGTTCACAGAGCTGTCAGGCAAGAATTAGCTCATAGTTTGCTTCTCTTGGGCTCAAAGCCTATAGATTGCCTCCTCTCACTTATGGTCAACTAGATTTGATGTTAATTGCATGAGTATTTACAAGTCTCCACATGAATAAACCATCTGGCTGTCTTGGCACATAGTTCCTCTTTGGCTTTGTATCCACATACATGATATACCTCTGCTGTGTTTTTCTTGACGTTTGACTGTACAGTCACATCCATGTTTACTGATTTGCTTTGTTTTGATCATAGAGACTGCAGTGCAGCAAGTCACATTAGTCTCTGGTTCTTCTTCGTGGTCTCTGTGCATCACACACTATGGGCTCGCGCCGACGCCGAGCCTCACCTCGGAACTTCTAAAGCTTAGAAATTATTGGCGGGAACCCCTCCCCCCCTCCGTCCTATCGCGCATGCCTGGGTTCCCGCCTACCTCAGTTCTTCTTCGACCGCCTTGCTGGTTGCCTCACAGGGAACTCTCTGATCCGTTCGTAGCTTAGAACTTGATATTTCTTCCGCTCTTTGCCTTTCTTCTGAGCTTTTCTTCGTCTTTTTCTTCTTCTACTTCTTCTTTCTTCTTTAACCTAAAAAAAAAAAAAAAAAAAAATTTAAATTAATATTTATGTTATATTAGTGTTATAGTGTATATAGTTGTTTCTTAATATATAGATAGGGGTCCGCCTTTTGCGGCTCTCGGATCACCAGGGTTCTCCGGGGAAGTAACCTCCAAGGAGGTAAACCCAACCCCCCCCCCCCGCGAACCAGTTGTCTTCCCGCCAAAACATGGCCTCTAAGATGGCGCACACTTCGTTGTTCAAAAGTTGCACGGGCTGCAAGGCAAAGCTAACGCTTTCAGACGGACACTCCAAGTGCCTCCTTTGCCTAGGGGAAGCCCATGTTGTGGATACCTGCCCGCATTGCCTCAGCTTCTCGAGACAAACAAGAAAGAATCGGGCTAACAAGCTCAGGGCGCTGCTATGGAAGCGGGCGTTGGAAACGGTGGACATTCCCGCCTCGGTACCGGGCTCGGTACCGAGGGCGGTACCGACGTCGAGCGCGGAGCCCCAGACGGAGTCGAGCTCACGCCCTAAGAGATCTAAGCCCTCCCTTCCCGCTGATGCGGGCAAGGCGAAGCGGCAGAAAAAAGACCCAATACGGGTGACAGAAGACAAGCGAAAGAAGGAGAAGGAGAAAGGGTCATCGAAGCCGAAGCATCGGCACACGCAGTCGGAAACGACGTCGGCGGGACGCAAACAGACACCGAAGGCTGCGTCGGTACCAACCACCTCGCCGACACCGATGACCAGATCGCTCCCGTCGCCGGCGGCTTCGGTGTCGATACCGGTTGCATGGCCGTCGACGTCGACCCCTCCGGTACCGGCGCGTCGGGATCGACCCCCCTCGGTACCGAAGAAGATAAAACGCCTGGAATCACCTCGGGAAACGCGGCAAGTCCCCTCGACATCGGCACGGCTTACAGTATCTCCGACGTCAGAGTTAGGGGAATTTCCCTTTGATCCTCTAGCAACCTGGACTCCTCCACACCATTCTCCTCTAGGAACAGCAGAGTCGATACCGGCGGAGGAGTGGGGCCGGGGTTCCCCAAGATCTGTCAGGTCGTGGTCCTCACAGCCTGAGCCGCTTCCAAGAAAACCATTATTTGACCAGTTTACTGGGAGGAGACTTCAGGATGCGGACCCAATATTTGTGCCACCGCTGCCACCTAGGCGACCTCCGTCTGCGTCTATCTCAGCGCCTTGCCATGCTGAACCCAGGCCCGAGTCTCCGGTGCCCCCCCTCGGGGCCATGGTCATTCGAGCGCCACAGCCTACATCGGAAGAGGATTATGCATCTGACTCTTCGGAGGCGTCAGCAGTGATACACCCATCAATGCCCTCGCCGAACGAGAACGTGGGCACCGACAAGCGTGCGTCGCCATCCGTGGAGGTGGTTTCGTTCATGGACCAAATGCAACGCTTGGCCGAGTCTTTGGGGATTGAGGTCCCAGAATCAGAGGACACCGCGACTGATGTGGCGTATGATGTCATGTACAGTGACACCACTTCTGTATCAGCCATGCCGCTCTTACCAACGCTACTGCGTACGTTGAAGGAGTCTTGGCACACACCGGCGTCCGCAGGACCAGTATCAAAACGTGTCGACGCCCTGTATAAGATTCGACAGAAAGACGCAGGGTTTCTTCTACAGCACCCCAAGCCGAACTCAGTGGTTGTAGAGTCGGCCCAGGGAAGAACATCTAAATCCCACTCTGCACCGGTCGATAAGGAGGGACGGAAGCTCGACGCGTTCGGGAGAAGGGTCTACTCCTCGGCTGCATTGGCAGTTAAGATCGCCAACTACCAGGCACTCATGGCGCGTTATCACCTGTTTATATGGGAGAAGGTCACGGCACTGCACGCGCACCTCCCTGACGAAATAAAAGTAGCGGCTCATGTTTTCCAGCAGGAAGCCTCGGCGTTAGCCAGGCAGGAGCTTAGCACTGCGCGACATATGGCGGACTGTCTATCTAAATCAATGGTAGCATCAGTAGCCCTGCGGCGACATGCGTGGCTTCGCTCGTCGAATTTGTCACAGGAATCAAAGGCGAGAATAGAAGACCTCCCATTCGACGGAGAAGGTCTATTTAATGCCATGACAGACGCGCAATTGGATACTATCCAGAAGGCGCGGATGACGGCCAGAAAGATGGGCTTCTACCAGCCGGCCCCATCACAGACTTACCGCCCGCGTCGCTGGCCAAGACAACAGTTTTATCAACCTCGCCAGCCCTCATTCCGACAGCAGCAACAACCGCGTTTCCAACCGTCACAATCTTTCCGCTCCCAACGGTCGTACCAACCAAACAGAGCAAGACAGAACCGCAACAGACAGGAGTCCAATCCAAAGCAACGTCTTTGACTTACCTCCCCACCAGCCACCCCCACACTTCCGTCGCCGATTGCTCCCTTACTACAAGGCATGGACCCGGATTACCACGGACAAATGGGTGTTGGATATTGTTCAACAGGGATATCGTATCGAGTTCGCCACTATCCCCCCAACGGGAGTGCTGAAGTTCACACCTGCCTCCACCATTCTGCTGCAGGAGGTGGCCTCTCTCCTCCAGAAGGGGGCTATCGCCCCAGTCAACATCTCAGAGGGGAGCGGGGGGTTTTACTCCCGGTACTTTACAGTCCCAAAGAGGGATGGCTGCCTACGCCCGATTTTAGATCTAAGGCTACTCAACGATTACTTGATACCCAAAAAGTTCAGGATGGTCACTCTGGGATCTGTCCTCCCATTGCTCCGTGGGGATATGTGGTTCACCCTTGTGGATTTAAAAGACGCCTACTTTCACATCCCCATTCATCCAGCCCACCAACGCTTCCTAAGGTTCATCATCGGAACGGAGATGTTCCAATTCAACGTCCTGCCGTTCGGGCTGAAGACTGCCCCCAGAGTTTTCACGAAATGCATGGCAGTCGTATGCGCATACCTGCGACCTCTGGGGGTAGAAATTTACCCGTACTTAGACGACTGGCTGATCGTCTCTCCATCCCAGTCACAAGCGGTACGGGATGTTGCAACGGTGACGAGCTTATTGAAGTCCCTAGGCCTCGTGCTAAACACGGAAAAATCGGTACTCCAACCCACACAGAAGATCCAATTTATAGGAGCACTGCTCGACTCAACAGTGGGGAGAGCCTTTCTGCCCAAAGACAGACGTTACAGAATACACGATATGGCGCAAAAGATGCTGAGCGTCAGTTCTCACAGGATAATTACTTTGCAGAGACTGCTGGGCCTTATGGCCTCCACAGTTTATGTAGTGAGGTGGGCACGCTTACGGATGAGACCACTGCAGATGTTTCTCCTCTCAGTATACGACCCTTTACGTCAACCCAACACGGTGCGGGTCAACATCCCGGAGTCCCTGCACCAGTCGCTCCGTTGGTGGACGGTCCCGAAGAATTTAAAGTTAGGACTACCGTTTGTAGACACAAGCCCGTCCAGGTCAATCACCTCGGACGCGTCACTTCGGGGATGGGGAGCACATTGCGGACATTTGACGGTACAGGAAGAGTGGCACCCCAAGGAGAGGGTTCGACACATCAATTTTCTAGAGCTGTTAGCTGTACGGAAGGCATTGGTAGCCTTCAAGGACTATGTGTCAAACAGCCACGTCAGGATTGTATCAGACAATATGTCAGTAGTCTGGTACATAAACAAGGAGGGAGGGACACGCTCCATGAAACTCCTCGACCTGACGTTGGTCATTTTCGATTGGGCGATCTCGCAGGGCATACGTTTATCCGCCGTGCATATAGCGGGAACAGACAACGTGTATGCGGACGAGCTCAGCCGGAATTTCTCCAGTGCACACGAGTGGGAGCTCAGCCCCATCGCAGTTTCCAATCTATGCAGCAGATGGGGGACCCCAAGTATGGACGTTTTCGCATCTGCGGAAAATGCAATCTGCGAACGCTTCTGCACCAGGGCAGGGGCTGGAAAGGGCTCTCTGGGAGACGCATTCAGCACCTTTTGGGGGCCGGGCCTTGTTTGTGCCTTCCCCCCGTTTCCCCTCATTTCAAGGGTGGTGGCAATGCTACGGCTCGGAAAGACGGACGCCATATTAATTACCCCGTGGTGGCCGAGACAGGCTTGGTTCGCTCCCCTCCTTCATCTAGCCAACGGGGAATACACCCAAATGCCAAGGACAGACGACATCGTCACGATGGACAGGGGCAGAGTGCACCATCCAAATCCTCAGAAACTAAAGCTGACAGCGTGGAGAATCCGGCAAGATGGCAACACCTAGATCTGCCGGCCCCTGTCCAGAGTATCCTCAGAGAAGCTACAAAACCGTCCACGAGAAGATCGTATGATACGAAGTGGAGGCGTTTTCGATCGTTCTATGGCAGGGGAAGAGGCTCCCCGCGCTCCTGCGGGATAGAGGAGATTCTATCCTTCCTAACGTCTTTACATGAAGGAGGCCTACGGCAGACGTCGATAAAGGTTTATCTGGCGGCGATATCAGCAAATCATGACCTTATACAAGGTTATTCAGCATTTTCTCACCCATTATCCAAACGTTTCCTCAAGGGTCTGCTTAATCTCCATCCGCCCACAAGGAGAATAGTCCCACAGTGGAGTTTATCGGTGGTTTTAGCAGCATTATCCGACAAGCCATTCGAACCAATGGCAACGATAGACCTGCGGTTATTATCTTTTAAGGTTGCCTTCTTGGTCGCCATCACTTCCGCCAGGCGAGCATCAGAACTCTGCGCGTTAATACTGGATCCTCCATACACACAGTTCTACAGGGACAAGGTTGTCCTGCGACCGGGACCAGAATTTAAACCAAAGGTTATCTCTCATTTTCATGTAAACCAGGACATTGTCCTTCCAACGTTTTTCCAGGACGCCACTGACACCGTGGGCGCAAGGTTGCATTCTCTTGATGTTAGAAGGGCATTGGCCTTCTATAAGGATAGAACACAGTCCTTTCGACTATCCAGGCGTTTATTCGTTTCCTATGGAGGAAAGACAAAAGGCCACGCAGTATCGGCACAACGTTTCGCCAAATGGATTATCCACACCATCTCTCTGACTTATGAGCTGGCGAAAAGAGAGCTCCCAATGGGGTTAAAATCACACTCCACGAGAGCAATGGCTGCATCTACAGCACCTTCTAGGGGCATTTCTATTCCAGAACTCTGTAGAGCTGCTACATGGTCGTCGGTCTCCACGTTTGTGTCGCATTATAAATTGGACGTCAGGGCAAGGGACGACGCCAGTTTTGGACGTGCGGTCCTATCTTCGATTCTACAGTAATAGTGGACAAGCGAGTCTACCCTCCTCCGGTAAGTGATTGCTAGTTACTCGCCCATAGTGTGTGATGCACAGAGACCACGAAGAAGAAAGACAGGTTGCTTACCTGTAACTGTAGTTCTTCGAGTGGTCATCTGTGCAGTCACACAACCCCCCCACCGTCCCCTCTAGACCTCGCTTGTGGTGGTCTACGAGTGTCATCGCCATGCCATTTTTCTATTAAGTTTTGGTTTCTTTAGTTACACTACCTCAGGTTTAAATTGCTAAGGCGGTCTCAGGGAACTGAGGTAGGCGGGAACCCAGGCATGCGCGATAGGACGGAGGGGGGGAGGGGTTCCCGCCAATAATTTCTAAGCTTTAGAAGTTCCGAGGTGAGGCTCGGCGTCGGCGCGAGCCCATAGTGTGTGACTGCACAGATGACCACTCGAAGAACTACAGTTACAGGTAAGCAACCTGTCTTTCTGCAGTTTAGAAAATCTTGAACAGGATCCTTGTCTACACTTCTTAGGAGTAAACTCTGTGTTTTTAAAAAATATTGTTTACAAAATTCTCTTTAATGTGATATATCATTCTGTCTCTCCCTGTCAGTAATAATAATGCACCACAAATCCTTGATACTGGCTTCTGGCATTTAATTTGGAAAGCAATCTTACAACACCAAAACTATCAGATTTAACAAGAGGAAATCCAGTTGGCAGCTCTTGTTATTCTGCAGTCTTGAAGTAAAACAGAAGAATGGAAAGTGTCACCTTCTGTAGCATCTCCAATTTTGTCTTGTATTGTTACTCCGTATGATATTTTCCCCCCTTTATTCAGAGTTCTAGAATGCCAAGGACTACCAATAGTGAATGGACAGTGTGATCCTTATGCAACGGTTACCTTAGCAGGACCATACAGGTTAGTAGTATTTACTAATTATTCATTTATTCTATTTAAAATTGTTAGTTTCTTTTCCAGTATCGTTGAAAGTGGTGTATTAAATAACACATTTTTCATTTATTTTTAAAGTATAGCAAAATCCTGTTAAGGTTCTGTAAGTTAGTGGGTTCAGATGATCATGGTGGGGGAAGAAACCATCATAGCTTCTCCTATTGCCCCCATGCGTGCTACATGCGTGACCACCATTTGTATTATTCCCCGTGCTGCAGCGTGGGTTGGCATGTCATCCGAACACAGCGCACAATGGGGAGTGGATTTTGTATCCATCTACAACCTATGATGTGCAGTAGAGGTTGTAGGGTGGGTATGAAGCTCCTGCACTGTGCCATGCGCTAGGTTTGGATGACATACCAACCCACGCTGCAGTGTGGGGAATAATGCAAATGGCGGGGGTGCGCACAGCACGCGCGGGGGTGGGGGGGAGAAGCTGCAATGATTTCTTCTCCAATCGCAATTGTCTGAATGCGCCCTTATTATCAAATCTATGTTGATGTTTGTGGGGTTACTTTCTATTGTGATAACTAATTATTAACTAATAAATTCATGCGGTAATTTGAAATATATACAGGAAGCAAAACCTCCTCTCTGATAAACTGTTTTAGCATGCATCGAAGTATTCCTTTTGCTCACATTTGAGTTCTAACTTCATCCCATAGACAGCAAAGACTTGTACATAGTTTCCCTCACCACCCATCTCTTTCTGCATACAGTGAGATTGGGCATGTGTCTTTGGTTCATGAATTTCATCCCTTTGTGTCTTTACCAAATCAGGAAATCCTGTGATTATTTGAACACAGGATCTGCTTTACCCCAGATATCGGTAGTAGTAAACCCCCCCCTAATTTATCTGAATGCCCTCTTCAGATAAATTAGGAAGTGCCAGGCTAAAAGCTTTTTATTCACCAGGGATTTTAATGGATAATTAGTGGTGTTAATACTAGCTTCTTTTTTCTCTCTGTAATTGCTCATACTTGCCCCTTGCATTTTGCTGTTTTTGTGAATATGTTGTGGATTTTATGGCTATTGCTAAGATTTACTTCTTGATGCAGCATATGCATTTTTAACTAAATGAAAATGCCTGCTTTTGGTTCAAATACGCTTGCAATATCCTGGTTTGGATATTACTTCCTTTTACATGCAGTAAGGGAAGTGGGTAGCCAGTCTCACCATGCAAGAGGTGTAACATCCAAATGGACCCAGAGTTTGTGTATTTTTTAAAATAAAACAATGAGACTCTTAATTACAGAACAAGTGGTCATGTTTTGGGTAATTCTTTTCTGCCTTTCCCTTTTTTTTATGCAGATCAGAAGCCAAAAAGACTAAAGTTAAAAAGAAGACAAACAACCCACAGTTTGATGAAGTGTTTTATTTTGAGGTTGGTATTCCAGAGGAATGTGAGATAAAGTGCAATACTATTGCCACTGGTGCAAGTTGTGCCAGCTGCTGCCTTTCAGAGAGTGTTTAAGATAGGGCCTGAAATATCCAGGAGCCGGCTAGCTGCCTGGTGAGGCAGAAAGGTATCACTTTTTCCAGGTGAGTGGAGTGGTGTTCTTCTACATAACTTTCCCCTACCTCCAATTTGGCAGTTCTGAATCAAACTAAGCTTTGAATTAGTGCTGATAAATGAGTGCTTTTTAGACCGTGGTTTTATCGCTGCTCCGCCCTGTCTTTGTTGGTCAATAGTAGGAGGGTTGTCTCACAGGAAATGTACAAAGATTTAAAAGCAGTAGCGGCAAGCCATTCAAAACTGAAGATATTGGTTGCTTGCCAACATGCTGTAGCACAAAACCTCTTTCTTTGCTTCAATAGAAAGCACTTCCATTCCAGTGAAAATGTCTAAAACTTTGTGTAATAAGACCTTTAAAAAATGAACGAAGGTAAAACAAAAGCATAGCATCATTCAGAAAATTGCCACTCCCACACACTTTTTTTGTCTTGGTAGTAATCACAGTAGGAACAGAACTTTGAACAGAAGTTCATTCCAAACTCTGAACCAAATTTGTGAGACTCTGTTTTTTCTTTTCTTTTCTTTTGTATTCTATAAGGGCTTCGTTTAACTCAAGCCTTGTCATTATGTCTAAGTAAATCCCCCACACTGGCTAGTGTGCAATAGTGAATTGAAATCACTCTATGTGAAGCTGCCTTGTACCAAGTCAGACCACAGCTCTACCCCAATATTGTCTATGCTGTCAGGCAATTTTTCTCCAAGGTCTTGGGCAGAGGGTGCTTTTATAATGTTGCTACCTGGTATCCTTTTAACTGTAGATGTTCTGGATTAAGCCTGGGGCTTTCTGCATGCAACTTGTCTGCCCTACCCATTCACTACAGGCCCTATCGAATGCTGACTTGTGTTACTGAAAACAGGATATAAGGGCCCAAAAGTGTAGAGTTTCTTCTGCTCACTCTTAAAAAAGGGCTGCTCTTTCAAAAACAGTTTGGAAACCGTAGGGCGTAGGGGTGTTGTTCATGTGATGAATGGGTTCCTGTTTGATGTGCCAAGTTGCACTCAGATTGCACAAATGTAAAGCTCACATCTTAGCTGGTGCAAACAAGCAGAACTTGATTGGCCATAGTATCCGTTCATTCATTCATTCATTCATTCAAAGCATTTTAATGTCGCTCTTTGGCCAAAGCTTCCAGAGCAGCTCACAAAGACCAGAAATAAGAACTCATCTAAATACATGACACAAATGGAAAAGGGATTGGAAGCAAGGAGGAAAAAGCAATCCAGGAGCCAGTCAGTAGTAGAAATATTAACACATTTAGATAATACTTTGAACACATTTAAGCGTGGTACGTGGTACGCAGACTTTACTTTAGCTATCATAAAAACCATCATGTGAAGTAGGTCATTATTATTCTGTTTTGCAGATAGATGGGTTGCAGTTGAATGAGAAATGTTTGCCTAAGGCCACCTAGCGATTTTGTGTCTGAAGTGAGGTGTTGACTGTGGATTTCCTGCTTTACAACTAACATTAACTACATTTTACCAGCTCACTCTGCACAACAAAAGCTGTAGTGGATTTGTGCTAATTCAGAATATAGAAATATCCAGGGCTGGAAGAGGTAATAGGCAAGATGGTACTTATACCAAGGGGCTAAACATAAGGATATGTTTCTTAAAGACTGACCTAAGGAATTGTCTCTGGGGCATAGCAATGGCTGGGTTTCTACCTTTCATGACTTGAGTTGGTAAGATTACACCAAAATGTGAAAGGCTATGACCAATTTTTAAACTTTAATTGAATCAAATTTATCCTGACTCTGCCCTTTGTAATAGTGTGAATGCATTCAAAATTAGATTAATTCTGTAATCAGCAGTGGTTTCACAGAAGAGTGCAATAGACGTTGAACTGCTGGTACAATTTGGCATATTATGTTACTGTGCTCTCTGGCTCCAAGGTGCATTTAAGTTAAATACATAATTAAGGACTCTTTGTTTCCAGTGCTTCAAGTTCCCATTATTTTCACGAATTGCAAACATTACCTTTTAAATGTCTGTTTGTTTAGCTTTATAGCTGGAATTGTATTTCTTTGGCCATTTCCAATTTTATTATGCTGTTAAATCAGTTTGCTAATCAGTTAAAAAAGAAAAATGCATAATAAGGTTACTTTTTGTGGGAAAGAAATGTTTCTGACCCATGTAAATTCAAAATGTTTCTAGCAGGGAGAGGCCTTTCAATATATTCACATCTCAGTTACAAATACAGCTTACATTGTGGTTACTGCTGGGTGGGGTACTCTAGTGGTTGTTTCTGTGTCACAGGCTCGTTAGAAATGAAAACCTCAAAAGTTTTTGTTGTTGCCATTGGGATATGAGAAAGATTTATAGATACCTTAACATTTAAAATAGCTTCTTCCTCTGCTTTACATATGCAGCTGCCTGTGAAGAGTTTGAAAAGCATCAGAAAGTTTGCTTTGCTCATACATTCAGAAGCTAGGGAGGGACAATTATATTGCTATGTTTATAAATCAAAACCAGCTTTTAGGCTGCAGTCTGAGTAGACAGGTATAGGATGACACTATTAGGGTGTCTTAGGCCCTTTCTACACCTAAGGGGGTAGAGGGAGGGCCTGGGGACAATCCCAGACTAACTGGCTTCTGGGATCATTGCCCAGTTTCTACATCGGAAGCGCAATATCCCAGAAGTAAACAGGACGTCGCGCCCACCATTTTTAAAAAAAACAGAGCCGGGAGTGCACTTGCACTCTAATAAAAAAGTATGTTAAAAAAAAGCTCTGCTCCCCCCCCCCCCATGCCCCTGGATGCCCCCCAGACCAGCTCCTTCCCTCTGCTGACCCCCACTACTTGAGATCGTCCTGGGACTGCTCAAAGAATCAGGTTTTCCCAGGGTTTCTTCATCCCTGGGAAAACCCATGCCTGTCTGCCCCCCCCCCCCCCGCCCCAGGAGTCCCTGAGCATCATTTGAACACACAAGGAGCAGCCAGGGATGTTCCCAAAGGGCCAGCGTAAAAACTGCCTTAGTATTGTCAAAGAGACACAGAAAGATATTAAAGTAAAGTGCAGAACATATAGATTTGCAGACAAAAGCACTGGTTTGCTCATTTATGTTCTAAATAAAATAAATTCACCAACAAGAAAAAAGAAAAGAAAATAGCGATAAATACAGATGACAGTCTTTGAAACCATCATAGTGTCTGGTTGTAATGGGCTCTCCACAGACTCTAGTTTAGCCGATGAGATATTAGAGTACATTATGTGAACATTTTAACTACTAAGAAGTTTAAATAGCTGTCATCACACAAACATCAACTAGTTAAGAATGGTAGTTTGCTTGTCAGCCGACCTCCTCTTTTCTACTCTCCTTTTGCTTTTCCCTTTCCCAGACCCATTCCTTCTGAAATACTAAACGTGGATATGAAAAAAGATTATAATACTCTAGATCTAGATGTAAAAGGTCAACACATTGCCCTCTGGCTGAGAAGTAAACTCTATTCCATTTTGAAAAAAAGAACATCCATATTTATTTATTTATTAATTTAAAGTTGTGCAGTAGTGAGCTGACTCTTCCTTCCCTTTGATTCGAAAGAAACCACAGTGGCTTGTTCTGGGCTCAGGATAAATATGGCAAACCACAAAGCCTTTTTCCAGTTTTTGTGTCTACTATGAGCCAGTATGGTGTAGTGATTACAATGTTGGATTGGGACTCAGGAAACCTGGGTTCTAGTCCCCACTCGTCTATGAACTTCATTGTCTCACAGCCTAACCTACCTCACAGGATTGTTGTGAGGATAAAGTAGAGAAGACAAGGACCATGTAAGCTTGGGTTGCTTGGAGGAAAGGCATGATATAAATGTAACAAATAAATAAATAGTGCTTTCAGAGTGGCATTCCCATTTTACTATTGTGGGAAATGATCATCTTGTATAGTATTACACACAGTCTGTAATTATATTGAATATTAAGAATTTCCTGGGCAAACATCCAACAGATATAAAAGTTATTACACTTTAGATGAGACTTTAATTTGTGTTCCACTTTTCTACAAGATATTGCGTAGGAAGAGCCTCACAATTATGGTTTCCAATTACACTTCAGTTTTGATATTATAGTGAGAAATATTGCGTCTTTTCCAGGATTTGGTCTTAGTATTGTTGCTTTTTTATTGACATAGGTGTAACAGGAAACTAATTTTCAAGAAATAAACCTAGATAGAACTTACATTGCCAAGAGGAATGTTTTAATTCCTCCTGGCCAACAATGCAGGAGAGATTAAAAAATTGATCTTAACTTCAGAAAGTGAAGAACAGCTTAGAAATCACATTCTGCTTTTTCCTGATCTCTGCTGTTTTCCTTCTTCCCCTTTGCAACTTGGGATAGTGTAGGGCAATTGTTTGGGAAGGTGTAGAGAAGTGGGGAGGGTGAACACAAAGACAAGAGTGCTAGCACTTGCTATTACAAGTGAACTCAACATTTGCAGGGGAGAAATTAATTCCATCCCACAATAGCTTAGAGTTTTCCAAACTGGGGAAGGTTGTTTTCTCCCCTGCACCCCCCCCCCCCATTTTCAAAACTTCTCCATCACTAATTCCAGTTAACTGTTTCTCACCCTTCTAAATCTTCCTATTTCTTATCTTAACAGTGATCAGCCAGTTGTTAATTAGAAAACCTCAAACAAGTATTTGTAATTGGCCAGGTCCCTGCTGGGATCTGTTCATCTCCCTTGATGTTCCCTTAGCAAGAGAACCATATTCCCTTAACAAGAGAACCTCAATTGATTGGATGGGCGCTCAGTGAGGTGTTTCTGAGTCACATTCTCATCGACCCAGACTGTGTGTATATCTGAATTGCTGTACCTCTGTAGAGATTCATCAGTGTTGCATGTAAAGAATGCTTGGGTGACAATATGGATTCTGTGTCATTTTGCCATGGATTTCAGGCATAGATTTAAGATAAGGTAGCCAGTGTATAAGTGAAACTTCTATTTTATGTTTTACTTTCTTTGGTTTAATATTTCTTTGTTTCCACCCTGTTCCCCTCACATGCCATGGTTTTTCAGAATGTTAGCTGCAGGCCACTTGAAAACATGTAATTCTTGATTTAACATGGGTCCCCTCTAGAAGGATTCGGTTTGGCGCCTGGTTGCCCGTTTATTCGCATCTTCTCACAATCGTGTTTATGCCTAAATCCTGTAAACGACATGCGGTGAAGCGCATAACCGGCAGTATGAAATGCGCTTTAAAGTGGCTAAAATGTGGAGAATCGCTTGTTTACATGGTCAAAATGTGCTTTAACGGCAGCAGAGAATGAAAACTCGCTATTTAATGCGCATTCGATAATGCGCATAATTGGAGAGAAAACGTGCCTCAACCCCCAATTTGCACTTCTCTCTTGTACAGGTCAATATTTTTATGCGCCTTGAAAGAGCTTTAAATGCCTCTTGTAGAGGCACCCATAGAGAAGAGTTGAACGGGGTAGTTTGGAACATAGTTTGGTGAAGCAAAGGAAGGTGTGCAGGAAGCGACATCAGTTCTACTTTTGACTATTGCAGATCTTCAGGAATTCCTTTCTGCCTAGCTTGTGGTTGGATAGTGCTATCAGTTCTTGGAGTGCTGGTCCTAATGTAGCTAAAATTACACCATCCATGCACAAGAGGAAGGTATCACCTTGCAGAAGTGCAAAAGAAATCTTGGGCTGGGGTGGGGGGGAATCAAGTGGGGGGGGAACCAAAATTGGCTAAATCAAACTGAATATGCCCAGAGGTCACTGACTGTTGTACGGAGATCAGAAAACCAAAGGGGAGGAGAAACAGAATAAAGTATCTTGGAAACAGCATGGAGCCAACCAGCCAGCCATGAACAAGAATATTCCACACAGCAACACTTTGTTGCAGGGTCCTTTTGTTGATTACTGTTTAAAAAATTTAAATAGTGCATAAACCTTTGCTGTTTTATTAGTACTCCCCATGAACTGCTGAGATGAATTTTAAGTTTGCAGCGTCTTTGTCTCAATTCCTACATAAAAAGAACATTCTAGATATTTAATTTTCTTCGTTTCTGCATAAGTTATTGTATGTGATTGATTTTTGCTATATTTCGTGACAGGAAAACAGAGTAAACTTGTTTTCCAAATCAAATTGTTAATGCTTTTTGTATTTAAAATAAGTATACGGCATGAAACCTGGATATCTTTTAAATACTTTGGGGTTTAGCAGAAATTATAAACCAGTTATAGATCTGAATTTGCATAGTCAGATCTCAATACCATGCTTCTTTTTTCCTCACCGTTAGATTTTCAGTGAGAATTTACATTGAATATGATTGATTGAACAGGCAGTGTGCTATGGTACAAACTGGAATAAAAAATGAAAGCATAGTAGCTTTACACCCATGAAATGAGTGCAGTGTGTAATCTCATTGAGCTTCCTTATATTCTTATTATTTTAAAATTTCTCATCTGCACTAGGTTACCAGGCCCTGCAGCTACAATAAGAAATCCCATTTCGATATTGAAGATGCTGATGAAGTTGACAAGATGGAAATCAGGTAAATTTGTTTATATGTATCCCCCCCTCTCTTTGTCTGCATCCCCATTGTTCAAATATAATATTTGGAAAAGAAAGAATAAGGGTTATTCAGAAATTATGAGAGATCTCTATCCAGTCATAGACATCCTTTGTGACCTTAAAAACTCATGAGTTCTCTATCTTTCCCACCCCCTCCATATTTCTTAGCTGTCAAGGAAAGGAAGCATATGTGCTGGGGGGAGATGGGCAGGGCTGGTCCCATACTTCTGGGTACCCTCAAGCGTAGTGTTGTTGAAGCCTCCTTCCCCCTCCTCCTCCTCCTCCCTGCTTTCACCAGCACCGCCTGCCCCCTCCCGCCACCCCTTCTGGCTGCCACCACCTTTCCCTCCCACCCTCTCTGTGGGATATTGGAAACTGCCCCAGGCAGACTGTTGATCCATCTAACACAGGTTTAGGCAACTCCTCCTCCAGATTTTTTGTGTACAACTTCCATAATCCTTTATCATTAGCCATGCTGGCTGGGACATAGGGGGATTGTAGTTCAAAACATCTGGAAGACACCAAATTACCTACCCTTGGCCTTTGTCCACTGGCACCAGCTCTCCAGAGTTTCACACAGTGGTCTTTTCCACCCTATGGAATCAAGCTTTGAACCTTACCACATACCCAGTGAGAATTCAGGGTTCTCCCTCAACTTGGTGCAGATGAAGAGTATCTCCTTCCATTCTTCAATGCTCCAAAAGATGTGAAAGGAATAGAAAGAGCTTCCCAGTGCTTTGGTCATCTCTAAATAAAAGTGGAAGAAGAAACTAGTTGATAGTTCTTCATTTTTCAGTATAATTATTGCCAGTTGACAACTGCCTATGGCGACCACTGCTGAAGTATTTGAGTGGCTAGCTGTTTACTGGGATTTTCCAATATACTAAAAAGAAAATGCCAGTTGATCAACATGGGCGGAAAGCTGCTGTTGCACTCATATCTTACTTGTGAGTCTCCTGTCAACTTTTGGTTGGCTACTGAGTGAACAGAATGCTGAACTAGATGGGCCCTTGGTCTGATCCAGTATGGCTTTTCTTGTGTTCTTAATATCTGAAAAGACTGCCCTTTGAGCCTCAGAACAACATATAACAGTCCTGAATCTTGTTAGGAATAGAAAGATGTATTTGTAGAGAGGCTTATTAAATGATTATAGGCTCCTGCCTTTTATATACCACTTTCATACCGCTATATCCTGCTTGCTGGTAGATCTGACCAGAGACTTGCACTGTAGTGAATATAGAGTGCTAGACTTGGACCAGAGAGATCTGGGGTTTATGAGACCCAGGCTTGCTTTATTTATTTGTTTATAGCATTTGTATCCCATCCTTCATCCAGAACAGCTCCTAGAGCAGCTCCCAGATCAGTAAAAACAAGAGAGTCCCTGTCCCCAGTCTTACAATCTTAAAAGAAAAGGGTGAGAAGCAGAACTCAGAAGGGAAAAAAGGATGGGATGGAAGGAAAACAAGAAAGCTCAGGCAACTATTTCTAAATATTAGACTATTTTTATAATGACCAAGCATGATGGTAACAGGTGGCTCACAGTTAAACTGGAACAGGCCTTGGCAGGCCTCCAAGAAATAGCCCATTGACCTGAGCTTCTGTGAAATTGCTGTAATGCAGCCAGACGTTGTTGGTATGACAGTGTGGAGCCTTGGCTCTCTGGGACTTATTTGGAATTGGCTGCGTTCATGTCACTCCCACCACTTCAGGTAAGACTGCTAAAAGCAGCAGCAGTGGAGATGACCATTCCTTGCTGACTGCTGCTTCTCCTCACAGGGCAATTACAACCGATGGGCCACGTGAGTGAAGGGTGTAGGGGCACAGCCCAGCTGCTAAAAATAACAATGCGTGGAGAGGGCAATTCCTTGCCGTCGGCTGCTTCTTCTCTTCCATATGGATGGGACCCAGCTTTTCTATCTTATGTTTGCTGCCTGGTACTAAAATTACTTCAGATATCTAGGTGAAATGCCAAAGAGGTTACCCTAATTTCAATTAGTGGGTGAACTTATCCATATCTTCTTCTTTATTGTTAAACTCAACAGGCACATCCCTACTTTTCTTTTCTTTTAATTTGAGCACTCCAGTGACTGTTCAAGACACTAGCTTTTTTCTTTTTGTTAGTTAAGTAAGTCTATAATTGCAGCCGATTCCTAATACACAAGTTTTTGTAGCTCATAAAGCAAATCAATCATCAATTGTAACAATGCTCTTCACTTGCCACATGCTTCTTGCTTGTGTTGTTCGTAATATTTTTAAAACCGTGTTTTTATTGAAAAGGAAAATATTTTCATACAGTTTTTACAACAGAGAAAAATAATAGCATAAAAAATGTAAAAACTGAAAGAAAGAATGATACAGAGTCAGTATATCATAATGGGACTTAAGTTATTTGCATTGCAAGCATGTTGGACCAGAATGACAAATGCATCTCAGGAAAACCTTTTACCAAATATTCATTGTTTACAGATGATACAAATTGATACCAATCATCCACTTAAGAGTACAAATCATCTCACTTATTATGGGAAAGAATGTGTTTTGTTTATTAAAGCCAAGGCCATATTTGTCTTTACCATTGTTCTGCTCCAATGACTTACGAAACATTCATTGGCATACTATTTCTAATCTTGGAGCTTGCAAGAGAAAGAAAGACAGGAAGATCGTTGTGCTCAGTATTCTCAAGTTCCTCTCTACAAATATTTAATAGTGCTAATTTAACTGCAGGTAGAATTCAACAGTGCTTAATTTTATTTATTTCATTAAACATTCGCCTCCAGAACCCAATGATAATGCCATATTCCCACCACATATGAACGTAGGTTCTATTCTTCCACCAACCCTGCAACATTTTGGAATATTTATTATTATAAATATGGGAAAGTTTTCATGCATAAATGTATCAACAATGGATTACTTTTATTTACAGTTTTCCCTAATCTTGGGCCCCAAAGTATTGTTGGACTACAGTTCCCATTACCAGCATGGCTATGTTGGGATTATACATTTGAGAACCTGAGGTGGGGAAAGGTTGCTTTACTGAAGTCTGTCGACCGAATTTTTTTTAAAAAATGCTGATGATCACAGCTGTATATATAGAATTCCAAAGGAGGCCTAACATCTGTCTGGCTGTGACCAAAGAGAAATACTGATTTCAAGAAGAGGGATGTTTGAGCCAGTCCCTACCATGCTTCCTGTCCTATTACTAGGAGGAACAGCAGCATTTTGGTGGGTTGGGGGTTAGATCACATTAGTGTCTCTGTGTACAGGTTTATCCAGTTATGACAGGTATGAAACAGAACAGTCTTTGTTAAGATATGTGAATTGATCTCAAATGGACATCCTGTGTATTTATCATGTAAAGCCTTCTTTTAACTTTTCATTGCTGAATTTTCTAATGTCCTTTGTCTGCTACAGCTATTATGTTGCTGCTCGTCACAAAAAAGCTCTGTCATTATAGACCAGGACAAATAAAAAAGTGGTGTTTATTAAAATCATTAATAAACAATAAGCATATAAATAAATATATAGAAGTGAAGGTGAACATGTCTTACTACAAAACTACTCAGGTTTATTAAATCAATCCTTATATATAGCAAAAAGCTTGGAATCAATTTACAAATACATCTCTAGGTATTTATCTTACTTATGTGTTAGGAATTCATAATATAGCTGACATGGCACCCTACAGTATTCATATTAAATACTACAGATACAATTTCCTGGGCATGTTAAACAGCCAGGCTCCTCTTCAGCAACATGGAGATGATGGATTTTCTCACTCTTCCAAATAAAGATACAGTGGAGCAGGCTTTTCAGGGAACAAGGTATAACTCCACATCAAAAGGCCATCTTCTTATTGAAGTCTCTGTATCTGAATACATATGGGTTTGCTGAAAATAGTGAAGGACCAGCTCAAAGAATGACTTGCCCAGTGAGACAGAATATTATAGCTCAGGACCCTGCAAAGCATCCATCTCGGTAGTCTTGCAGATCAGGTATAAGCAAGAACTGGTAGTTGTAGTAACAGCCATCTAGCAAGTGAACCCTATGGATCTAAACATCAAGACAAAGACCCCCTCTAGATGGATTCCGTTTGACGCCTGTTCCTCCGATTATGTGCATCTTCTCGGAAGTGCTTTATCGTAAATCCTTGTATGCAGGAGGTAATTGAGCACTCAACAGGTGACCTTACCGGTTGTTTCAAATGTGCTTTACAAGTAGTTAATGCGGAGAATCGCTTGTTCACATAGGCAAAATGCGCTTTAACGGCCGGAGGAAAATAAAACTCGCTATTTAACGCGCATTCGATAATGCGCATAATCGGAGAGGAAACGCGCCTCTACGCCCGATTTGCGCTCTGTTCTTGTAGAGGTAAAAATTTTAATGCGCCTTGAAAGAGCTTTAAATGCCTCTTGTAGAGGCAGCCAAAGCTGAGAACCTACACACTCTATAGCTAGCCAGATTGTTGTGCTATGAATGTGGCTTAAGTGGATCCATACATTCATTGCTCATCACATGCTGAAGCAAGCATATGCTTCCCTCTGCCTTTTGACTCTCATCTCAAGCCCTTTAAACATAACACCCCAAAGCTCTTCAAAATGAGTTGGGTGGTGGTATGGCTATGCACTCAGTGTTTGCTACAGTGGCAACCAATTGCTTGCTTCAGCATGTGCTGAATGTAGCAGTCACAGTGAGTCAATCTGATTGGTGTCAATTGGCATATGTTACAAGGAAACACCTAATTCATCTTAGTATCTGCTTTTCTGAAAACTAGTATGTGAAGAACACGGTATTCTAGAACACTGAACTATCAATTGCTACTCCCTGCAGTAGTCCTGTGGCTAACTGGACTATTTTGAACTTTAGAGGATAACATTTTCTGTTTCAGTGTGTGAGGGAATGATGAGGATGTCAAAGCATTAAAGTGGCAGAGAAATGGTTCCTATTTCAGTCTCTCTTTTTGGTTATGTTACAGAGTTGACCTTTGGAATGCAAGCAACTTGAAGTTTGGAGATGAGTTTCTAGGAGAACTAAGGCTACCTTTGAAATTTCTCCGACAGTCCAGCTCTTACGAAGCATGGTACTTAAATTGTATAAAAGACCCTATTCTTTACTTAGAATCATTTATTGCTTCTCACCGTAATGATTTTTATCTGATTATTATTTTTTACAAATCTTGTCCCAGCTATCCAATTTGTTGTTATCACGTGATGTTATCTCTTTATCCCTCTGAAAAACTAAGACTTTGGGTCTAGGGAAGAAACTCCTATGAATAGATGCCCTTATGAAATCTAGATGTAGCTTGAGATGTCCTTCGTATTTTTCTTCCTTTTGTTAGGTATTTCCTGCAGCCCAGAGATAATGGCAACAAGTCGCTGAAACCTGATGACTTGGGATCCTTGAGATTAAATGTTGTTTACACAGAAGACCATGTTTTTCCTTCGGACTATTACAGCCCACTTAGAGATCTCTTATTAAAGTCCCCGGATGTTGAGGTAATTTGCTTGTTATGTTAGGTTCAGCCCTAAGTCTGCATTAACATTTGACAACAAAGTAGACCATTTGCCCCCACCCCCGAAAAGCACAAGCTCCCACCAAACACTGTTAACTACAGTAAGCAAATTGGAAATCAGTTGCTGGAATTAGGCATGTGTGACACTGGGAATTCCATTCCGTTTCAGCCCAATGGGGTTCTGCAGCATTTCTGTTTCAGTAAATGACAGTGGACTGTAGCAGATTGTGGGGTTTTTTTTGTAATTTGCACAAATTGTAAATTGTGCAATTTGGGGTGGGAATTTTGACATTTCTGCAGAGCCATATTCCGTACTTGTCAGAGAACTTATCGATTCTCCCCCCGGTCCCCCAATACACACCACCATCCCTTCATTCAGGAAGTGCCCAAGTGGAGGATGAAGGTGACAAATTCTTTAACAAGTATGGCTCTGCTGGAATAAATGAAGCAGTGGGTGGAGAAGATGAAGCTGACAAGGATATTTATAGGAGGGGAATATTCCTCTGTGGAGGCTACATATTGGACAGGCAGACTTGCAATCATTCACACTTACGCAAGATCGCCATTTATTTATTTATTTATTTTTAAATGAGACCATCTGCACAAATTTCAGGATCTACTTCCACCTCCCCAAAAAAGAATTTGGCAAATTGTTGCCATTAAAAAAATATGGAATCCACATATTGGCTCAATTTGCTACAGATCAAGTTGACACCAGTGAGTAGGAGATGGAAAGAAATCCACAAGGCTAAACCAGAAAAATCCGTCATGTTTTCACCCCACAAATGGGGTTCTCATATATCTCTTGCTAGAATATGCATTTTATCCCTGTAGAGCCTTATTTCCCTAGAGCAAATTTCCCCCTTAGTGACAGCTATATAGATTATTAACAACAGCTAATTAGGGTTTTCATGAAACTAATATCTAAAATGCAGTTTCAAATGGATTTGCAGCTACAGGGTTAAGGAATATCCTGGTTAGCCTTAACCACTGTTAAGTTGACTTTGGATTTTATATTAATATTTGAGAATTGTCATTGCAGTTTATGAACAAACAAATGTACTTAACCATTGGTGGTGTCATTGCAAATGAACTACATAACTATTATTAAGGACAGTATCCCTGGCTCTCTTCTCCCCTCCACCCCACTAATTTTAGTGATTTCCTCCTTTTCCTCTTAAATCTAATTTCAAAATATCTTTCTATGTAAATAGACAGCAAATGAAGGTGATGCTTGCTTTCTAGTGGGCATAAAGAGCTGTGTCTTTTTCTTGTATCCTCCCTTTTCCCATTTTTAATTAACCTACAGTAAGATTTTGGGATTTGGTTCTGATATATCCACTTTTATTTTTGTTGGAAGAAGCTGGTTTATTTTATTTTATGGATAATTACTTTGGTCACATTCCAACAATCAAATCCTAGCTTAATAAGACAGGGTATGCATAGTGTTTTAAAGCTGGCTTACAAATCCTGGTTTGTTTGGAAACAATTATCCATAGTTCTCATTCAGACATAACAAGAAGCTGTGGTTAAGTGCAGCTTCCTGGCTTGTTTGCTCACTAGCATGAAGGAAGAACCAGAGCTGCAGCAAAGGATTGGGTGTATGTCACATGTACATATCCTGATTTACTAAGCCAACATTTATTGCTTTTGTGAGGTTATCCTCGACCACTTGCTGCTGCTGTCCCTGTCTCGCCTTTACTATTTAGGCCCCACAGCGCTACAGCCCAGCAACCTGGCCTCCAGATAACTTCTTTGTTCCGCTGCCACCAGTACTTTCTCAGATACACTCACAGATCACACCAGTTGATGTAATTAACAATAATTTATTAACATAAGTAATTGCAGTTAAATAAGCTTAATGGTTTCCTCAGTTCTAATGCGTAGTGGTTACAAGTACAATACTTAGTGGTTTCTGTCAGTACGCTCTTAAACTTTAATAAACTATTTCTTATTTAATCTGTGCTATAAAATTTTATCTCAATCAAACACTCTTCTCATCTAATAATCCTGCTTCAGACTCTCTCTCTCTCTCTCTCTCTCCTCTCAATTCTCTCAAATCTCTTTCAACGACTCTCTTAAAAATCCCCCTCAAATCTCCCCCATCAACTCTCTCTGTCAGACACATATATACACTCTACTCACTCTCTAGCTCCTCCCACTCTTACACAGCCAGCTAATCCAAGCACTCTAACCAACCAGCTAATTAACACTCACCTTCCATTTGGCACACAGCCAGCCAATCCAGGCACTTCCCCACAGCCAATCACTCTATACTTACCAAGACCTATAACCACAAACAGTAAATACATTTCGCCCTAGTTATTTACTTGTTGTTGTTCTGAACTCTTTTTAATGATATAAACAAATGCATATCACAAACAATAAACTTTGTAATATATTTACAACCACAAACAGTAGAACATCACAGCTTTGCATGATGTCTGATCTAGGTCTTTGACAAAGAAGCCTGCAGCCAAAGAATTAGCTGATTAAATCAAATCAATTTGTACATTTTGATCCTTGTTGTCCCTTTAAAATTGTGAGATCGTAATACTGCAGTAACAGTAGCTTCTTTTTCGTGGTCTCTGTGCATCACACATAAGGGCTCTGCACCGGCGCCGAGCCCCAATCGGGAAACTTCCCTAGCTAGCTTAGTGCTTTTTGGCGGGAACCCCTCCCCCACCATCCATCGCGCATGCTCCGGGTCCTGCCTTACCTCAGTTCTTCTTCGACCGCGTAGCTGATCGCCTCGCGGGAGACTTCTCCGGACGATTTCGTTCGTAGCATTCTGAGGAAAGAAAAGACATTTACTCTAATTTAGCTTAGTGTTAGTGTTAGTTTTGTTGTTAGATATATTAAAAAAAAAAAAATTAGTAATAGTTTATAGATATAGTAGTTGTGTTAAGACACCCTGTCCGTTGGAGTTATGGCGCAGTCGGCGCTTTTCAAACATTGCTCCCGTTGTAGGGCAAAATTGACCCTAACCGATGGACACTCTTTGTGCCTCGTGTGTTTGGGGGAAGGGCATGTTGTAGACTCCTGCCCCCATTGCATGACCTTTTCCCGCCAAACCAGGCGGATTCGGGCTGACAGGCTACGTAGCCTGCTGTGGAGCAAGGCCTTGTCCGCGGTGGACCAGCCACGCCAACGTTCTCGTTCTCCATAATCGGTGGACTCAGAGGCAGGCCAGTCGCCATCCGGTGAGCGTAGGCGGACGCCTGTAAGTCGCTCGCAACCGGCATCTCCCTGCTCTCCCCCGCATGGGGACGCGGCAGAGGCACCTTTGCCACGACTTCTGACTAAGCCGTCCAAAAAGGCCACCCTGGCGGCTAAAAAGTCTGGCAAAAGTAAAAAATCCTCGAAGTCGAAGCAGCCGTCGGCACCAAAGCCCTCTTCGACGTCGAAGCAGCCTAAGGAACATACGGCATCGAGAGAACACCGCTCTCCAACTCTCAAACGGCCGTCGACATCGGCGTTGGAATCTTCTTCGGCACCGAAGCGATCTTCGGCATCGGCACCGAAGCGATCTTCGGCATCGGCAACATCGTCTTCGGCACCGAAGCGATCTTCGGCATCGGCAACGCCGTCGACGTCGAGACACCCATCGACTTCGAAGGACCAGCCACGAAAGCCGGCATCGGTATCGAGTCGAAGATCGACGTCGTCGACACCACGTTGTCCTGATCCGTCGATACCGGCGCGCGAGCCCTCGGCGTCGTTCAGGAAACACTCGACACCGACGCCTGCCCGCCCAGCGTCCTCGCCGATCCTCTCTCAGAGATCTGCATCAATGGCACAGCGAGCTTCGTCGTTGACTCCACGGCCAGTCCTCCAAACTTTGGATATCGAAGTGTGCTCCTCGGATGTGGAGCTTGTGGATGTTCTCCCATCAGACATCTCTGTAGATCACGACGTTGATGTAAGACCTCATGAGGAGTGCCTGCGACAACCTTCACCACTTGGTGTCGTTGCATCCCCGATGTCGAGGGCCTCTAAGACAACATATCGGTCTCGATCTCGCACTAGGTCCCAGTCTCACTCTCAATCCCGACAATGGGAATCGGCTTTGGATAGGTCCAGAAGTAGATCCCGTCACCGCAGAGCCCCGCGCTACCTTTTTGATCCCTATACAGGGAAGAGAATCGGACGATCATCCTCGCAGCGCAGGCTTCAACACAGCGCCACAGCAAGGCAACAGACTGCTTCGGCACCGACGCACACCTCGACGGCACTTGTGCCAAGACCGCTCTCTCCTACCTCGGGTGATGACTATCCTTCCGACACGTCGTCTATACGGTCTCAGGCCCCGTCAGTCCCTTCTCCTCCTGAAGGGGTTGGGTCTAGTGACAGACCATCGCCATCTCTAGAATTAGGTTCTTTTTCAGACCAAATGCAAAGGATGGCACAATCTCTTGGTTTAGATATTAACCAGCCGCAAGAGGACCTAAATGATAAAATTTATGACGTTATATATGCGGAGCCAGCACCTCAGCTCACTCTGCCGTTGGTACCAACGCTCCTAAAAACTTTTAAGAGTGCGTGGGAGAATCCAGCAACAGTGGGTGCAACATCAAAACGTTTAGAAACGTTGTACAAAGTCAAGGACGTCGAGGCTCCGTTCTTGTGTAGCCATCCTAGGCCGAACTCCATTGTAGTGGAGTCATCGCAGGGACACTCCACAAAAAGCCATTCTACTCCTGTGGATAAAGAGGGTAGGAAGTTGGATACGTTTGGTCGCCGTGTGTATTCTTCAGCAACGTTAGGTTTTAAGGTAGCTAATTATCAAGCTACCATGGCGAGGTACCAGCTCTTTCTCTGGGAGAAGATTTCCACGTTAACAGATTATCTCCCAGACGACCAACGTGAGCTGGCCAGGGTTTTCCAGGCTGAAGCAACCAGACTATCTAGGCAGCAGCTGACCACGGCGAACCACCAGACAGATTGCGCGGCAAAGGCCCTAGCAGGGGCAATTGCGCTACGTCGCCATGCATGGTTGCGCTCCTCCACACTACCAGCCGAAACAAAAGCTCGGATCGAGGATCTCCCATTCGACGGTGAGGGTCTGTTTCATTCGTCGACTGATAATACTATGGATGTCATCCATAAGTCGAAGGTGACGGCTCGTAAGATGAGCACACCCGCACAACAGGTGCAGCAGCAGCCTCGTTCGCACCGTTGGTACCGGTCTTTCCAGTACCAACCTCGCCGACAGCAGGAACGCACCCAGCGTTTTCAATCACAGCAGCCGCAGTCTTCCTTTCAAGCCAGAAAACCTGGCAACAGATATACCAAGGCACGCCGACAGGACCAGCCGTCAAAACGGCGTCTTTGACTCCATTCCGATAACTTTACCACAACATCGAACAACCAGGCTCCAACCCTTCCTGCACCGCTGGCAATCAATAACATCAGACAAGTGGGTGCTCTCAACAATTTTCGAAGGCTACCTCATAGAGTTTCAGGCCTATCCATCTCTGGGCACTGTGAGGACCACTCCACCGTCTCCCACTCTGTTACAGGAAACAACAACCCTGTTACAGAAGAAGGCAATCGTCCGCGTTCCCTCGCGGTTTTTAAAAGCGGGTTTTTACTCGCACTACTTCACGGTTCCAAAGAAAGACGGCGGCCTTCGCCCTATAATGGACCTCAGACACTTAAACAAATTTATAAAGCCAAAGAAATTTCGCATGATTACGTTAGCCCAGATCCTGCCGCTGCTCAAGCGAAACCGATGGTTCACTTTAGTGGATCTCAAAGACGCTTATTTTCACATCCCAATACACACAACTCATCGCAAATATCTGAGATTCATTATAGGAAAAAAGGCGTATCAGTTTTCAGTCCTTCCCTTTGGCCTCCGGACTGCACCAAGGGTTTTTACCAAGTGTATGGCCGTAGTGTGTGCCCATCTCAGATCACAAAATGTCGAGCTCTATCCTTACCTCGACGATTGGTTGATCGTTTCTCCAAACCGGTCGCAAGCTCTCTCCGACGTCCGCCTCGTCACTTCTTGTCTTGCCAGTCTGGGCCTAGAAATAAACAGAGAAAAGTCCATTTTTCATCCCACACAGACGATTCAGTTTATAGGGGTACTTTTGAACTCGACTGTGGGGCGAGCGTATCTACCAACCGAGCGCGTTCGAACCGTGGTGTCTCTTGCTTCGTGGCTTCAACAGAACTCACGTGCGACAGCGTTCACAGTGCTTCGCATGCTGGGCTTCATGGCTTCTGCGGTATTCGTTGTCCGCTGGGCCCGCCTCCACATGCGCCCGCTACAGCAGGTGCTTCTCCAGCGCTACCGTCCTTATCTAAATCCGAGAAAAATCATACTTACCATCCCGTCGGCTGTCCTCCCTTCTCTCCGTTGGTGGGCGTCCACAGCGCATCTGGCTCGCGGCATGTCCTTTCACCACAAAGGTCCCACTCGAATAGTCACTACAGATGCTTCTTTGGAAGGGTGGGGAGCACACTACAACGACCTACAAATTCAAGGAAGATGGTCGTTGTCAGAGTCCCGACTCCATATCAATCTTCTGGAATTTCTCGCCGTAAAGCGAGCACTACACGCTTTCTTGCCACACCTTCAAGGGCACCATGTTCGCATCCTGTCGGACAACACCACTGTGGTGTGGTACATCAACAAAGAAGGCGGGACAAGATCTCTTCGCATTCTGCGTTTGGCACTCGACATTCTTCATTGGGCCATTTGCAGGGACATCTGTCTGTCCGCGCTTCACATTGCGGGGATGGACAATGCGAAGGCAGACGCACTCAGTCGGGAATTCACCGACACCCACGAGTGGGAGTTGTCCCAAGAAGTGCTGAAGTACCTGTTTACGATGTGGGGCACGCCGTCGATAGACCTGTTTGCGACTTCTGCAAATGCCATTTGCCAGGACTATTGTTCTCGGGCGGGGATTGGACATGCATCTCTCGGAGATGCATTCCAGTGGGACTGGTCCAACGGCTTCCTATATATGTTCCCCCCTTTTCCGCTGATTGCGAAAACGGTGGCCAGGGCCAGCAGATGCTCTTTGAACGCGATACTGGTGACCCCTTGGTGGCCGAGACAACACTGGTTCACCACCCTCTATCGTCTGTCGCAGCAGCAATGGTGGCGTCTGCCCAGGATATCGCACCTGCTGTCCAAGAACGCAGGAGCTATCCTGCACCCGGACCTCACAGCGTGGCGGATCCAACCAGTTGGCAGTCGCTAGATATGCCATCAGCTCTACGTTCCATATTCGAAGCCTCCATTAAATCGTCTACGCGGGCTTCTTACACTAGAAAATGGAACCGCTTTTTGAAGTTTGCAAACGACAAAGGTTTTCCAGCTCACGATGGCCCCGTGTCGGGGGTCATCGATTTTTTGTATTCTCTTCATGCAGGAGGCTTAAAGCCCTCCTCTATCAAAGTCTACTTAGCGGCCATTTCAGGGCAACACGCTAAGATGGATGGCTATACAGCTTTTACACACCCGGTGGCAAAAACTTTTATGAAGGGATTACGCCACATGTTCCCGCCAGTGCGCCAGATTGTTCCTCAATGGAGCTTATCGGTAGTCTTAACGGCGTTAACGTCAAAACCATTTGAACCGTTAGCTACAATTGATCTCCGGTTGCTAACGTTTAAAGCCATATTCTTGGTAGCTATAACATCCGCTAGACGCGCCTCAGAACTAGCGGCGCTGATGGTGGGGCCTCCTTATACTCAGTTTTTTCGGGACAGGGTTGTGTTACGTCCTGGTCCCTCGTTTGTCCCTAAAGTTTCTTCCATGTTCCACATTAACCAAGATATAGTTCTTCCAACTTTTTTTGAGGCGTCTACAGACCCCCTTTCTACAGCTTTGCACGCCCTGGATGTTCGACGTACGTTAGCTTTCTATAAAAAGAGAACAGAACCTATTTGTAAATCGGATAAGCTGTTTATTTGTTACGGTGGAAAGACGAAGGGGTTGGCAGTTTCCTCCCAACGTCTGGCCCATTGGATTGTGGACACTATTGTCCTGGCCTATCAAGTTCTTGGCAAACAGCCCCCAACTTCGTTCACAGCTCATTCGACAAGGGGGCAAGCGACATCGTCGGCCCTGATCCATGGTTCATCAGTTCCGGATATTTGCAGGGCAGCGACGTGGTCAAGTGCCTCAACCTTTGTGAAGCACTACAGGCTGGACGTTAGAGCGGCAAGGGACGCTTCGTTCGGCCGAGCAGTACTGTCTTCCATCTGTCAGTGACTCACCAGCGTGCATCCCCTCCTCCGGTAAGTTTGGCTGATTACTCGCCCATATGTGTGATGCACAGAGACCACGAAGAAGAAATGCAGGTTGCTTACCTGTAACTGTAGTTCTTCGAGTGGTCATCTGTGCATTCACACAACCCGCCCACCATCCCCTCGTTGCAACGCTATGGTGTATGCAGGAGGACTACAGCGCATGTGCCTCCTATTTATTTACCTGGTGCGAGGCCATAACGCGGTCTCAGGGAACTGAGGTAAGGCGGGACCCGGAGCATGCGCGATGGATGGTGGGGGAGGGGTTCCCGCCAAAAAGCACTAAGCTAGCTAGGGAAGTTTCCCGATTGGGGCTCGGCGCCGGCGCAGAGCCCATATGTGTGAATGCACAGATGACCACTCGAAGAACTACAGTTACAGGTAAGCAACCTGCATATCTGCAACTGGCAGAATTCCTGTCAGTGTCTAGACTTTAGATCTGGCAGCCACTTCCTTTAGCCACCCTGACTAAGGCCTCCTTAGCACTCTTGTCGCTCTTCCGTGCTACAATACAACCTCTTGTGAGATTGTGCTTTGAAGTTTCCTCAGAGTCTCCTCTTGCCTCAACTTCTTGTATCTCCTGGTCTTTCTATCAAGCCACTACCCTTCCTTCAACGTTCTCTTTTACATTCAATTTCCAGGTCTTCACTATTCCTTTAGCCTCCTTGCCTCTCAGCCTGCAGGCCTTTAGTTTCCCTACATCCTAGGTCCTCTTTCCAGTTGTCAGTTTGCCCCTTCATGAGGCTTTATTCACAGCCAGAGGTAACTTTCCCTTCCCTCACAGAAGTACACAGTTTAGTTTTCCAAACAACATTCCATGCCATTACACTAGCTCAGACATCAGTGTCAGAGGTTTCACCACCGCAAGTGCAATCCAAGATAAATAAAATTGTTGTTTTGAATAAAGTCCTAAAATGGGTGGCTTAATTGTTTAAGAAAAGTGGTTTCAATGTATGTACTTGAAATATATGTACTTTCTGAACTAAAAATTCTACTTCTAAAAAGCATCTGGAATATTTATTGAAATTAAGTGAAGGACAATATAAAACCAAGCTGATTTGCAATAGTTTTCATATTACTGCCCTCTTGTGATTAAAACATACAACCGATCCTCAATAAATGCCTCATTGGCATCCATGTAAGGAAGTATTGTTACAAATATTAGGAATCTGGCATGAATTAATAAAAAGTGTGTTAACTCCT
Organism: Anniella stebbinsi; assembly: GCA_029215795.1. Lineage (NCBI taxonomy): Eukaryota > Metazoa > Chordata > Lepidosauria > Squamata > Anniellidae > Anniella > Anniella stebbinsi. The sequence continues at coordinate 142,621,401 of JARDYH010000001.1, forward strand.
TAGAGAGACACATCTTTAAAAGCTTTTGTTTCTCCCTGTGTTTAGCCTGTTTCCGCATCTACTGCCCACGTGCTGGGTGAAGTCTGCAGGGAAAAGCAAGAGGCAGCCATACCTCTGGTTCGACTCTTCTTACACTATGGCAAAATTGTGCCTTTCATTAGTGCAATTGCAAATGCTGAAGTAAAAAGGACTCAGTAAGTACAGCAGTACATTTATATCAAAGTGTTTCAGACCAAATGGCAAGTGATGACTTTGGGAGTTCCACATGACAGGAAAAATTGGCTTTTGATTTCCAGGATCCCTTCTTCCATAGCAAGTATTTGCAATATAAAAGAAGGCTGTGGCCCCTATTTGATACTACGCTGGGTTTCCCTAGTTTAAGAACTGAGCTGACAATTTCACAATTTTATCTGTTGACTTCTTCCCAGTAAAAACCTGATAGGAAACAGAAGGTAAATAGAAAGCATGGCAGTATGTTTTGGCCTTTATAATGCTGTTCTGAAGTTCCTCATGAATTGCATACCAAAATCCTCTTCTGGCCAAGGCCAGGTGCAGTGTCGTAGATAGAGTGGCTGGCCTTGGATTTGGATGGGAGAGACCTAGGTTCAAATTCCCACTTCACCAGGAAACTCACGAAGTGTCCATAGTATCCTGCCTCACGTGATTATTATGAAAATAAAATGGGATAACCTTGGAGAAAGGGGAGGATACAAATGTGCTAGACAGAGCCGCAAGGTAGAACCAACCCCTGCACTGCTAATTCCTGTGATCAGTGGTACTGCTACACAGCTGTGTATCTCTTTGTTCTGCAGGCAGATACAGGTCTGCACCACCCATTTGTCATCTTCTGCCATTCCACAGCCACATTTGTTCCTGACACCATTAACTGTGGCTCTGTAACCTTGCATGGGCCAGGAATCTCTCTCTTTGGGATAAGTCTCCTCTCACACCTACATTTGTAGGATGAGGGTGCTATGCTTTGTTGAGCAGGCCAGCTGCTCTGTGCTTTCTTTCCAGCTTCCCTCGCATCCTTTCCTGGCCAGCCATTCCAGGTCAAAAGAAAACTTACGTATACTCACTTAAAACTAGTATGTATGCATTCTCAACCTTCTCTGTTATAAGACCCGTAAAGGAAAGCTGTTTGAAATCTTTTCATTTAACAGCAACAATTGAGCTTCCTAGGAACAAAAATGTGCCTTGCAAACTGTGCGATCCCCTTCCTTTGTTACCGGCTAAAGTTGTTGACTGTCATTTGACAGTTTTAAGATGGTGGACAATACCTTTAATGGGCGCCTCATGGTTAAAGAAGTTGCTGTATGTCTGTTCACCTGCAGCTCCAACTGTATCATGTATTTTATCATGTTAGTGGTTTATCACAAGAAGGCTAAATCATAGAAAATTATTTGCTTTCAGAGATCCAAACACCATTTTCAGAGGAAACTCATTAACTTCCAAATGCATTGATGAAACCATGAAATTGGCAGGGATGCATTACCTTCAGGTTACACTAAAGCCAATTATTGATGAGGTGAGACTACCTTCAAAACTTTCATATGTTTTAAGAGCAGAATGTGCCATCTTTTTTTATTTTAAGGATTCTTGACAAACTAATGCACAAGGGGCGAGAAATTATGAAAAAACAACATGTAGCGTTTGCTTATCCAGTGAGTCATCCATGTTTGTTGGATGCCATCCATTTATATGAAATGGTGTGTTCTGGGGTAGCCATAGACATAAGTCCCATGTTACAAAAGCAAGCATTTTCATCCTGGAAAAGCATCCAATGTATAAACAAAAGAAACAACTCATTTAAATGTGTGATTAATTTTAGATGCACGCACATGTTTTTGTTGACAGTGTGGCAGTGTTTCATTATCGCTGTGGTGCAGTTAGCATGTCCTTTTCCCAGTGCCACAAATAAGCAGACCACAAATTTGCTTTCATTGATTCAGCACTTTCTTAACTGATCTCTTAATGTCATGGCTCACTAATAGTCTTTACTTTTTCTTTAAAATGGTTTTGCAACACTACCCTTTTGTTCTCCTTTCCTTAAACAAAAGGGAGGTAGAAGATGTTTACTTAAATGATTAATTCCTTTTCAGCACTGGAAAAATACATACGCATTTTTCACTAAGGTCCAGTGCAGATGTACAGCTGGCTCCATGCAAGCCGTTATTTTCAAATTGGGAGACAGACGGTTCTCCCTCTAACCTGAATTTTCCTCTCTCTTTGGGTATCCTAAATGATTTAGTGTTACTTCTGTAATGTCAGTAAACATGGTTAATGCTAAAGTTCCCATGTTAACCAGCATTTGAAAACAAGGTCTGAAGTGGGTCTGTAAACCCTTTGTTAAAAGGAAACTATTGTCCGTGCATTTGTGTTACTAAGTCACAATTAAAGGTAATAGAATTGAGGAGGGAAGTTGCTTTCCTGGGTCTTGTTCCTATTTGAAAATCCACGTTTCCCCCCCCTAGAGAGCGAGTGTTATGTCTTCAATAGAATAAGAGGAATTCCTCGTATTTTGCCCAAAGAAAACTGGACCTGTTTTATTGGAATTAGTTAATTCTATGCGCAATTACAACAGGGCAAATCCCACCTGACGATAATCCACTTCTTTATTATTATTTTTTCCTTTTTTTTCTTTTTTTTAAAGATCTGCCAACTCCATAAATCTTGTGAAATTGATCCCGTGAAGTTGAAAGATGCCGAAAACTTGGAAAATAACAGGGTAGGCAGTTCATTTTGTAGCTGAAAATCAGGTTTCTACTTACTGCAACTATTACTGTTTAACATTTATTTAGTACCAGTTAGGTGCTAGATCTGCACACACATTTTTTGGCAGCTGGAGCAATTGGCCATGGATAAATTTGCTACTGTGCATTCATGGACTGTGTGATACCTATACCAGTTTCCAGACGTTTTCTGTCCTGATGTTACAGGTTACCATATAGATAAGGCAGCCTTCCCCAATCTGGTGCCTTTGAGAAATTTTGGACTACAACTCCCACCATTCCTGACTATTGGTCATACTGACTGGGACTGATGGGTGTTGATGTTGAACCCCCAGGTTGGGAATGGCTGCAATAAGGTCTGTTTCATATTTTGCTAAATTCCTACACACACAACCCCCCTGCTAATTCTGATGTTATATTATCTCTATGTGGATTTTATCTTTGCACATCAACATTGGAAAGCTGCATTTTTGGTGTGGCTTCCCAAAACCTGGGGTGGGGGGAAGAACCATACACATGTGCAAGATTGATACACATTGCAATCTATGTTTGGGTTTCATGTAAATTCCTTTAAATTGACTTTAAATTAGAAGTGTTTGCAAATGCCTGATTTCAGCAGTAGTTTATAGTAAATATCCAGTCCATATGTGCCATAAGCAAGGCATACAGCACATTTTAGAGGAAGAGGGACAAGAATAAAGTATACAGTAAGGAATAACTGGCAGCGCTATACAGAAAAGAGGTTAGTTCAGAAACAGCTTCATTGAGAAAAATGAGTTATGCACTTTTATTAAAGACACAGTTCATTTTCTGAACACAAGAACTTGAGTAGCAAAATCTCATTCATTTTGTTTCCATGTAAAATATGGCAACATTGAAGAAATGTAATTTAAATTGATCAAAGAGGAAAAAGCTTCTTGACAAATACATTTATTTAACATAACTCCATGATGAGGTATTGAATGTACTCCCAGAGGCTCTATAGCTCGATTTTCCAAAGCAAATGCTGGAATGTGTAGATTACTGCAATGCACTCTACATGGGGCTGCCTTTGAAGACGGTTCGGAAGCTGCATTTGCCAGATTGATAACAGGGACAAGATGGTCTAATCATATAGTACCAATCCTGGCCCACTTGCACTGGCTGCCTGCGTATTTCCGTTCCCAATTCAAGGTGCTGTTTTGACTTATAAAGCTTTACACAGCTCAGGATGACAGTACCTGATGGAATGCCTCTCCCAGCATGAGCTGACCCGTATACTATACCATGCATTCAAGGCCTTCCTCCGGAAGCCTCCTCCAAGGGAGGCTTAGAGGATGGCAACAAAGGGGAGGGCCTTCTTGATGGTGACCCCCCTATTTATGGAATGTTCTCCTCGACGAGGCCTGCCTGGCACCAACATTGTCATCAAGTTAAAACTACACTTTGGCAGCAAATAATTAGTATTTTTGATCAATTGTCTCTGGCTGATGTTTTTTAAATTGTCTTAGATATATATTGTTTTCCATTCTATCTAGGGTGACCAGATAAAATCCAGGTCAGGGCTCATGTAACTTTAACAGTTGTAGAGAAAAGGGAATTTCAGCCAGTGTCATTTGTATGCAATTAGTTCCTGGTGAAATTCCCTCTTCATCACAACAGTTAAAGGTGCAGGGGCCCTGCCTTCTTTTGTATATGGTCACTCTAGTATAGTGCCTGCACCTTTAACTGTTGTGATGAAAAGGGAATTTCACCGGGAACTAATTGCATACAAATGACACTGGCTGAGATTCCCTTTTCTCTACAACTGTTAAAGTTACATGAGCCCTGACCTGGATTTTATCTGGTCACCCTAATTCTATCTGCTTTATGTCTTTATTTTTTTTTTTGTTGATTAATATTTTTATTAATTTTTCCAACAAACACATACACAAATAAACAATAATGTAACATACAATAACATAAAACCAATTCCCCCCTCAACTACCCCCCGTGCTCCCCCCCCCTTCCGAGACCGTCTCATTATCCTTCATCCTCTTTCCAAAATTTTAATGATTCTTTTGAAGGCAATTGTCCCTTCCCCGATCTTAAAACGTAATTCAAAAGGGGCGTCCATATTTCCCCAAAATCACTCTTCCTGGACATTCCCCTCTTTATTTTCATTTTACACGTCAACATATCATTCAAAGCTAAATCCCAAATTTCTTTATACCACTCTTCTATTGTATAACTTCGTTGCCCTTTCCAATTTTTAGCAATCAGTATTCTAACTGGTGCCAGGAGGTTGTTTACCAATTCTTTATTTATTATATTCTTATTCCTACTGTCCCATGTTGCTAGTAGAGCTAGCTTCGGGTTTAATTCCAACCTACTTCCAATTATATCACTTATTTCTTTACCAACCCTTACCCAAAATTTTTGTACTTGTTCACAGCTCCACCACATATGAAAATATGTCCCAACCTCCTGACACCCCCTCCAACAATTCTTGGGCAATTTTTTATCAATCTGGTGAAATCTAACAGGTGTTAAATACCATCTCCAAACTGTCTTATAATAATTCTCCTTAATTCTAATCGACAATACCTTTAACATTCTTCCATTCCAAATCCTCCCCCAATTATCTTCATTAATTTTCCCCCTTATATCTTCTTCCCAAGCCTCTTTTATAACATTAAGTGAGTCCTGAAATTCTTCCTCTATTAATATTTTATATATCTCACTAGTGAGTCCTTTCTTAGCTCTAGCTTCTTCTTTATCCCACGATTGTTCGATTAAATCTTCAAATCTAGTATTGTTTCTACATTCCTTATTCTTTGTGGTCCAATCCTGTGTCCATTTTAACAGTTGCAAACACTTGAACCACGCTAGCTTTTGTCCTTTAAATAAGTTTTTAATATGCTCACTATCCTTCATCTTTTCCATCCAATTCCTTAATTTAATAATATCTAGTTCTTTCAGACTCCCTTCTATCTCTGATTTTAATACACTTGGGAAGTTACCCACTACTACAACTGGGGCAAGCGGAGACTCCCCTGGTATCAACTTCCCTCTATACTTCTCCCAGATCATTAATATATTTTCCAACAATGGGTTGTCCAGTACTTTCAATTCTTTCTTTTGCATTTTAGTAAAAAATATATTTCGTAATTTATACTCCACCTTTACTGTTTGCGATTCTAACCATTCCATGTCTTGCTTTATGTCTTTATGAGGATAGTTTTCTACTTTATGTAATGTATTTTAATTGTTTTTAATTTTTGTGAACCACCCAGAGAATTTTGGATATGGGGCAGTATAGAAATATAATAAATGAATGAACTTACAATAATGTAGGTTTTAAAAAGGCCAATTGACTGCTACCTTATGCCCAGGATCCAAAGAACCACTTCAGATATACTCCAAGCCAAATGAACACCCAGTAGTATTTTTGGATAATATTTCTTTGTTTGGACAGCAGGTTTCCCATCTCCAAGAGAGCTCAGAGTAACCTTTCTTTACTTTCTTTCAAATATGGTTTGCCACATGGCACCAAGGCAGTCTGGGGGGCTGAGTGTTGTTCAGCAAAACACCAGTCAAAAGCCTCCTTGGATGTCTGAAATTAGATATTTAGTTCTTTAGATCCTCCTAGCCTATAATTAGTAAAGACAATGAAAACACAGTCTTCAAAATGCCCCAACAGAAGTAAAGTAGTGCTAAAAGATGGCATAGGTATCTGGTCATCATAAGATCAGCAGATATCAAGAGTCATTAAAATATAAGTTGTTGTTCAATGTTTTTAAAAGCCTGTAATTACTTTGGCATGATTGTCTTACCAGTTTTTTTCCCCTCTTAGGAAAATCTTAGGCAGTATGTTGACCGGATTTTTACAGTTATCACAAAATCTGGGGTCAGTTGTCCTACAGTAATGTGTGATATCTTTTTTTCATTGAGGGAGTCTGCTGCAATACGTTTCCAAGGTATGTTACCATGTAGAGTTGAAATTCCCAAGTCCCCCCCAAACACTGTTAAACTGAGTTGACAATTATTTCTGTCCACATAATGAATCACAATTGTACTTGCCAAAATATTTTGCTACACATTCCTGATGTATGTGAACATTTCTGTGTTGTCTGTATCCTACTTAAGATCTGCTGTGCACTGTTTGGGTACCATTCTGAGACACTTTCTGTCATGTTTCGTGGTCCCTCAGGCAAGTACACATTCTGGCAAACTGACACGGGACATCCGAATCAGTGATACTTCTTTATTGCAGGAAATCTCACAGCAAAAGTGTAATGCTTCCACGCCTCAGAAACCATATAGCTGATTGTCAGTAGCTATAGGCTCCAAGAAATTCCAGAACAGTCAAAATACAATCTGACAACCTTATTGTCAGATTGTATATCTGACATTTGCCAAACTCTGGCACCCTCTGGTTTTGTTTGAAAGCTTAGAATTCATAAATTTGCAGAAAATGACACTCGGATGAAAACCGATACTCCATTTCAATCAATAACCCTCCAACAGTATTTATTATTTATTTAAAGTATTTCTGCCCCACTCTTCAGTCAGAAAGGCTTCCAAAGCAGTAAAAAACAAGACAGTTCCTAACCTTAGGCTTACTATCTGAAAGTCATGACACAAACGGATAAAGGGATGGGAAGTGAGAAGGAAAAAAACAAACCCAGACACCAGTACTTAAAGTCACAGACCATTTCAAGTAGCCTGTTGGAATGGTTACTGCTGGGTGAGCATTGCGTGTGCCAAAGGCAGTTGATCTCTCAGCAAATTCAACAGAACAGCCCTCCTTCCATTCTCTCTCTCTGCATCAGTGAAGTGGAATGGCCACTGTCTGATGATAGTTGAGTGAAAGCCTAGAACAGGAGTGGGGGACCTCTTTCAATCCGGGTTCCAAACTCTGTTTTGGAGACGCTCTTAAGGCCATATTCCAGTGGTGGACAGGGCTGAAGGCAAAGGGTGTAGAGCCAAACATACAAAAAAAATACCAGTATATTTTAGCTTTACAGCTCTTACTGCCTATTAGCCTTAGGAGAGGCATTTCAACCTTTTCGAATGGAGGAAAAACTGCACAAAAGCTGGGAAGCAGCCAAATGATCAGTGGTTAGGGGAAAGGGAGTGGGGCCATATGGGGAACCCCAGAGGGCCAGATTTGGCCCATGGCTTGAGGTTCCCCACCCCTTACAGCCTTTCAGTCTGTTCCCAGACTTTGGAATCTATGAGTATATTTCAGAAGGGTATGGCAAGGAGTGTGGGGTTTTTTTTTATAAGTCCCTTCTTTAATATGGAGGGATAGGTCAATGTGAGGTATTCCATTTTGAAGTAGTCAGTTTCCTGTTCCAATTAGACATTCCCAGCCTCATTCTGTTTATCTTCATTTTGAAGAACTCTTGCTCCTCCTCTGGGTTTTGTTTTTTAGTTTTGGGTAGTTTGTTTCAATTTTCACCATAGAGCAGTAAATGTCACTGGTTAATAAGTGTCCAAGTCTAGAAATTCCATCCTAGCCATCACCATAGCCATTGCATGAGCTGCTGAGATCCTACAGAAGCTTAGAGGAGAGATATGGGAGGCATGAAGATGAGGAAGGCTGGGAGAGGGGGAAAAAGATACCTGAATTCAGGCTAAATTTGAGCCAGAGTTCACCGGAACTGAATCCCAAAATCTAGTGTAGAAAAGTTGAGTCAATAAAGAAAAGTGTGCCTGTGATAATGGGTTGGATCCAGACTTAGCCATACTTAGAATAAACCTATTGAAATTCATGGGACTTAAGTTAATCAAGACTGACTCAAGTACCATGGATTTCAATAGGGCTGCTCTAAGTATGACTAAGGCTGCCTCTACAAGAGAGGTTTAAAGCTCTTTCAAGGCGCTTAAAAAAATTTACCTCTACAAGAACGGAGCGCAAATCGGGCGTAGAGGCGCGTTATCTCTCAGATTATGCGCATTATCGAATGCGCGTTAAATCGCGAGTTTTATTTTGCTCCGGCCGTTAAAGCGCATTTTGACTATGTGAATAAGCGCTTATGCGCATTAACTACTTGGAAAGCACATTTTGGTCATCCGTTAATAATAATAATAATAATAATAATAATAATAATAATATTTATTTATAACCCGCCTCTCCCTACGGATCGAGGCGGGGAACACAATGCAAATACAAGCATAACAAAGTTTAAAAAATGTAAACAAGAGAAACACATCATTAAAACATTTAAAATTCCTCCGGATAGGCCTGCCAGAAGAGAACAGTCTTCATGACTCTCTTGAATTCATGAAGACTGTCAATTTGTCTAACTTCCTCCAGCAGACCATTCCATAGTCTGGGAGCCATAGAAGAGAAGGTCCTCTGGGTAACACTCGCCAGCCTAGTTATGGCTGGCTTGAGTACGTTCTTCCCAGAGGACTTAAGAGTGCGGGGCGGATTGTACGGGAGAAGGCGATCCCGTAGGTAGCCTGGGCCCAAACCATGTAGGGCTTTAAAGGTAATAACCAACACTTTATACTTTGCCCGGAAATTTTAAATTTTAAAACTGGTGTAATGTGGTCACCCCTAGGTGTACCGGTGACCAACCTGGCTGCCATATTTTGAACAAGTTGAAGTTTCCGGACTAGGCACAAAGGTAGCCCTATGTACAGCGCATTGCAGAAGTCGAGCCTCGAAGTTACCAGCGCGTGCACTACCGTCTTTAGGTCTTCCAACTCTAGGAAGGGGCACAGCTAGTGTATCTGCCGAAGCTGGTAGTAGGCACTCCTGGCCGTCGCATCAATCTGAGCTGTCATCTGGAGCGACGGATCCAGGAGTACCCCCAAGCTGCGAACACAGTCTTTCAGGGGGGGTGTAACCCCATCCAGAACTGGTTGATACACCCCCAAACCCAGGTTGGGGCCTTTGACAGCAAGCACCTCTGTCTTGTCTGGATTCAGCTTCAGTTTGTTTTTCCTCATCCAGCCCATTACCGCCTCCAAGCATTCATTCAGAGGAGACACACTATCCTTATCTGACGATGATGTCAAAGGCATAGAGAAATATATTTGGATGTCATCACTCAGCATATTGATAGCACCCTGCCCCATGCCTCCGGATGATCTCTCCCAGCGGTTTCATGTAAATGTTAAACAGCATTGGGGAAAGGATGGCACCTTGCGGTACACCACATAGCAACTCCTTTTTTGAGGAGCAGCTATCCCCAAGCATCTCCATCTGGAACCTGCCCGAGAGATAGGATCGGAACCACTGAAGCACAGTGCCCCCGATTCCCAATTCCCCCAGGCGCTCCAGAAGGATACCATGGTCGATGGTATCGAAAGCCGCTGAGAGGTCCAGGAGTACCAGCAGGGACACACTCCCCCTGTCGATACTAAGGCGTAGATCATCTACTAAAGCAACCAAAGCGGTCTCAACTCCGTATCCTGCTCTGAAGCCGGTTTGAAATGGGTCTAGAAAATCAGTGTCATCCAAGACTGCCTGGAGTTGAAAGGCAACCGCTCTCTCGATCACCTTGCCCAAAAATGGAAGATTTGATACTGGCCTGTAGTTATTAAGGTCCAGGGGATCCAGGGAGGGCTTTTTTAGAAACGGCCTTACCACCGCCTCTTTTAAACATGATGGAAAGCTGCCCTCCCTGAGAGATGCATTAATAATATGTTGTAAATGTGATCTAACTGCATCTCCTCCCTGGACGAGATGCAGTTAGATTTCCCTGGACGAGATGCAGTTAGACCTCTGCACGAGAGGCGCCTCTCGCCGCCTCTCATGCAGAGGTATTAGGTGTAAATGCGCTTCAGCGATTATGCTCATAATTGCCTAACCGGGTGCAAAAGCGAATCCTTGTAGAGGGGACCATTGTTGCCAAATGAAGAGTACCACCGAATAGCTACAGTCTGCTCAGCAATCAAACCTTTATAGAAGGAGCAGAATTAGTTGTTGGTGCTGGTGTAGTATACTGGCTAAGAGTATATGTTCCATCTCTCCCGTGAGCTCACTGAAATGCCTTCAGGAAGCCACAGACTCTCACCCTCCTTTTTTGTGGTTGTCTTGACTTTTTCTTAAGAGTGGAATTATATTTGACGGTTTATGTTCTGTTTTTAAATTACAGACGACCCAGATGTTAGGTACACAGCAGTAAGCAGCTTTATTTTTCTGAGATTCTTTGCGCCTGCAATTCTTTCTCCAAACCTCTTCCATCTTACACCACATCACCCAGTAAGTGTTGTATATTCCTAATACAATGGTATGCAGGAAGTCCATGTGTGGCCATAACTGATTGAATAAAAATAGAAGTTGTGTATGTTGATGCATATGCATGGATATTTTACTCTGAACATGTCAGGACTCACAGAAGAAACAGGCTATGAATTTAGACATTAATGTCCTGGAGCAGCTGCAAGGAAATTTCTGGGTCTTTGAATCTCCCCCACAACCTCCCAAAAAGATCAAAAGCTGTATTGGCTGATCTAGCAGATGTATAACTGTTTCCTTAGCTGTTGCTCTGAACTATAAAAGATCAAGTTAGTGAACGGTCCAGACTATTATAACAGTGTCTTGGGAAGTGGTATAGAATAGGGGAGGGTAAACATCAGGCTTGTGGGATCTACTTTTTATTTTTAATAGAACCCAGAGATCTGTGAACCAGAGCCAACTGGAAAAGACATACATTTATCCTGGCTAATACCAACTCTTCATTTTTGCTTTTTAAGCTAGTAGTGTTCCATTTAGTATTTATGTATTTATTTGTTTATTTGTTTGTTTATTTATTTATTTGATTTATACACCACTTTACCATATATTTTTTTTAAAAAACTAAGCAGTTTATATAAAATACATTAAAATAGAACATCTATAAAGGACAATTAAAACCAAGTGCGCACACTGCCATAATTAGCAAGCAAACTGGGCTTTGCATATATAGTGTGACATACTACTATACCTCTCTTGGCTCTCACATGAAATCAAAGATATCTTGCTAGATTATGTGGAAGCAAATTGAGCACACATGCAGATTTTAGAAAGCATAGAAAGCCACTTTACACTGGTCACAGATGAATCCTAGATGCACGTAAGAATTCCCAAACAGCTTCTGAAACCAATTGTATATAATTGTGGGTTCCTATCTATTTGAATAGATTTATTTTACCATGTTTAAAGTACCTAAAGTAGGGAGCCTAATAATTAGGAACATAGGAAGCTGCTTTATATTACGTCAGACCATTGGTCCATCTAGCACAGTATTGGAAACACTGACTGGCAGCAGCCCTCCAGAGTTTCAGGCAGGAAATTTTCCAGCCCTATCTGAAGATGCCGGGAATCGAACTAGGTTGCTCTGTCACTGAGCTACGGTCCCGCCACATGCATCACAATGTTTGTTTGTTCAAGAAGTGTTTTGAAACTAATAAATATGAGTTTTGGGAGGAATGGGTTGTTCTTAGAATTCCTGTACAGGAAGGATGAAATTCCAGGTATTCATCCTTCATTTGCAAATTAAGCAAGGAGGCTCGGGAGTCCTGCCACTGCAAGACGCTAGACTTGACAATCCTTAGTATCTCTTCCAACTTTAATTCTCTTGTATTCTAGGGCAGGGGCACGCTTTATTCTTTGTGTGAAATAGAAACTGAAATAGAAGTGTAGTAGTACAGCATTTGTGGTTTCCTGCACACTAACCATAATAAATGCCCCCTCCCTTTTTTTTTAGGATCCACAAACCTCAAGAACTTTGACCCTGATTTCCAAGACGATACAAACATTAGGCAGTTTATCGAAATCTAAGTCTGTAAGAATTTCCAATTCTTTTCCCCCTTCTTCTGGGTAACTTTGGCATTTCACTTCTTCATTTGATTATGATTGTTAAACACTTGGGGCACAATCCTTCCCTACATGGGCACAGCACCCATGTGCAGAAGGACCTTCAAAGGAAACAACAGAGCCTTGTGTTCTTCACATCAGCACATGTGCAGGCACTGCACCAAGCTGTTATGGGGAATGTTGAGCTTGTGAGTACATCACATATCCCCGTCCAGAATTCCTTCTCTGTTTGTTGTCACATGAGCTTCAGAGCTTGTGTTTCCTTACATGGGAAACAAGAATAGGGGTTCAGTTATTCAGGACCTAGCAAAGGTTCCTTTGGCCTAGCAAAATACATGCTGATTCACACAACCACTCTGCATTATCAGACATTTATTTCTCAGCTGGGATGCAAATTTCCTAAAAGTATTCAAATCATGTGTGGGTTTGGTATATTCAGTAATGGTGAGGCCCCCCAAAATTCCTGCCCCACACACAACGGTCGTGAATTGGACCTGACTTTGGTCATAAATTGCTTGTAGATTGCAGCCTCAGTCTCCTCTACTAAGCTATTATTGTCAGTTCAGAATGAATGGCTAATTTGAGAAAATAGATTTTGAATTGTACCAAGGCTTTAAAAGGATTTGAGGGCTTGGCATGTGAAGCAATACCTATGCAGTGTTTTTAGCGTACACTTAACAATCTAGACCAGAAGGAATCAGTTTTCCGGGCTCTTTTCAATATTGAAAAATATCTGTGAATGAATGAATCGTAATTTTTCTGGTGTCCCGATGTTTTGATCTTATGTATATATGTCATCATATTTCAAGATAAATACCTGGCGATGATTGCATTTCAGGCCAGTTTCAAAGAATCTTATATGGCTATATTTTATGACTACTTTAACGAGCAGAAATATGCAGATGCAGTAAAAAATGTAAGTAATATCAACAATATTTTATGTACTTTGTGGACTTAATAATGTACGCTGGTTCAATAAATACTTAATTACATGCATTTCTATATTCTGAATGGTCCACAAAAATGAAAATAACAATAGAGGAGGCAGAAAACATCAGAAGTAAATCTATGAGTGTGCGTTGGGGCACAGATTTCGGTTTTACTCCCTTCTGCAGGCCTCTTCAGAGTTGTATTAAGCAATATGGAAAAACAGCTATTGTAGGGTAATTATTTCAGAGTTTCAAAGGTAGGGCAGGGAAGGCATGTCAATTAGATATATATGTACTCAAAACATAGTTATTATTCCATCTCCAGAATTTGTTAGCCTATATAATAGTGGAGGTCGGTGGCACCTGTTTAAGTGGGGCAGTGAATCTGCTCTGGGTTTCAGTCAGAAATCTAAAGGAGCTGTCATTTGGGGAATAGGGTTCAGCACTTTAGATAGCACCTTTAGAGTTCTGACTGGTTCTGACAGAAACCCAGAGCAGATTCACTGCCCTACTGAAATAGGAGCCACCAGCCTACACTGGTGAGGACCATTATACTTTTAGATCCTATAGACCCACCTGCCCAAACCTGGTGCTCTTCAGATGTTTTGGACTTCAACTCCCATCAGTCAGCATGGTCAATTATCAGGAATGCTGGGAGTTGTAGCCCAAAACATCTAGAAGGTTGGGGAAGGCTGCTTTAGATGTTCTCTGACCAGTGTGGAAGCAGCTATTGGACCAGCAGCAACCACAACTGCAGGAGAACATCTAAAAGAGGTTTCATTTGGCATCAAGGTAGGAGGAGAGTTCTGTGAAGTTATGATGGGCCAATGACATGTGGACACCACAGTATCATTCAGCATAATTTAATTTGAACATGGAACTATCTTTTATTTACTCGCAAGTAGCTTTTAATATTATTTTTCTTGTCATTAAGTAGTCAATAATTAACCTTTTTAAACTCTAGCATTTCTACTTGCATTTTATCAAGTAACAATTATATGAGATCTGTACTAAATCCTTATTTCATATATATTCATTGTTTTCTCCTCTAAGTTCTTAGATTTGATTTCATCCTCTGGAAGAAGAGATCACAAGAGAATAGAGCAGCCAATACTACTAAAAGAAGGGTGAGAATATGAGGATGTTTTATTTTGGTTTTAAGGCATACAAAACAGTTCAGCATCTACTTGGAGCAAAGTAACAAGTGAGGTGCCACAAAGTTCTGTCCTGTGTCTATTATTATCTAATATACATCTAATTAAAAACTTTAGGGAGGAAAAAGAAAATACAGTTCTAAAAATGGCTGATGCTACCAAATTGGAAGGAATGGCAAATACCTTAGAGACTATGATCATAATTGAAAATGCAACCATTTGTTTTCATCAGAAATATTTCCTGAGTTATAAAACATGTATTTAAGTTTAGCCTGCTTCTAATTGTAATGAGTTTTAACAATACCCCTGTATATATTTTTGCCTGCCTCTTAAAACTTTGTTCTTCTTTAAATTACGTTGTTTTGCTTTTTAAAATAAATGTGTATGATTTTTATAAACTTCCCCTCTTACCTCTTAAATGTGACATTTTTGCATCTATCTTGCGTTTGCTTCTGTCTGATTTTTTTCTGTCTCTTCTTGCTTGGCCTGCTGTGTTAAGGACTCTTAAACTAACAGTAAAGAAAGTTGATGATAATAGTTCATGCAGGTAAGATGGTAATGGCAGTTGGCATTTAGCCACAGCTACCTGTCAAAGGTGTGCCCTCCCATCATATCAAGAGAGTGTGTTTGACTTGACTTGGGGAAAGGAAGTAAACTGCAGTTAATATCCATGCAGTGTGGCTGAAAAACGGATGGGAATGTTTTGCATTGTACTGCGCCAACAGCTACTGAACACACAGAAGGGCTTTAAACATTTGGTTACAAGTTCTTAAAACTCTATTAGAATGTTTAGAATTACGTGGAGCATATTAAATCCGGCATTAGTAGTCACCACTTCTGTCAATAGTTCTCAAAGTTAAGAGAATGGGGCTCATTAGAGAAAATTTGTTGACAAAAGCTGTAATTTTGGTTCCTTCTAGAGCAATTGTTTGTATGGTTTCTATGTGCCTTTTCTCCTCTCGCCATGGTTCAGCCTATCTCCATACCAAAGGGGAGAAGGCCAGTAATTCAGTAGACAGAGTCAGACTAGTAAATTGATATGTGATGCTTGAAATATTTGTGGTCTTGTTTTGCTATGCTGGCAGAGTCTAGGCCTCAGGCACTTAGCAAATGGCTTTTTGCCTATCTTATTCTTTTCAGAAGTGAGAAAGCAAAGAACAAAGTTCTCTACCATTCTTTTGTAAGGGCATAGATATATCTTTCAAAAAATCTCCTCAGGATAACTAGCTATCTGGTTATCCCAGATACAGTTATTAATGTTTTAGCTATTATTAAAACAACAGCAGCACAAGAACCAACAATAAAATGGCCTTGAAATATTTGAATATGCTTGCATTTCATTGGAAAGATGTGGACAATGTCAGAAAGTATGCATAAAGTGGGAGCAGAGCTACAACTATCCTAAAACATATAGGCAGAAATACCAGAGGTGGTAAGAGAAGATGTACTTTTCAGCTTTCTGCAGCAGCTTGTTTATTCTTAACATGTTAAAATTCAATTTCCTACTGTGCTCTGTTTCCTCAGCAACAGGCAACTTTCCAGTTCTGTATTCTTGAATCTCCTTTAATGCGCAGGTTTATAGATTTATTTAGATGTCCTTAAAATTGTGGTCCTTGCTAGTTCCCAGTGCTATGTCTACTGGGTCTATAGATTTAAGCCCTGAGATCTGCTCATAAGTTTCATTGCTTCACGGATCATGCCACCTCCTCCTTTGGACCTACATTCAGTATGCATGCTCTATGGGAACCTGATATATCAGAGTGTTATTGGTTTCCTTTAGAGTTCTGGGCACTCTGTTTTTACTTATAGATCTGTAAGTGACATCTTAAATTACCTGTGAGTTGCCCGTCTTTCTTATGCTTCACAAGAATCTGCTGAGATTCAGAATCGTTGTATATGGACACCAAATCCATATGTCATAAAAACGTAGGCAGGACTTCGGAAGATTGCCTCAAATTATTAATTTCCCTTTCCCTGAAGACTTATCAAAATCTGATCCTTAACATCTTCTAGAAATGCCTTAAAATATTCAGGTTTTGTCTGGGTTTTGATAGCTAAGGTTTAGCTCATCTGTGGAGCTAGGAGCCTTCATAAGGGTTTTATTTGGTCAGTGTACTAAGTACTTGACTTGAAGCATTTTGGATTATAAAAATGTTTGTGTATTATTTTTAGTCTATTATTTTAACCCCATTTCTGTTCAAGAACTAAGTGGGTGCAATCCTATGGGTTGTGCCCTCAATGCTCGTAACCCCTCAAACTCTGAGACTTAGAGAGCATCCTATGCAGGGCAGGAGGAGAGGCAGGGACAATCTTCACCTCCCTGTCCTCCTGCCCTGCATTTTTGCCATACAGGCTATTTTGCCCGTCCAACAAAAGTGTTTCAGGGGGAGGGACGCAGGCTGGAGAGGCCCTAGGATAGCATGTATCCTACCCTCCCCCCCACCAAAATGCTCCCTTCTGCCCCTCTCTGAGGTTATGTTCCCAACTTCTGAGAGGCAGCCAGTGTGGTTCTTTCTGCGCCCACTGTGGGAGGAGCTCGGATTCCCAGCTCTGAGATCAGAGTGGTGTCTCCAACCGTGCTGCTGGGAATCCGAAATATCCTATGGTCCCTCAGTTGTTGTCTAAGGACCATAGGATTGCTTCCCCCCCTTTTTTTCTTTCTTTTTCTTTTTACAATGGTGACTTACTCTGGGCATCCAACTTTAAAAAAATAAGAATTAAAATATCCTGAAATCGTTTGCAACATGTTTGAAGATTATACTGAGTATATTACAACGTTAATTTTTTTTTCTTTAAACATCCGCTCTCATTTTGTAACTCTGATTCTCTTGAAAATGTGGTACAACTTCTTACCGGATAAAAACTACCCGTGCAAGAAGTGTGTGTGTGTGTGTGTTTATAATCTTATGACCTTCTGTCAATGAAATCTACATACTCTAGAGTACATTAGTACTTGAACAGGGAAACTAGCAATACAGAGTTCAGCCAAGCATCCATTATTTGGTGACTGGGAATTCCTTTCAAAATGAATCAAATAACAAATCCATAGAGATAATAGATATTATTTGGTCTGTTATATATCTAAAATCCATAGATATTATTTATATATTCAGCCCCTATTGAGAACTGTAGAGCGGAAGCAATTCAAAAGTTCAGGAGAACAGATTACAAGGTATATGCAAGCGATATCACTTCAGAATGTATACAGGGGAAGGCTTGTTTGAAAGTTCTCCCATGTCAAAATCTTCTTTCATGTGAAAGGCTTCTAGTATAAAGCCACATTTGAAATGAGAGTGCTCTCATAAATGCAGTCCTCACATGCATGCAAGCAATCCAACATGGTGGTATGGAGGTAGGGTAGCTAGGTGTCCTACTTTACAGAGGACAGCCTTCTATTTGAATTGCTATCAAAAGTTAGCATGTAGACAGCAGGCTCACGTGTTAGCACCGAGACACCTGGCACTCTTGTCACCTGCTCACAATCTTCTTCATAATTCTGAGATGTATTGTATTTCTATGTATAATCATAATTTCTAAATGTACAGATATACACCTAAGTCAGCATATGCAAATTTTATGCAAACCTGGATCCTCTTATATCCTCTGTATTTATCATGCATTGCCACTCTTTTTTCTGACGATGCGTAAGTGGCCATCCTATATGAAGGAGTGACTTGCTAAATTCAGCTACAAGTGTTGTCTGAATCTTCCCAAAACTAGACTGAGTTACCATTTACTGGCCCAGTTTGCACATGGTGGGTTATCAAGGGCTAAATATGTGCCAAGTGTGTGTGGCCACCATTTTAAAAATGCCACCCCCCCATCGGTTAATAGTAGGGTTATGACGGAGTTGTTTAACCCTTGAATAACTCACAGTGGCTGGGGTTTGCACAATGTGGTACAAGCCCCAATCACCCTGACTGGGGGTTGCCTATTCAAAACAGTGGCTGCATGCACCCATCACACGTCGTGCCTCATCATAGGTTAAATGACCAATGATGGCCCAGCTGTGTTGTGCGAACTGGCTGACTAAACTCATTCTACTCTATGCATTCTTGTTTTTGCGTATTTCTCAGTTCTCATTTGTCTCTGAGGACACATTATCTTGCTCACTAGTAAGATTATATTTTTGTAATGCTGCTGTGGTCTTATTTGCAATAGGTTCATGATCAAAAGGGCACAAGGTAGGAAACGATTTGGTATGAAGAACTTCAAAAGGAGATGGTTTCGACTCACTAATCATGAATTTACCTATCAGAAAAGCAAAGGTACTAAAGTTTTTGCTACCTCTTTATTTAAAAATAACTTTTGTCAACACCAAAAACTTTCAGAAACAGAAAAATGCACCAAAGATTGCCCAGCTACTTAAAGATTTATGATGCAGCGTTGGAATGAAGTTGTGACAGCTTCATATTGGGTCTTCTGTACAATATAAAGGGATAATGACTCCTTTCGATATAGTATGCAATTCAGATTTTTTTTCTTTTATTATCTTAAAGGTATATGGGGTGTAAATAAAATGTACTCCTCTAAAACCTGCAAACTGGGCTTTTATTGCAATTCTATGTAGTTCCTCTGAGAGTCATGGAATCCATATTTGAGGATCAAAGCACAAGATCATAGGGTATTTTAAAGCGATCTTCTTTTTCTGCCCATTCCAGGCGATCATCCCCTTTGCAGCATTCCAATTGAAAACATTCTGGCAGTAGAAAAATTAGAAGAGGAGTCCTTCAGAATGAAAAATGTAAGCAGTTCCCCTCTCACTATTTTTATTTTTAGAAATTATATTTTGATTAATATCCATTTATAGTAAGTTCTTGTACAGAATATGCACTTCTAAACATATGCCAGTTATCATGAGAACACAGCCTTAGCTGCTCTACCCTAGCGGTGGCAACATGGATATCCCAAAATACAGCCTATTTTGATGGAATCATATAAGACTCCTTCTAACTGCAGCTTGATTCTGTTTGTTCTCCCCCAATAATAATAAAGTTCATGATATCTGAACTTTATATAATTGTTTCTTTAACTTGTGCTGTTTTATGATTACAATGTCTGTTTCCCTGGAGTAAAATTACATTATTTAGCCTTGGGAGGCAAACATTCTGCAATGTGGTGCAGGTGAGGTGCAGAATATAAATTAGATTAATCTGTTTGGTTATTTTGTATGACTGCATGGGGGGGGGGGTTGTATGGGCATTCATAGTTAATATAGAATAGTGTCTCTCTTATCTGTATGAATAAGTTACGAGTTACGCTTTTACATCTGTTCTTTTGCATCTTGTTTTACAAGATGGCTGGGGTATAAATTTCTTAAAAGATATATGTTAAAGGGGACAGGAGTGTCCCTCTAGTTAAAATGAAGTGCAAAAAAATGTATCTGCCCTTATAAACCTCACATTTTATTGCTTATGAAAATGTGGAGCTGTACATTATCTCTACATTACCTGTAGAGCTAATAACTTGAAATCTGACGTCCATAATATACTAATGACATCCATAATCTCCAATCATTCTGAGCAGCAGCTAAAAAATTAGCAAGGTTTTTCTGCCCCTTGAAAGCCTACAGCAGCAACTGCTGGCAAAGTTATGTTGGGCATGCTCAGTTTCATTCTGAAGCTAGAATGGTGCCAGTACACTCCAGTGCTTTGAATTCCACTCTTGTCAGCATTCTTACAGTAGGGGAGAGGTTGCAGCGAATTGTCAACTGAGATAAGAGTGAGGTAATTTTGAAGGCTCTCACTTGCTGAATTCTGACGACACAGTAAGCAGCTGGGGGCAGGGAACACTAGTCAGTTGTACTGACTATCGTGTCACCCGAATGCTGCCATAGTCAACTCAGCGCTGATCCTAATCCACACCACGGTTGATTATTTATTACCATATTGTGTGGGGAGTACCCCCTAGATGAACAACTGTAAAGTTGATTATTACTCTACCATTGACTATCATTTTGTCCGAATTCAGCCTATTAGTCCACTCAACGCCAGCCCCACCCACCCACAGTTGTGTAGGAATATGTTGTATGGGGAGTACCCACAAAATAACCAACTGTGAGTTGGCTACTCAACCCACCATTGACTAATGTGTTGTCCGAATTCAGCCACTGATGAAGAAAGGTAGGAAAAGGAAAAAAGCTATGCTGAAATCCTGTACAGGCTTACTCAGAAGTAAGCTGTTATGAACTTACAGGGACATAACTATTCATTTGTACACAAATGTTCATTTAATGACTTGTTTGGATTTGTTTTTTAGGTTTTTTTTATTTTTTTTCAGAACACTGTAATAATACATTTCCTTTTTAAAAAACAGGGAAATTCAACAGTCAAAAAACCTTGCCTGTTCTCAGGAAATTGGAAGCTTAGGCTGATGCCTTAACAGACATGCCCCATTATCAGTAATGATGCTATGCAATGTCACAACTTGCCTGGGTCAACACACAGGAGGAGTCCTTTAGCAATACAGTAAGGTTCAGATGCTTCATAAGACAATACAGGGCTGGACAACATGGAGCATGTTTGCTGGCCCAAGGCACTTAGTCTTCCCCATCTGAAACTGAGCCTGAAAGACCCCCAAAAAAGTGTAGGTGCATGAGGGTAAGTTGTAAGCAAGCACAATTTGTGACATTGCACAACATTATTACTGATCATGGGGCATATCTGTTAAGGCATCAGCCTAAGCTTCCAGTTTTCTGGCTTTGTGGAGCTTGAGTCAACATGAGATAGCCTCAACTCTGGTCTTCAACCAGCAGGTTTTCTGATCATTGAATATACACTGTTATGTTTATAAAGTGTAAGTAAGCACAAGAGTCGAGCTGTCTGTGCAGAAGCCTGACTTCTGGAATACATAATGTTTCTGGTGTTTTAGATTCTATAAAAGCAATGTATATATTTTCTTGTTCACATTGAGGTTTATGATTTTTTTTAATGTGATCACTGATTACTATGGTACAAAGGTGGAGGAAATGTTTTAAATAAATGGGGTAAAAAATAAAGTGCATTCCTAAACAGCATGTAATTAAAAGGTGAAGAAACTGAGATACATTTCATATTAAAATGTGCCTTTTCATATCTACCTGTCCTCATCAGCAGTTTTAAATATCAAGTGTATTATTGTACAGAGTAGGTTATGTAGTTATTATACGAAATAGGAAATACAGGAATCTTGGTCTGTCAGCCTATCATCTTTCTAGTCCCACCCTTCCTTTAAGACATACAGATGGAGACTATCTAATTTTATCCTTGCAATAACCCTATGAGGTAGTTTAGGCCAACTGGTCTAAAGTCACCCACTCGACTTCATGGCTGAACAAGGATATAAACCTAGATTTCTTTGGTGTAATTTCAGCACTCTAGCTACTATACACATTCACTCTAAAATTATTACCGTATGGTACTATTTGCTTTTACGGATTTTTAAAGAGTTCATGTCAAGGGATCCAGGATGTAAACTCAGAATTTCATGGTATGAGCTTGGGGTCTAACCCAGTGAGCTACCACTGACTAAAATATATGGCTCAATCAGGCTTCTCTCTGAAAACATTACATTTTTAGTGAACCTGTATGTTAATCATTGGTTATTCTTCTTTCGTTTCCTTTCAGATGTTCCAAGTGATTCAGCCTGAAAGAGTCTTGTACATCCAAGCAAATAACTGTGTCGAGGCCAAGGACTGGATTGATATCCTCACCAAAGTTAGCCAGTGTAACAAGAAACGTCTCACTGTCTACCACCCCTCTGCATACCTTAATGGGCATTGGCTGTGCTGTAAAGCTACAGCAGATAATACTCCTGGCTGTACTCCCTGCACTGGGTAAGGACTTTCTAGGATGTTTCCTGTTCTAAATTTTGCTTGAAGCAAGTTGATGATGAAATGTGTAGGCTGCAGATGATTAAAGATTAAGAATAGATGCTAAGTGATGAGAAGGAATGTCTATGTCAACATGCAATAAAATACCACCTAGCTGTTTTCTCAGTCTACTTTTACTTGCATCAAGTGCATATTTATGTGTTTCCCTAATGCAAGACAGTCTTGCAAGTCTTATTCTTGATAAAACACTATTACAGTCCATCAATTAGTGCATTGGTTAATCTTATAAATTTTATTGTCTGTAAATATGACCCCAATTAATTCGGAGGCAGATTTAAACTTTTAAAATTATTTTTAAATATGGTACTTACAAAAACTGCACCCAGGATACACCATCTTCAAAGAGATATTCCAGCTTCTCTTTTGCACAATAGATGCTTCTGTATCATCCAAACACAAAGAAAGTTTTTTTGTTCCGAAGTATTGGCTTATTCATATGCACATTTATGCAGATTTAATTGATTAAATTGACCATCAGTTAACAAAAATCTTCAAAAGCTAGCTATTTTCCATCTGCTTGCATGCAAACGATCCATTCTTTTAAAGTTATATTGGCAATAGAATACTCTCATACACACAAGTATGCTTCTGTTTTCAAATGCCTCTTCCTTTGAACTTTTCTGTGCCCTGGGGATGGTTCATTTATCACATTTATTAACACTATATGTTTAAAGTAGATTATACGTCTGTAACCTAAATTGTTTCATTTTGGAATCTTGTTCTTCAGTTAATCAAAATCCCTTTAAAACCACAATGGGAAAAATGTAATTGCAAAGTCTCTTAACTTTATCTAAATAATTCTGTAGGGGCCTGCCAGCAAATATACAATTAGACATAGATGGAGACAGAGAAACTGAACGCATCTATTCCTTATTCAATTTGTATATGGCTAAACTGGAAAAAATGCAAGGTGGGTATGCAAATGAATTATTCCTTTGTCTGCACAAGTCATTTTAAAAGAAAACTAAAGAATATTTTGCTTTAGAAAATCCGAAATTACATACAGAAGTCATTTCAGTTTTTCTGACTTGCTTATATAATTGACTACATGCTGTTTCTTTCTATTCTTATGAGACAGTTATATAGCTCTGCTCTCATGCATAATTGCAACTCCTGATTTTTTCTCTATCAAACGATTATTTTGATTATATATTTAACGATAAAATCCTATAACCATTGACATATATACTGTAGGTAATTTGTTCATGATAACGAAGTAGACATGGATGCTAAATAAAAGCAAATAGTAAATTAAGACGTTTGAATTGGAGTTTTGTTGCACACACTTATCTGCTTGCATCCTTTTATTTCTCATTCATTCCTTTAGGTTCTAGTAGGAATTTATTTCCAGGTTCATCAATGAAATCTGGGCAGATGGAGTATTCAATGAATGTAAAAGGAGGGAGGGAGCATCATATGACCTCTGCATTTCTTGGCATGCAAAAAAACTATTTTGGACTACAGTTTGCCAAACTTCAGATTCCGCTTCAGCATAGGGAAGGGTCAGGATATCTTAAGCTAAAATATAAATATAACTTTGTAGGATGTAAGCCAGTAGTGTCAGATAAATTTAAACTTACTCCGACCCCATGTAATTACAAACCTACGACCTCGCTTTCCATTTCTGAGCTGATCCATCTCTTTCCCCCATCTCGTTTTGAGTAAGCAGCATCCTTTGCCAGTAGACATTGTTGCTTGTACCTGACGAAGTGGAGAGTGTCCACAAAAGTTTATGTCAGGATAAATGTATTCATCTTTAAGGTGCCACAAGACTCTGTACTGTTTTTGCTGCAACAGACTAAAAGAGCTGCTCCTTTGGAAATTGTTGCTTCAGACACTTATGTACTCTAATGGACAGACTAGATGTGAAATTCATATCGAGACTGGCCTTTGAATTACTATTGTCTCTTTACTTAATAGCAGCCATGGATGAGACATGGATCTGGGTTGACCGCTCAGCATGGGGGGTAGGGGTGGAGGAAGGATCTTCCTCTTCCTTCCACCATGGTTTGTATTTTCTCTGGAGGGAAAGCTCCCATTGGCACCAATGGGAGCTTCCGTCCTGATACAAAATAGCAGCCCTGGGTTCAGATTAGGCCTACTTTGTACTCTTTTCGTCGCCAGGTGAAGACCTTTTTATTCTCCCGGTATTTTAACAGTTAAATTAACTCAATTTTAATCCTTGCTGTTTTAAATTTGTATTTTAATCTGTATTAATTCCTGCTGCTTGGTTTTATTCTGGTTGTGTTTTTATATTGTATGTTATTCTGTGTTTTTAGATTGTGCCTTGTTTTATATATTTTTAAATGATTTCATGGTTTTAATTTTTGTGAACCGCCCAGAGAGCTTCGGCTATGGGGCGGTATAAAAATGCAATAAATAAATAAATAAATAAATATGACAAGAACAGAGGGTTAAAGTCAACCCTCATTTCACAGTGCTATCCAGATCTGGGGGCTTCTGTGTCTCCTATTTAGTAAAGAAAAAAAAAGCTTGCAAGGGCCAGTCACACCATTAACATCACATCTAGTTTGGCACAACATAGATAAGCATAAAACTGTAAAAGGCAAGGTGAAGAGAAAATGAACTCTAGAGCAGTAGATAGTAGGTTTAGGTCTTTCTTCCTTGGTCTAATCTATAGCCCATGTGTGCAAAAACAGCCTTAGACTGTTTTCAGTTGCACAGTGCATTTCAGTAGTATTTTTATTTACTGAAACAAAATGTTTGTGAACCCAAACATAATTTCCCATCTGAATCTCATTTTTTAAAAAAGTGCATGCTGCCATTTATTCCCTAATATATTTTGACATTGATGGTGAGGGTCACTATCTTAGATAGCTTTAAAAGGGGATTAGATAAGTTCATGGAAGATAGAGCTCTTTCAATGGCTATGACCCATGATCCCTAAATGATATTCCCAAATTCAGATACGGTGTACCATTGAACACCAGATGCTGGAGACATACAGAGGAAGGCCATTGTCTTCATTCCCCACTTGTGGGCTTCCAGAAGCATTTGACCACCCATTGTTTAACACTGGATTTTAGACTTGATGGCCCCGTGGCCTGATCTAACAGGGCTCTTCTTATGTTCACTTTATTCTAGAGTATTACCTCTTTTTGCTGGATAGAGGTGGGTTTGTTGTTACATGGGTGTGAATTCAGCAATGATGCTTTTTAACCTATATTAGTTTTATAGATATTAGCTGCTCTTTTCCTTCGTTTTGACAGAGGCTTGTGGCAGTAAATCTGTGTACGATGGTCCAGAACAGGAAGAGTATTCAACTTTTGTCATCGATGACCCTCAGGAGACCTACAAGACACTAAAGCAAATTGTAGCAAATGTTAAAACCTTAGAGCAGGAACATGCCCAGTACAAGAGGGATAAGTTCAAGAAGACAAAATATGGGAGCCAGTAAGTATGGGTTATTCTCAAGCACTATTGAAACAGCAATTGATTCCCTGGCATTATTTTTTTCCAAAATAATACGTCTTGGTTCGTTGGTTTGTTTTCTGCAGTTTGTGACTTTGTTGCCTTGCTTGAATTGTCTGGAATTATTATTCAGGAGAAGCTGTTCTACAATGCATTTGTTCTCTGCTTGTCCATTTGGGCTTATTCTGCTTTTGAGCAGGGAATTGCATTGTACTGTTGTGTACATGTGAGTTTCCAATTTGGAATGGGGAATTATATTGTTTTGTAAATGGCAGGCCCATTAAAAAACTTTCATGGTAATCAGTTACAATTTCCTTGAGACCAAGAGGTTAACCATAAATAAGTTCTGTAGATTCACCTACTGAGCAGCTGCCTTTAGATACCTGGCCTGCTGTGAATACAGACTGCATGCACAGAAAGCGTTTCTAGAGAGTTTGATTATACATCCAATCATAGTCCCTTTGACTAAGCACTGTAGCTCTGTGGAACAGCTCATACTTTGCATTTATTTATTTATTTATTTCATTTCATTTCTGGGCTCCATCACACTTTGTGTTTATTGCACTCCCAGAGTCCATCCTTTCCAGTTTTGGTGCTGTTGACTCGCATGACGTCCCTGTCATGCACTATTCTCGCTTTTTTCCTCCGTTCTTGCGGCTTATTTTGTACCTGGGGAAGTCCATTTTATCTTGGAAGTGCGCAATGAAAACCCAACTGTAAACCAGTAAATCCACTTCTGTATTTGGGGGGGGGGGGTGTCTTGAAGGCCATTTTCAGTGACAAAAGAATAGGGCGTGCTTTTAATCGGCTAGGGCAGTTTTACAACTTACTTCCTCCTTTTCATCTTTGGACACGTTAGGAGTTGGAAGGAAGGTTTCAGTGCTCCAACTCTCTCCTTTTTTTTGGCTTCCTTCCTTGTTTTGCTGAACCCCTGTCCTTTTGGAATCGCAGAACTTCACCCTGGTGCCTATCCATCTTTACCTTTCAAACCACTCTGATCCTTCCTCATACATCCATTTCTGTCCGCTTCCATCACCCCTCCACGTGCCTTATAAATCTTCCTAGTGTTTCTCTTCCATTTTGTGTAATTATTCTTCCTCCTATATTGTCCTATATTATCCTACATTATATTATCTTATACGGCTGGAGAAAACATTTCCTGGTGCTAGTGAATTTTGTGTTCCTTTTACTACCTGAAATGTTCTTAGGCAAAGCAGATTAATACAAAATCAAGCCCACAGGATGTTTCCAAGGAGACCCAATTTGCAAGACAAAAGGTTATCCTTTCCAGTGAGTCATGACTAGTGAATTGCTAGCCCTGTCCTTGACAACAGATTAACATCTGAAAGAAGGAGTGATCTTTCTGACAGGAAGAGAACGCAATGTAACTTTGAAGTAAATCGGAGGGGGGGTACGAATTTAGTATGACTTGGATGTAAATACAGTTGGTCAATGGGATTTACTTTGGAGTAAGGGAATCAGCCATCTCTATTTTATGAACTGGAGATGCTCAGCTTCGCATGATCAAAGGAAAGGAAAAGTAATCCTTCACAAATGCAAAGAGGTGGAAGAGCGCACTGGTTGAACTATCAGCAAAATGTTTAAAGAGCATGGTAATTTTAAAAATCAAAGGATGAACTGATCTGATTCAAACTTGGCATGCTGAAAGGTCTCCTAGAGACCTATCACCATGCCAAGTTTCATCTCTTTATCTATATACATTAAGCAGATGTAAGCATTTTGGTTAATTTGCATTTTAAAAATTACTAAAAATCAAAGCATGGACCTATCCAATTCAAACTAGGCATGCGGAAAGCTCTGCTTAAGAGCTCTCAAGATCCCAAGTTTCATCTCTTTAGCTTTAAGAATTACACAGATGTAAGCATTTTTGTACATCCTACTAGGAGCTCCAATGAGTGAGGGGGGAAGGCTGCCATGTCCATCACAATGTCCATCAACAAGTACCAATGAACTGGAGGGGGAAGGAGAAGGGGAGGGTGGGATTGGGCAGGCGCAATAGCAGCGGGAGAGCAAAAAGAGAGTTCACCGGTGAAATGGAGGTTAAAAAAAACAGTGGGGGGGAATTGGTGTGATGGAGCCCTCTATACCTCCCAATAGCTGAAGCTCTCATAAAATGTTCCAGATTATATCTCCAGGCAGGGCTGGAAAAGACTCCAGTGTGAAACCTTGGAGAGCCACTGCCAGTCAATGTAGGCAGTACTGAGCTAGATGGACCAACAGTCTGACTTGGTATAAGGTAGCTTCCTAGGTTCTTATACCAAGCCAGGTAATTCCAATTTTCAGTACCATCACCTTTCACTGAATGATCAGTCTACTCAAAGATAAACGTCCTCTTCCTTCCAGCAAACTTTCTTTGTGCAGCAAAACACTTCCTGCACCTCTTGCAGACTCAGGGCTTTTCTGCAAAAGGCATTTATCAGGCACTCATCATTCCCTACTCACGGTTGTTTATGGGTTCTTTAGACAGCAACATGACTATTCAGTCTTGATTCCGTATCTAATGAGCACTTTCGGCAAGTTTTTTTAAGAGCTGGGAGAATGTGATATTTAATAGTAACAGTGAAAGAAACTGCTTTTTCACTTTTGTATTGGCATATTCCACTATACCACAGTGCTGCCTAGAAGTTATGTAGCAAAAAAAGAAAGAAATTGTACATGGAGTGCTCGGATCTCAATTTTGCGACAAAACCAAAAGTAGAAACAGCCAATTAACAGCCTTGTGTTAAAAAGCTCTCAGTGTCTTGTTTTCACCTTAAATCTTTGTTCTTGACAAATCTTCATCCACAGTATCAAGTAGTTGTTTCCAAGCCCCTGTTCTTTTGTCATCTAAAATTACCTAC
Source organism: Anniella stebbinsi (assembly GCA_029215795.1). Classification (NCBI taxonomy): domain Eukaryota; kingdom Metazoa; phylum Chordata; class Lepidosauria; order Squamata; family Anniellidae; genus Anniella; species Anniella stebbinsi. The sequence goes on from JARDYH010000001.1 coordinate 142,650,157, forward strand.
GAACTTTTTAAAATCCAAGGCTACCCAAATTACATGTCTGTTATTTACCTTCAAAACTTTCCAATATAATGGAAAGTCTTGAAGATAAATAACAGACATGTAACGCTTGCCAATTACGGAGGGAAAATAAAATACGGTGGCTTATTTTGCCTCCCTCCATATGGGGGATACATAATTAGCACAATTATCCTTGCCACGCTGGGTTATCGTGACATCTGAACCTGGTGAGGGTGGGTGGCTGGAGTGGTTTACAAACGGCCTTGAACCCATGGCTTGTTCTGGTTTTCAGGGTAGTTTGTAAACCACACCAGCAACCCTCCTTTGCCGGGTTTGGACCTCATGACAACCCATGCCAAGCAAGGGTAATTATGAGAATTAGGCAGCTTGTGACTGGCACACATGGGGAGGGAAATAAACTACTATGTCTCCATGATCGTGCGAACCCACCCTATATATATGCCAGTCTTATCCTTTGTCCTTTCTCCTCATTTTCTAGGGAACATCCCATTGGTGACAAGAGCTTCCAGAGTTACATAAGGCAGCAGTCAGAAATCTCAGCACATTCCATTTGAAGTTTGAATGAAGTTACAAGATGGTGCTGCTGAAGGGTTGAATTAAAAAAAGAAAGAAAAGAATGGAAGAGAAAAGCCACCTGTATTAGGATGTACATAACAAGTAGTTAAGCCTGCAGAGGCTTGCTATGTGTTTTCTCTCTCTCCAAGAACTTTTACAATAGTTGCTATGCACTTTATTCATCTGATGTTAACAGATGAAGGAACTCTGCCTTCTAGGCAGTTTTTGTCATATACCCGGTGTTGAATTTTCTAAAGCGTTGCTCTGGTTTCTTGGAATCTAGTGATCAGTTCAATGATCAAGGTCTGTGGACTTCATATTGACAACTTCCACAAAACTTTATATGGTTCAGAGCATTTTTCTAGATTTCTTATTATTGGTTGCTGACTACTTTTGTGCTATGCCACACAGCAATTAGGGAAGGCTTTGCAGCACTTGCTTTTAGTGGAGAGAAGCCTGTTTGGTTTTTGGCATAGTCTCCCCACACCGCAGCTTGCATTACCATAAGCAGGCTGAAGAGCAGGGTATTTCAGTTTTAACATTAGCAACGTAGTATTTGGTTAAGAGCTGGCTTTTTAAGAGAAATTCTAGTATTTAATGGTACTCCTTGATATTTTTGGGATTTAAGTTGTTTCCACCAAGGCATTCAGTCAATTTCTATTTTTGCTATAAAGTGGTGCCATAAACCTGAATAATGCAATTTAAAGCAAATAAACAAAATGTAAATAGTACAAGAATATATGGAGATTAGTCACAGAAAGGTTGGTTTGGATATTTAAATTATTGTTTTTCTCCTGTTCTAAGGGCCACTTCAAAGGCAACACATTTCCTACATTTGTAATATTTCCACGTAGGAAAAACGTGTTTGTACCATGAGCAGTTTGTCCTGTATAATGATAGTGCATGCTTCTGTTTGACTGCGTGTACATACAGTAGAAAGCAGAGGTCAACGAATAGGTGAAAATGAACTTGCTGTGTAGCACTGTAGTCCCAAATCGTTCTGAACCGCACCAGGTTCTTCCTCAGGGAAACGTAAAAAGCTAGAAACTGCTGTATTTTTCTCCTAATATCTTTTCTAGAGAGGATGACTGCTGCAAACCAGATACCAGTGCATTTCAGACAGTGAAATGGATGATAGTGAAAGAGAATCTTGCACAATGATTCTTTCTACTCGTGGTTTGTACAACCTACACAGAAGTATTATCCATGTAGGAAAATAACATTCCATATGAAGCAGGCCGAAGAGGGACAGAGCTGTAATTTAAGAGTAGCTTGTTATAATTAGGAAATAGTGCTGCCTTAACTCTGCAGGAGAAGTGTGTTTGGGGGAAGGACTTGTCATCATGATATGCATTCAGTGTCCTTGACAAAAACTTGTGAAGGCTTTTTGTACTGAATGAAGTTTAAAATTGAAATTCATGTTCTCCTGGCACTACTTGATTGTTTGGGATGAGAGCTGTGAAACAAAACTGTTTCAAGAATATTCTTTTTTCTTTTTTTTAAAAAATGCATTAACTCACAGCTGTACCTTGCTAATATGTTATGAGTGTAGATGAAGTGGAATGAGCTCTGTACCTCATAAATGCAAATAGATATTGTTAAGGAGGGGTACTGAAGAAGTGTGTGTGTGTGTGTGTGTGTGTGCGCTTGTGTGTGTGTTATATGGCTTAGACCCAGGCTACATTAGTGGCACTTAGGTTCCATTGAAATGGAAAACGTAGACATGACTATCTTAAGTCCCATGGATTTCAATTGACCTAGGTATGAGTAACAGTTTGGATCCAAATCAATATGTGTGTGTATATATCTATATATAGATATTTATACACATACGCATTATATATTATGTATTTTGCTGTTTAATTGTATGTCATAGCCTCTCTTCAAGAGTATGGTTCAGTGCATGTTGGGCTTTGATGGAAGCCTAAAGTAATGTGACAGACGTTATGGGATAAGGGGGGAGGTATTTTTGGACCATAATTAATGAGCTTTCAGCTTGATGTGAAGAGTCTGTACCACTGCATAATAGTGTTTCTGGATAAATCTTTAGTGTCCTCCAGGCGTTTGAAGCATAAAAGATTGAAAGTAAATGACTGTAATCCAGCCCCACAATGCCCAGCTTCCATAAAAAAAGCGAGGGCTTTTATACAGCCTCTATTTTTAGCGGTTACAGATTGTTGTTGTTTCTTATCGTTAGAGTATCTTAGAAGGCTACAAGATGAGAAGAAATGCCATGAACTGCCATTTGAATGCCAGTTTTTTTTTTAAAAAACCATGTATTTGTAACTTAATAGTCTTTTAATTAAATACTAATGACCTGCAATGTGTGTTCTATTTGCCAATTAAAAGAAGTGTTTTATTTCTGAAAACGTATGTGTGTATATGTTACAAGCTAAACAATACTGGGCCAAACAAAAACAACATACATGGATGCTTTCATATATTCTAGTTTTATTTTTGTAAATACCATGAGGAGGAGGAGGTGGTGGTTTAGTGAAAATACAGTCAGATGATTCTTCTCATATCCTTCCCATTTGATCCTGAAAAAAGAATACTTGTATCTTCTGTTTCCTTCCTTTTCATTTTCAAAAGCTCTTTTTCCTAATATTGCCTATTTTCAGGAATATTCCATTTCCAGATTGCATCCTGAATGGTGCACCTCATACCATTATGGATTAGGCATGAGCGTGGAAAGACTGAACCAAAACCATACAAGTGAATTCTAAAATTAAAAATCTCCAGCAGTGATAGTTGAATCAGCCAAAGATGGAAGCAGCACAATGACCTACATGCCACACAGCCCTCTATTTCCCTAGGTCCCTTCAGTGTGGCATCTATATTTCAGATGTCAGAATTTGTATCCAAAATAAGCTCCTGGTATGCTTCCCAAACAAATATAGAGGGATTTGTAAGCCAGCCTTTCAAACTGTGGAGCAGTCTTGGGTGGATGAGGCAGTTGCTTCAATCTACCTTTTGTGATGTCATAGAAGCTTCACGGCAACCCAAGTGTGAACAAATGTCACCTATTTTCAAGACAACACATTTAGGAAATACAACAACTGACAGGTCTACATTATTCTCCATGTCCAATTAACATGAAGTCCCAAAAAATGTCAAAGGCTGCAATTGTAGCACACAGGAAACGACTACAGGGCGTGACTTTTGCAACAAAACTGTCACCAGGGTCCCACCGAGTTGCAGAAACATCTGATCTTCACAAATGCAAGAGTGTCAGACTCAGTGGTCACCCACTGAAGCCTGAGCTAGCTGGCCTAATTGAGAAGACATTGCAAGAAGGTGGTAAGAAACTTAACTATCACATTTGTTTACATACCAAATTTACAAAAAGAAGAACATTTATGACGCCTCTTTGCTCCTGTTTTATTTTCTTGCTGTCTTGGTCAGCAAATAGGGTTGCCAGAGAGCCAGTATGAGAAGGGATTGGCCAGGGCCCCACTTCCCTACTCCAGTGGCCTGTTAGCAAGTTTTTTTAAAAAAAAAATCTGTCTTGACAACTATGAAGTCAGATAATATCCTTCATAGGAGCAGATCTGATCCATAGTTCATCAGTTGCCAAACCTTATTTTGCAGTAAATTAAGATAGATACAAGTTGGTAGATACAGTTTCTCAAACAACTGATATGATTAAATTAAAACAATTTAATCAGCCGTGAGGAGAACGAGACAAGGTGAAGAGTAGAGTATGATAAAATTTGCCACTGATACACCATAAGAAAATTTGGAAATGGGGAATCAAGTAAAATTGTGCATTCTGTTCAGACTTTGAGCCCAGGTAGTCTCCTGTGGGACAGTGGTAACTGCTGTCTTCCCAAAACCATATCAAATAGTTATGCTGCCATGTTTTACTAGGGCAATTTGTGCAGATGATTAAGACTAGTTGAGTTTTACAGTGATATGGAAAGACTTCTGAATTGACTTAATAAAATATTGCACCAGCCAGGCAAGAACTCTTCCTACAAAGCATGTATTGGCTACATTTTGGCACAAGTTAATAGTTATGGATTGAGAGTGATAAAGTGAGTCCCAAACTAGGCCAGGCTTCCTCATACTTTGCCAGTTCTTGGTCAATAGTGTTGCTTGTTACTCCCAGAGAACAGCTGCTGGAGGCGTCTACACCAGCCGTTTATTGCAGAATTGTATCGCAGTTATCGCTAATGGGCCACATGATGTTCACCTGCTCCTAAGGTGATCTCGGGTCCACCCCTCAGTTATTCAGGAATATCGCTGACTGCTTTTGTCACGGTTTTTTCGGCTCTCTCACTACACTCCCGAAGTCCACGGCTGGTGTGCCCCCCCTTCATGGAACTGCTGCTGTTCGGCACACATTCCTGGCACAGCAAACATGACAACTAGCTACCAGGGGCACGTCCAGCGGTTTCAGAGGTGTGTGGGAGTGTAAATGGCCGCCATTTTCACCACATGTTTTGGATGTATATCTGTTCTGGTGCCAAGTGTCATTTTTAAAAATACAAACATATCTGTGCACAGCATCACATTTTCGATGGATTTCCTATCCGCCCCATGTGTTGCTGTGCGTTTGCGTTCGTGCGCAATCCTCACGAGTCATAAAAAGAAAACAGCTCTGTAGCCGCATCATCTGCATAGCCCCGCCGACTTCTGCCAATCTACAAGCATAAATCACAGGGCACACATCCTCCCGCAATGGCATTCCTGTCATTGCAGGAAACTTCGCTTGTGTGTGCCCTGTGAGTGACGATCGCGGAAGTGGGAAAACGTGCAATCACCCCTCCTCCCTTGCGAAAGGGCTATAGGTGTAGAAAGGGCTGCTGTCACTGAAGGCATTGCCACCCCCATAGATTTTTCATGCTATGAGGATGTCAGAGGCCTGATTGAATGTCAGAGGCCTGACTGAAGGTTGTTCAATGTGTGGCCTAGCCCAGAGTTTGCCTTGCCTTGCCTTACCTACCTCACAAACTAGAGCAGATTAGGTTTTTTTGTTCACATCAGTGTGTGGAATTCATCTCCTTGTCCCTTTACTTCTACTTGGGCCTGCCTTCCTCCTTAGGAGTTTCCAAGTCCAGGAGTTTCCAAAGACTCCTGTACTTGTAGAGAATATCACCAGGTTTGGCTTCCTCTAATAATAGTGTTGTAGGCTGACCAGATAAAATCCAGATCAGGGCTCATGTAACTTTAACAGTTGTAGAGAAAAGGGAATTTCAGCCAGTGTCATTTGTATGCAATTAGTCCCTGGTGAAATTCACTCTTCATCACAACAGTTAAAGTTGCAGGCACTATACTAGAGTGACCATATACAAAAGAAGGCAGGGCCCCTGCAACTTTAACTGTTGTGATGAAGAGGGAATCTCACCAGGTAGTAATTGCATACAAATGACACTGGCTGAAATTCCCTTTGCTCTACAACTATTAAAGATACATGAGGCCTGACCTGGATTTTATCAGGTCACCCTATAGTGTTGTAATTAGGGTGACCAGATAAAATCCAGGTCACGGCTCATGTAACTTTAATAGTTGTAGAGAAAAGGGAATTTCAGCCAGTGTCATTTGTATGCAATTAGTTCCTGGTGAAATCCCCTCTTCATCACAACAGTTAAAGTTGCAGGGGCTCTGTCTTCTTTTGTATCTGGTCACTCTAGTATAGTGCCTGCACCTTTAACTGTTGTGATGAAGAGGGAATATCACCAGGAACTAATTGCATACAAATGACACTGGCTGAAATTCCCTTTTCTCTACAACTGTTAAAGTTACATGAGCCCTGACCTGGATTTTATCTGGTCACCCTAGTTGTAATGGTAAGGAAAGCTGCAGCTGCTGTGCCCCCCCCCCCCTTCTAAGTACCTCTTCAAAAGACAGGATATTATTTTGGACCTTTGGCTACAAAGACAGTGATGCTTTGCTTTCAATCTCACTCAGGCCAAACAACACCTGATGCTGACTGCATCATTAGGAACTATATATGTTTTCTTCTTCTGACTTTAATTATAGGTGCACGTGAGGGTATGTGTGATTTTCATCAGAACTGCAGAAGAGGTTTAAACCTTATTTCCCCAACTGCAACTCTAATGAAAATTGCCCCCTTGCATGGCTATGAGGCTGAAGGAAAAAGCTCCCGTTGGCACCAATTAATTGTACCAGCAGGACCTGCAACTAAAAATCCAGAAGATTCAGTGGATTACTGCACTGAGCAGAAGTTTGGACTCGATGGCCTTATAGGCCCTTTCCAACTCTACTATTCTATGATTCTATAAACCAGGTGAGCACTACAAATGGATGCATTTCTCTTGGTTTCACTGGAATAAGCTTAGCTTCCCACCTCCTACTCAGTCACCATCGTCTTCCATATTTTTAAAATTATTTTTTATTCCATCCAATAACCAACCTTCTCTGTGCAGATTACAAATAGCTAAAGGGCTAATATGTCATACAGTTAAAAATATAAAATACAGTACAAATAGTTAAAAGAATAAAATAAAATCATTACCATTTGTTGTTTTTGTGATGGAAAGTTCTGCCTATACAGGACACTGCTTATGCACCCTTGATCTTCGTTTCCTAGATGTTTCGGGTACAGAAGAAGGTGCACGGAGTGCAGAAGAAGTCTTTAGCTGGTAATAGAGCACTTGAGTATGGAAATCAAATGCCAATGTAATTCTGTGCTCTAAGAACATAAGAATTGTGGAGAATCATACTGTTCTTTTCGTTCAACATTCTATCGTATCACTATGCCCAAACAGATGTTTCTGAGAAGCCTACAAGCTGGGCTTGAAGTCAATAGCCCTTGAATGCTGTGAACCCACAGTGGTACAGGCACTAGTAACCTCAAGACTGGATTACTGCAATATGCTCTATGTGGCGCTGCTCTGGAAGCTGGAGCTAGTGCAGAATGCAGCAGCTTGGCTGTTGTTGGGAGCTGTCCCTTTTCAGCATGCAACTCCTTTGCTGAGGGAACTGCATTGGCTGCCTATTCGCTACCGGGCCAGTTTTAAGGTCTTGGTACTGGTGTACAAAGCCCTAAACAACTTGGGACCAAGTTGGGAGAGCGCCTTCTGGAAGAGCGCCTTCTCCCTTACCAACCTGCCAGGTTACTGAGGTCATCGGAGGGCTTGCACCTGGTGGTTCCACATGGACCACCGGGTGAAAAGCCTTCGTTCGGTGTGTTGGCCCCCTTTCTTTGGAACTCCCGGCCCTGGAGGTCAGGCAGGTGCCAACACTGTGTTGCTTCCTCCTGAAAACAGCTCTATTCCAGAAAGCATTTTTCAATTGACCGGCCACGGTTCTTATTGGCATTTTGTTTTTAAAAATAATAATTTTAATATGGTGTTTATTTTTTTTATTATTTTACCTCTTATGTTCACTGCAGTATACAAATGTTATGAATAAATAAATAAATAAAAACCTCCCCAGCAGTAGGAATGCTGCCTCTTAACTTGGAGGTTCTATTAAATTAACCTATTATATCCTTTGATAGATGTATTCTCCATTAATTTGCCTAATCTTCTTTAAATCTACCTGTTATCCTGAGGCAGTGAATTCCATAAGTATGTCATTGTGATATTTCCTTTGTCCTGCATCGAAAGCCAATCAATTTTGTTTGGTGACCGGAATCTAGTGCCAATCCATTTCATTCAGTATCCCCAAGTTCTAATATTATGGGAAATTTAATATAGTGTTCCACTAGACAACGGATGTGTAGAATGGCTGGCCATCTTATTTTTCATTCCTAGCATTAAATTTTGCCATTTATGAATGACACAATAGTTAATAGAACTGATGTGGTTTCACAAGTTTTAATTGGAGATATTCTAAAGGTGGCTTTGAAAAATACTTGTACTATATCAAAGCATAATTGAAAAAGTCACTATAAAATGAGAAGCCTAATCCTAATTCAGGTATTGGGTTACAAATAGTGGCAATAGGTGTAATTTTGCAAAATTTGGAATGCATGTCTCATTGTAATCCTGCTAATGCCAAGGTGAACCAATCCTAGTGCTCATCACGAGAAACTGTCAATCTGCTTTTTCATCTCCAAATACAGTCTTCATAAATTAAACAAAGCTAACCTCTGGTTGTTCCAAAAGCACATCCCTAGACATTCATTCCAAATATAAGCATCAGAAAAGTTTGGTGGTTCCCATTTATGAGTCCTTATAATATCAGCAAGGGCAATAGATATTGTTGCTGCTTTAATCAAGGCTCCCAGTTTTAATCCAAGCATGTTGGAATGCAAGAAACCCAGTTGCTGGATTCAGCATGGGTACAGATTGTTGACAAACCCTTGCTGAGAGCTGTGTAAAAAGTACTAAACTCAAAATGGTGAATCACTTGGATCAGCTTTCACCTGGATCAGCTTTCACAACCTAGAGCCCACCAGATGTGTTAGACTACAACTCCCATAATTCCCCAGCCCGTATAGCTCATGGGAGTTGTAGTCCAACACATCTGGAGGGCACCAGGTAAAGGAAGCCTGACCTGGATAATCTGGGTTCATGGTAACCTTTTTGAAGAATTACTTTGCCATAAGCATATCAACCAAGTTTGTTTTGCGTCAAAACCATTGTATACGCTTACTCTAAGCCTTAATTTGTTTGTGTTCCATATTTAATCATGCATGGGAGTTAATTTGTTTGTGTTCCATATTTAATCATGCCTTTGACCAGGAGTTAAGGACAGCGTTTCAGAGAAAGGCATATTTTAGGTAGAAAAACAGAGAACTACAAAATCAAAGATGTAAAGTAGCATGCTAGGTTACTCTAAAAGCTTTGTACCTACTTTAACAAATCTTCCCAAAATAATATGTTTAGTAGAAATGGGTAGGGATATTTGTATTGTCCTGACTAATTGTCCATCCCAATCCAAACTTGGCCATTACAACCAATGTCGGCATGAACATCCACGTGGTTACATATAAACAGGAATCATAAAGACCTTTACACACATTTTTCGTTAAGTGGGCCCCTAAAATGTATACTGAGAATGCCACAAATGTGAGTTTCAAAATGTATGCATAACATAGTTATTCTCTGAGGGGCCACATTTTGGCTGTACCTCGATGTTGAATTTATACTTGGTGTCTTCTGGTTTGCTGCTACCCCCCAAAATCCTTAAATGTCTAGTTTCAATAGGGTGGTGTAAAGAGGGACTAGGATAAAGGGCCCTCTTCTTTGAAGAGTCATTTGCCTCACTATAATGTTTTTCACAATGGGCAGAAGATGAGCCAGCCTGGATTCTGAGTTTCTGAGTTTCTGTTGAATTAGAAACCGTGCTACGAATCAGGAAGTCCCTGGTTTGAATCCTGCCTCTGCCACAAACTCACCAGGTGGCCTAAGGCAAGCTACTCTCCCTTTATCTCAGTACCCCCATCTGCAATATGAGGGATAATTATATTGACTTACTTTATAAGGCTGTTGATAATACATCATCATCATCATTATCATCATTATTATTGTTATTATTATTTACAGCCAGGACTTTTTGTATTGTGGGTTTCACAGGACTCTTCAAGTTTTCGCACAGAAGCCAGTAAGAATGCATCAAATTCTGTAACTAGTTCGGTATTTTCATCAAGATAGTTAGCATTGCCGCTCTATATTGTACATATACATGTGTAAGTTATCATGGAGCAGGATCCAAAATATACAAGTAAATAGCAAATGTTCTTGTCCCAGTATAGATTAGATGACTGTTTAATTAATGCAAGTCATACCAGCATAAACTATTGCTATGAATTAAATATTTCTGTTCAGTGGACCCCCATAAATCTGTATTGGATATATCAATATTCCTTCCTCTGCAGTCTGAAAGAGATCAAGAAGAAAGTGTATGAAAGTAAAAAGGATAAGGATGGCGGTCTTAAGCAAGATGAATCTGTTAGACTGGACACCAGCAAAAAAACGGTAAGGAAACATCATTTTAAGAACTTTTTTTTAACCAGTGGTTCTGTGTTTCTACATATCGGGTGCAAACTCTCAGGCCCAGGAGCCAAATCTGGCCCATGTGGGGATCTATCTGGCCCTCTGGGGTTCCCCAGAAGGCCCTGCTCCCTTCCCTGACCCCCACGCCCTTTCCCCCAACTACTGATAATTTAGCGGTTTTCATCTTTTGTGAAGTTTTTTCTCCATTCTAAAAGGTTAAAATGCCTCTCCTAAGGCTTAGTGACAGGCAGTAAGAACTTTAAGATAAAATACATTGGTATTTTTGCCCTTGCTCCTTTTGACTTCAGCCCCACTCACCACTGGGAAGTGGCCTCTGAGAGCTTCTCCAAATTGGAATTTGGTCCTCTACACACCCCACATAATACACTGCTATGGGTTTGCCTGTGACATAAAATACATGTACTATCTTTGACAACTAAAAAACATACTAATACTGAACCAATCAAGAACTGGCACCATCATTTTGCATTTTGCCTTGCTTTCCCCACTACCACTGTTACCTTGGCAGCCTCAATCAGTATAAATTAACACAAAAATGGCAAGTATCACTCCTCTCTATTTCAGCTGTCAAAGAAGACTGCATATAACAAATGAACATAGGTTCAGTGATTTCGACACAGCAAGGCCTCAAAGAGGCTTGGTGGGTGTGGGCACCTTTGAAAGTATGAATGAAAATACTTTTCACAACAATAAAAACATCACCTACCATATTATGCAGTTAGAATGGATAAACTTGTGGTATGGATCTGTCTATGCATGAAAAGGAGAACTCTCAGGGCTAAACAATGCATTACCGTTTTGCTCTAAAGAAAGCGTAGGGGACCAGATCTAGATTGGCGGGTAGATCCAGAATGTGTGTGTGTGTGGGGGGGGGGACTCTTGCCTGCACTTCAGAAGACCTACGTAGGAATTCAATCTGCTCATATGAGGAGTAAATGTGCAATGGAGGGAAGGGTGCATACATGAACCCCATCCCCGAGATCCCCATCCACTCAGTGTTCTGTGTACATGGGGTAGGTCTGAAGGGGGGCTTTTACTTGCACTGAAGGAAACACAAGTAGAAGCTCCCTTCAGACCTTCCCAGTAAATCTGGGAAGGGCAGGGATTGGGATGTTGGGGCAGGGCTTGTGTGCTCGCCTTCACTGCCTTTTAGCCCTCTCGTGAGCAGACTAACTAAATGCCTGCATAATGCAAGAGTGAGTGGCTCATTAAAGTTCACACTGAGGAGGAGGGATTTAACATACCTGCAATCACCTCATGAGGGCGTGAGACCAATGTTGCTGGTCTTGATGTGTCCCAATCCCAATGGAGTCATGACTGGGGCTTGGGATAAAAAAATGAACATGGTCACCACTTTCATGGAACATTGCCAGTCAAATGAGGGTTGTACCATAGAGAAGTGGGGAAAGAGCAAGTGATGCCTCTACATAGGTGTGTGCAGCACATTGCATTAGGTGGTGCCCCCAGGGATTTTTTAAAGGTAAACATTGATTGAATATACAGTCATAAAGGACTTTTTTCATTCATCAAACAAACTAAATAAACTAAACCTTAACTAAACTGTAAACACTACCTCAAGGAGCCGGCCTTGGCCCAGTCCCAAGCGGCCTCTCCAGCCACTTGGGGGCTCCAAGTTTCAAAGAAAAGCATTCCTGCAGGGGGGTCATGGGGGTGACAAGCTTTAGACTTGATGGGGGAGGGGCCAAGTTATTGGGCCCCCAAAAGGGGGAAAGGGATTAATCTTTGGGACAGGAAGACATTTGTAGAAGGTGTTGAGAACAGGCTCTCTGTTGTCTGTTAATCCAGGGCAGCCATGGCAAGGGGGGGCAAGCAGACTCGGGGAACCACGTTCCACCATCACCTGTGGCCAGTTGATGCTCTTCACAGAAAGGCTGCATGGCAGGCAGGCAGCCACCAGGAGGGGAGGGGGCATTTCTGCAGCCAGCAACAGCCCCCAGAACTGGATTCAACCAGGCCTGAGTCCTGCAGGGGCCCCGGTGTCCTGGAAAGGTCCCCTCCGGGACCCGGAGACTCATCCCAGGCCGGGAGGGGAGTGCTTGGCTAGCGGAGTCCATCGGGCCTCTTAGAGAGAGGCATGCCCGGGCCAACCTTCTCCCAGCTCTGCCGGAAATCGGCCTCGAGTGAGGCATGAACAGAAGCGGGAGGAGAGACCCCCCCCCTTTAGATGTGAGCGGGCAGGGGCTATAGGGACAGCAGCAGAATCTCTGCCTTGGAGGCCTGGCCAGGCCAGGCTGGAGGTCTTCCAGGGATGGCCCGTGGGGGGTGGGGGCTGCAGCAGCTGCCTCCTCCCCTCTCACAGCCTCTTGGGCTAGCCCATCCCGCCTCTCAGCCTCGCACACTGCAAGCTCTGTCGCCAGGTAAACAGCACCTGTGTCAACACCGGCCGGGCGCCTCGGGGGCTCCAAGCAAACACCGCGTGCCTCTCGGGCCGGGTGCTGCTGGGAGACGTCCATCCTCCCTCCTCCCTGCTGCTCTGCCACCCGGGGGGACTCTAAGGAGGGGCAGCTACTGTTGCCCGTGCTCTGCAAAGAACCCCTCTCCTCCTCCCCTCAAGGGACCCGCCCTCTACTGGCTCCGGAGGAAGGGGGCTGGCTGTTCTGGGGCATTGTTCACGTGGAAGGAGCATGGAGGCACCGCGGCCGCTCAATGAGTTTCTCCTGTGGCGGCCCGGCTCCAGGAATAGCAGCGCCTGGAACAGGACCGGGCACCCTATTAGGTGGTGCCTGGGCACCACATGCACCAGCCGTGCGCACGCCTATATGCCTCTATATTTGTCCATAGAGAAAGAGGCCTAGCTAGACCATTAGCCATTGGTGAATATACAATATGTCCTCAGTTCAGGGCACATCCAGTGTGGGGAGAATAGGTATTGGGGTTCATAGAGGCCCAGTCTGGTCTACAAGCCCATTACCTTGAGGAGGGAATGGCTAAAAAGTAGACCATGTCCAAGGATGTCTATGCAAAAATACTTCCCTAATTTATATGGGGTGTCCTGATCAGAATGTCAAACAACATTGTGAATGTCAAACAGCATTGCTGGTAAAGGTTGCCCTCTGACTTTGAGAGAGAAATGGGCCACTCTATGCAACATGCTCACTCAGGAACTACAAGTCCCAGAGTTCCTGCGAATATGTCCTGTGCACTGACAGGAGAAGGCAACAGGGTGTGGCAGGATCACTGAGGGGCAAGCGCCATAATCAGTGACAGTGAGAGCCCAGGAATTGTGGGAGTCAGTGCAGTTGCTCAAGTTTGCAGGCCCCAGAACATATGTAAGTAATGAGTTAGGCCTTTAGTATTCAGAGTGCATAGAGGAACTGTCACTCAGAGACAAGGGTCCAAAGGGAATTTGTCACTGATGGATATTTAATATACATACATGTCATAGTGTTATGCTTGGCTAGAAATAAAAATCGGGTAATCAGAAACACAACAAGGTCTTTTATGCCATTTAATAATAATAATAAAAAAAACAGACTATGGATCATAGGATAGAAGGAGAGGAGGCCTGTGCTACAAGTTTATAGTGGGCCTAGAGAATTTGTGCTTGTGCCTGTTTCTGTGAAAAATTAGTTGCTGAGCAACCAATACAGTAACCCATCTGCTTTTAAATCTATAGAAAGCAAAGACAGAAATTGTAATGGAAGACGTTCTCCTGGAGATAAAGGCAAGTAATTCCCCCAGAAAGAATTGCTCGGAGTTCTATTTTACTTTCATCTGAGAAGCAAACTGATTGACTGTTTTGAGACTTTCCAAGGGTGTGGACTGGAGGTTGGAATCTTAAAAAATATTTCTCAAATTGGCCCCAGGCCATAGAATATTTCCTTCTGATGGTTATTCTTCTACTTTATACTAAAGTGCAGATTAAGGAAGATAAAAATAATTCTTCTCTCCCTTTAGTTAGGTCAGGGGTCATTGTGCACATTTGGAATGTTGAGAGAATGTTGTGGGCACTCTTAGAAAATGGTTGTCATTGACAAAATGGCTTCTACAATGGGCATGCCCAGTTGCAAAACACCATGTTCCAACCATGTTTAGTCCCAAACTATAGAGGGACCAAAAGACAAGTAATTTATCCAAGGAACCTAAGAACAAGACAGAGGTAGAGTTGAAGCTCCAAAACAGAAAACCATTCTTTTGAACCTATATTTTCTGCTCCAACATTCATTTCACAGGACGCAAACTGATGAAGCGCAGAGACAAGTAGCTTGGCCAGAAACTGCATACAAGGCAGAGGTGAAGTCTGATTCCCCAAATGCCATGTCACATAGTTGCCCTCACGAAGCACAACGAAATACCTATTTCACAGAGAATCAGAAACACGTACATGCGCACACATCAAACCCAGGCAAAACAGATACCACACATATACACACACGCAAGCAAAATACAACACATACACACACAACATACACTGTGACAAAACAATCCGGCTCTTGTCTCTGGCACACTTTCTAGCCCCCTGCGGATACTCCCTACCACCACCTCAACTTACCTTCTTTTTTTTTTTCTGGGCAGCTGTACACACCATTTTTATTTTCTAAGAATGCTTCTGGAGCTCACTTGGGGTCCACAAACATTTATGGGGGGGGGAGATGCCACTGGAGGCTGGCACCTCACTTTATTATCACTAATAATAATAATAATAATTTTAAGAAATATTTTAAAATAAAATCGGGAGGGGAAGAAAGCCTGCTGGACGCCAAGAGAGGTGTCCACAGGCAGATTAATGCCCATGGGCACCTCATCAAGGGTCCCATAGTTAGATGTTAGTCTGGTTATCTGCACAGTGTACTACAGATTGCGTTGTAAAATGTGGGGCCATTTCTGCATCAGTTTTCTTCATATTTATAATAAAATTAAGGAAAACACACAACCAATCTAAGTTTTGGCCGTACAGAGCAGATATGGATATCCGACTTTACGTACAATACATTTGCAGTGGAATAATTTACCAGTGATCACCAGAGTAGTCAATAGAACACATGTCAATTTATTAATAAATGTGTTTTGCTATAAAAAAAAAGATGGCCACATATAACAGAGGGACCGTTTGGAGTAATAGCAATCCATAGGTACATTCTACTTTGTGGTATTTCAATTCCAGCCCTATAAAAACAGTTTGCTACCATATATCAAGGTTTGTTGGTTTGCACCTTTTTGCAGATTTATTGATTTTATTTTTAATTTAAGCTTCACCCTTCAACAATTGTGAGGGCATTAAAATTAGAACAAAACAAAAACCAGGAAGATCACTTAATGGTGGCTGAAATAGCTTCACCATAGTGCATAAGCTGAGTCATATCCACGACTGGCCCTTCCAAACCCAACTGTGGTGGTGCATATGTCATCCATCTTATAATAGCTTTGCAAGATGCAGTGATACAAATCACAAAGATAGCTTTTCCTGAATTTGCACAGCTGCCATGTCTCCTGCACCACTACAACCTTCTAGGTGAGCTCCTAACACCGATGTGTTGTTCTGATATGTTAGCCTTAGATGGCCTTTGCATAATATTGATCATACTTTTCTCTAGTTTCTCCCACTTTCTAGGACTTGATTCCATGCTATATGCAGACAAGTGTATTAAAACCCAAGAGGTGTATCATGTCTCTAACCCCTTCCCCTCTCTGGACGTAACCACATATTATGGGCAAGCATGCATAATAAAATTCCTATATAGGCTTCTCTGCTTTCCCTTCCTCTAAAACCCCTCTAGATGGATTCCGTTTGACGCCTGTTCCTCCAATTATGCGCATCTTCTCGGAAGCGCTTTATCGTAAATGCTTGTATGCAGGAGGTAATTGAGCACTCAACAGGTGACCTTACCGGTTGTTTCAAATGCGCTTTACAAGTAGTTAATGCGGAGAATCGCTTGTTCACATAGGCAAAATGTGCTTTAACAGCCGGAGGAAAATAAAACTCGCTATTTAACACGCATTCGATAATGCGCATAATCGGAGAGAAAACGCGCCTCTACGCCCGATTTGTGCTCCGTTCTTGTAGAGGTAAATTTTTTAATGTGCCTTGAAAGAGCTTTAAATGCCTCTTGTAGAGGCAGCCTAAGAGCCTGACCTCACTTTCCACGCAGCTCATGTAACATGAGCCAGACATCTGCTTTTCCCTAGGAAAAACAGCTGTCTGGTTTTCATTACACCCATATATGTGTAATGTGTAGTTTCACCAAAGGTATCTCACAACTTTGTTGCCCCTTATTTTATGTTCCTCCAATAGAAAGATTTGTCATCATTTGTCGAGATTGACCTGAGAGACAGACTTGAAAAGGTAGGCATAAACTGGGCACCCAAATGCTTACCTTTTGACATTATACTTCCAGGAAGGCAAGATGTGTGTGTAAAGGATGCAGGGAGGAAACAGCTTTCACCCTTCTTCCAGCTATGTTAAATGTTATTAATTAAATGTAGTTATTTAAAATATTTATTTCCTGCCTTCTGCCTGACAACGTATGTCTAAAGTAGCTGGCAATAAGAGAAAAAATAGTGCACAATAAAAATAAAATTGTTTTTGTTGTTTGTAAAGGTTGTGCTGACTGACGAAGGCTCTGTGGGATGATGATATAAATAAAATGTCCTCTCCCTCAGACCTTTGATGCTACATCACATGCATCCACTTGCTTACGTTTTATAGCATGCGGTGTGAGCAGAATGCATCCCCGTTTTAGATTTTATTTTTAGTAATGCAGATCATGGGAACTTATTAACTGAATTCAAACTCTCTTGGCTTTTATAAACAGCAGTAATGGAAGTTCATCAGGAGCTGATTGGGCTCTTTCTGTAACATTCTATGTTTGTTGATTGTGCTGTAATCAGCAGCGTTGCTTCTTAGGAGGAACATTTGCTTTTTCCTGTGACAAAATGCTTAAGCAGTGGGGACTTCTCAGGGTGCTTCCAAACAAGGCTTTTAGAGCACCATCACCTTGCTTTATTTACAGAAATTTATGGGATGACCAGACATCATTGTCTTCCACTTGGAACACTTCTGTGTTTTCACACCACTTCTTCCATCTTTTTCCTTACAGCAGATAATCCACTGAGTGGAAAAGATGGAATTGCTGCACAATGCCTTTTGATAGGGAGTGCTAGGAGCCCTTTGTTTGGAGGCACCCTTCATTTAGACAGCCTGGGGACAACAGAATGTGATAGAGAGTTATGAAATTTTAAAATGTTAACAGTATAAAACAGCCAAAATGAAAACACAAAACCGCTCAGTATTATAACAGCATTTTGGCAAAAGTGAATCTTAAATCTAAAAGTCAAGTTGAATGGCCGCTGGTTCACATATCATCAACAAGAAAACTCTGCACATACAGAGAAAATGTGCTAAGGCAGAACCAAAAGCACTTTTCCATGACATACAAAGGGGACGGAATTAAATACACAATTTGTCCAAAACCAGCAATGCAATGAAGCGTGTTTTATATTCTTAAATTGGAATAGTTTTACTGAAGTCACATGTTTTGAACCGTGTGTGACCCTGGAGAAAATATTTTGAGCAAGAAGGTTCCCAGAAAAGAACTGCTTCTGTCACAGATTATTAGCTTGAAGCATTTAACAAAGAAATCACTATTTGTTAATATTTCTCTGACTCAGAAAACCGAAGATATCTTGACAGAAGACAAACAGTGTGAAAAGGAAGAAGAATCTCCCGAAATTGTGTAAGGCAATATTTTTGTATCTCTTGTGCAAAGCGTTCCTGGCGAAAGGCCACCTTAAAAAATAGGCTTGCTTTTGTGTGTCCAGTGGAGTCGAATGTGCTTTAACTCCTAGACAACTTGTTTGGAAGTTATGACCCAGAATTATAGCTGTAAGTTTTGCTCTCTGACCCTAATGTTCATTTTTTCCATTTTATGCTTCCCAGCTGGCAATGCAGAGGAAGGTGTTTACATTTGTGACATTTGTGCAGTGTGCCATTGCACTTGTCCTCAGCCAACAGCAGTGACTCCAGATGGTATTCCAATGTGAACTGTTGCTGTGCGGACCGCACTGCAGCATACGCTATAACCTGCTGAAATAATTCCATCTTATAGTACCAGTTCATGTGTGGGGGAAGACTGTCTTGGAGAAGAAACAAACAAGACACTTAAAGTTCAGCACTTTATCAACCACCATTGGCTTTATCCATAGGCTGACCATCTGAAAAGGAGGACAGGGCTCATATAACTTTAACAGTTGTAGAGAAAAGGGAATTCAGCCAGTGTCATTTGTATGCAATTAGTTCCTGGTGAAATTCCCTCTTCATCACAACAGTTAAAGTTGCAGTGGCCCTGCCTTCTTTTGTATATGGTCACTCTAGTATAGTACATGCACCTTTAACTGTTGTGATGAAGAGGGAATTTCACTAGGAACTAATTGCATACAAATGACACTGGCTGATATTCCCTTTTCTCTATAACTGTTAATGTTACATGAGCCTTGTCCTCCTTTTCATATGGTCAGCCTATTTATCCACAGCCTTGCGTCCCTCTTGCCTTTGACAGGAGCTCACTAGTTACTTACAAGTGGAATAGTGTGTGGATCCACTTAAGAGGAAACTAAGTGTTTGCCTAGTTACGTTCTTCTAATGGGATCCTCACACAATCATGTTATATGATGAGAGCCAATGTGTAGTGCTTAGGGCTGGAGAAACCCTTGTTCAGATCCCCAGGTAGCCATAAATCTCACTTGGTGGCTTTGGGCCAGTCATTCTCAACCTACCTTACAGGGTCGTTTAGGAGATAAAACTGGGGCTGGGGTGAAGAACCATATACTCTGTCCTAAGCAACATGAAAGAAGGGTGGGATATAAATATAATAAATAACCCTCCCTGGTCTTCTGTTGGAATCTCCAGTAGCCAGGATCTCCTAGGTACAAAGAATTGGATGGATCCTTGAAGGTCATCTAATCCAGCCCTCTGCTTTACGTGGGATCTCCTTTGAGAATCTCAACTAGATGAAGTTCATACATTATCTGACTTAGACTGGGGAAGTCTTCCCTTGAATTCAAATCCACACTCAGGATCTATCTACACCAAGCAGGATATAACACGTTGAAAACTTTTTGAAAAATGTATATGGAGTGTGTTCTGAGCCCCAACAGTTGTCACTACTGTTATAAACTGTTTTAAACCGTGTTAAACCGTTTTAAAGCAGTAGTGTAAATAGGCTCACAGTCATAATGTTCACTGAGTAGTCTTGGGCTAATTTTCTGTCTTTCAGCTTATTTCTACCTCATAGACTTGTGAGAATTAAATTGGGTAAATTCATGTATGGTCTCCTGAGCTTCTTGGAGGAAGGGTGGGAGACAAATATGACAAATTATATTTTTCGCTTTTGTGCTTATGGGCGAGAAAGGAGAAAATGGTCCATCCTCCCACCTTTGCAGGGATATATCATATGAACTTGAAAGCCTGTTAGTTAGGAAGAAGGGGGGGGGGTAAATTTCAGAAATTAGGCGGGGGAGAAGATTTAAACCTCTGTTACCCCCCATGTGGTGGTCCTGATCTGCATTGGGGGCCCACACACTTTTCTTGTGAGTAAAAAAACAAAGAGTGGGTCAGCTGTATGCTCTGTATTTAATGAATTGTGTAGGGTGACCCTTAGCCAGAGAACATCAGAACAATTCAGTTGCCCTTATGTCATGTCAGACTATTTGTCTGCCTAGCCAGCTATTGTCTATCCTTATTGGCAGCAACTCTCAAACAGGTCTTTCCTATCATCTCCTACCTGATCTAACTGGAATTGCCAGGGACTGGACCTAGGACCTTCTGAACGCAAAACTTCTGCTCTGCCATGGAACTGTTACCCCCTCCCCAAAGTATAGCCCTCCCCATTGCCTCCCACAGCAAAGCTAGAACTAGTTGCTCTGCCAACAGTGGCTCTGAACAACTACTCAGCCAGCCTCTACTAATTGGCTGCTGAAGAGCTCCCACGTTCTGCCCTACTGCCCACTTTTTTGCCTACCTGGCCTGATGGCGGCAGCAGAAACACCTGTAGAAGTAGAGGGGAAGACCTAAAGGCCTCCCTTCTTCCTGGCAGCTGGGATATTAACAACTCAGGCACCAGGAGCCCTGGGAAATAGCTTCCAGGGTTGTTGGTGTCCGCCGGACATGAATGCTTAAGATGCCAGGAAGGGCGGGGTAGATTTCTTGGACCACCAAATCTTCCTCTCCATTACTGCTGCTGTTCTGCAGTTGCCACCAGGACAGGTAAGTGAAGGTGGAAGAGAAGGGGCAGGAGAGTATCCTGTATTCAGAATGGAGTTATTTCTGATTTTCTGATGATACTTGTTGGCTGTCGGTCTCTTGCTAATATTTCAGCTTGTATTTAGTTGGTTTCCCACTGGGCTGTATTCTCAAGCAACCCGACTCTAAGAAGACTCTGTTCCAGCCGTATCCTTGTAATCTATATAGAGTGGAAGCTTCACCTAAGCTAACTTCTTTATATAAAGAATTGATTCAAAATGTGCACAATTTATGACTTCCATGATATTTAACTTTTACAGGCCCCAAAGCAATTGGCTGTGCTGTTTTCCTTTTTGGACGAAGCAGAAGAAGCAAAAGGAAAAACAGGATTAACTACAAAATGGTTAATATTCTTACTCTGATAGGACTGGGGGTGAGAATAAATGAGCGAATTATAAGGGAGGACAGAAAATAAGCAACATTCACGGTTCTTTCCTCTAGTCACAATCGAGCAACCATCACATTCAGATATAACATTAAATCATAGTTCAGCGCTCCGTAAGCGAGCAGGCCCAGCATCAGCACCTAGCATGATGGGGCAAATGCTGGAGATCTTGGCTAGGCAGCCGCAGACATCACTACCTTCCTAATCTCCAATGCCTCTGGGCCCATAATGTATACATACATCTGGGTCAGGGCCCAGAGGCATTGGAAATAAGGCAGACAATGGTGGAGGCTGTAGTTTCCTTGCCCTGCCTGTCTCTTTACAGCACTAGGCTGAAGGAGTATTGGGCAGCTGGAGCTGCGCAACTTTCAGCCACCCTGCCTGGCACCTCCTGGCACCTAGTCGTCTTCGAGATGGCCACCAGGGAGACAATAAGGGGCTCTTTTCCAGTGCCCTGTCAAACTTGGCCCTGGCCCTGTGAACAAACATCAGTCCTCCTCTGGCATGACTGTGAGTAGGAGATTGGAGGCATCCATTTCTATTTTCAGCTAACATTTCAGTTTGCCATTTTGTCTGAACCAGGACAAGCTATGGTTTTTCTAAACTACACTTGGTTCTAAAAAGCCAAGATCAAACTGATTTCTGGTCAAGGCTTGCTTAGCTAAACCTTAGTTAAAACTAACTGTGGTTCCCAGTTTGGATAAAATAACAAACTGCAGTTATTTGAAAATGCTTTTGCTGCCAGTAACTAAGATTTAGTAGAGGCATTTCAGCTTTTGGAATGGGGAAAATTGTGCGAAAGCTGGAAAACTATAAAATGATGGATCAGAAGAAAGGGGAGTGGCTCAAAGGGCCAGATTTGGACTGCGGGCCTGAGGTTTCCCACCTGTCAGGGCAAAGTGAAGTTCACTTAGGCAACTTCACTGCCAGGACAATGTTTTACTAATTAGACCAGTAAAATTATTATTTATTGATTTATTATTACATTTATATACCGCCCCATAGCCAAAGTTCTCTGGGCGGTTTACAAAAATGTTAGCCAGTTGGCAACTCAAAGAGGAAAAGAAGGAATATCTGCACAATGTCTTTTGATTGGTAGTGCTAGGAGCCATCTGTCAGGAAACACTCAAAATACTGGTGGAAGTTGGGCAGGAATGTTGGTTGGGCAGGTATGGGCCAGATTTCTTTGAAAGTTGTGCTACAGACATTGTATTATGCTGATTATTCTACAGGATTCTCCAGCTTTTTAGAATATGAGGCCCACTATGAAATGGAAGGAGACCAATGTGGCATGGTCAGCTGAAGAATAAACATTGAATAAACTCAAGTCCACAACTAGACTGATTGTTCCTTCACTTTAGTGAGGTACTGCAACATGCTGCCAGTCCTTGCATGATGCTGGAGGCAGTGAGTTTGAAAGACATAGCGCGGTGTGACGATATGCAAAAGGTTACAAGAAAATGAAATATGAATAAAGCAGCCAGCATCACCAAAGCTATTAGACTGCCATGGAGCTTGGCCATGTATACATTCCCAAAATACATATACATGAATATAGGAATTTATAAATCTTCCATATATTGAATCTGAATATACATTAGTAGTCTAGTACTGTGTACTGTGACAGGCAGTAATTTTCCAAGGCCCTTTCCCTGCCCTGCCACCTGTGTACCTTTAAATGGCCTTTTCCTGTTTTTTAAAAAAAACGTTCATGCTCGGACCTGTATTGTTATGTCAAATCTATTCACCTGTGTAAAAGTTGTACAAGGATAGATTGGGAAGCTTATTTAATCTGAGGGTACAAAACTCAGTGAAGGAAAGGTCTTTTAAAAAGTTGATATAGTAGCGAAGCCATTGCAAGGAAACCCTACTCAGATCGGGGAACAAAGGCTCAATCCTATACACAAGGGATGAGCAACTTGTGGCTCTTCACATGTTTCATCAGTTCTAGCCAGCATGATATACAATATAACAGAATAAGGCCCATTGAACTCAGTAGGACTTACGAGACTTCCACAGAGTTGCACTGCATATTCCATGAACATTTAGTGAACTTGGCATATATTGTGTTGTTAAAACGATTCTTATGTACTTTTCTGGTGTACTTCAAGTCCTTTTAAATTTTCAAGTATTGGTATACCTAAGGCCCTAGCTACACGGGAGATTTACTCCAGTTCTACTGTGCCTCACACACAGTTGTGGCGCATGACATTCCCCTCTCTCTGCAGGAACCGCAGGTTTTCATGCTGTAAAACCCGCATGTTTGCCAAGCTGTTTTGTGATGGAGTTTTCCATCATGCCTTCAGTGCAGTTTGGGAGCCTGTGTGACCTCAACTAGTGATACTGGCTTTAGTGCCAGCTGTAGGGGAGCAGCCTGATAGGAGGAAAGGGAAGTTGTGTCATCAAAGGGTGGACCCGAGGAGAGGAGTTGGCTTTGCCCACTAAACATGTCTACTCAGAAGTTGTTCCCGTTGACTTCCATTGCACTTACTCAGCACAGAAGTGGAGAGGGGTGGAGCAGGGAATTGCTTGGTCTTTCAAATCTTGCTCATCAGGAGGAACAAACCTGTGCATAAATTTAATGACTTAAAAAAAAAACTTGTTCATACCGCAAGACTTCACCAACATATGTACGAACTAATGCCATTTCTCATGTAGTCTGCCACTCAAAAGCGGTTCTTTGGGGGGGGTATGCATCACTGTAATTGGCTGTGTGTACCATGGGAGAAGCAAATCTGATTTGATAAAAACACTTTTTTAAAAATTGAATTGTGTTAGAATGCATCTCCGTGTAGATGGATCAGTTTAAAATCAAGTACTTTGACTTATCCAGGTTTTTGCCTCCACAATATGCAAAGACCTCAGCTCATTTTTTATTGTTTTTGTACCCCTTTGTGAAAGAGTATGAAATGGTTTGCAAAGGGGGTTTGGCCACAAAGAGAAGGGAATGCAGAAGCAAATGGACTAATTCTCCTTGATCCAATTGCTAATTGTCCAGGTCCAATTGCCTGACATTTACTAGGTGGGGAAGAATATGTACATCCTATTGAAAATAATACAGTGCAGATAGATAACATCCACACCCGGATGCACATCTGAATGTGAATGGGATAATGCCCATCCATATTGCATTACTTTCAGTAAGATGTGTATTTGAATATGCATCTAAATGTACATCCCTATTCACATTGTGCTCCAGATTGTGGGTGACCATGGATGACTAAAGCTGGGTTAAGGCAAAGGTCTTGCAACACTGTTGGGCAATGAAATTTCCAGTGCAATATGACAAGACAGGTTGCCTGGGCGATAGGGAAACATTCCCTATTGCCCTATCAGAGTGAAAGCAATGGGAGGGCTTTATTTAACTTCAGTGACAGATCTGGTGGACTATCAAGTTCTTGATTCGCTGTGATCAAGCAGTGAAGAATCCCTTTCAATTTTTAAAAATGGTGGTGAACAGCAACAGGTTAGAGAAAAAAATGGCTATAATTAGGAAAGAAAAAATGCATGAGATAATGGAAGGAGGAAGGGTGTGTGTTGTTGTTTTGCAAACTTTTCAGTTCCCCACTTCCCACTCCACCAACTTTTACATCTAAAATCAAACCCCATCAAACATTGTCACAGCAGTAGTTGTAGGTAACAAATATTTGAGCATAGATGGTAGGGGGTGGATTGAAAATGCCTGTTCCTAAGGTGTGAAATGCAACACATGTATCATTTCCTGACTGAAAAGCTAGGTATTGTTTTTCTTCCTTCAAAATCTTCTTTTCATACCTTTTCTGCACACTGCATATTTATTCTAGATACAGAAATATAAATAGCCTTTACTGAACCAGTAACCATGGGAATTAATAGAGTTCACAGCTGGATTCTAAATGTGTTCCTTACATTTCTCTCTCTCTCTCCCTCTCTGTTCAAAACAGTTCTCTTTCAAATAGCAGGAAGGATCTTTTAGAGAGAAGTATGAACGGTGAATTTAAACAGGCCTGCAGACACAGGTCTCCCCTGAAACTCTGCGTATTATTCAGACAACCCCTGACATTTTCTGGTCCATGCCTTTTTTCTGGCAGCTTCATGAAAACCATTACTGATGGTGACAGAAAACTATTGCCATGGGCAAAACTGGGCCTGGGCAGTAGTCCTGATTATCTTTTGCTTCATCATGGTGAAGCTACAAAAATTCTGGGGTACATGGTATCAGGGTTCTTTCAGTCAGGGCTCCTCCATTTGTTTGTGGGTTCAAATCCATCCATTGCTCCACTATGCCAATGGACAGCCGGGCTCCATACTTAGAAGAAAACAACGTCAGTAAGTGTGGTGAATGGCGAGTAGTTGGAAGATACCAGGGTTCAAATCTGCCCAGCCATAAAGATCACGAAAAGACTTTAAAGAAGTCAGCCTCACTTAATTTTCAAGGTTGGTGTGAAGATAACTTGGGTTGCTGCCATAATTTGTGCTACCCTGTCATGTCCTGCTTAGGAAAAGGGCGAGATAAACCAATTTGTTTTTTTTAATGAGGTTATAAAAATTAAGTAACACAATAATTGACTTTCCATACAAGTTTCAGTGGTTTACACATCAGCATGTAACTCATAGAAAGTTTGGTATTAGGGTTTTTGGCAATGCCTCAGATAGATCAATAGAGACATCTGCTGGTCAAAGAGAAAACATTGTAGAGTTGCAATTACATCTTTCTACTAAGATTGGGTGGAGTTAAAAAAAAAAAAACACCCAAAAAACCATTCTCAACCTACAGGTCTTAGGGTGGCTCCCCACTTTATGCAGCCGGCCTGGCTGCTTTAGATACACTGATATTCCACATCAGGCACACAAAGGGTGGACAACCTACCCACATCTTTAAATAGCTGCAGATGTGATGGGCCAGGGGCCGCTGATGTGTTCAACACCTCGGTATGTCAACTGCACTTTACCATTTCGAGGAGAAACATTTTTTTAAAAAAACATTTTTATGTGAAGGTAATTTTATCAGAGGATTGGGAGTTCCATACGTTTGGCCTTTAGCTAGGCTAGAACCTGTCAAAGTCTATAAATGGGACAATTTTCCTTGACTTCAGTCCTAAGGAAAGTAATTTAAGCTTATATCTGCTAGTTCTTCTCACAGTGAACAAAAAAGAAAACGACCAGCACAAAGAAAAGACAACAGTCATTTGTCCTGCTTTAGAAATTTGGGACATACATAAATCAACGTTAACAGCACCGGTCTCCCTTTTAACCTCTGTAATCTATAATCAGTGATTTAATTGGAATAGTGAACTAGCTAATTTTAATACCTTAGCAAAGCATTTTTTCCCTTTTAGTGAGAGGGTTGGATCCAGACTTGGTCATACTTGAGGTAGCATTGGTACCTTTGCCAGAGAAATAAAAGCTATCATAGCTTATCAACAAGTAATTCCTTTCAAGAGCTTTTTATCAGCTTTGGCTTGTGTGGCAGCTATGGCCATTCTGGAACAAGAATAGCTTGGCCACAGTGATTGAGATATTGGTAAACTCGAAGTTGTATTATTGCAATGCAGGGCTGCCCTTGGGGGTGTCTATACGCTGCTGCTTTGTATGCTGATTCCCTCAAAGCTCTGCAGCATCGCTGCTGCAAGGTGGAATCGAGAAAGCTAGACAGCAGGAGGGAGCGCAGGCTATCCAGTCAGGAAAAACTGCAGCACTGGTGGCTGTTCGATTTGCCAAGCCTGTCCCCTGCCCTGCGTTCCTGGGCTTACCCTGCACTGGGCTACGCCTCTAGGAATGCCCCGGAACCGAAGCCACCAGAGACAGATGAAAGAAACAACATGCTGACATTGGAACGATTGAAAAAGTTGTGGTAAAACAACACCGCAAAAAAGTGCAGTTTTGGGGATAAAAGCCTGATGTGGCTGCGAGTTGGCATCTGCGTCATATGAACAATGCAGCGCCACAGTGCAGCTACTACGAGGATAATAGCGCATATAGACACACACAACCTTAAGGCTCTTTCGGAAGGTGCAGAGAGAGGAGAATGCTTGGGAAAGGTTGCTGCGGGCCATACTAAACATTACGTCTATCATGCATAATGGAGCTATGCATGAGAATTTTATTTACTTCCATGTAAGCACACATGATCCCAATGCACACACACACCTATGGTGGGGCAAAAAAAGCGTCAATTCAAATAAATGGAGATTTTTGTTCTTTTTTCCTTTCCTGATCACCACAGAGGCAGTGGTGGAATTTCATGATAAAACAACAGGTGGGAGGGGAAAGGTTTATCCCCCCCTTAAGCTTATACAGAAGTAAATAAAACTACCACATATAACTTCATGATGTGTGATAGACAGAACACTTAGTATGGCCCTGAGTAGGGCAACCTATTGGGAGTATATTATACCTGTGCTGAAGGAACTGCACTAGCTGCCTATTTGCTTCTGGGCCAGATGTAAGGTTTTCTTGTGAGCATACAAAGCTCCAAACAGCTTGGGACCTGAGAGACCACCTTCTCTCCTATAGACTCATTAGATCCTTGAGGTCATCTGGTGAGGCCCTGCTGGTGGTGACACATACTTCTGAGGTCTTCTCTGCACTTCAGAGAAGGGTATTTAGTGTGACGGCACCCACTATGTGGAATAATCTTCCACCTTGATATTAAGACAGGCCATCACTTTATTTTTAGCCAGACGTTGAAGGCCCTGTGTCATGTAGCCCACTGTCTAATGTAGATACAATATTTTCTAAGTTATTGGTCTTTATTTTTATGTTTCTATGAATTGTATACACCACTTGTAATCTTTAGATGTAAGTAGTTTATAAATAAATTGAGCTATCTACATGTTACCTGGAAGGGGGAGAATCACAGAATAAGATCAAAATTATTCAGAGATGTATAGGGTTGTTTTGTTGCTGTTTACATGTACCCAGAATATGCTGCGGTCACTGGCACAGCGTCTGCAAACAGAGGAAACAAATGCAGGTATTAAGTGTCTGATTCCACTGCAGTCTGCCGTATAACCTTGAGCAGGTCAGATTCTTCTTTGCTGTTCCCTTCCTGTGTTTGTTCTTCTGTTTTCCCTGATTGTGTTGGTACAATGCCTAACAGAAGGTGGCTTATAATCTGTGTGCTGCTTGCCTCCAGGGGCACAACACTAAGACAAACAACAACACTGCAGTTCACGCTCCCCATTTGTAGCACTCACGCTTTCCTGTCCGTTACGTGTTGCAAATGGCCGCATGATTACAAGTAGTTAATCTTCAACATTTCTGAATGGAACCAACAGCAGGTTATTTCTACGCTCAAAATACGTGTATTTGCTACATGTGCTCATTTAAATCCCAGGTGTGGGAGGTTAAATAAATAACCATGTAGGTGAACTGGCACGTTGTATGGATCATGTGTTCCACCTGTCACTTGCCTCTGGTACATTTGGTGCCAGTCTGGTACCATATATAAAAAGAGTGTTTGGGTTTTTTAAAGACAAAGAATGTGATCAAAGTTCACAATTTTACATCTGAAGCAACTTTTGCTGGTCTGCTTTGTTTCATTTACCAACAACTTTTCTTACTATCATATTCAACAGAAGTTGGAAGGAGTCCAGACTTTCTTCAAATGGTTTACTTAACAGCTCTAGAATGCATATCATTAAACTATAATATGTTTCTTTTGTGCCTGAAATAGATCACTGGCTTAGAGCTAGAAACTAATTGCTGGAGACATTTAAATAGTATCAACACGTTGGATTCGTTTTATTTTAATGTTTGCTTACATAGAGCTCCAATCTGGGATAATTATGGTGATCAGTGTATCAAAGGGAGAGGGTATCAGGTCTGATCAATGTTCATAAAATAAAGGCAGTATATCATATGTCTTGATAGTCTTTACTTTGTTTTTAAAATCCTCCATGTTCCGTTAAACGTTGTGCCATGGAGAAAACTCTGATACAGTGCCTATACCTTTAAGAGGTTTTCTGCATGAAGCATTTATTGTGCACTCGTGATTCCTTGCTTGTGGTTGTTTACGGGCTCTTTAGATGACATCATGATCCTCCAGTTTCGCTTCTGTTTTTTCAAAGCACTTTCCAGGGTTTTTTTTAAGATGTTGTTTAAATGGGGTATTATTTAAGAATGGGGAAAATGGCACAATTTCTCCTTGTGTATTTGAGCTATTCTGCTAGAGCACAGCTCCACCTAGAGGTTATGTAGCAGAAATGCATGAAATGAAAAGCTTTTTGTGTAGAGCTTTAATCTCAGTTCTGTGATGGAATTGAAAGTAGATATAGTGATTAAACAGTCTCACATAGAAAAGCCCTAAGAAGTTATCCTACCAGTGAGAGAAAATGCATCCATTGCCTCTCCAACCCTGCTCTGTCTGCCGCTTCTGAGTGCATTAGGAGACAGGTGGGGCAATGGAATAGAACACATAGGGACTGAATCCTGTTTGACAACCCCAAATATTCCAAAGCAGAGTGTTGAAACTCTTTCAGCCTGAGGACCAAATTTCATTTTGGCAAAGCCCTTGGGGGTGCATTCTAGTGGTGGGTAGGGCTGAAGACAAAAGGCCTAGGTATTAAAAATACGAGCAGATTTAATTTATAGTTCCTGCTCCCAGTAGCTAAACCTTAGGTGAGGTCTTTCAGCCTTTTAGAATGAGACTTGGCAATTCTAGTAACTGGTAACAAAGAATCTGTACCCCTAAGGCTCCAAGCCTTAATTGGTGGATTAGTCAACTAAACTTTTAGTTGATTAATTGGTGGAGCCTATTATAATTGGTTAGTTGGATAATGGATCACAGGGAGTGCTTATTTATTTCGGCCATTAAAATTATCAGGTATTACATTAATAGGGACTGAAAAGGAAAATATTAAAGATGATCTCTTGTAAATGGCAACTAACAAAAAATATTCCTTCTGTATTGCAAAAATATTGAAATATACTTTCTATGTTTGTAGTTTGGTAATATGAAAACAATATTTAAATGTAATTAAAAGCAAGTTAAAAGGCAGATGATTCATCAACTAAAATTGTCCAATAAATTGATTGCCCCGAATTAGGATTAAAAAGAGCTAATCTTGAAGATGTATGATCTGCTTCTAATACCTATGTGTTGAACCACTGATGCCTAAAGGACAGATTTTAGAGAGAAAATATTGTTAATACCACTTCTCAAAGTGATGAGCCATTCCAGGAATACAGCAGGAACCCAGGGTTTCTTCCCTTTGGAAAGAGGTCACTAGAGCCTTATTGGCATTTGGTAGTATTTGCATTTATTTACAGATATACAGATTGAGCATAGGTACCACCAAAGTCCACTACTCCCACACCAGATGTCCCAGGAGACAGGCAGTACCCTAAGATGCTTATGGAACTCAAAGCTCAGCTCTTTGTATCTTTCTTTGTATACCACTGTGATATCCATTTGATCGAGAGCAGTCTAAAATATTTAAAGAAAGGAAGAAAAACTCTTCCTTCATCTTGGCCTGGCTGAAACTGCAGTCTGTAACCTGTCTTTGGGGCTGTCTATATGTGATTAAAGCCCCGGGGTGGGTGTGCAGTGGCACAGCGTTGATTATATGATGCAGAAGCCACTACAAAGGCATCCTGGGTCTTCCTCCCGAAGCTCCGAAGCAAAAAAGTTGGGGATTTACCCCAACTTTTTTGTCTAGAGTGCAGCGAGGGTGGTGCATCACCATCTGTTGCCATACTCCAGAGTCGCAGTGGAGGCGTGGCTGGGTGAATGGCAACCCCTGATTGGTCGCTGTCTGCCTGGGCAGGGGATAAGCCAGCAAGCTGAATGGCCGCCAGAACACCCTTGAGCTGCCTCTGGAGTGGGGAGAAGAGTCTCCCTTTTACTGGAGGAAAGATCTTGACAAAGCCAGTAAATATAAACAAAGTCATAACTGTTAGACACAGATTCAGAGTAATAAAGTAATATCCTTTTTTTCCTGAAGTGAACCTACTAGGTAAAGCTACCCAATTTGGCTGCTGCTAACTTTTTTTAATGATTTATACTATTTAAAATCTACAACTTTGTTGTTATAAAAAATGTCTAGTTTTTCTCTTGTTTTCCACCTATCAAACAACTTGTGTGTTTTGCCTAAAGATGCAAACATTCCTGAGTAACTTCTGATGTTTATATTTTTAAAAATAGGGTGGTTCAACCTCACAGCAGCCTTTGGGAGAGTCCTAGGTGCAATTTGAAAGCATCTCAGCATCTGACAGAGCCACATTTGAATGTCTGTAGTGTTAATAATGTCGTGACTTGAACACCAGACACTTTTTTGTTTTATTTTTGTTTTACCTTTATTAGGACCAACCAAAATGCCACAAACTATTTGTAAGCTTTTGAGTTCTCCAGACCTCTTCATGAGGTTAGGTTGACCCAGAATAGTTGTTTTAAATGGATATTGTATTTATAATCTGTTTTATGCTTTTTATGCTTTTTAAATTTTGTATATCTTTTTTTAATGTTCAATGTTTTTAATTTTTGTAAACCACCCAGAGAGCTTCAGCTATGGGACAGTATATAAATGCAATTAATAATAATAATAATAATAATAAGGGTCAAGTGGAGAGCAAGAAATAGTACCACCTGGCCTGATTATGAGTTCTGGGAAATGTGAAAGCTTACACAATCTTTTGTGGCACTTTGGTTAGTCCTAATGAAGGTACTGCCTACCTGTGGACTTCGGAGTGTTTTTCCTGGATTTTGGCTTTTTTACTCATCGACCAGCACAGGTATCTTTTTCTTTTTTCTTTGTTACCATCTTACTTGATGAAGATTTCTGGAGAATGTGAAGGCTTGCATGCTATTTTGTGACTTTTAGTTGGCCTAGTAAAAGTATTAGACTTTGGGTTTTTTCTGATGTGCCAAGATATTGTTGCGGGTTTATTAACGAAGAAAATAGATGTTTGTGGGATAGTTGCGAAATTAACTTTTCTGATTTAAAATGAGTCACACATGTGTGATCTAATAAGAGTTTTCTGCAAACACTGCTTTAATTGCTTCTCCTTGCAATGCAGCACAGTGACAAGGACGAAACTAGGGTGATAGTTTTTTATACACAGCTTTCATATAAGGCCATGATACAATCAAAGTTAATCACTTTGAATGTTTCAATAAAAGAGTTTAACAGCAGAGTTAAGTGCATGATTAACTTTCTCCCACTGAAAACAACTGGACTTGAATAGTTCACTATAGCATACATGGACAATTATTTTTGTGATAACATAAAACTGTAAACAGTCTTGTGCTCCATACTTGTGTATCCTTATTTAGAAATAAGCCACATGGAACTCAGCTGGATTTATTGATGAGCAAAGAGGCAAAGGATTGTGCTGTGTATCTTAAGACATTAGTAGGTTATGTGGAAGATCCTTTGGAAGTGAAATCTGTTTAGGATTGAGCTGTAAATGAAACTGTAAGTAAACCTCTTTGCCCCCACAGTTGATAGTTAATCCAAAGAAACTGCATGTTAAATGCTTACACACATATTTCATGTCCCATGTAATTTGCCATGAGTGATCTATTTAGTAAAAATGTAGATTAGAAATTAATATACATGCTGTCTGATATCATAGTAACCTGATCTTTTATTCAAGCACATTCGTATTCTTGGGAAATTCAAAATGAACTCTTCATATTGCTCTATCTCCTAGCACAAAGGGGCATGTAGCCAGAGCAGTTGGCATGTGCTAGTAATGCGTCACAGTTAACAGGAATGATGTGCTCCGCAACCTCTAATATGTTTATAATGTTCCTTTTCAGAAGATCTAGAAGATTCCAAGATTCTTTTTCTTTAATAAATTCATGACATAAATTATTATTATTATTATTAGTAGTAGTAGTAGTAGTAGTAATTACATTTCTATAACGCCCCATAGTCGAAGCTCTCTGGGCAGTTTACATCAGATTAAACAATTAAAAACAATAAATTGTGTGTGTGTAGTGGTAGTGGGGAACAAATCTATACAGATGAGCTTACCTGGACCATAAATTGGTTGGGTTGAATCATTTTTCAATTATAACTGATAGAGACACCTTTACTCATCTATCTAACAGCAATACAGAGATTACACAGTGTGGGTAGAGAATTTGGACAACGTGAACACTGCCTACCTATGGGTGTTATGTTATCAGATGAATAACTTTGCAAAATCTCTGAAGTTCAGGATCCTCACAGAATGCAAATATTGATGGACTAACATTCCTTCCTGCCCAGAATGCGTGAGCTGAACCTTCTGCTGAATACTATGATGCAAATGCAAAGCAGCTTTTAATAAAACGCTGGAGAAATGTAGCACCAACTTGCTGCTGAGTGAAAGCAGTTCAGTGTTTCTGGTGTTTACTTTACCAAATTAATAACATTTAAATCCATCAGTTACACAGCCTTTCCCAGCTGTGGCCTTCCAGATATGGTTGGACTAAAGATCCCATAATCTATTGCTGTTGGCCATTCTGGCTGGGGATGATGGGAGATGTAGTTCAACAGCATCTTGAGGTCCAAGACTGAGAGCTCCATCACACCAGCTATTTATCGCACACATGCCAAGCCTGGTATGTGATGTTGCAGCACGGTACCTACATGACATCGTCCTTGTCCTGCACTCATCTTGCCCCTTCCCCCACTTGTTGCATTTTACTTTGGTGCCGGGAAAGTCTGGATTATTTTCCCCTCTTGCTCTTTCCTTTGTTCGGGGCATGTATTAATGGATTCTTGCTGATGAAAGGGAAGGGCGGGGCGGTTCTCCAGCACGTCATTGTATGGACTTGTTAGTCAGTTGAATGGACTTTTTAGTGCTCCAACCTGCAGAAATGGAGTGCCTGCAGAAATGGAGCCCAGATGAAACCTTAAATCAGTAAATCATTAGATAACAAAGCCAGAGCAAGGGGGGGGGGAGAGCCCACGCTGGAGGAGGAAGGAGAAAGAGTGGAGTGGAATGGAAGAGCAAACAAGCAAAAAACCATGTGAAAAGGACCGTGTGTGATTTTATTTCTTGACGCGCTTATGAAACGGAGGGAAAAAACGCAGAGGGAAAAACAGGTGTGATGGAGCCCTGAGCCACAATGTTGCAAATCCTGCCCGGAACGCCTGAGCTGCACCTTCTGCCAAATACTATGATGCAAATGTGAAGCAGCTTTTAATAAAACACTGGAGAAATGTGGCATCAAGTTGCTGCTGAGTGAAAGCAGTTCAGTGTTCATGGTGTTTACTTTACCAAATTAATGACATATGCTCCAATCCAGCTAAAGCTAGTAATGAGACCAAATCTAGTTATTCCTTACTTCTTCCTTTGGTGTTAATGAGACTAATGACTACTTTTAGTTGGATCACAGCCAAATATTGATCGCTTTCACATAAAATAACTGCACCATCTGTTTATCATTTTAAAGGGCAAAACGGGTCATATGTTTATAGACAGCTGGAGGGAGAGAGCACCCTGCATACTCTTCACTCTAACTTTATACCATCCCAACAGAGTCAGCCTTTATTTTTTGCTGTCATTACACTTTTCACCACTGAATGCTTGGTCCCAGATTTTGTATGTAAACAATGCAAATGTGTCTACTTCATTAATTTTTAAAAAATATACCCATGACCCTAGCATTTTGGCACAGGAGCTCTGATACGTGCAATGTATCTTCTACCTCAGGGGTGCTGAATCTCAGGCCCACAGACCAAATCCAGCCTGCTTGAGGACCCAATCTGGCCCTCCAGGTTTCCCAAATGGCTCCACCCTTTCCCCCCTGACTGCTGATCGTTTGATGATTTCCCAGCTTTTTCACAGTTTCTTCCCATTCTTAAAAGTTGACATGCCTACGGCTTACTTACTGGCAGTAAAAGCTTTAAGCTGGTACTTTTTGCAGGTATTTATGGTATTATCCTTTGGCTTCTGGCCTCACCTGCCACTGGAATGCGGCAATGGAGAGCTTTTCCAAAATTGAATTTGGCTGAAAAAGGTTCGATTCCGCAGCTCAACCAGAAATACATCCTCATTCACTCTGATGGTGGGAGCAGAGTTGTATTTAGATTCCTTTTGTGCTGAGGTCTGCTCAAAGTGAAGCCTTGGAGAAGCCAGGCTTGCAAGTGTGCTCAGCGTGAACATAGGCGTGCGCAGCACATTTCATTAGGGTGTGCACCTAATTATTTTTATTCATTTATTTATTAAGCACTGTAGACACTGATGCCCCACTCCGAGTTTGGCTTGCCTGACCAGGGAGGGCCATTGCAGGTGGCGCATTGGTGGGGTTTTATAGTGACACTGGCCAGAGAAGGGGCTCATGAGGCATTGTTAGCCTTTGGGGGCCCTCTTCCTGGCCTCTTTGAAATGTGGCTCCTGGCCTGTATCCCTCCTCAACAATTTGGTGCTTATTGCTTGAGACATTAGGGTGTGCCTAGGCACACCCAGCACACCCCTTGTGCACACCTATGAGTCTGAAGTAAACTCAGGGCTCTGTATCTACTATGGAAATTCCTGGTGCAAGGAACTCATTTGCCTAAGGAGTCCTTACTAAAACCCCAAATCTGCCCATATGTGAGAATGAAGACTGATTCCTAGAGAAAGACAGGTAGCTACCTTGGATATTTTTTGTCCATCTAACCTAGTATTGTCTCCTCTGAATGTCAGCAGCTCTCTGGGATTTTAGGCAAGGGGTTTTCCCATCATCGTTTACCTGAAGCATTTATCTGGAGATGCCAGGGATTAAAGGGGAGCCTTCTGCAGGCAAAGCAGGTACTCTACTGAACTGAATTTTCCAAAAATGGATTCATAGCGGACCCAACCATAATGTTAGACATCTGGTAAGGAACCCTTTGGAGTCAAACCATAGAGAGTTAAGAATTAGCTGATGGCTGCAGGGACTAGAGAATTTAAAAGCCTGAAGTGTACTCAGATCAGTAGGGGAAGACAAGATTGGCAGCAGCATATTGAGGTTTTGGATGTGTTCTGTGGAAACTGATGGGTTGTGAGCCCACAACAAGCTTCAGTGGAAAGAGCAACTCAAGGAAGAAACTACATCAACACTATGGCATAGTGAGTCCTCTCTTCAATTTCATTAGTTACACTAGAAATCAGAGAATTAATTCCAAATGCAATAGCCCAATGCAGGCATTCACCAGCTTGTGTGCAGGGCAAAAGTGGAGAGGGGGAGGTGGGCATGTATGTAAGCTTCACCCCCCAAAATTTCTGTGTGCCCAGTTAAACCTTCATGTTCAATGCCAAATGGGCTACAGAACTGCTGCAATCATGAACCTGGGCTAGTCCTGCACCTAATGTCTGAAAAGGAACCCCACCACATGAGCAGCTGCTCAACTGTGTGGGTGCCCTGAATGTGTGGAGCCCCTAAGCATGAATTCCTTTTCAGATGTTATTTCTCAAGGTGTGGATTTCAGGGGTGGGGGCTAGTCAGGACACAGTGTTGGGAGTGGGGCAACCAGCATGGCTGTGCTCCATCGTGTGTGTGCCATACATGTGGCTAACATTAATAGGGCTCCAGGTAAGTGAGTATAGGTTTGCAGCCTAAGGTTTTAGTTCATGTGTATTTATTTATTGCATTTCTATAGTTCCCCTCTTGCTATAACTGTTTCCCCTGCCCTTCTTACTATTCACTTAGTAACAGGGAGGGAATGAAGCCAAACTTCTAGGAATACTTAAAGTAAGGGCTCATCCTTTCGAGAGGGAGGAGGGGTGATCGTGAGGTTTCCTGCTTCCACGGTCGTCGTTCACGGGGCACACACGAGGGAAGTTTCCCACAAGTAAAGGAGAGCCATTGCGGGAGGACGTGTGCCCTGAGACGGAGGTTCCAAATGTGTATCGGCAGAAGTGGGCGGGACTGGACAGATGGGTATGGGGCACAGATTTTTTTAAAAAATAACTCTTCCAAGATGCGCACCAGCGCAAACACACAGCAATGGGGGTGGATAGATACTGGCTGAATTCGGACAACACGATAGTCAATGGTGGGGTAATAATCAACTTTACAGTTGTTCATCTAGGGGGTACTCCCCACACAACATGGTAATAAATAATCGTGGTGTGGATTAGGATCAGTGCTGAGTTGACTATGGCAGCATTCGGACGACATGACAGTCAATACAGCTGACTATTGTTTCCCCCCCCCCCCCCCGGTTGCTTAATATGTCGTCCGAATTCAGCCACTGTGTCGAATTTGCGATGCTGTGTAACAATATGTTTGTGTTGAAAAAAATACACACGGTCAGTGCCAAAACACACTGATAGCCAATCAAAAATGTACCAAAAATAGTGGACGCCCACTCCCA
This sequence comes from Anniella stebbinsi, assembly GCA_029215795.1. NCBI lineage: Eukaryota > Metazoa > Chordata > Lepidosauria > Squamata > Anniellidae > Anniella > Anniella stebbinsi. The sequence goes on from JARDYH010000001.1 coordinate 142,687,561, forward strand.
CATACGTCCAAAACCACTGGACATGCCCCTGGCAGTGGGTTGGCTGTTCGCCAAGCCAGAAGCTCGCGCTGAACAGCAACAGCTTCAGGAAGGGGGGGCACACCAGCTACGGACATCAGGATTGTAGTGAGAGAGCTGGAAAAGCCATGACAACTCCAGTCAGCAATATTCCTGAATAACTGAGGGGTTGACCCAAGATCACCACGGGAGTCTGTGAACATCATGTGGCCGGGTAGGAATGACTGCGATATTATTCAGGAATAATTATTCAGGCCCTTGTGAATCAAGAGTAAAGGTTTGGATCTTTCTTTTCCTCCTTCCAGTTCCCAAATGTCTGTCTAGGATTCTCATTTCAGCTTGTGTTGAGGTTTTTAACCTTTGAATATAAAGATATTTAAATAAATAAGGAGCCAATGCAAGTTGAAATTCCAACCCCAAAACAATTGTAGTTTGATCCTTGGCCAGCATTCCAACAGTAACAGCCACAAATGAGGTGCTACTTGTCACACTGTTTTGGAATCTACGTAGAATTCCAAGAATACAGGAAATTGATAAAGCACGGAACGAGGTGAAAAGTGCCAGCTTCATCCAAGAGAGGACATGATGAAACAGAAAGAAACAACAGCTTGGGTAATGCCAGGTCATGGTATTTGGGTAACTTGACTGGAGTTGGTTTGGCACACACACACTTACACACGTATATCTGTTGTGTTTCTCGTTCTCTCTGGCAGACACACGTTCTGGCAAACTCAGACAGGACACCCAGTGAGACTTCTTTTCTTAAGGGGAATCTCACAGTGAAAAGCTTAATGGTTACACACTTCAGTAATACTTAAAGCTGATTGATGATCTGACGCTTTAGGCTCCCAGATAATGTACAGTCAAAATGCTTCGCACTACAACAACAACCTTGTTTCCCAGTTGCCATCTCAACTTTTCCAAAATGGGTTCCAAACCCGGCCAAGGGAGGGGAATGATTCCTGGTCTGTTCCATCAGGCAATCACAATGGGACATTCTTGAAAGGCTTAACAAACAATCCTAAGGGAGCTAGACCATATGCGGGCCACACATTGCTTTTCTGCTATACCATGGTATATAAGTCTTTTGGCTGTCATAAAGGCCCTGAAAATATACCATGGTATATTTAGCTATACCATGGTAATGTAACAGAAAAGCATGAAAAGAAACACTCCTTGTGTCATGTTTGGATCTTAATTCTGCAATGAAACCAAAAGTAGATGCAGCAGATTGGAGGGTAGGGGCTGGGGGGAAAACAGAAAATTCGGGGGGAAACAGTCCCTCCCCACCAAATTCACCCCTCTATCCCTGAAAAAAGGGGTTTCCCCAATGTTATTGGTTTCTCCCTCCCTAACCCTAACCCTTCACATCTCTACTCAAGATGGACATCTTAAATAGAAGGCATCTTAGATAGAAGGCAGCACTCTCCATTTATTAGAGTCACAGAGCCTATCTACACTACTGCTTTAAAATGGTTTAAAATGGTTTATAACAGTAGTGACAACTGTTGGGGCCCAGGACACACTCCATATAGAGTTTTCAAATCATTTTCAAAATGTTGTATCCTGCTTGGTGCAGATAGGTCCACAGTAGCTCAGTTCATGAATGGCTGAGCATCCCTCCATCAATCCAACCAGGAATGCCTCTCATGCCCAATAGGGTCAGTTTTTGAGGTGAATGTCCCTGCCAGAGCATGGCAAGGAGGAAGTGTTGCCCCCATATTTCACAGAGGCCTTTCTGCCCCTTCCAGCATCTAGCACAGTCTTCGCCACCCTGATGCCCTCCAGATGTTTTGGACTACAATTCTCAGCATTCCTGACCATTGGCCATGCTAGCTGGTTCTGATGAGTCCAAGACACCTGGAGAGCACCTGGCTGGGGAAGGCTGATCTAGCTGCATGCTTGGTTCAGTGAGCTCAGTAGGGCAAACCACCATTCTTCCAATAGTATGGGGCTCTGGATGATGTAGGCATCTTTCTGGAGGAAGAAAGAGAGAGAACTAAGTACAGGAATGTTGACACGTGGGGACTTGCAATGGAGGAATTGCTACTAATTTCAGTCATGCAGACGACCAGCAAATTCATAGAATCATAGAGCTGGAAGGGACCTGTAAGGCCATTGAGTCCAACCCCCTGCTCAATGCAGGAATCTACCTGAAAGCATCCCTGACAGATGGTTGTCCAGCTGCATCTTGAATGCCTCTAATGTGGGAGAGCCCACCACGGCTGCCTTAGTCAACTCAGCTGTCTCTAAAAGAAACTAGCAACAATGCAGACACCCCCCACCTATGTTTCTAATCACATTGTGGTAGTTTTAAAGAGGGATGATCATCCAGCAGTCCACACATCCACATCAGTCCATCAGCAGTGGTTGTAACCTGCAACATAGTTTGTGTGTGTACTGGCATATATTGGCATGTTGTTATAATGTTTATAGCCTTTTTAAAAAAAAGAAATGCAGCATTTTTACAAATTGCATAAGCTGCTATGGAAATCCTGTGATATCTCAGCATTAGGGACAGGGGTTAACAATGTAACAATAAATGATTGAAGGTCAGCTCCAGGTATGAGGGGCTTCCAGGCATAGTGCTAGTCATCCACCCCCGCCCCCATGTAGGGTCTACTCACCCAGTGGGATGATCATCAGAGGCAAGGACAATGCGTTGGCCAGCTGCAATCTGTGCAATCCCCTGAGAGCTGCATGCTATTCTGATGTTTTGAGAATGTCCTGGCATAGAAAAGCTCTAGAGCATTGTGGGAATCTCAAAATGGCAGCTTCCTACCTGCCGCCTGCTGCCATTCGGTATGTTTGACCCAAGGAATCGGGGTGGGCAGGAGAGCCCAGCTCAAGCATTGGTGGACCTCTCAGGGTGTTGGGCCCTTGGCTTCTGCCCGACCATCCTGGGTCCTGCTGCTGACCCTGAAATGTATAAATGAAACAGTGTGCCTGCTTTTGCAGAAACAACTGCTTGTTTGCTTTAATGGCTCTGCATGCTTTATCACTCAAATGTAAATCAAGAGCTGCTATCTTGATGTCCTCAAGTATCCTGGTTCCAGGCTGTTCGGGGCTTTATGGACTTGCAAAAGTACCTTAAACCTGGCTCTATATACTTCTCAGCAGAGCCATCATTTTTTACCACGCTATTGCAATCTTGCAGTTACATGATGAAAAACAACTGGATCTATATGAGAAATGGTTGCATGCTATCAGTGAATCTTCTAAGGAATTGCTTTGGAAAGACCCACCATGTGCCTGTTTGTTTATGTTAAACCGATCTGCACACAAGCTTTGGTATGAACAGATCCTAAAACACTGTGCATGCAAACCTCAAACCACTTACTCATTGTAATCAGTCAAACTACTCGGCAGTATAATGTTAGAACTGTATCTGGATTTATTGCTTTTGTTGTATTAATCCAAGAGGTATGACTGTTGTCTGAAGTTTTTCTTCCCTCACAGTAAAATATCTAAAAATGTTCACAAGCTGGAATTAGGCACAGTATTTTGTCCAGAATGTTTAACACAGATATTGTGGATAACCACACATTTATCATCCACATTCCTTCATGCTAGTGCATAGAAACTGTTTCAAAACCAAAAGTACTTTAATGTATGCCAAATGTTAGTATGCCTGTGGTGGTCAAAGAATATTTTATGATTCCACCTAGATTATACACAAGACTGGCCCTGAAAAAAGCAACAGTTGCATGATCCAAGATTAACTGGGAAAACATTGCTAGATACCCATGAAATGTTCTTATAAACTAGAGAGCACATGTTTAACTGCATATAGAATGTGCTTTCATAAAATAATGTCAGGAACATAGACGTTTGGCAAAATTGGCTACGACAACATTTTGTAACTCTGAAATTATTCTTCTCCTGGTTGCAATCAAGCAGAAATTACAAATTACAGCCTTCATTGTATGACATCTTTAAGCCAAAGTCAAACAATGTCTGTCATCGTTAAGTAGCTAGGGTTGCATCAGGGTCCTTGAAATTATGCAGCTTGTTCCTGAAAAGTGACCATCCATTTCCCATGCAATGCAATCCTGTGCATGTTTGCTCAGAAGCAAGCCTAGGGTCATGTGTCATACTTCTATTTGAAATAGGGCAGCCGCTGATGCAAGGCCAAAAAAGAGGAAATGCATCGCCAAAAGAGGATAAAAAATGGACTGCAAATAAGAGACTGTCAAGTAGGACAAATGACTATCCTTATTGGAAGGGCTGTCAGAGGACAGTTCTCTATTTGGAGGTGTCCTCTTTGAAGGGCTCTCCAGTCCAACTCCAGTTTAAATGTGCTTAGGGCACAATTGCATGCATGTTTAGACAGAAAGAAATCCTACAACTCCCAGCATTCACCAGTTAGCTGGTTGGATGAGGAATTATGAGAGTTGTAGGACTTTATTCTGTCTAACCATGCATAGGATCATACTCTTAATGGAACTTTATCTTATGTAAGTCTGCATTGGATTGCAACTGTGCAGTACAACCCTATGCATGTTTACTTGAAAAGTTCCAGTATTTTCAATAGGACTCACTCCCTAGTAAGTACACTAATACCCACTTACCTGGGAGTAAGCCCCATTGAACTGAATGGGATTTATTTCTGAGTAGACAGAAGTTCTTCCTTACTTCCAGGTAAGTGGGTATAGCATTTCAGCTTTTAAACTCCTTTGGTTTTCTTTGAAATATCTTGATGTTTTGTCTGAGGAGGAATGGTCATATTTGGCTTTGGGCTTCACTTAAGGCAAAATCTGGGTGACACATTGAGTGTGCAGGATGGGTTACATAATTCTTTGGATCTGGGCCTATGAATGTCACTGCTGAGAAAGAAGCAAAACTATCACAATTTGTACTAGCTCTCTCCTGCCTGGCAGTACAATAAGCTGCTGGATGAAGTTCTTCAGTCATTGTGAGCTGATGAAAGATTCAAGAAACTTGGTGATTTTTTAAAAGAAGTCTTTTATGGGTGTTTCTTAGAAAATTAACATTACCTTTCGACAATGGTTGCATGTTTAATAAATAGTTGTTGTCTATTGTTGCATTCCCAATGTTTACTTGGACATCATTCACCATTGACAATATTTCTGTATGAGAAATTTCCGTATGAAAAATTACCCAGATTGGAGGGAATCACCCTTCCTTCCTTCCTTCCTTCCTTCCTTCCTTCCTTCCTTCCTTCCTTCCTCCCACTTTCATTTCCTTTCTCCCTCCCCATTCTCTCAATTGGTCTTTCCTCCAAGGCACTCAGGGGGTGCCTCTACAAGAGCAATTTAAAGCTCTTTCAAGGCACATTACCAAATTTACCTCTACAAGAGCGGAGCGCAAATCAGGGGTCCAGGCGCATTTTAGCTCCGATTATTCACATTTTGGAATGCGTGTTAAATAGCTACTTTTAATTTACCGCGGGAGTAAGAGCACCTTATGTCTGTGTAAACAATTTTGTGAGGAGGCGCATTAACAATCAGATGGTCTTGATGTCATCCATAGAACTACCCCTTCGCTGGGAAAACCTTCCACTTTTTCGTTTAGTTTTATTTCCTGTCTCCTCCTGGCAACTTCCTCCTTGTTCTCCGTCTCTCTGGATGGAAGCTCCAGGAAGACGAGACCCAATGTGAACTGAAAATAAAGTTTATTTTAACTCCCCTGATGGAATATTTCGTTCACGGAGACACGAGGCCAGATGGAGGTGGTTTCACGAGAAGTAAAGGGGGTAGGAAGGATGTGCAGATGTACGCATAATTAGCAATCAGCTTAGACATATCGTCCCCTCACTTCTTGCTAGGTTCCTGACATGAGCTGTGTGTAAGTGTATGTTTTACAATAGTTGAGCTTGCTGGGAAGACGAGGGGGAAGGAACGAAGCAGCATCCCCCTGTCTGTTTTGGTGTGTGTGTGCGCGAGGCACATTCCCATTTACTCCTGAGCAGTTCACTTGAAATGGAAATCGGGCGAAAGGGGGGGGGGGAGAGACGCAGCCCTGACTAAAAATAAGTTTTCAAAGAGTGCTGGAGGGGGAAACTTATGGGGCACATTCCCATTTATTCCTGAGCAGTTCTGGGAGGGGGGACAACTTCAGCTGGCAGCGAAATTGGAGGGGAGAGAGGTAGCCAAACAGGTTAACCTAGGTAACCAAAGGCAGGAGATTCTGGTAGGCAGGGAGAATAAAGAGTGCAAAACCTGTCTGGGCAGTTTCCCGGGACAAAGTGCATTACTTTCAGCAACATTTGCATGCATGTCAACAACTTTAAAGCGAGTTTCATACAGCCAGTAATGCGCTTCAATGCCTCTCGTATATAGATATTGATAAGGATTTTTGATCTGGGCATTGACATAAAATAAAAACCTGGAACTCTAGTTTCCCCCAAGCCTCTAAAGAAACATTTTAATGTAAAGTAGAAACATATTTCACTGCACCAGGGTATAGTTCAAACCTCACATTCTAGCATTTCAGAGGAAAAACACAGAATGATATAACCAAAACATCCTCTCCTGATAACAAGCCTCGCAATCTCTTCCTCCGAAGAGGCTATGAATTGGACATGACTCTATGGCCCTCAAACTATCGCATAGATAAGTTGGCACCACAAAAGAAAACATTTTCAGTTCTTCCAGAGGAAAAATACTGGCCATTAGAGGAAACCAACTAACACCAAGTATCAGTGATCGAAGGTTATCAGGAAACAGTAAATTACTTTGAGGCGTCAATAGCCCCGGATATTGTTTTATTATGGTTTAAGATATTGTTTAGTTGAAACATTTATTGGCATTTATCCATCACAGGAGGAAGGGGGTGAGTGCTATGTGACGTCAAAGCCTGTAACAGAGATAAATGTAACAGTTTTGTCTTTGTGATTCAGAGAGCTTTGGTACTACCCATGTGCCACTTCTCTCTCCTTCGTATGTTGTTTTGAATAAACCTGTTGGAATGAACTCTGCCTGTTCCTGGTGATTCTTCAATTTGAGAGTTAGGGAACATTTCCTTAACAATATTAGGCGTAAAAGCGATTGTCAGGAGGTGCACATAATCAGGGAACCGGGCGTCAAAGCAAAATCTTGTAGAGGGGGCCAGGGTAACATTAATGGGGTTATCTCATGTTATGCTTGCCAGAAGTCAATGGAATAGGTTAGTCTCTCACCCAAAACAGTGAATTGCAGGGATCTGAATCCACATCCCCCCAGTCTAAGATTCTATTACATTACATTTTTATCTTGCCTTTCCTCTAGTGAGCTGAGAACATCTGAGAATATTAACTCCTTCCCCATTCTATCTACTACACCAAGGGTGGGCAGTAGGTAGAACTCCAGATATTTTTGATTTGAACTCCTAGAAGCCCCTGCCAGCCTGGCCAATGGTCAGAAATGTTAAGAGTTGAAGTCCAAGCAGCTGTTTTCATGGCACCAGGTTGGTGCCGCCTCCCTCTGAAACTCCACAGTTTCCCTCTCCTGGGGTGGCGTAGGGTAATTCCAATGCCAAGAAGGGAGTTCAGGGTTTCCTGTGGCCATCCAAGTACCAGAGCTGTCCCCAGCCTCTTCTTCGTGGAAAGTGACTGCCCATGGATTGGCCCCAGATTGGCCCCGGAGCGATATCGAACAGCAGAAGAGCCGTACTGACATCACTCTGTTTGAAAAAAGTCAGGGTAAGTCCCCTACTTTTTCAATCTGTAGCTTTGCAGGAAAGCAGTGTGGTGGCTGTGAAGCTGTACCTGCATCATATAACGGACGCAGCACTGTTCTGCAGCCACCACGGGGCTTTCCTGGCATATAGACAGCCCCCAAAACATCTGTAGATCTTCCTTTTGCCCACCCCTGCACTATACCACACTGACTGCTGGGCAATTGGTTATTTTATAGTCATTCATTTTTGGCCAGTTGGCCTCTTCACTTAAACTGATGTGTCTGCTATACACTGCGCTGAATGCAATTCTCTAGAACCACAAGACTTCCTAAAACTGATTGACAAAAGACCTTCACTTTATTGCATTAGTCACATTATGCTTAAAAAAGAAAATTAGAAATGTTTTTAATTAAATGCAGTACACAGGCTGAATAAAGCAATATCCCATCGTGGAATAAAAGGTCTGTCTACATATAAACTATCCAAGGAGACACAATGGTAATCTAGTCAGCGACTAAATTGCCCAGAAATAGGAATATACATACCTGTAGTGAAAAGGCCAGTTCTGGGAAGATAATAGTTAACAACAGTGGGCAATACCCCAGTTCTGGCAATCCATCAGTTCTAAACAAGTTGCACTTGCGGGAATGACCACTAGAGCAATGGGAAATAGCACTGGATAAGTGCAACCCAGGAAACTACCAAAAGTACCACTTCCATAATGGGATAGTTTGAAGGTTCAAGCATATAAGACATACTCTGGCACGTTTGCATTGGCTGCCTGTATGTTTCCGAGCCCGATTCAAGGTGTTGGTTTTGACCTATAAAGCCTTACACGGCTTGGGACAACAATACCTGACGGAACGCCTTTCCCGACATGAACGTACTCGAACACTACATTCAACATCTAAGGTCCTCCTCTGAATGCCTACTCCGATGGAAGCTCGGAGGTCGGCAACAAGGGAGAGGGCCTTCTTTGTGGTGGCCCCCCCAATTGTGGAGCGATCTCCCCGACGAGGCCCACCTGGCGCCAACATTGTTATCTTTTCGGCGCCAGGTCAAGACTTTCCTCTGTTCTCAGGCATTTAGCAATATCTGATGAGCCTGGGTCTGATTTTTTTTTGTTTTAAAGGCTCATAGCTTTTAAAATTATTATAGTGGTTTTAAATGTATGTGTATATTGTATGTTTTTGCAGTTTAAATTTTTGTAGATTGTTTTTAAGTGTTTTAATCTTATGTAAACCACCCAGAGAGCTTTGGCTATGAGGCGGTATACAAATGCAATAAATAAATAAATAAATAATTTAGTGGAGCTCCAGTTTCAGCTAATTCCTGGTTGTGCTAGCTAGCGGTAGGTTCTCGTTGTGCTAGTGGTCATTCCTGCTAGCACAACGGCAGCTCTGTATACTGCCCACAGCTTTCACTACCACCTCAGGTTTTTAGATCCTGATACATCTCAAATCTCCATATGTTTGTGATTCATCTCAAACATTTGCACGCACACACACACACACACACACACGTCTTTTTAGGGAGGATTTTGGAGTTAGTGGATTTCCAGTAAATCCTGTTTTATGTTCCATTGGATTTTTGTTTTGGAAGCATTTGTGCAACAATTTATCAGCAGCTAGCATCTGATTGTATAATACATGAGATATATTTTAAATGCCTGGAAATAATTCCTCTGGGAATAATCATGGTTGAAATAATGTGGAATGTTGTGCAATGCTGTTTTACCCACTAATGAAGCTCTTGGACAAGGAGAAAAATAGATGGAATGTAACTTGAAGCTGGGCTCCTTTTCTCCTTGTTTCATTCCAAGATTAAATAACACATTCACGTTTAAGTGCTGTATCCGATATTCTATCCAATAAAATCTTTGCACACAGAATACTTAGTGTTTAGCATCATAGTGGCTGCAGTGAATTCTGGTGTACTTGGATCATTTACCTTATGTTTTAGTTATTAATATGAGTGAGGCAGCTTCATATGTTCACATGTGTGCCTTTTCATGTTCCAATAAAATGACTGATTTTTAAACTTGTAAAAACTTCCATAGTAACTGTCAGTATATTTATACTGTTTGTGTATATGTATGTATGTATGTATGTTTGTTTGTTTATAAGCCACCCGTTAGAGTAAACCTTCCCAAGGCTTTGCACAAGACAGAAAACCATAAATCATTTATATAAATTCAAAATTTACCTGATTTTAAGGCATTTCCGGCACGTTTATCTACCACTTATTTTGCCAAACTTCAAAGTGGTTTCATTTTCAGTCTGTTTTTGCTTGGTGCCTCTGTTTCACAGTGCACAGCAATGCAGACAAGCCAGGAATAAGCCACGGTTTTGATATCAGGGATTGCAGCAAGCCATGGTTTAAACAAGCCAGACATCATAAGCCAACAACAGACATGGCTTTTATTTGTGGTTTGTAGCTAGATAACAAACCATGTTTTTGTTTTGTTTTGTTTTGTCAGACACAGCGACAAACCAGATTTCAACAAAGCAACTATGGCTTAGTGTTGTTGTGTGCAAACCAGGCCCCTGAGTCTTTTGTTGCTGTGTGCCCCATCATCTCTACTAGTGGGAAGCTGGAGCACAGGTGAATGAACAGAGGGGGAGCCCATGCTTTCACTTTCAATTTGCTAGCATGAGGACAGCCTCTCAGCTAGAAGTGCAGGTGCTTTGATATGTATGTGAGTCAGGCTTGCACATGCTGTGGTCCATTAAGCTTGTCATCATGCCCACCAGCCATGAAGGGCAACCCACTGGCAGCTAGATAAACTTCCTGCCTTTGCTGTCTGCAACAGTGTATTGTCAGTCACCTGGCAGGCCACAAGCCAGCATTTGAATTGGTGGGTCGCAGGTTGTAGAGGCTGAAATGGATGATTGTGGGTCTGTATCTTGGTTTTGTATGTGTGAATAGTGTGCTTCAGCCATGCATTTGAATGGAGGAGGAAATGAAGCTCATTTTAAATTGACCAGCACCATAACAGTAAATATTACTTAGTTTATGTGTTTCTAAAATGTATATCTCTCATTCCTAGCCCAGACAGTTTCCCATGTGAAGTATTCTTAATTATCTGTGCTCTATAATATAAATAGACCCATGCTTCAGTGAATGTTAACTCAACAAAAAAATTATAAAAAATAATAATCAAATAATCAGATTTGATCATTCTGTTAGTTTATTTCAGCCTGTCTCAAAGTGGTGCCTTCCAGATATTCTGGACTACATCTCCTACCATCCCCCACCGGCATAGGCCATGCTGGTTGCAGATGCTGGGGGTTATAGTCCAACATGTCTAGAGGACCAAGTTGACAAAGTCTGGTTAATCTTGTGCTGAATGGCTGGTTCATATACAGGTAACCACTAAGCCTGTTATCAAGCCACAGCTGGACTTGATTTGGTAGGTTGTCTATGAGGTTTCAAAAGTTTATTATTTGTCATATCATGAATACGATGTCGAAAGAGTTGGCTTTCTCCTCAGGTTCGTTGGTTTTGTAACAGTTCCAGTAACACGTGGCAGTGAATGTCATTCAAGAACACTTGCATGGACACAAAAATTATGATAAACAGACGGAGCTGGGGCAAACTGTTTCTAAAACATTTCCATAAGTGCAAAATAAGTGTATCTACTGCTTTCCACACTTGGCTAAATAGTTCCCTGCACACTCATTGCTTGACTCAATGTCAGTTTCCTAATTATTATTTTTTACAATAACAATAAACATAATGGAGTTCATATTACGTTGAACAGATTGGATTGCGCAACAAGTTATAACCAAATTTAAGTAATTAAAAGCCCCTTCCTATTTCATTAATTCTCCTTATTAAAAAAATCAAAAGTATTAGAAATATTCTGCTTTGTTTTAGAAAAACGTTTTCATGACAAAAGGCATGTGTTTTAAGCTTATGTCCTTGTGGAGTGTTTTCATTTTTGTTAGCAAAATAATCAGCTCAGGTGTTGTTGTTTTCCTTGCTATTTCTTTGGATTATATGTTAAGTCCAAATGATTCAGCAAAGTATTTTTTTAAAAATCTACTCAGATATTTTCAGTCTTGAAATAGCTTTCACCATCATACTTGCTCTAACAGCCCAGTCCTAAACTGAGGCTGCCTCTACAAGAGAGGTTTAAAGCTCTTTCAAGGCGCTTTAAAAAAATTACCTCTACAAGAACGGAGCGCAAATCGGGTGTAGAGGTGCGTTATCTCTCCGATTATGCGCATTATCGAATGCGCGTTAAATCGCGAGTTTTATTTTGCTCCGGCCGTTAAAGCGCATTTTGACTATGTGAACAAGCGCTTATGCGCATTAACTACTTGTAAAGCGCATTTTGGTCATCCGTTAATGCGCTTCGCCGCCTCTCGTGCAGAGGTATTAGGTGTAAATGCGCTTCCGCGATTATGCGCATAATCGCCTAACCGAGCGCAAAAGCGAATCCTTGTAGAGGGGACCTTATGTACACAGAAACAAATCCCACTGAGTTTAATAGAAATTACTTACTAATTAGTGTGCTTTGGATTCTGCCATTAAAAGAAAAAGACGGGGGCAAGGAAAAAGAAGAAGAAGAAAAAGATGAAAGGATCACAGCATGAAAGCTAGGTTCCATAATCACAGCAACCTTTAAGCAGTTTTGCACCAGATATGTGTGAATGGCCTGTACAGGTAATTTCCTGCCATGCTTTGGAATTGACGCTCTGTTTAAAATTGATGGGATCATCACAAAACAAATTGCATCTATGAGTCATTAGAACAACAAGTCTGCACACATTTACAGTTGAGGCAAGAGAGTCACTTGCTGAGGAGGACATGATAGGATGGGATATTATTGTGTGGGAGGGAGCTCTGATGAAGATGTTGGGGCGGAATGGCACCTGGAGAATGTGTCGCATGTTTATAGCCTGCCCTCTTGGCTCTGATTCCCAACTCCTGCTCAATGGCTACCTATGGATTAAAGCTGGCATGTAGATATTAATGCATTGGTAGTGAAGAAAGGAATAATCTATTGTTGTTGCTGTTGTTGTAAAACATTTTAAACAACCGCAACATGTTTCAGTACATAGCCCTGTAGAAGTGCAGAGAATATTGTTCCAAGAACAGTTCAAAAAACGTCTCACCAGAATGTACATGGAGCATTAGGAGGATCTTTCCCCTCTGAGTTATTATTAACACATGCTATAAAAGGAAACCACATTTCAATAAACACAGGATCTTGTCTATAGAGAGGAAAGGCAAGTTGCAAAATATTTAAGTTCTATGTAGTAGAAGAAAGTGAGATTTTATGGCATCAAACAGCAATGACCTCTTTAACTTGTCACCCACCAAGCCAAGCAGACCCCAACCTCCACTCCTTCTGTTTTGCAGTCCGAAATAGGTAGCAAGGACAGAACGGGCACCTAAAGAGCCACTGCATGTATTCATCTTGAAGAGCTCAAGTTCTGCAAGCTTGAAGTAACCTCTTCTGGAAAGGTGGTCCTCAGAAATCATGATTAACTTCCAAAAGTGAAACTTACATCTGTACTGTCAATCAAAATTAAGAAAACACCACAAATCTAAGTGGCACATCTATATGCTCAGCGGGGAGAGCAAACCTGGCACGCCATAGTACATGTGGTATTCTCCCATCTGCAAAGCAAAAGGTCGAGGAAGCACAACCACGCAGATGCCTTATCTTCAACTTGCACATTCCTTGGCAGTCAAGGGTAATCTTTTACAGAAAGTGAACATGAATTACTACCGTGGCAGAAAGTATTTGGAAATTACTTCTTTTGTTTATTAAACATTTGTGGATCTCAAAAGGCAGGCTGAATGGCCTTTTAAATTGTAAGAAATCCCTTTTTAGAAACAATGACAATATGGAATTTCTCCAGAGGTATATGACGTTATAAAGAAATCTATTTCTCATTGGAAAGGACTATAAGGGAAGTTGGATAAAAGGTTGAAGCATTCTCTGACATACTAGCTACTTTTGATTTTAAAAAATTAGTAACATGAAATGCACACAATAGGAGAGATTTATTACAGTTTAAGAAGATGAAGGGCTTTTTTACACAGTCACTTGTGATTCCTTATTCACTGTTTACAGGTTCTTTAGGGGCTGCGATTTTCCAGTTTCATGCCAGTGTTTCCTTTTTTTTAGAGTGGGGAAAATGGAGTATAGGCTTTTCTATACGAGGCTATTAATCCACTATGGCCCCCTCCACAAGGATGCGCTTTTGCGCCCGGTTCGGGGATTATGCGCATTATCGCGGAGGCGCATTTACGCCTAATCCCTCTGCACCGGAGGCGGCGAGAGGCGGCGAAGCGCATTAATTGATGTCCAAAAAGCGCTTTAGAAGACGTTAATGCGCATAATCGCTTGTTCACACGGCGAAAATGCGCTTTAACGGCCGGAGAAAAATAAAAGTCGCTATTTAACGAGCATTCGAAAATGCGCATTATCGGGGAGATAACGCGCCTGTACGCCCGTTTTGCGCTCCGCTGGTGTGGAGGTAAAATTTATAATGAGCCTTCAAGGCTCATTAAACGTCTCGTATGGAGGAGGCCTTAATCTACTTTGGACGTCCTTGCAGAATTGAGATCTGAGCCCTATACAAGGAGCATTTCCTTTCCTGAACTTCTGCTATATAACCTCTAGGTGGCAGTGTGGCATAGCATAACAGCTCAAATACACATGTAGAAAAATGCTATTATTTAAAAAACTATGGGTCACTATCCTGTGGAAAGTCTCCCCACCAGTACCCCATTGTCTCAGAGTCTGCTAGCACTTTCAATTCAATGCCACTGATCTATCATGTAGCTGCTGGGGAGGGAAGAGCTCACCCTCCTCTCCCCAACACTGCAACCACTTTCAAAAAATCACCCTTCCCTCGCTGCAATCAAGACTGAAATCAGACTGGCTGATTGCAGCGGGGGAGGGGGCAATGTTTGACTGTGTGTGTGTATGGATAGGCAATCATGTTGTGGGGCCACATGCCAGCAGTAGCCCCCGAAACAGGTTTCAGGGAGCTCTTAGCAAGTGCCCTCTGGCGGGAGCCCACCTTCATCAGTGGGCCCCATTGACAATCTCATGAGTACTAGGCAGCTGACTTGACTACCCATGTAGGGGTCTTCCTGTCTGAGTAGGCTGACCATATGAAAAGGAGGACAGGGCTCATGTAACTTTAACAGTTGTAGAGAAAAGGGAATTTCAGCCACTGTCATTTGTATGCAATTAGTTCCTGGTGAAATTTCCTCTTCATCACAACAGTTAAAGTTGCAAGCACTATACTAGAGTGACCATATACAAAAGAGGGCAGGACCTCTGCAACTTTAACTGTCTTCTTCCATTTTCTATGTTACTGTCTTCTTCCATTTTCCAGTTACATAGAGGAGACCACAAATATAAATCTTATAGAATCAGGGCACAGTATGTTTATAGTACGTACCCACTGATAACACACACACACATCACAATATATAATAGTGCTCAGTTTTGTCTGCCTTCTGCACATTTTTTTCCAGTCTACATATGTGAGAAAGGGGAGCATTCCATAAGAACACCATTTTATTTCTACATCTCTCATCTTTCTAGCAGTGCTATCTTCTTGCATTTGCTTCTACTGACAAGCAAGTCTCATTAGATTCAATGGGGCTTACCCCTAGGTAAGTAGATATAGGATTGCAGTCTCAATTCCACACTCAGAAAGGTTTTCTCATGCCCTCTAACTGGACCTTAAATTAATCTCACCTGTGATTGCATGCAATGGATGAGGTTTCGTTGCAAGAAGTATGCTATCAATTATCTCATTAACTCTGTTTTTAGCTGAGCAAATTACTCAGTATAAAAAACAAAACAAAAAACATACATGCCTGTAAGGTCACTCAACGAAAACTGAACAAACTCAGCCAACATTCCACTTTCTTCAATCTGTTCAGAGCACATATTTTATTATTGCAGAAAAGCACAAGGCCTAATTGCCTTTTGAACTTAGTGCAACAATTTCGCAATGTTTCTTGTAAAAGTCCTTGTTCAACAAGGATGAAAGCCATGTACTATTCTCCTTTCCGATGTGTGGCTGATAACAATTATAATTCTTGCTGTACTATGCTTTTATGAGAATGCACAACGTGAACAGAAACATCAGCAAACATGAACTACTTAGCTTCTATTGTCATCCACATTCCAGTGGTTCTTTAATAGAAACAAAAGACAACTTTTATAGCCACTCCCCCTCCAAGGGCTTGTGAATAGGTTGTAGCGCATGCCAGTGACCATTTTGAACAGCCCATGTTTTGTGAGTGGTTTGTTAAAGATGGCAAGAACTTACCTTCCCCAGGCTGAGACTTCACAATAAGCCATGGCAACTACTTACCACTTGAATATTCAGAATGGCTGTTGGCACATGCCACAACAGTGGGTTGCATCGATCGTGTGCACCGGCCAAATATATTAATTACATAACTCCCAATTATATTGATCTGATCTGATCTGATCTGATCTGATCTGATCGATCGATCTATCTATCTATCTATCTATCTATCTATCTATCTATCTATCTATCATGTTGTACATTTTCCAATAACTGGTGTTCTCTGAGCAGTGTACAAATAAATTACAAACATAAAATACAATGATAAATAACACTGAAAACAATGATAAACATTGTAAACAAATAAAATACTGCAAAGAACTAAAAGCACTAAAAGAGTTCTTAAATTGTCTCAGAAAATGAAGCTGTCTTCACCTAGGATTATAAAGAGCATAACATAAGTGGTAGGAGAAGCGTTCTGGGAAGAGCATTCCAGAGACAGGGTGTCACCACTAAAAAGGCCTCTATTTTGAATCTATCTGCCTTGCTTCATTTTGTGAGGGCACCTGCAGGAACCTTATAGTCTGCAAAGTTAGATATGGGAGGAGACACTCCTTTGGGTAACCTGGCATTAAGCCATTTAGAGAGCATTCCTATAGCTCCTAGAGAATGTCTGGGGGGGCATAGGACTGTTTGGTTTACTGGCTCGGACCTCGGAGCCAGTAAACCATGTTCCCCTCCCCCCTTGTAGCAGGTGCAGAGAGAACCACGCCAGCTATCTCTCCACGCTCAGAAACCTGAGTGTGGAGATGGGGAAAAGGAGACAGTCCCAGGGGAGGGGAGGAGACTAGGAAAGTTGTCTTACACAGCTTCCTATGCCTGCTCCAGTCTCCTTCCCTCCCATCCTGAAGCCCCTTGGCTAGACAGGCAAAATCAACCAGAGGCAGCTGACTATCAACATAGGATTGCGTCCTTAGGGAGTAAAGATTTAAAGCAGCATTTGCCTCACTTATCCCTAGTAGCCAATTTCAATTAAAAATGGCCTTATACTAATTTTGGAAGATACTTTGGTGAGTACAGAATTGAGGAACAGTGTCTCAGAATACCTCTCCATACATCCCTGTCTCTTTTAACCTGACTGGACCTATCGGTATGATTTTACCTGACACTGATATGGTTTTACCTGATATCTCAAAAGGTATGTAATGGTCCTTAGCGGCCTGGATCTCTCTCTCTCTCTCTCTCTCTCTCTCTCTCTCTCTCCTGCTTTCAGTCTATGGCACCACTATCAGCCTTACTGTGAGTTAGAGTGAAGACGTCGCCTCAGGTGGCAGATGGTGGAGGTGGCAGCAACATGTTGGAGGAAAGATCTGTGTGCCATGCAGATAGCTTGCTGTCTCCAGTGCAGTGGAGGATGCTGTCCCATTATCAGTGTTGAAGGCAGATTCATCAGCCAGTCCAGTTGGGTTTTGTACATGGAATGGGAGGAGGTGCCATCTTGTTTTTTGCACCAGGAAGCAAAATGTATTGGACCAGGCCTGACCATCAAAGTAGAGGGAGGGTCAGAGCTACAGATAAATTAGAGATAACAAACCAGAATTTCAGTTCCTGTTTTGTGCTATAGTTTAAAGTAACAAACCACATTTCTTTGAGTTTGAATTTCATGTTATGAAACCAGGAGCAGATACTTGATCTCCTCCTCCAATGCATGAAAGAGGAGTATGCAAACTCAAGGTTCATGGTAACACATTCACCTTGTGGAAGGCCACAGCTTCCCATTGTGGCTGAAACAGATCATGTGCTGTAGCAGTGACGAAATCTAAATCTAGCCTTGGGATTTATTATTATAATACTATCATATAAAACTATGGTGTTTACATATGGAGGGGACTGTATAGACTTCTGGTTGCCCCATCTCGAAAAAGATACCCTGCAGCTAGTAAAGGTACAGAAAGTTTCAGCTAATGGCTGCATTACACATAATGCTAAGCTAAGGTTTATGTTAACCATGACTTCTTGTTTAACCATGAATTGTTATGCAGATGTGCAAATAAACTTGTTTTCCCTATTTTTGGTTTGTTTCTCTTCTGTCCATTTTGGCAGTTTTCATAGTGGTTTCATTTCCAGGCTGCTCTTGCTGGGTGTCTCTGTTTCAGGGAGGACCAGCCAGGGATAAGCCACAGTTTTTGGTTCAGACATTGCAACAAGCCATGGTTTACACAAGCCAGATTTCATGAACCAATCTCTAACCATGGGTTCTCTTTGTGGTTTGCAGCTGGTTAACAAGCCAAGCTTTGTTTGTGGGGATGGATTTGTTCACAGAGTTTGGCCAGAACTCAACAAACCACACTATGGCTTAGCATTATGTGTGAACCAATCCAGTACAGCCAATGGGTTGGAACATCTTCCCTAGGAGGAAATAAAATTGAAGCATCTGCATGTGTTTACTTTAGAAAAAGAGGACAGGAAGGGGGAATCATGATAAACATTTATTCAATCATGAAAGATGTGAACAGAGTGGATATTAGTAATGAATGCCTCCAAAGTATCTCATTAACATTGATTTGAACTAAGTCAAGGACAAACAAAAGGACAGGTGTTTTGTTTTTGCATAATAGCTTACGAAACACCCTTTGTCAAGATGTATTGGTGGTGATGAGGTCAGTCCTGAGTCATACGTCATAGCATTTCCTGACTCATCTTAAAATGAAATATTATTATTTATGGGACACAGTGTGCAGTCCAACGTGAAAGACTGCCTTCACAATCACTTACAAAAGACCGATAATAGCATCTGAAGTGCAGGTGTTCCTAACAAAAGTAGACATGCCCCATTCCATATTGTCCAGGAAGTGTGATATTTGTGTAATGAATATTCCTTACCATGCAGAAAGAGCGCTTTGCAAAAAAGAAAATCAGTATTGCAGGTTGGGGCATGTGGGAGTTGTAGGACTTTTTTCTGTCTAAACCTCCATAGGATTGCACCCTTAATACCTTAATACTTTGGGCTTGATGCATATGGTGCACCCAGTCTGTACTAAACCATTTCCCATCATTGTCTCTTGTTGCACTGTTGTCAGCACTGCTATTTATTGAAGCACTTGCTGTTCATTTGTGGAGGGAAGGGGATGTCTGGATATAGCCTTCCTGCCATATCAAGTTTCACAGCCTTCGCCTCTCTTTAGAACCGATTAGCATAGCATCTATACCAAATGTTGCTGGACCCCATTTCCCATCAGCCCCAGCCAGCATGACCAGTGGTCTCGGATTATGGGAGATGTAGTCCAACAATTTCTGAAAGGCCAGAGGTGATCTATCCTTGCTGAATGGAATGGAAGCTCAGCATGAGGGAACATCTGTATCCTCTTGGTATTGGGACAGCAACCAAAAATACTATCAACGTCAGCCAGACTTTTGTTATTTGACTTTGAGAAGTGGATTGTACTTGTGATGTGTCATTGTCTCACATTATTCCCATGTAATTGTGCTTAGAATCATAATAAGATATACATTTTTCAGATGTAATTAAGTTCAGGTGAAGTAAGGGCAGAAGAACCATTTCTGGGGCTTTCACGAGCCCTTCAGAAGAGTCTCCTTCTAGTGTTGTAATCATCCCTTGAGTTGGGTTCTCTCCTGGCTGATTTCAAAAGCTATTTTCAACTTCGTCCTCCAATTAAAGGAAATCACACTGAGAATTAACGAAAGCACACACTGTGGGGACAAAACAGTTCAGCACTTCCTGTCTTTGAGAACCATGCTCCATTTCCTGGCACCTGGGTGGGAAATGCAATTAGAAAACTAAAGCTGCAAATTCCAGATTGGAATGTTTCTAAAGCATATTTTGACACATTCCCAGATTGTACTGTACTTGGGTTAAAAGAAAAAGTTTTTTTTTTAGTCTTAGGGAACTCTCAAATTACCCAATTTACAGTTACTATAAGTGCTTCAAATATTTTCCAGCCGCTTAACTGAGAGTGTAAAGGAGCACTGTCTGAACCATTCTAAAGAGAACGGCAGCCCAACCTGTATCTGGAAGCAAGTCCCACTGGATGGGTTGGTTCACACAGCTGAAGGAAGGGAAATAAACCACGCTGGCTTATTTCCCTGCAGAGCATGTTGCATGCTGTCTGGATCCCCCTAATTACCCTTGCTGGTGCAGCTTGCCATGTTGTCTGAACCTGGGCAGCATAGCTTGTTTGGGAGGCAGGGCAGCAACCCTCAAATAAACCAACAACAGTCCATGGATTATTTGAAGGTTGCTGTCCCCTCAAACAAGCCACACTGCCTGGGACATGCTAAACCGCGCCAGTAAGGTAATTAGGGAAATCCGGATGGCATGCAACTGGATGCGTGGTGGGGTTAACAAGCCAGCGTGGCTTGTTTACCATGCTGCAATCATGTGAAATGGGTCATTGGATTCATGATATCAAAGTAAGTATCCATAGAACTACAACTCTAATCTCAACCTAAACTGTAAAGGTAGGTTAAGAATTGTTAAGCACTTTGCAAAATAACATAGCAACCCTTGATGCTTGCATTGGAATACCTGCCATTTACACTGTTTTTGCAAAGCTGACACACATAAGATTTGAGCTGATTTTGCAATTAAGTAGTTATGCCCATAGGTGAAATTTAACTAAAAGGTCTGTGTATGTGTGTGTCTTTCCTTTTTCCAAAATAATGTATAACTAGCCAATGAGCCCTGTGCCCTTATCAGATTCTTGGAGTGGCCCATACAAGAACAGCTCCCTCCACTCCATAGGCAGGTCAAATTCCATTGATGATGTCCCCAACCCTAAGGCAATTTTCACAAGCGATGATTATGAAAAATAGTTCCCCCCTTACTAAAACAAATAAAAAGGCTGCATCAAGTAGATTTCATGCTAGGTTAAATAATGTGCTCTCTCCAGTTTCCATACCATGTCAAACACATTCAGAAGTGATGCTTTCCACTGTGAGATTATAAAAGACTCTTCTTTCATTGCTTACATAAAAGAAACCCATGTTAAGTATATATTTGTTGACAAGGCAGGTTTTAACCATGAGTGCTACTCAAGTGATCATCAAGCACCATCAAAGTGCTATATAAGTGATGAAATAACAACTTTTACATGAGTTTTTTTGTGTGTGAAGTTACTGCCAGCATATCCATCACAGGACCACTTCAAACATGTTCAAATGGCGCATATGCAGGGCCGATCCTACCATTAGGCAGAGTGAAATGGCCACCTCAGATGGAGGATGTTGGGGGAAGGAAACCAAGGCCAGGTGTTAAAGACAGAGGTGTGAGTACCATGTGGCAGGTGCGGTGAACTGCTCAACTTTGTACCCAGAATGGGGAGGGGGTATTTTGTCCTTTGCCCCAGGCAACGAAATGTCTTGGGTTGGCCCTGCATACATTCCCTGGGAAACAATGTCTAATTGCAGATTCTCAGAATAAATATGTAATCTATATATGTATTGGCACATGTGACTATTGCATAAGCATGTATATTTGTTATTTACATTCCTATTTTTTATGTTCATTTACGTTCATGTTTTATGTTTGTGTCCCCTGCCTTGTACAAGACCAGGGATTCCATGATTGGCAACAACTTCCCACCAGCACATGTGCACCAGTGACATTTAGTCAACGTACATGTGATAATGCATGCATCGGTGAATGTTATTTCTTGAACAGATTTGCAATCTGTATAGCAATTCCAATAATGTCTGAAGTATCCATCACAAGAACATAGGAAGCTGCCTTATACTGAGTCAGACCATGGGTCCACCTTGTTCTGTATTATCGATGGCCTGGTTCACACAACACGACAAGCCAGAATACGGGTTGAATATGGGTTGAGTGTGGGTTGTCATTGAATTGTGGATTGTTATGTTGTGTGAACTCAGCTATTTTAACAACCATGTCAACCATGAACAACCCACAGTTCACAACCCAACAATAAATCATGGGTTCTCTTCATGGGTTGTTTGTGGTTAACAAACCATGATTTATTAGTGCAGTTGGGTTCACACAACTCAACAACTCCATAATTCAGCAACAACCCAGACTCAGTACATACTCTGGCTTGTCACATTGTGCAAACCCAGCCTGGCAGCAGTGTTACAGGCAGGATTCATTTCTAGCTGTATCTGAAGATACCAAGGTTTTAACCCGGGACCTTCTGCATGCAAAGCAGCTCTACCTCACACTATAGCCTCTTCCGTCAGAAACAAGCCGGCAAACATCTGAAGGCCGGAGGGCAACAATTTGCATATAATAAACAGCTCCATGCCTTTAAAGTAATTTGGGACACCCACAGCAGAGCCATTGGCTTAGACACCGGAGGGCAAGGTTTTTGACGGGCCCTTCGGTTCTTCTGTGATAAAGTCCCCCTAGGCAGGGCCTGCCTGCTTTGCCCTTCCTCTCTCCACCCTGCCTTGCGCAGCTCTCCTTCACCGAGGGCGCGGGAAGCACGCGAGGTGTGTCGCTCTCTCGCTGCAAGCCCCAGTGCGAACTTTCTCAATTGATTGGCTCAAAGGCACAAGCGACTCCCCCGCTGGGCTCGGCAGCGCTCTCGCCGCTGCCTCCAACAGTAGCTCGCTGCGCTCCCTCCTCCTGCACCACACCGCCCTGCTCCGCTCGGCCAGTCAGAGGGCGCAGGCCAAGCGCCGCCGCATCATGCAGCAGCCGCCGGCTCCAGCTGCTGCTGCCCTCTTGCTAGTCCTGCTGGCGACAGACTCCTCTCAGAGTGAGTAGCAGTACTTCGAGGGTCTGCCTTTTCCTCCCCGGGGGAAGAAGACACCTCTGCCCCGCCATCCCGAGGTCTCCTTGAGGAGAAATGCCACTTCCACTCCTTCTCCCCGCTCCTCTTCCATTATTATAAGATATCCACTGTATAGAAACCCACACGAACAATGCAGCATCTGCGTCTCTCCTGGGCTGGGGAAGGAGTCCATATTACATTCCCCTCTTCTGGCGCTTAATACCCTTTCCCCCTCAAGGTCAGGATACCCCCAAAACCTCTCTCACAGGAGGAATGGGTTGAGACCCCTAAGCCAGCCTCCCATCTGCCCCCCCGGTGGAGAGCCTACCTCGTTTATTTGTGTGACTGTGTGTAAAGGTGGTTCGTCTCTCTCCCCGGTTATCACTTTTTTGAACCCTTCCGCTACTACTGGGCTTTAGGGGTTGACTTTACCATTTTCCCGAAAAAGGGTGGGGTGACGCTCTCCCACTCTGCTAAGCATTGTTCTTGCCCGTGAGAGAAAGTGCGAGTGAGCGCGCGCAGAGAGGAAGGGGCGCACGGATGCCATTTGTTTATGACTCGGTGAGGTGCGCTGTTGTGGCGCCGCCGCTGTGGACTGTGGCATTGTTTGGGTTTCTTGAAGCAGGA
Source organism: Anniella stebbinsi (assembly GCA_029215795.1). Taxonomy (NCBI): domain Eukaryota; kingdom Metazoa; phylum Chordata; class Lepidosauria; order Squamata; family Anniellidae; genus Anniella; species Anniella stebbinsi. The sequence goes on from JARDYH010000001.1 coordinate 142,710,872, forward strand.
AGGGGTATACACTGAAATGCTATGGGGGAGCTAGGGCCATGAGCTAGAGCCCTGGGGCGGAGGGTTCAAAGGACGCGGAAGCTCCATTAGGATTTTAATGTTCAGGGGGGTTCATGACAGTTCCTCTGCTCTGGATATTATGGCGCGTGTTTGGCTTTCCTGCTGAGATGTGCGACAGGGTCACTTTTCTCTCTTCCCCACCACAACTCTCTTTGTTCCTGTGTCGAGTTTGGGGGGGTTCAGTACTAATGGCTTCCTCTCTCTCTCCCCCCCCCCCCGCTTTCTCCCCCCCCCTCCTCGCCCCGTTTCCTTTGGGGCTTCAGCTATGCTGCTCCACAGAGCCCGAGAGGAGGCTTCCCAGTTCCTTCGGCAGAGGCACCGCCGAGCCTACCAGATCTTCGAAGAGACCAAGCAAGGCCATCTGGAGCGAGAATGTGTGGAGGAACTCTGCAGCAAGGAAGAAGCCCGGGAGGTGTTTGAGAACGACCCTGAGACGGTGAGAGAGAGAATGGAAAAAAGTGCTGGTGATAATATATTTTAAAGGGTTAAGTCCTGCAACAGCGGCAGCAGGAATGGGAATGAGGGCGCCATACACAGCTGGGGAAGTTGTTTTGGAGGAGGAGCCATTAGATAAATAACTAAAACCACGCAGGGTAACCAGCACTTCACTTAACAAGATTGTGTTTGGATTGCCTGGCAGAAAGCAAGAGTAGTGAAACAGAAGGGAGGAGGGGTGTTTATATTGGATTGAGTTAGCATTAATCTATATATTTTTAATATCTCTGTTTTAAGGGTAAATTAAATGCTAGTGCAACTGGGCTGTAGTTACTGGAGTATATGGAGTGGGGAAAGGGTGGGGGTTGTGCTTTGTGCATATGAGGATTCTGTAGAGGGCATCTTGCCTTTTTGCTTCTTTGTTCCATCTCCCTGCCCCATGTATCTTAGATACTTAAAATGCTTGCAAGTTTAAGGATGTTGCTGAAGAATTCCATTGCAAAAAAAATCTAAATGTTCTTGTTTAAATGAGCAATCAAAATTTCACATTGCAATGGGAGATTTCACTAACCTTCTAGATCAATAGTTGCTTATGTTGATAGGTAAATGTAAGCAGTCATTAATTACTTGTTGGGTTGAATCAATCTGATTTTTAAAAAGATTTTTTCTACCTAGTGAGAGAATGACGTGCTTATAAATCTACAGTTGTTTAGTGCTAAATCTGTCAGTAACATAGGAAGCATTTTAAATAAATGCATTTTAAGTGGTTCATTAAGTAAGATTGTATTAGGTTCTAATATTGTTCAGATTGTCAAGTACTTTTGCATAGATGTAGTTGTGTTTGAATGGTTGCTGAAATATGATTTCTGATTTGCATGCATCTTTCAGCTGTGCTTTTCTGAGCAGACTTTTTATTGTAGGGATTATGTGGCATTAGTTTAGGAATACATTTCCTGGAGAACAAATTGACTGGTGATTTTGCACAGGGCTGTGCATTCCCATTAATAGTTTGATGGAGGGGGGAGTTATGTAGGTCAAAAGTACTGGGAATGGGAGGGTCTTGGCTCTTTTCTCTTAGAGGAGTTAATTTTTTTTATTGAAGGCAAAACATGTCTTGACATGTATACTCTTAATGGGCTCATAGCATTATCACAACACACAGAACAGTTGCAAAACAATAGTAAAAAAACAAATAAATTCTCTTTGTGTTACTTTGAACTTTTGGCATCAGACTGGAGGTAAAGTCAAGGTTTTGTTTGGTTAGAGCAAAATGGATAGGGATATTTTATTCTTATTATATATAGTTGACTTTATAGATTGGGAAGTGTTACATAGTAGACTCATTAACAGCTGTGTTCTCATTATCTCACAAATTATATATTTATATTTTGCAATTTTCACGTAACTTTTTAATCTTAATATTAAGCTCCACATTTAATCAACATAACTTCTACTGAAATCCCAAGTTTACAAGGTTGCTGCAGTAATTCATAGCATGCATGATATTAAGTAGCAGTAATAATAATAATATGGTGAAAAAGGTAATCTGAGGTCACCATAGTTTTATCTATTGGAGTTTTAGTCAGGAAGGTTGCTGTAAATTAGTAACCATAAGTTGTAAACTGATTTTTCAACAACCTTGACAAAATTGTGGTTTTCCATTGCAAAATAAGTACAATGAAAGTGTTTGATTTCACAGAGACAGTTGTTTGACTTGCATTGTGTGCCGTTTTACTTTCATTTTCTTCTTAACTCCCCTCTTCTAATTTTAAACAAACCTTGATGAAATTGTATAACTTCTCCATAGCTGAGGAGGAAGGGAGTAGAAGCGGTGACTTTCCAAGTTTCAAAGGCATGAAGAGAGAAGGGGATGAACTGCCTTTCAAATATGGTGATATAATGAGGTTCAAGAGATAATGTAGCTCTGGTGTTCAGCAATCGTTTAGTAAATGAGAGTTAGTCTAATGTAGCGCCTTTGTGTGAACCAGAGAAGCAGCGATGATTCAAGTGTCATCCCAGGCATGAACTCACTCGGGTGGGCAACTTGTGGCCATCCAGATGTTTTGGCTTATAACTCCCATCAGCCCTAGCCAGCATAGCCAATGGTGAGGAATCATGGGAGTTGTAGGCCAGAACAGCTGGAATGTACTAGGCAAGTCACTCTTGCTCTCAGCAATGTGGTAATAATAACCACTTTGCGGGGTTGTTGCTGGGATTACTGAGATAATGTATGTAAAGTATTTTGAACACTCAAAGCTCCATAGCCAGGTATCATTATAAAATTTCAGTATACCATTCAATAGATATCTGAATGCAGAGGAGTTGTAATGTACCAGTGAAAGTTAATGCCACATCACAACTTTTATAAGTAAACACATGGACCGATAATGTGTATTCCTGCTTTTATACACCATCTTAGCATTGTACTGAAAAAGAGCGTTGCTTTGCTAGTTAGGTAAAAGGCTTACCTAGTCCAGTTCTCAATAGAGATTACTGATACTTCTGGAAAGTAAACAAGCAGACCATGATAAAGCTAGGCATCTCCTGAAGTTTATCTACAGAACCTGGCAGTTGGCAGTATACTGCTCCTCAACTTGGAAGCTCCATTTGTAGCTTGAATCGTAGTAGCCAATGATAGATGAATGCATGAAGGAAAAAGCAAATATCAAAGGCAACAATTTGATGTTTGGTGTACAGAATGTCGGTATAGTGGTGCAATACCACCTTCAATTTAATTGTGGTTGTGTGAACACAATTATTCAGTTTCTTTCTGCTCATCAGTTTCAATAGTTGCTCCTGAATTTGTTTAGACAGACAGAACGTTTTCTATTTATTCCATACCATTTAATAATCCATATGATTGTCATCTGAGGCTTTCCACAAGGGAAGCTTAGATGATGGCAACAAGGGAAAAGGGCTTCTTGGTGGTAGCCCCCCAATTGTGACATGATCTTCCCACTTAGGTCCGCCTGGCACCAACATTACCATTTTTTCGGTACCAGGTTAAGTCTGTCCCCTACTACCATGCATTTATTTGATGGCATACATTAAGATTTAATGTCAGTTGTAAAGTTTTTATATAAAAAGTTTTTTATTATCTGTTTTGTAATTTTTGTGAACTGCCCAGAAAGCTTTGGCAATTGGGCAATATAGGAATGAAATTAAAATAATAAAAAAATGTTAGAATCTCCATCATGTTCTCTTCTTAGTAATATTTTTTCTCTAAAGAATATATCCTGAACTTCTTCAGGCTCTTTGAATAAGGAAGATTCTTTATCCCCTATTTGAGCTGTTATTTCTATACCTTTTCCAGGTCTTTATATTCCCTGTGATGCAATGATCAGAACCATACACTGTATCCCATATGTGTGGGCATACCTTAAATGTATATAGTTTATATAGCATTATGCTACTTGCTGTTTTATTTCAGTACGTTTCCTAATAATTCCTTACACTGAATTTGTCTCTAATGCTGAATTTGCTGCAGCAAACTGAACTCTTTTCACAGGGCTTATTTCAATTGCTCCAAGATATCGTTTGATGTTTGACCTAGCAAAATAAAAGCTATATACAATGGGAGGAAACCTCCCTTAGTGACAAGTCTGTCTTGTTTGAAGACATAAGATTTATAACTTTATATAAGACATTCTTCTATAGCATATACACTTTTCATATTTGCAAGCAGAAACTACATCTTGTTATATTTGCTTTTCATGGTTGTGTAGTTTTTTCTAAAATGTAAGATGTTGGGTTGCATATTACTGCATTTAAAATATGTGCTTGGTTGGAAGGGCATTGATTTGTACGATAATTTCTGTGCAGGGTGGAATTGTTTGAGAATGACAAATTGTGAAGGGGGTTAAAGGAGGTTTGGAAAAAGGATGACATATTTATTGTCAATCCTGCTTATGTCATGCTGGTACAGCAGCCGTTATATTTGCTGGCACAACAAATACTAGGCATTTAGACCTTTAGATAGAGGCCCAACCCTGTGGCCTTTACTTCTGGCGGCTGCAGTGTAGTGCTTCTGGGGGCAAGCACCGAAACAAACAAAAAGTGGCATGCATGACCTGCCCCTTCCAGAAACCATTTTGGTGCTTGTCCCCAGAAGTGCTACATTGTGGCCACCAATGGTAGGGGCTGCCCATGTGCTACCACTGATGGGCTTAGGCCACCTGCATAAGGGTACTTAACACTTAAAAAGTGCTTAACACTGGCTAGATCTTGTCCATGATTTATTCAGTACCAGAAGGTGTTAACCAGAAGTCTTGGGTCAATTTGTATTACACTATAGAGAGGGATCTTTTTAGCAATTGGCTGAGTTGTTTTACTGTCAAAGGCCTCCTCCACACGAGATGTTTAATGAGCCTTGAAGGCTCATTAAAAAATTTACCTCCACAAGCACGGAGCGCAAAACGGGCGTACAGGCGCGTTATCTCCCCGATAATGCGCATTTTCGAACGCGCGTTAAATAGCGACTTTTATTTTGCTCCGGCTGTTAAAGTGCATTTTCGCGGTGTGAACAAGCGATTACGCGCATTAACTGCTTGTAAAGCGCTTTTTGGACATGAATTAATGCGCTTCGCCGCCTCCGGTGCAGAGGGATTAGGAGTAAAAGCGCCTCCGCGATAATGCGCATAATCCCGGAACCGGGCGCAAAAGCGCATCCTTGTGGAGGGGGCCAAAGATGGGTGGCTCTGAGTGCAAGAGTATCTGGTTGCCATTGGCTGAGCTGCTTGGATGCTAGAGAAGAGCAGGGTAGACAGAAGGTCCCAGGAAAAGAGCAGCAGGAAATCAGTTAAACAGGGAGTGGCCCAAACAAATGAGGGCAACACAAGATTGAAATGAGGAACCTAAGAGGGAAAAGAAAACTTGGGGAGAGGGAGAAGAGAGGTACACATGGCTTCTATCTGCAGAGATGCAGGAGATGGGAGTTCAAATATTGATTTGCTTTAAAATAACCAACTAAATATTTGGCTGTAGCCTCTCATTTGCCTACATCTAAGAATATCTATGAAGGAAAATATATGAAAATATGAAATCCATGGATTGTATCCAACACTGGCTGGCTAATTGCCAGCAGAACAAACTACTGATGCAATGGATTTTCCCTCTTTCCAGCAGCCCTCTGTGTGTCCCCTAAAATCTGCTCCAGAGGATTGGGGGACCCTCTGAAGTAAAATTGGGGGTCACACAACAGGCTCAAGAGAGGAGAAGGGGAAGTGTCATTGCATGAGCAGAAGTCTGCTTGGGTAACATTGGCATTAAACCTGTCTGTGTGAAAGAGAGTTGCTAGGGTCTACATGAAATTTATTTTACAGGAAAAATGTTATATCACAATCAGATTTTGACAGAATTACTTATTGGTTTGGTTTTTTTAAAAATATTGTCAGATGTCTATAGAAAAGTGTTTAGTAGAAATGTGCAGTGCATGCAGTACTTCTGTTTGTGCACATTCAAAATTGCAGTAAACGTTGATAATTTAGTATCAGTGAAACTGCTAGCTTGCAGCCCTGATGCTATGACCCACTATTTGCCCTTTCATAGACAAAGCAATGTTTCCTCCTGCCCGCCTCCCTGCAAGCTTTACAGTCCAATGAATCCCCAAGGCTCAGGTTGGATAAGAATGTGTCTGCGTTCCATTCATCTTTACAAACTATCTGGGTTAGGTAATTATTTATGCAGGATGGGGAATTGTAGCTAAAAGGGTGTGATTAGTCCAAGGACACCCAGTGAGTCTACAGTTCAACTGGCCTCTAAATGTAAATGTAATATAGCTGATTTTGCAAACTTTGAAAATTGAGCAAAAGATTGGTCTTGGCATTTATTGCAATCAGTTTAATTAATTGCAAATGGAAACACGGAATGGTTCACCACATTGGGCATAGTACAATGCACTGTGCTATGGCTGCTCTTTTTCCCCCCATCTGCCATGATAAAACATCATTTACCGTATTTCACCGAATGTAAGATGCCATCGATTTCAGGGCCACCAACAGGGAAAAAGCTTTGTGTCGATTCTATGACGCACCTTAATTTCAGCACCCCTTCCCCCTCACCTCCATTGCTGTCGCCCTTTCTCGTTGCAGCAGCCGCACCACGCCGCTGCCAGCGCTTGCTTCGGCCTGGCAAGGCGGTGTTCCCAGTAACGAGCCGAGCGTTGCCAGCGGAGTGGTGGTGGCAGCGAGGATGGGTGACGGTGATGGAGGGGGGGGTTAGGGCCCCGCAAGTCCCCCCTCCCCACTTGATCGTTGCTGCCTTGGCCTGGGAAGGCTTCAGTACTAGGAAGGAGGCCGAGATCTCGTGAGATTTCCTGAGATCGCGGCCTCTTTCCCAGTACTGAAGCCTTCCCAGGCCGAGGCAACAGCGATCAAGGTGAGTGGGGAGGTGGGAGGATTAGGGCCTCGCAAGTCCCCCTCCCCCCTCGCAAGTCCCCCCTCCCCACTTACCTTGATCGCTGCTACCTCGGCCAGGGAAGGCTTCAGTACTGGGAAAGAGGCTGAGATCTTGTGAGATTTCCTGAGATCGTGGCCTCTTTCCCAGTACTGAAACCTTCCCAGGCCAAGGCAGCAGCGATCAAGGTGAGTGGGGAAGGGGGACTTCTGACCAGCCTTGTGGGGTCCCGCGATCGCAAGGCGCCATCGTTTCTAAGACGCACCCCATTTTTACAGATGTAAACATGGGAGATAAAGTGCATCTTAGAATCGATGAAATACGGTACTACCTTTTTTGCTCATTTTCTCACTTCACAAAACAGTATTAGCCTTTTAATAGCACGTTTCAGTCTTTAAAGCCTTTGATATTAACCATTATTTTAAAATACTATGAAATAGTCTGGTAGTATCTATCTCATACTGAAGAGAGCAAAGCTGAGAGATAGTGGTTTACCTAATAGGAATTTAAGGAGTTGCCTTATGTAAGGTTAGACTTCTGCATGTAAAGTACGTGCTCTGCTATTGCCCTACCTCCCTTTCCGCAGAAAAGGTTTCATATCTCAGTGAAACCTGAACTCAGGTCTCTGAATTTAGAATCTAGAACTCCACCTAATGAGGTTATAACCAAGGTGAGATCTGAACTGAGGACCTCCTAGCGCAGCCACTATTTTTGTTTTATCTATGATTGCATATTTGGCACTATTAATGTCTGTTTTATTTTCTCTTGAACAGATGTCTAGTATTAGTAGAAACAATATTTAGTATCAGACAGGATTAAGAAAGTGCTTTCAACTCTGGCTTGTGTGTGTATGTGCATGCACATAAATGCAGGCAGTGAAATCGAACCATTTTAACTACCAAGCAAAAGGAGATTGTCAGTCATGTTTGGAGTAGACTTGTCAGATGTTCAAAGACCTGCTCCACTGTACCAAAGGCAGGTAGATAGATGGGAAGGGAAATTTCCTGGTGATTAACCTGGAGTGGGGAGAAATATATGAATATAACACTAACAGCATCGTATTCATAAATCAGGGTGAAGCAGAAAAAGGTGTAAGGCTCAGCTTATGGAATTGGCTTTTGAGGAGTGGTTCTACTTCTATACATTTTGCTTATTTTTATCTGCTGCTATTTAATCTTTAAGGTTTTTTATTGTGATACTTCAGTAGTTTACTGGTGTTACTCTGTTTTCTTTTAATTTGTAAGACTCCTTGAACAGTCTGAGGAGGTAGAAATGTACAAAGAAGTGAAGAAAACTATATGAGAACATGCAACGAAAGTATTCAGAAGAAATGCAGATTTTGCTTCTACTTCATTCCATTCTTTTAGAACAATTGTATATTATTTTATTTGTAGGTCATGCAGCGTCTAGAGTCAAGTAGTCTTGGATAATGGGAAAGACAATTCTAGTCTAGGCCAGTCGTGACAATCCTAGTCAAGAGATTCCTTGATCACCATTCTTTCTACCTCACTGAGTTTCATCAACGATCTGGGGAATAAAAACTGATAGTGGACAGGTTGGATTTTTGAGCTACATTCTTGGACTAGTTAGCATTTTCATAATTAAATGGGTGAGGAAAACCAAAGCGGGATGAAAGCTGGAGCCTGATTCACACATGCCTGTATATCACCCAGTTATGATTTACATTTGTAAATGAGCCGTCAAAGATCTACTACCGTAGACAAAATTGTTGTATTGCTTGTCCAGTGCCAACTCAAATGCAATACTTTTCAACAGAGTTAATTCTTGCATTCAGCTGCTAGCAATGCAGTGATGAAAAAGCAAGAGGTCCACATACATGTGCAAACCAGCCTGTGGTCTGGAAGTGTGGGAGCGTAGATAGCAGCAAGAAGTGGGAAGAAAAAAAACAAATAACTGGAATGTTCTTATCTTCTTAGTAATTATATAATTGTATAGGTATGAGATGCCTGTGAGCATGATCCAGCCAAAATGAAGCATTTTAAAGTCTTGTTGATTTTAAAAGGAAGAGCTAAAGATGTGCTTCAGTGTCTCCCATTAAAATCAGTGGAACTTACAGACTTAATTTTGGCTGGATTGTATGTCTGTTATGTCATTGGCCAAGAAACATCTAAACATAACAGCTGTATTTACAATAGTTTCTTTCAATTTTAAAAGAAAATGTTACTAATATTTCTTGGTAATGGACTTCTAATAGTGCAACACTGAGCTCATGGTAAATGTAGTAGAACTTACACTTCTTTTCTAAAAAGCATGTTTGCCAGCCAAGTTAATGAGATCACTTCTAATAATGGAAATATTTAGATATAAATGCCTATCTAAATGTTTATTAATACATTCGAGAATGAGGAAGGAATGCAACCGTGGTGAAGGAGTGGAGGATAAGGAATATAAAATATCTTTGCTTTATGTTGATGGACTTATGCAGTCTGGATATAAATATAATTAAAATGCAACTTAAGTTTAGCCATCCTAAAAAAAAAGTCATTGTTTGAATTTGAGGTATAGATCTTTCAAAAACTGGTAAAAACTTATTGAGAAGATAATAAGAATTTGGAGAATTTTACACACACAAAAAGTCTTCTGCTTTACACAATGGTGCAGCCCCCAGAGCCCTGTTGCGTGGCCCCCATGTCCCTCAGTGGATCAGACTCTCTGCTTCTGGGCTGCTAAGGTAAATTTATTATCTTAACAGTGCTTGAGTGTTATAAGAGTACAAAGTGTTGTGGAAGATTATCACTAATTTATCCAGTGAAGAAGGTTCTCCCTATTTTGGAATTGTCTGCACTTCAATCAGTTCAAAGTTGGATTTTAAATATGGGACAAAGAGTTTCAATGAGAAAAGTAAGAGTCCTGATGTGTGAAAATTAATACTGTATGGGCTATAAATGAATTTATAGGTCATGAATATGATCATGGCTGTGTACCTATTTTATGGATAAACTTCAATTAGAATCTTAGATATTTGTTCTGCTCCTGGCATAAATTCACTCTGTAAGGTATATAATGCCACCATTGTTATTCAAGTTAAATTCTTCCGGAAAAACAGTCTGCATGCTGGCTCGCTTGGAGAGCCTCTACGGACACAGGACGCTCTTCTCTTCAAACAGTTACCCTCTACAGGTTGAGGGGGTGGACTGGAGTGCTCCTTCTCCTCACGTGTTCGATTTTAACCCCTTTCTGAATGCTTGAATAGGGCTTTTGACCCTCTTGGAAACAGATGCTGCTTTGCCTCATTGATTTTGCATAAGCATGTATGCTTTTTGTTTTACCTTATATAAGTACTACAAACCTTTCAAATAGCACCATGGTATCATCAAGGATAAATGTTGGGGCTTCTGCCAGTGACAGAAATGCAATAGTGATTGCTAGAAATAAGTCACATGTTTCCCATACTAAAAGACTGAAGGAGAATAACACATTTGTTAGTCTCCTAGCCCCCAGAATACACACTAGCTCTGCTATTAGGAAGTTCACCTTCTGCACAATCGAATATCTGTGCACCCTGTCTGTTACTCTGTTTTCTCTGTCACCCCATCTCACAGATCTCTTTACACCTCCATCTTTCTTTATCTAACAGGTCTCTATGAACTCCAGATTACCCTCTTTTTATTTTTACTGTAGCTCATAGCGCCCTTTCTTTTGTATACATAACTAGCATTCCTGTTTGGTACCCCTCTTTTGCTTCCTCCATCTCCATCGGTTACTCCTTCCTTCATTCTACTTCTTTGCTCTGTTACTGACATCTCCCTTCCCCCCACCTGCCCCAAGCACAGTAGTACATAAGACTTGCTTTTTCCTGTTCATGCACTGAGATACTCTCACATGTAATATTGTGGAGAAACTTGGTGCCAAGTCCACCACATGCTTCTGAATACTAGAAGAGGGGCAAGGCAGATGGAATGATGTAGCAGGTTTTCGCCCATCCCTACTTCAACTTTTGATGGGCTTGAGTTGGCCTTAGATGTTCTGACAAAAGGTTGCAAGCCATGTCAATTTGGAATTTCCCCAGAGGCCCACAAATAAATATGGATTGGGACTAGGGAAGAACATTTGGTTTGCGATCTTGATGTTGAGCTACTTGATGAGAGAGAGAAAGAAACTACTTAGGATGCCTTATTGAGGAAAAAAAGACTTACAAGTGCAAATTATGTGGGAAGAGTAGGGCAGTTCCCATTCTCCTCCATGTCTCCACTATCAACGTGTTGGGGGGGGGGGGGGGAACACGTCTTCTGAGGGAAGCCTGCTCTATGCTCATAGGCTCCCACTGTGATTTGGAACCCTGTATTACTAAAAATAGAGCAAATTAGATGATAGATAAGGCAGATGATGACCAGAAAAATAACTTGACATAAGACAAGTGAAGATCGAGAGAGGGTTGTTCTGTATTCTACCTATGTCTGTTTCCTAAGATGAATAGAAGAAATCAAACAAAAATTGCAGGTGACATTTTGTGACATTTTAGTTGAGCTTAATAAAAAAGTTATTAGACTACAGTTGTATTGGAAGAAATCAAGTAAGTATCAGTCTGCTTTGATGGTCATGTTTTTCCTCAGAGGGTCATTGCAAGCCTTCCTCTTGATTGTTTCAGAATTGCTTCAGTTGAGATACGCACTGTGTCCTCATTTTGGTACTAAATGTCTTTGTTGATAGATTGTAAGAGCTCCATGTTCTGTAACATGATTGCTTTGAAAGCAACCTAGGTTTAGACACAGAATAAACTAGACTGGCTAATTAAGAAATTATATTGTGCAATGTGAAAAGATGGCAATTACAAATGAAGTGAACATATTGTTTTAAAAGAACATCAACAACAGAAATATATATTTTACACAGCATAAAGAATTGGAGTAACTTATAGTGAGGGAGTTTTCCGTCTGAATGTTGCCGTCTTCAGTCACGTGTGAGAAGCAGTAATTTATCTTTCTTGGACTTGAGATATTATTTGTTGTGAAATAAATGATGGCTGAAGAGCTCAGAAGCTAAGTTTATACATATAATTCTGGGCAGTGTTGATACTTGGCACATGACATCACCTACAGTTTTGTGTAAATAACATTGGCTCTGATGGGTTTTTTTTTAATCTTCCTACCATTGTTAAAAAAAAAAAAGTCATTGTTTGTTCCTTTTGTTTCAGCTGTAGCTAGAAAATCTCCATGATCGTTTCTGTGGTAAATTTTGCTACTGCAACAAGGAGTGATTAGCAGCTAGTTACGTTCTGATGCTGTAGAGTCAGAATAATGAAGAGATCAGTGGCACTTGGAAACTGAATTTGCATTAATTTATTTGCTATAATTTTGAAAAAGATTTATTCTAAGACGTAATTTCATATATTATACAACACTAACTTGTTTACTGCTAAAGCCATAGGGACATAAAAACTTTGAGCACTTTGGATATTTGACTGGAATTATTACATAAAGTATATGGTGCCCTTCAAATGCCAAATTAGACTACAACTCCAATCATTCCTTGTTGGGATGACCATTGGACATGCTATCTGGAGATGGTGTGAGGTGCAATAAAGTGCTGGTATTAACATTCAAAGCCCTAAATGGCTTGGCCAGGTTATCTGAAGGAACGCCTCCTTCCATATGTACCTGCCCGGACCCTAAGATCCAAAGGAAGTGAGACAGGTGGCTACTAGGAGGAGGGCCTTCTCTGCTGTAGCACCCTGGCTGTGGAATGAGCTCCCCAAAGAGGTTCGCCTGGCATCTACATTATACTCCTTTAGACGCCAGGTGAAGACCTTTTTATTTTCACAGTGTTTTAACAGTTCTTTACTTTGATTTTTAACCTGCTGTTTAAACTTGTATTTTAAATCCTTATCAATTTCTGCATGGCTGCTTGGTTTTTATCCTGGTTGTGTTTTATACTGTATTTTAAATTATGTTTTTAGACTGTTTTATATTTTGAATGTTTTTTATGGGTTTTATTTTTGTAAACCGCCCAGAGAGCTTCGGCTATTGGGCGGTATAAAAATGCAGTAAATAAATAAATCGGAAGGACGCCAGATTGGGAAGGCTCACAGAGTTATGTGTACATGTGATATGTTTTGTTCTTTTGCTTAATTAAATTTAAAGTAACTCATGTTCATCTGCCTACATAAGGAAAGAGTGGCTCAGTTCACGCAACACTTTTCTCTATGCAGTGTGAAAACTCCACTCAACAGTAGAGATTTTAGGAGGTACTCACCACACAACATGTTCCAACTCCACTGTTGTGTGAATGTGGGCTCCCGTGGAGTAGAGTAAAACTCAACATGGTGTTTAACAGTTCCTCTGCCCTCTTTCCCTCCCCAGTTCTCCCGATTCTATCCCTTTAGCCATTGCTGTGGGAAAAAACAATCCTGGTGGCTCTCCTAAAGCGGCACTTCCTCCTTTGGCCGCTCTTGCCAGGGAACTCTGTAGCCAGTGGGGAAACTCCACTCAATGGACCAAGAAACTCTACAGAGCCCTTCAGACAACACAGAACACAATGGTTGTGCAGGAACTCTCCTCTGCACAGGGTGGATATTCAGGGTGGAGTGTTTTTCAAAGAAAAACCTTCACCATTGGGTGGAGTTTCCCTCCAATCAACACATTTCTCAACGGTGATGTAACTACTCCACTGTGGAGTTCGAAAACCACCGTTGAAAAATGTGTTGTCAAAACTGAGCCAGTGAAACCTAAAAAAGTGCTATTTTCTTCTACAGCTTGAATAATTTGATTGAGAGAAGAAGAAAAAGATGATGAAATTGGAAGGGCACACAGACTTTCCATTCTCCAGATTTACCTTAGTGCTCTGTTCATGTGCGCATGTTGAGGCTGGGTCGTTGAGGCTGGGTTGGGAGTGCTCTGCTGAGTTCTCTGTGCATGTGTGGAAGTACTGCCTTTGAAGTGCTTTTTCCTAACTGTTCAAAACACTTAATACATATTAGCTCATTATTACAAAGATAGGCCAATATTATTTGCCAATTGTTATAGCTGGGTAAGTGACACAAAGAGAGAATGGCTTGCATAAGGTGATTCAGGGAGCTTGGGCCTATTTTAAGTCCATAGCTTCTGCTATTTATTTCATAAACTCCTTTTTCCTCCTTCCCCCCACCAAGTCAAAAGCGTACTCATGTTTTGGTGGACTCATGAGACTGAACTTCATCAAGTTAATGAATGTTTGAGTTGTTTTACAACATTTCTAAACAATAGAAATGTTTATAAAATTAAATTACTGCCCATGTTACAGGTAGAGTACATTAGTGGAACTCCATCTATAAAATGGGTAATTTTGTGTGGCCTATCTTCTAAAGTGGTTAGAGTGCCAGAGTAGAAATGGTTAGAGTGGAACCCCACTCTGTTATGAAGCTCACTGGGTGATTTTGAGCCAGTCACTAATTCTCAGCCTAACCTACCTCACAAGGTTGTTGTGAAGATAAAACAGAGAGGAGGGGGACCATGGAAGCTGCCTTGGCTTCTTTGCAAAAGCAAAAAAGTTGGGATACAAATGTAATAACTAATAGAATATATTATGTGATTTTAGTAGTCTGGATGAGGCCATATACTCTGCACATATTTCTTGTTTTGTGCTTGTGGCACATTGTACTAATCTGTTTCATAGTAGATTGATAGTGGTGACCTTGTATGATCTGGGCTGGGATTGCTAACTTTTTCTTGAGTTAGAATTCCACCCTTGCCCCTTTTTGCATTGCAGTTTCTGAGGTTGCTTGTCATTAAGGAAATAAGCATTGGGTGAAGGTTACAGCTTTCTGCATGTAACTTGTAATTTGGCCCTTGGAAACTAGTCACTTTCCAGGATATCAGGGCAAACCTAAGTTATGTATAATACACAAATTGTATACCTCATGCTATAGCAAGTGAGAGTTGCCCCTACCATTGGCCAGTTGTGGAGTTGTCCCTATCATTAGAAAATCTGCTGCCTCTGGCAGCAGATTTGGGGTATCATGAAAGAGGAGCAAATTTTAGTTCAGTTTATTATTATGAAGTTCCCAGCATAAGAGGAAATAATTTAGTGCCTATATTGGGTAAATTCACCTTTGTGCTGAATGATGCTGCCACCTTGACCTTAACTAACTTTTTTGTATATAGGATGTAATTTTCTCATCCTGCCAGATTAATCCCTTTCGTATAAGCTGAACACAAACACCAATCTACTGAGCTTTGGAAGTCTGAATAAATGGAACTGTCATGTGCAGGAAAAGGCAGTTTCCAGCTCTGCTCTTGCTCTTCTTTCCCCACCCCACCCCAAAGTAAATGAAACCACTTATGTCATGCTGATATTTAAAGCTACAGATGAATGCTTTTTGAGCAATTCATTTGATTGTCATAAAATTATTCATGATTAAATGGGACAGTCTAAGCTGTTTTAACGAAGTGGGAAATAATCTGGTGCCATAAACATTTCAAGTATCGTAATAGTTCTCTCATGTTCATTTTGGCCATATGCCCCAATCACCTTGTAGAACAGCCTTCCCCAATCCAGCACCCTCCAGATGTATCCTTATCCTAGCTTGGCGATTGGACCATGCCCTCAGGCTTACATGTCGAAAAAAAGACACAAGAAAAGGGATTGGGAGGGAGGAGGAAAAATGCATGATGGTGATGCTTGATTCAATTACCGAGATGAATAGCAATATACCTATTCTGGAATCAATTCCACTCAGGGTTGCACGGCATCTATTGTCCAACTGGGCTGGCATGTTCTTGGCTGGCCTGTTTTCCATGACCAGATAACAGTGTCCCGTTTGGCACCGGCTCCATGTTAGGGGATCACCACCAACTGTTGCATAACTGTTATGAAACTTGCAGGAGTACAGGAGCCTGTCTACCGCAAGTGCGGTAACCCCACAGAGAACAGCCAGAAGCATCCTGGTCACTGCTGCTGGTCATAGGGTTGGCCTCACTAATGCCCTGCGTGGGGTGAGTTCCAGGAGAGTGACTTGAGGAGAGCAAGGAGAGACACAGAGTAATGAGCAATAGCAGCTGGAGCACATAGGTTCTGGACCTGAATGCATAGTTAGTGCTAGTGAGGGAGTGAGAGAAGAGTGAGTGGTGTCATTTAGGTGTTGTGCCAGTACTTGTGCCCTAGAGTACCATTAGTATGAGCATACATATCCCTTCTTCCTTAGAGATTGCAGTGTGTCTGGAGACATCTTGTTGTACTCCATGCATCCGGGCTGTGATCCTAGAAGGGAGACCCAGTCATCATACCCACACACACCCAATATACATACCTGTCCCTTCCTGCTCCCCTTATCTGCCACTGCCTGCATGAGCACCTGGGCAAGTGGAGAGCTGTAAGTTTGGAGGTTATTGCTACCACCCCTGCTCCTGCACATTAAGAAGCAGCATCCATGCTATAACGTCTCTTCCATTTGGAGGCCTCGTCCTTTCCTTAACTCTTCCCTCCCCCTCCAGTGTTTTCTGGGATTTTCAGTTTGAAAGTGAGAAGAGAGGGGATGAAAACTCCAGTTCCTGACATGCAGTACACTGGCTCAAACCAAAATGGCTTACCTTGCATGCTAATCAGAGAGGGAGAGAGAGAGAGAGAGAGAGACTAGAGAGGAGCAAAAACAACAATAACCACACAGCAGAGTCTGAGTTGGAGCTACTGACCACCATTTTGTTTCATTTCCTCCATGTCTGTTACCGCAGTGGTCTTCAGCTGGTCCAGACCCAAGACCCACCTTGGACTCCCAACCTGCAACATGGGACCCACTTTCATAATTTTTCCATGCCCAACATGGTGGCAACAGCTTTGCCACAACCCATCTGGACTGATCCCGTGACCCACCAGTTGAAGACCACTGTGTTACCAGACATATGGGATGCTTCCCTAGGCAGCCTTTGAAATACTGGATGGTCCAGTAGAAAAGCAGACACAAGACTACCCCACATTTTCCCCTCTTCAAGCACAATCGGTGGTTAACATCCATCGGGAGCTAAATCATTTTGTTTGATTGTGGTGATACACACTAGGCAAAGCATTATGTGGGACTATGGCAACAGTTTTCTGTTCTGGTCTGGTGCTTATAATCCCTTCTGTTTGCTAGTACTAAGAGATAAGAATCAAAATGGGCTTCAAGTATTTGTCAGTGCCTAGTATTGTTTCTAGGTCTGTTCTAAATTGCCTTAAAGGCAGAGCTATTTAAATTCTTGTTGCTTATTTGGTCTGTGATTTAATACTGTCACTTGAAGATGCTTTGATTTTGCATCTGCTGCTTTAGTGGGATATATCCTGGTTACAACTGATGATATTTGTAACATATCCTGAGCAGAGTCACTATTTGGTGTTCCACTTCACAAAGTTCAGTGTGAGAAACATAAAATTGTCTTTTAAAGAATAACTCACTTTCCCTGTGATGTTCAGATTTGTTGGCTGGGGGAGTTCCCGACTCCCACTTGAATTGGAGCCTTCCCAAGCTGTTAGATTTGTTCTCCAGACCTTGCAGATCTGCAGGCTGGGGGGAGTTTTGTTTCAAGAGGCAGGTTCTCCTGCTGCCACTTGAAACAACCCTCTGCTACTGCTTCTGCCACTAACAGATTTGCAAGAATTGCAGAAGATCTGCTGGCTAGGAAAGCTCCTTTTTCAAGCAGCTAGCTATAGCCTTCTTAGGCAGCAGATGTCCTAGCAAATAAGCAGCAGAATGTGGGGTTCTTACTTATGAGTATTCTGCCACTACATTTTCTGGGTGATATTCCACATCTGTAAAAAGTCACATCAAAATGCTGCAGAATGAGGACAAGAGACGATTCTTTGTCTCTCCTCTTCCATGAGTATGATGCTCAAATCTAAGACCACTTTGAGATTGCATTGCTCAATTATCAACTGCATTTTAATCTTAATGTAATTATAGATTAAATGTATTTTTCCAATAAATCTATTTGCTTATTCTTTCTCCCACAGGACTATTTTTTCCCGAGATACTTGGGTGAGTTGCAGTTATATCCTTTCAATATCTGGCAGTGCTATTTTGTTATCTGTGTTTAGATGCACTCATAGTCTACTTACTCAAAGAAGTGCCTCATAATGGTGCACATGTCCTTATCTTAATGCAGAACAAGTTCCTTCTCCCTTTTTTTCTTTTTTGGAGCAGGCATGCTTTTATTTGCATATAATTATAATCATTGTCTATGATTCAAAGAGCTGTGCAAGAATATCTGTCTGCACAGTTGGTTTTAGTTAATTTTGGTTTCCATTTTCCTCAAGTGCAGCATACTCCTACTTGTTCCACCCTGAGCCTCCCTTTGAAAATTATAAGCCATTTTTGAAAATTACTGAAATGAGTAGGAAGGGGAAAGCTTAATTGCAGTGTACATGTAACCTCTATGGCTTAATTCGGACGACACGATAGTCAGTGGTGGGTTGACTAACCCTAGGGAATATTCCCCACACAACATGGTAATAAATAATCAACTGTGGTGTGGATGAGGATCAGTGCTGAGTTGACTATGGCAGCATTCGGATGACACAATAGTCAAAACAACTGACGATTGTTTCCCCCACACCAGTTGTTTATTGTGTCGTCCGAATTGAGCCTATGTGTATGTTTATAAAGGAAATAATTGGATTGTGATAGCTATATTGGCCTAATGGAAGTGGGTGCTGCATGCATTTCCCAGAATCGAAAAGTTCAATCTAAGAAACAGCTTTGTTAACAGCACAGATTTTATCTACCTCCTAGATCATGAATTTCATCCCCAGGAAATTTTCCATGGGCATTTCCCTCCTGCTGGATTAGGGTTGCTTACATGTTGACATTTAATTTATTAATTTATAAGATGTTCTGTAACATCTTGTAAGAAGGTTTACACTGTATTCATCTGAATATCACTACACTAGAATCCTGAGAAAACTATTCTTTCTTGAACGGAGTCACCCAGATTTTTTTTCTGAGCTAGAAAGTCTTTAAATCCAAATACTTTTTACTATACTTGCAATGTCTGGTAGAATAATTATATTGCAAAGTAACACTATAAGCTATGCAACCAACTTTGGAGCAACAATATTTTGATTGAATTAAAACAATTTTATAGCAGTTGGATAATGAACATTGTGGTCTGAATAAAACAAACAAGCAAATATACTGAATATAATACTGGGAAATTAAAAATTAGTTAATTTTGGCATCTGGCTTAATAATATTTTTGTGTTTTGTTCTTCAGCATGTATTCGGCAGTATGGGTCACCATATATAAGAAGTCCAGATTTCCATACATGTGTGCATAGTAAGCATTTTTCATATTTCTACGTTACATATATATATATGTGTGTGTGTGTACACACCATTACTTTTTGTTTCACACGGGTGAGGAGTCATTCCATTCCACATCCCACTTCATTTACACTGTATGTTCTCCTTGCATTCCTTCCAGTCTGGGTGTTAATTTGTTCAGTTTCAGAAAACATTGAGAAGGTTTACATGTAATGCTAAACTGTGCTTTAGTATTATAAGGACAAGTTGTGGCAAATATTAGGCTTATACACTTGCACCTCCTTCTCCTCTGGCACAGTTGTGAGAAGGAGATTGGAAGCTTCCAGTTGCATTTTAGATTAATCACAGTTTTGTGTTGCATCCAAATCCTAAACTGGTTAATATTAACTATGGTTTGTTGAAACAAGCTGGCTTCTTAAACCATGGTTTGAAGTTGGCTTGTTTTAGCAAATCTGTAGTTAAGATTAACCACTTGGATTCAAATGACATGGTAAGCTGTGACTAATCAAAAATGGAAGCAAAAGCTTCCAAACTCCTCTTTGTGGCAATGGGGGGAGTGTGTGAGCCCAAGGCCTAGCCATCGTTTGAGGTGTTGTGAAATCATATAATGTTCCAGAACCTTTTAGCTGCTGAAAGGAATGGCTCAGCAATCTGATACTGGAAAAGCTCATGTGTCAGAGGAGAGCACATAAAGGGGCTGCTTGCACAACACAACTGCAGTGCATGTAGGAATGTGCAGCTGTCATTGCAATCCCCACTCAGAGATTGTTGTGTCATGCAAACCCAGCAAGCTTGGGTTATGCAAGGGTTAAACAATGGTGTGTTTTAGGGTTATATGAGGGCTGTTTAACGTCACAAGAATCCCCAAGCAGAAATTAAACATCCAATCAGACGCCTGTGAGTGCCGCAGTTTGTCATGAGTTAAATTGGAAATTTATGCATCTCATATTGGCAGCTTGAATTTGAGGAACTGACAGCAATTCTTAAAAACAAACAAACAAAAACATACAGTTGACTAGTAACCTTGAGTGGAATAGAGGTGCTGCATCATTTTTACCAAATATTTTTCTTTTATTCCTTACAGCACAATCCAATGCATGTTTACTCAGAAGAAAGTTCCATTGAGTTCAATGGGGCTTACTCCTAGATAAGAAGGCATGGAATTGAACATTTAGGCTGCAATCCTGAAGCCTTTGGAAGGTTATCCTAGGGCTGTAAGATTTATTTTAACTCATCTTTCTGTCCATAGAGAGGGAGGTCGGACCTCAGAAACATCCTCCATGCGGTGTTGGGAGGATCTACCACCATTGCTTCTTGTCGTTGGAAATCCAACAGCAGAAAGGGCATAAAGGAGATAATTTAGGGGTAGATCAGATGGCATGCCCCAGAACAACGGGGAAACACACCAGCCCTGGAACTGGTGTAGTTTGTTTCCTTATGAATGGAAGTAATGGGAAGGGGTAAAAATGGCTGACAAAGGCAAAAAAAGAGGGAAAATGCGACACCTGGTGCAAGTCCAACAGGGCATAGGAAGTAGCAGTTGTTCCACCATTTCTTCTCTTGCCCCTGTTGGTTTGCTTTGATAATTTATTGTGATCTGGTCAAATGAATTGTATAATCCTGTCAAGTGTAGGGAGTTTTTCCACTACAAGAAATGTATGCTTGCACTAAGCTTTCAAGATCAAAACCCATTAATATTGTGACAGATTCAACAAAAAGTTAACAGATGTGGCAGTAACTTAATTCTGGGATTAATAAGTAAAACTTCAATGAGTCTGCAAAACCATTTTTACCTCATGCAGAAAAATGCTTCTTTACAGCTGCTATGTTAGTAGTGCTCAACCATCAGATGCTTTTGCAGATATGGTATTAAAATGTTCCAGTTGCAGGGTTTTGTGGGCACCAGGGTTCCTATGGGCTTCCTTTCTCCCTGTATATTTAGTACCTGCGACAGCTATTGCAGCTCTTTCTCCTTGCCATTGTCACCACCACCATCTCATTTATTGATTTGTAACATTTATATACCACTGAATGTAATGAAATATCTTAGCAGTTCACAATATTAAATTACAATACTAAAAACACAATATTAAAACAAAGCATAAAAACACTCCCAACTACAATAAAGGAGCATTAAAACGGAACAGTAAAATGGAGTTGCATATTTAGTTTACTTTCAGACCAGGGAATTCCTGGGTGAAAAAGTGTGTCTGAAGGAGGCATTTAAAAGAAGCCATATTTTCTGCCTCCTGAACTACATGAGGGAGGGTTTTCCAGATGGTGGGTACCACTACAGAGAAGGTCTGGGTACTTCATATTCTGTCCATTTTGAAATGACCAGCAAGACCTCCTGTGCTGATCCTAAAAGTCACCTGGATATATATATAAGGGAAGGCAGTCGGCCAGGTATCCTGGTCCTAAGTTGTTTAGGGCTTTATATGACAGTAACATAACCATGTACGTGGCTCAGTAGCTAATAAGCAGCCAGTGCAGTTCTTTTAACACAGGTGTTATGTGAGCATTGCTAGGTGTCCCAGTGAGCACCCTAGCTGCTGCATACCATCCAACAGAATGGATTAGCCCCAGATGGAGAGTAGAGATGAGCAAGTCAGCAGGTGGCAGTGGCTGCAGAGCTAAGCTGATGTGGGTTGCCATGACTGCCTGAAACCAGTAAGTGGTTGAGTGAGCTTCAGAGTGGAGCAAGCAGCAGTGGGAGGAGCTTGGAAGGATAGTGAGGTGAGGGGATGAGTAGTGCCTGCCACTGCCATCATGCTACACCCATTTTCCCTTCATTAGTTGCTAGAACACAACTTCTTTTAGTCTTAGGCACATATCTGAAGAAAGCCAACGATAGTGTTAGCAGTGGCATTTTCTAGTTTTTCTTGGCAGTGGATCCCTGCTGGTCCTTGGCTAATGTGATGACCACTGACACCAGACTTGGCTAAGGTTGGCTTTACAATAATGGTTTTGGCTTGCTTTTGTCATATAAATACTGTGTGGTGAAATGGTTTGGATTACTCCCAAACGAGATCATTGTTGGCCATCTTTGTTCAACGTTCAAGAAAACTTTCATTTGTTCCATCATGGAAAACAGTGTTCCTATTCGATGGGAGTGAATTCATATAACCATCATTCAGATTTTGTGAGGGGATTTTTCCATGGTCATGCAAACGTGATTCAGTATGGATTCACACCTTGAGCCCGAAGTCATTACTGGGAAGAAAGTCTAAATTATTTGTGAGTCCCAATGTTGATTATATGTTTGGGACAGGGTGCCTAACTCTTACGGAGGATGTCAGATGTCAGGCACTGCAGTTATATAAGTTTTTATATTTCAGGTGTGAGAACCACAGAGCATACTGTATAACTAAGCATTAATCCATCTAGATTTGCAACTGAAGACATAGCAAATCCATAAGCTATGGCTTGATGACTGTTTTAGGGCACATGCTGGCTGGGGAATGCCTTTATAGATGCAAAGTAGTTAGCAGTGGTTTCTTGTGAGGTTACTGAATTGTGTTGCTAGAGAGGCTGGGATGATGAATTTGGTATGCTTGGTAGTAATTCCATCATTGCCAATGAAAGCAAGAAGGAAGTAGAAAAAACTGAAGATATCTGAAGCATCATGGGAAGTAATCTTTGGAAGGAGAGCAAAAAAGCAAGATAGTTGAATATGGAAATTCTATGATATTCCAGAGGTTCAACTGTTTATGTACAAAATATGTCTAATGCCAGAGGAATGTATTTGAAAATATTGTTGGGATGAAAGTGAACAGGGGACAGTGTAGTTTAAAGAATAAAGTATAAAGCATCCCTAAAAGTTATCTGCTGAATGAGGAGGAGAAGAGCATTAGTATAGTGATTCATCTCGGCAATCCTTAAGAACTATCTGTAAAGTTGGTATATAAAGCCACGAACTTACTAAGTTGCCTTAGGCAAGCTGCTGTCTCTTAATCAGAGGTTCAGCATAGCATCTCATACTTAGACACAGAGAGCAGCTTGCTTAAGGCATTCTAGTGAGTTTGTGGGTGACTTGGAGCTTGAACCAGAAACCTTGCAGTATACATCTTTATCCTTTACATTATACCAGGAAAATATTGCTTGCAACTAAGAAATAGGCTCAATGGCCGCTTTGGACGCAGGAAGATAAAAATAGTAGTGGAAATATAAAAATAACCTGTGTGTGCTTATCTGCTAACACGCTTAATATCTCTGTATGGTTAAGTTTCATGTCTTGAAACAAATTCTGGGAAGTCGCAAGTATGATCATTTGTCAAGCAGAAGAGTGATGGTTCCTTACTATATTGATGGTATACAGATAAAGGCTAGAGTAACATATACCCTCTGGGTACCTGTTTCATTTGGAATATGCAGTTTTGCACAGTTTTAGGAGGGTAAAAGTGCAGTGTATCTGCATGCAGTTGAACAGAGCACAACATAGCACAATTCAAATAAGTGCTGGCTTTGGCACGATGGAGGCAGCAATTTAGCTTAGTTTACAATGACTGTAGCCGAGGTATTTTTGTCTGTGTAGGATCTGTTTTATAGTATTTGCTATTTTGAAATGAGTGTTCAATTATCTCAAGTGATTTGGACACATAGGCACTATTAGCAGAATGAGTTTTCCTGAAATATTAGTTTATCGTGTTGTGTTACTGTTTCAGTGTTTGACTGCATTTGGTAACACAGATATTGGGCCTGTTCAGAAGACACCTTAAACCCTGCTGGTTAAGGCTTTTGGTTAAGCAGCAGGGTTTAAGGTGTCTTGTGCTTTGCATTTTTCTAAACCCTGCTCACTCACTGACCATAGTCAGAATGTCTGCAGCAGGGTTAGCGGCTTAAAGTGTTGTGTGTGACAGCATGGCTTGTGGTTAGTGCTTACCGCAGAGAACCACAGTTTTGCCAAACACAGAACCTGAAGCGTCATCTGAACAGGCCCACTGTGTTGTGTTATAGTGCAGACCTGTAGCTATGACATTGTATTTTGCCAGTAGAGAGGCAATCAGTGAGTTTGAATATTATGGTGGCAATTCTTGGGTAGCTTAATCCAGGAGTTGTGGGGACAAGCAGAACATGCAAGCTGCACGCTCATTGTTTCTTGTTTTAATCAATAACCCAGGAGAAATGCCCTGTTCCTGAATTGTTTGTGGTGACATGCAAAACCAGAAACTCTGGGTTGTTTAAAGGTTAAACAAGACAGAATTGACCCAACAATTGGCCCTGGGGGCAATCCTGACTTGTGAGGATGAATGGAGCACGCTTTTAATCAACAATTTCTGGGTTTAACAACCCAGGAATTGCCGCCATGACATGGGAACTGGGCCATTGTGATAATACTTGTAGTTGGAGAATTTTGTAAGCAACTGTCTATTATTCTCAGCCTCCATCTGTTATGTGAAGTTCGTGATATGTGGAGACTGCATCCCAACATAAATGTGGTGATTTATGATATAACATTGCAGAGTTGTTAGAAGAAGATACTCAGATGACCTTCCCACTGCAATATGGGGATAATAACACTGGACAACATTGAAAGGTTGTAGTAAGCTATGATGGACTACATTGCAAGGTTATTGTAAATTGCTTTCTCACAGCACCTGTCCCAATATACAGTGATATAGGAGGATTATTGTAAGTCATTCTGAGCATAGTCTTCTTCCCGTCTGCAATCTGAGGATGACAACTTTGGCTATATTTGCATTTGCAGGGAAATGTTTACATGTTTAAAAACTGAACACATCCACATTTTGGTCACACAAGGAAGAGTGTGAAAATAAACATTTTTTGTGAGGTGACGACATGTTACTGTCAAATCACAGCTAGAATGAAGTCCAGTATTTCCCCATTGTTTCCTGTGAGTTGCTGTCACTAACAAGAAACTAACAACCATGATGTCAAAAATAACCAGGAAGTCCTGTCTGCTGACAAACGAATTGTTAGTCTAGTACTTTTTCATGTTTATAGTTCTGTTGCATTCTGCCTTCCTGTTGAGTGGAATACATAGCTTGTGAGATGAGGGTGGAACAGGATGGAAGGAAGTAGGAACACTGTGCTAGACGTTGGAAAGAAGACTGACAGGGTTTCCTGCCCATCACAGTGATTTGAGCAGACCCAGTTAGAAAGAGTTGCAGGGACCTAATAATGTGATGCTGGTTCTTTGGAGTTGGAAATACTGTTTCAGGCATGCTTCAGGGCTCAAGATCCCTAATCAGGCGGGCAAGCTTGCCCAGGACCCTGTTTGCATTGTTGCACTGGCTAGAGTTGAGTGCGATGGTCCAAATTCCTTTGTGTGGTTGGCTAGTGCAGAACTATGTTGGTGGCTTCCTGGGATGGATGCTGAGAGGGGTGGACCAGAGAGGGAGAGCTCCCTCTTTGGTCTGCTCCAAAGGCATATAAAAGAGGCCCCTATGTGGATTCAGCCATTACAGTCAACAACCTCCAAGTTAGATTACTGCAATGCGCTCTATGTGGGACTGCCTTTGAAGACGGTTCGGAAGCTGCAGCTTGAGAAAAATGCAGCAGCCAGATTGATATCAAGAACCAGAAGGTTCGAACATATAAGACTGACACTGGCCCGCTTGCATTGGCTGCCTGTACGTTTCCGAGCCCAATTCAAGATGCTGGTTTTAACCTACAAAGCCTTACACGGCTTGGGACCACAATACCTGACGGAATGCCTCTCCCGACACGAACCTACCCATACACTACGATCAACATCTAAGGTCCTCCTCTGAGTGCCTACTCTGAGGGAAGCTCGGAGGATGGCAACAAGGGAGAGGGCCTTTTCAGTGGTGGCCCCCCCAACTATGGAATGATCTCCCCGATGAGGCTCACCTGGTGCCAACACTGTCATCTTTTCGGCACCAAGTGAAGACTTTTCTCTTCTCCCAGACATTTAATAGCATCTGTTGAGCTTTTTAACTGACCCCTGGACGGTTTTTAATTATATGTAGTTTGATTTTAGGCTTTTATGGTTTAATTTTTGTATTTGGTTTTTAAATGTTCAATGGTTTTAAATTTTGTAAACCGCCCAGAGAGCTTCGGCTATGAGGCGGTATATACATGTAATAAATAAATAAATAAATAAATACCTCTCCACTAACAGTCCCTATGTTAGATATTCTTCATTGATATGGATGGAAGTTAGCCACCGGCTGACAGCGTTGGGAAGGAATTTTACCTACTTACAAGAGTGAACTATGTGTTACGGGTTTTTTTGCCAGTCTCATAGAATGTTGTAGACTCCATAGTTTACATGCTTCATTACCTTTACCACAGCTTTCTTGTTGCACACTCTAGAGGCATTGGGATGGATCCATTTTAGAGGAAGTGGAGCTTGGGGTTCCCCATAATGAATCTTGAGGTGATGGTGCACATTACCAGCCTGGAAGGGGATTGCCATTTCTGCCACACACACACACAGGTCAGAGGACAGACCTATGTTATCAGTCCACACCATTCTGGGCTTCTTCCAGTCCCAACATTATCCCAGCTCATGGGCTGTGGTGGAGAATCAGCTAGCAGTTGGAATGAGAAACAGAAAAGTAAATGCCCATTTTTGTTCATTATACTGTTGGTACTCACCATCCGGGTATAAAAAGTTTTGGGGTTTTACCATGTGTGAAAATTCACTCTTGTGCTCAAAGCCATGCTTTCTTTTACCTTTAGAAAAGTGCAGAAAACTTTAGAACATGGCACAGTATTATATGGTGACGACTTTTGTTCCCTTCAGGGCACACTACTCATAGAAAATAATGGAGAAATGCCATGGGGCAGGCAGCACAGCAAAGGTGTCGAACCTCTTTCAGCCTGTGGGCTGAATTCCATTTTGGAGAAAACGTTGGCCGCCATATTCCAGTGGTCGGTGCTCCAAAGGCAAAAGGGGCAGAGCCAAAAGTAAAGGGGGGGGGGGGGAATTCATTTCATTATTACATTTCTATACTGCCTAACAGCCAAAGCTCTCTGGGTCGTTTACAAAGATTAAAAACCTTAAAAATACAATATTGCTCATAATATAAAAACTATTTATGTACAAACATATAAACTGACAACACACATATATATTGCAAACCGTTAAGAACAAATTAATGTACTTTTGAGAGCAGGAAAAGGAATCATTGCAAATATATATTCTATATTATTTTGCTGCTTTGACACAATTAACTGCTTCTCCAGCCTTTTCATTTTCTCATCTACCTCCCCCCAGCTTACTGTACCTTAAAGCTTTTACTGCCAGTAACTGACCCTTACGTTTTGACCTTTTAGAATGAAGAAAAAACTGCACAAGATTCGGGAAACTTTGCAGCAATTGGTGGTTGGGGGGGGGGGGAGGGAGTGAGACCAGGGAAAGGAAGTGTGACCATTTGGAGAAACATGGGAGGGTTGGCTTGGGACCCCAGGAGAACTAGATTTGGCCCCTGAGCCTGAGGTTCTCTGCATTCGTAGTGTACAAGGTCAGCTGCCTCCTTAGCAGGCTGCCCAAGCTGACAACCACAACTATTACCTGACTCAAAGACGGGGAGAGCATTTTTCAGCCGTTGTGGCTGTTAAGAAATGCTCTAAGGCATTTTCTAAGGCAGTTGTGCTTCTCCTATCTCCCTGAATCGACTTACGATGTGACTAGGGCTGCATGTTGCTTTATGGTTTAATCCTGGTTGTATTGGGGCAATATACATAAGAGGCACTAGAGAGAAAGATTGGCAAGTGGAGGGTGCAATGGTAAGAGGTTGGCAGAGCTGAGCACAGTGCACATGTTTGTAGCATACATCTTTCACAGTGGATATTGGTGTGTGCTTGCTCATAGGTATATATGTGAGTCTGTGTGCCTGGAGGGATGTGTGTTTTTGTGTACGATGCTTGGAGGTGTCTGTGTGGCATTATGTGTGTGGATTCATTGGACTTATTATTTGCGCCTGCGTGAAAGTAGTATGCTCAAAACAACTTTGGTCAGCATTTGCTCTGTGTCAGGACTGTCTCACCTCCCTGCATTGAACATGACATCGAACAGGCATGTGTAGAATTCAACACATGTAGCCCTATATACAGTCTTTACCCCAATTTGAGGGTTTCAGGTAAGATAGCTGTCCACCATCTGCTTGCTGCAAATGTGCCCAAATGTTTTAATTTTGTCTGCAAAAAAGAATTGTAGTCCATTCTCTGAATTATGACTTCAAAGTAAGACCAAGGAAGGTAAGTTGGGAAATATTTTCCACAGGTTTTTCTTTCTAAAGAAGGAGCGCTCTAGAACAAACATTCATTTAGTTTGGCAAGTATATACCTTCTCTATAATTGGGCAAATTGCCTAGAAAACAGCAGAGTATAGTAATACAGTGCTACCATCTTTCTTTTTCAGTTGTATGGTAGAAGTGAATAATGTATTTGCCTCCTCAGAAGCTTTAATAGTGACACTGTTTTAAGCATTTTGATTCAAGGGTAACTGTTTTATGTTATGTGTGTTCCTTTTTCCTCACAGACTTGCCAAATCAGTGTACTTCGGACCCATGTCATAAGGCTGGTACTACAAAATGTGAAGATCTGAAAGGTGGATACTATTGCCATTGCAGAAAAGGCTGGCAAGGAGAAAAATGTGAGAAAGGTAAACCTGATTATGTACTGTTTGTGGTTCTATATTCCTAACAATGAGTTAGGGAAGTGTTAAAGCACATGTTCTGCATGCAAAAGGTCCCAGGTTCAACCCACAGCATCTCCAGATAAAGATGGGAAAAGACTCTTATCTGAAACTTTAAGAGTTACTGCCAGCCAATATAGAGACAATACTGAGCTAGATGGACCACTGCCTGACTTAATATAACACATCTTCCTATGGAGACAGGAGAAACAGAAAAGCCACCTGAAAATGACTTGGTTTATACATTGTGTTTTGTTTTACCTAAAAATATGTTGTATTTCTTATGCATTACTTAAATCTTGTTACCCAACTGAAGCATGTTATACCTTGATTTACTTATGGTATCTATTAATTATAGTGGGTTCTGTTGATATATGATTTCTTAGATTTAAGGGGGATTGTCCTCCACTTAATGCTTTTTCTATTTTTTTCCCTGCCATGTAATTGGTGCAGCATGAGATGTGGCTTATGCAAACGTTGTTGTTGTTGCTGCTGCTGCTGCTGCTACCACCAAGCTACTTAAGAATGAAGGCAGACTTAATTTGCATGCATGTTTTGAATTAATTATTTTAAAAATTTGAATGGTAAGTGAGGCCAATCAGGGAGAGACTCAGAGAAAGATTGCCTTGAGTTACTTTCTTCCAGACCTGATGTAATTTTAAAAAATCACATAATCCTTATCTCTTTCCAGATATTAACGAATGTGCTGATCAGAACGGTGGTTGTAAACAGACATGTTACAACAAGCTAGGCAGCTATCACTGTTCTTGTTACAATGGCTATGCTCTTATGAAAGACAATAAAACTTGTGAAGGTAAGATATGGCCGCTCCAAGTAACACTAACTCATGATTTGACATTACAGGAAGAAGCTGTGGGGTAATCCCCTTCCTCCTTTTCTGGTTTGAGGGAAACTCATAATTTGCCAGTTCAGAAAAAATGGTGAACTATGGGGTTGTGCTAAACCAGGAAAAAAGGGAGGAAAGTTCCTTTCTGCATTGTTTCACTGCATATCATCTGAAGGGCTTTCCCAGGATCCTACTGGACAAACTCTGTTGGAAAGGAATGAAAGCTACAAATCAATGCAGTGAGGCGACTTATTATTATACAGGAGTAGCCATGTTATTTCATTGTAGCAAAAACTGAAAGAAGTGATAGCATCTTCAAAAACTAACAAATCTATTGTGCAAAGGCTGTTATGTGAACTCATTTGTATCTGATACTGGGTTCTAATTTATGAACGCTAATTAACAACTATATAATAAGCAAGACTAACTGTATTAGTCTTGAATATGCTATAGGACACTGTTCTCTTCGTTAGCATGTTAATAGTGGATGCTAAACTGAACTGTTGCTAATGCTTCTTATTTTCTCGCAACTATGGTTTAAGATTTCAGTATGAAAAGCCAGGGATGCATGCCTAGGCATGTCTGTAGTCATCCCACAGAACTATCCAGCACCATAGCAAAGTGGTGATTCACAAAGGATTTGTGTGTTGGATTGTGCCAAATTGCCCCAGCCAACTAGACCTATCTTGACACTGAAAAGCAGTGCCTGGCAAAGTCGAATATAGTTTTTCTTAGACTTGCTTATATTACAAACATGACATAGAATGTGTGGATCTTTTAAATCTCCTGGGGGGAGTGGATCGTTTTAAGATTAATTATTCAAGCAATGATAATGGATAGAGAACTATAAGATTGGGGGTTTCTTTCCTGTTAATGGTTTTGGTGCTTTCAGTAAGCTATGTAACACTTTAATATATTGAACAGATATAATGTTGTGTTCTGCACACTGAAAAAAAAAATCCTTGTCTCCATCCACATATAGTATAAATAGTAAAAAAAAAAAATTGGCAATATTGATGAACTAAACGGAAATGAGAAATAAGAAAAGTAAGGTAGAAACAAAGGAGAAGCAGGAAACATTTGCCCCCCTAATGCTTATACATTCCCAATTGCTGCTTGGAAATACTATGGGGTTCTAAAACACACATTTGAAAGGTTGTAAGCACACATTGGGAAATACACTTAGAGGGACAGCAGCTTGCAAACAGAGACAGAAAAGGAGAAACAGTGGGGCAGGGGGAAAATTAAGCATTCTCTCTCTTGCTACTTCTCTTCTCAAAGGTCCCCTCTACAAGGATTCACTTTTGCGCCCGGTTAGGCGATTATGCGCATAATCGCTGAAGCGCATTTACACCTAATACCTCTGCACAAGAGGCAGCGAGAGGCGGCGAAGCGCATTAACGGATGACCAAAATGCACTTTCCAAGTAGTTCATGCGGAGAATCGCTTGTTCACATAGTCAAAATGCGCTTTAACGGCCGGAGCAAAATAAAACTCGCGATTTAACGCGCATTCGATAATGCGCATAATCGGAGAGATAACGTGCCTCTACGCCCGATTTGCGCTCCGTTCTTGTAGAGGTAAAATTTTTTAAGCGCCTTGAAAGAGCTTTAAACCTCTCTTGTAGAGGCAGCCTAAGTTACCCCCTCCCAGAGCAGTTTTTTAAGAGGGAAGGGGGAAGAACAGTCACATTTCAGTTATATAAACTGGCATATAGCAGCCTTGCCCAACCTAGCGCCTTCCAGATGTATTGGACTACAACTCCGATCATCCACAGCTACCATATCCCTTCTGGTTGGGGTGGTGGGAATTGTACTCCAACACATCTGAAGGTTGGGCAAGGCTGAAGAATAATATCCACCTACGTGCTCAGATTTGAAATGAGCAACCCCCTGTTTCCTAAACTGGAATTTTCTTAATATTAACTATTCTGCATGATTTGGATCTTGTTTCCAGTGCTAGTCTCCAGTTTGGTGATTCTGTTTTGTGCCTTATAAATTAATCCAGACAGGACATCCTGCATCTTTATTATGGTTTGCAGGCTAGAGACTGAGGATTTAATTTGTTCAGTGACTCCAGCCACTTAATAGCATTGACATTTGGTAGGAGCCGGGAGGCCTCTCCCTGCTAGGTTTTCTTGAAATTAGGTGAGGATAATTACATTTTTGCGAGCCTTCTGATGGCCTCTGCACTCCAATGAAGGATTTTATAGGATTGTATATGTGTTACATTTGTATCCTGCTGTTCTTGTAAAGAGCTCTCATTTTATTTTTATAACTCTGTGATGTAAATTTAGGCTGGGAGGTATTGACTGCTCCGAAGTCACCTGCTAAGCTGTGTGGCTGAGCAGGGGGTTTCTACTAAGGTGTCTCTTGTCTTGTCCAGTACCGTATCTGCTATATCATATTCACACACAATTCCAATTTTTCAGTTTTAGAGAGTTGGAGTTTGGGGGGCGGATTCCATTTGATCAGGGCTGCAGTGCCTGGATTTGTGTTTAAAAGTACACATATCCTGATCCAGCTATAATAATCCGTGACAAAGTTGCTGTGCATAACTAGCAGCCCAAGAGTGGATGAGGCCACACAGTGCCTTGTGTTCTGATCAGTATGCAGAAACAAATTTTGAAACATATTTGCATCTATGTGCATCATACCAGCAAGGAAACCACATGCAGAAGCCTCCATCCATGTGTTTATCTCCACTGCTGGAACAAAGAGGTTTTGAAAAATATTTTACTGTTTTCTGCAGCAAAATACTTGGTCATTTCCAAGTTAGGTGATTCTTTTTGTCCCAGAAAGCCTAACTTTACTTTACACGACTATCACATTTTTCCCATGAGTTTCCCCCCCATGTGTCTACTTTTAATAATTTTGCAGCATTTACTCAAAGGTGCTATGTGACTTGCAAAATAAAAATATCAGGCTCTAGTTTCTAGGAAGGCTGAAGCCATTTCCTACTTCCATTATTTAGCTGTAACAATGGAGTGAGAATTGACTATGAACCGAAATGTGACTTGGGAGAGACAGGCACCGAAACCATGTTGACATTCTGTTTGTTGTTATTGATTTCTGTTGTTGTTTTTGCTCCTTTTTAGATATAGATGAATGCACAGTATCACCAGGGATCTGTGGAGAAGCTCAGTGTAAAAATTTGATAAGCTCTTATATGTGTGTCTGTGATGCTGGCTACAATTATGATGACGTGAGAAAGATTTGCAAAGGTTAGTAGATGGAACTAATTCCATGAAGATTATTCTACTACTTGAAATATGCCATTTTGCCTTCAGTGAGGTTCCACCCAGCCAGCCACCTACCTCTGCTAGTTATTGAAGCCTCTATTATTTTTTGTCATTTATGAACGTAAGGAATATTAGAACCAAGGTCATCTCACGAAGCTGAATGGTGGGAGATTCAGGACAGATAAAATGAAGCAATTTTTCGCACAGTACATAGTTACACTATGGAACTCACTGCCACAAGATGTAGTGATGGCCACCAATTTGGATGGCTTTAAGAGGGGATTGGACAATTCATGGAAGAGAATGTCATCAGCGGCTACTAGTTTAGTCTGCAGTCTCATAATCAAAGGGTAGAAATCGTTAGTTGTTAAATTTATTCTTACTGTATTTTTACTGGAGTTTGTGTGTCTGCTTCAGATCCCAAAATAACGACTGGCTATGGGTGCTATGTGCCTTGAGACACTGAGGGATGGGCATCTCAAGCAGCAAAATGTCTTGTGCTAGCTCTGCTTCTTCAGTCCCAATAAAGGGGATGTCCAGTACTTTGGATTTCTTGCTTCCTTTCGTTTGCATGGAATAGGGCTTTCTCAGTGGTGGCCTCCAGTAGCAAACTAAGACATCTTTATATTAGGGATGTCAGAGAAATCAGTTTGGGTGGTGGAATTGGATGGGTTTTCCTAGGCTTGCCTCCCCCCCGGACTGCTGCAGCATCCGAATCAATCTGCAGTGAGTTGGGGCAGATTGTGGATTTTCCGGGATTTTTTTGCATCGAGGGGGGAGTACTGCAATTTGCACAAATTTCTGAGCAATTTTCGCAAATTACAGCTGAAGTTTCCCAGAAATTTGCACTTGCAGAACCTTCCCAAAATGCGCAAAACTGTTCCTGGCACTTGGGAATAGCCTGCAGCTCAGCTTGCAAATACAAAGCAAGTCGAGCCAAGAAAGAACTGGATTTCCCAGCGATGGGCATTCTGTCATAATATCTCTGGGTACTGACTATTCATCTTTGATTATGCTGCTGTTGATACATATTTCTAATTAGGCTCCATGATGGTCAGTTCATACAGCCTAATTAGCCCAGCGAATCTGGGGATGAACTTAATTGAGTCATGTGATTGCTTTAGAATAAGTTTGTTTCATCACCATAGTGTCTCTGGTAATAATGAACAGTTCTTTTCTGAGTGAAATGGAATAGATATAATGTGGGTAGTTCGATTAAGGCTCCTATACACACTTCCTTGGAAGTCACTGAAATCAATGTGATTTATTTCTGAGTAGACATGTTTGGGACTGTGCTGTTAGTGTTTTTAAGGTCCAGTTCTATGTGCTGTAATTTTTTGTTACTCTTATGTCCATCACCTCCTGTGATTGACTTAATAATTAAGACTCCGATTTCATGCTTACTTATTTGAGTGTAAGCCCAATGAGTAGATGTGTTGCACATGGCTGTGCTCTTCATGTACTTACATGCCTTGAGGATTGAAGTACCTTCCTGTAGTATTGAACTGAGGTTCTCTACAGCAACCTCCCCCAATCTGGCACCCTTCAGAATTGTTGGACTACAATTCCCACCAACCCAGCCAGCAGGCCATTGGTTGGGGATGGTAGGAGTTGTAGTCCAACACATCTGGAGGACACAAGGTTGGGGAAAGTAACTGCAGATGGAATAAGATATGTTTGATGTTACTTATGAACTACATTTCAAAACAACAACATTTATGATGGATACTAAAACGTATGTCTCTGTTTTCCCCTTGGTGCTGGTGTATAGATGTGGATGAATGTGAACAGAACCTGTGCGAACAAACATGTGTCAATACACTAGGAAGTTATAGCTGCCATTGCAATGGAAAAGGTGGAGTTAAGCTTTCCAGTGACATGAACACCTGTGAGGTAGTGTTCTTAATTCTTTATCCCAGTGAGCAGAACTAGGGGAAGACAGTCTCTAAGCTTTGGAACAACTCAGTACAAAGGGGGATAGTCCAACAGACTCATTACCCCTGAATCAGGAGGGGAGTACAGTAAAATACTCTCATAACTATATACAAAGACTGTGTGTGCCTACAATGGTCATGAAGGGCGTTATTTAAGACTTCACTCCTCAGGATCCCCATAAACCAAACATTTGTTGCCCTGTTTCTTACCAAAGGAAATGTTGAATAGTGTGGCTGGCAGCAGCTTTCCAGGATCTCAGATGCTGGTCTTTTACATCACTGGCTACATGATCCTTTTAATCAGGGATTGAACCTGGCTCCTTCTGCATAAGAAATATGTGTTGTATCACTAAGTTACATATGCTTGTTCTTGTTTAGCTGTGCCCACACAGATACTTCTATGCCCAGCCGAAGTGTAGAAACAGATGACTGTTAAACATGCAGTCACCAAGTGTTTTGTGTGCCATTATGAACAGAGAAGGTTGTCTGTAGTCTCCAGCCTAGCTGTAAACCCCAGGTTGTAGTACCATTGGATTACCAGTATTTGAAGATAAAATAAATCAATTCAGAAAGTTCAACTGGTACAAAATTTGACTCCTCAAAAGCTAGTAGGTGCTAAGTGATTGGGTCATGTGATACCTATATAGTACCAGTTGCATGGGCTGCCAGTGCATTTCTGGGTCCAATTTAAAGTGCTGCCATTGGCCCTTAAAGCCCTAAATGATTTGGGTTCAGATAATTTGAAGAACTGCCTTCACCTATTCCAATCTGCTTGCATTCTGAGATCAGTATTGGGGGCCCTATTCATACGAGTAGCTTAAGAGCAATTAGGCTGATGGGCATGCGGGATAGGGCCTTCTCAGTAGTGGCTTCCTGCTTGAGGAACTCTCTTCCAATGGCTGTCCACCAGGCCCCGTCATTACAGGCCTTCAAACAGGCTGCAAGTACTCATCTGAGCCTTGGCATATAATTGAATTAGGTTTCCCCTGAGGTAGTTGTGTATATGGTGCTATCTGGTTTTAATTGTTAATTTTGATGTTGTTATTACTATATGTTACAGTTTTAAGTTTTGTTGCATGCTGGCTTGGGGAAAGTAAATAAATAAACGGCAATTATTTCTTTTGTTTGTCATCTCTCACCTGTATCAAAACAGCGTTTTGAAAAGGGTTATGTGTGTATTTGGATTTTCCCCTCTGTAGGATATTTTGCCTTGTGTAACTTTCGCTGCTGAAAAAAGTGTTAAATCTCTTTACCTTGGAAGAATGTTTAGCGGCACACCTATTAGACTGCGTTTTAAAAGAAAACAGCCTACACGGTGAGAATCCATTTTTAGTTAAAAGGGAATGACTGACCTCTTTTCTGAGTGCATGATAAAAGTGAGTGGAAATGGCTTGAGACTGATGATCTTTCCGTAGTAATAGTGTCTTATCACTGGTGTAGACTGAATTCTAGAATAGTATCTGTGGCTGGAGACAGGCATAACTAAAAAAAAGGATGGGGTTTGTTGTTGTTGTTATTGTTGTATGTTTTGTTTTGTTTTGCCTAGGGGCAAGCTCTACTTCTCTATGCCTTTGCTCCTGTACTGGGCTTGCATCCCTGGCTCTGGAGTATTGGATGATGGGCAACAAATGGACAGTTTGCCTTTATTTGGATTTTGGGGAGGGGAGGGGTTTCCCAGCAAGTGCCTGGCATTATTATCTAATTTAGAGTTTGTTTGGTGCTTTAATATATATTCCCCAGCTTTTTGTATACTTAAATATTTGGGCGGGTCAGGAGAGAAGATGATTTCCTGACTTGACACAAGGTCCCTCCTGATCAGTACTCTGCTCTGTGAAATGGCGAGGTAGGGAGTTGCTTTATCATTGAGACAAAGGCTACAAATGCAGATTTCCCAGGGGGAAAAGTAGGACTGAGTCCAATCCTGACCGAAGATATATTAAGTGAACATCAGGTTCACTACTGAATTGATCTGAATTTGTCTGTCTCTAGCCTAAGCTACCTGTTGCAGCTAAACACTGTCAGTGCAGATAATCCCATGGTACCTGAAGTATAAGGTAACAGTCATATAAGTATAAGGTAAAATCAGACCACAATAAATTAGTCTTCTTAAAGGTTCCACAGGATTCTCTGTCATTTGTACAATCAAGCATGCTTACTAGGGAGCAAATCCCATTGAATTTAGTAGGGCTTACTTGTGAGTAAACACACATAGGCTTGTGCTGCTACTTGGCATTACTAGGTTTGTACCTTTATGTCCTTGGCCAGTCCCAGTCTCTTGTTTGAACAATAATCCTCTGTCTTTTGAAACACATTTCATAGCCCATTGCCTACTATTTGTACATATGTCAGGACCGAGTTCTGATAAATTCTTTCACAAAGAAGGAAAACAGAAGAGATCTTCACAAATTCTCCATGTGTACAATCTACTTGTGGAGAGGGGTGGGGAGGCAGAACATGCCACTGGCCTTGTCCATGGCTGTCTACACCTTGAGTACAATTTCTGTAAATGGGAGGTCTACACATGTACCTCTGGACATGCATAGGCTTCTCCATGATTGGGAACTTTGTACGATCGAGTATCCTGATTGCTCGGAAACCTGCATGCATTCACTGTCCGCATACAGCCTTCCCTTTTGCAGATTTTGCCCTCCACACAGAGACATCCAGAATATGAGGCCGGTGGCATGCACTGTGCTGGTGATCAAGCCATCAGCTCCGTCCTGCTCCTTTCTCCTCTGCATTGAACATTGTACAAATGAAGAATTTGTGAAGAGGCCTGGAGTGCTTAACTAATCTTTCAACATCTGACAGTACAAATGAGGACCTGCACACATTTGGTGGGCCTGGTGGGCAGAGGGAGCAGGACAGGAGGGGAACTCCCACCACTACCAGTCTCTCTCTTTTTCTTTCTCCCTTTCTCTTTCATGTGTTAGTCTTCAAGGTGCTACAAGACTCATGGTTGTTTTTGCTGCCACAGACTTACACAGTTACCCCTCTTTCTCCTTATGCTTCTCATAATTTTGGCTGTCTTGCCACCCCCAGTACCTCTTTCACCAGTAGGTGCATTTTAAGAGTGTTCCTTCCATATTTCTTTGTATGGTTGCCAATTCCTTATCTTAATACTGCCTCAGTTTGCACATGCACACTGGCCTCTCGGAGGCCAGTAAGTGGGGAAAGGTGTGGAGGATTGATTGAAACCTTCCACTATTGTTTGAGGGCGGGGTAGTTCTTTGCCTTAGTTGGAGACCCTTTACATTTCTACAGGAACTGCCCCAAAAGTGTACATTGATATATATTAATGCATGATGCCTAGTATTGACAGTGTAATTATCCATTCTCTTTGTATTTATCAGGTAGTTCTTAATTCTCTGAATTGACACCCACTATATAGAAAGCATACTGCTTTTTTCTTCTTCCTCAAACACTGCATAACTCTCTTTTTAATCATTTTTTGGGATGCCCACATGGTCAGACTGGTGGTTGAATTCGACTTCAGAACCTTTGATCCTGAAGGTGTCCTTTTCTTTGCTGGAGGTCATCGAGACAGTACATGGATAGTTTTGGCTTTGCGCGATGGACGGTTAGAACTGCAACTGAAGTACAATGGAATAGGTCGTGTGACCACCAGTGGACCAGTGATCAACCATGGAATGTGGCAGACAGTGGGTATAGTACATGCTGCTGTTCTCATACTTATAATGCTTAAGTCAGATTGGCTTCATCCCTACCAAGGTTTAGATGGGCAATAAAAGTGACAATTTTGTTGGATTTTAATGATGTCCTGGCTTGTTTTAACAAAAAAAAAATTTTTTTTTTGGCTTTTATTTTGTTTATTTAATGTATTGCTTAAATTGTACACTGCTTTGAGCATCCTGGTGGGATAGAAAAGCACTATATAAATACTTTTAATAAGCAATAGTACATTAAGTCTCACATTTAGAGTTCTTTATAGTTCTCCAAAGATGCTTTCTGGCATTTAATATTTTGATGCGTATTACCATTTTATTTTTCCATAATTTTGTGCTCATTGCTAAGCTCCAAAATATACTTTGCCATTCCTATACATGTCTACGCAAGTGTGAGTCCCATTGAATCCCAATAGGACTTACCCCAAGATATGATGGTATAGGATTGCACTCTAAAAGACTAAACTGCTTGCAAGTTATTTTAGTGTGCAAGAGATGTTGAGAGAGCCTTCTTACTTAATAGATAAAACACATCCTCAGTAGTGCTTTTGCTAATGTTTCCAGTTCCACCCAGTCATGTCTGGTTCAGTTCCTTAACTCTCACCCAAACAAATAATTTTCTCCATTCCATGGAACATACCATAGAATTTCAGAAAATCAGAGCATATAGTTGGGTTTCATGCAGCTATTTTATTTATTATTGTTATTATTATTTATTGCATTTGTATAGCCGAAGCTCTCTGGGCGGTTTACATAAGATTAAAACACTTAAAAACAATATACAAAAATTAAAACTGCAAAAACATACAATGTACACATACATTTTAAATCACTACCATAACTTAAATACCTATAAGCCTAAAAAACACAAAAACAGACCCAGGCTCACTGGATATTGTGAAATGCCTGAGAAAAGAGGAAATTGTTGACCTGGTGCCGAAAAGATAACGATGTTGGCACCAGGCAGGCCTCGTCAGGGAGATCGTTCCACAATTGGGGGGCCACCACAGAGAAGGCCCTCTTCCTTGTTGCCAACCTCCGAACTTCCCTCAGAGAAGGCACTCGGAGGAGGACCTTAGATGTTGAACGTAGTGTTCGGGTAGGTTCATGTCAGGAGAGGCATTCTGTCAGGTATTGTGGTCCCAAGCCATGTAAGTCTTTATAGGTTAAACCAGCACCTTGAATTGGGCTTGGAAACATACAGGCAGCCAATGCAAGTGGGCCAGAGTAGGTCTTATATTCTCGAACCTTCTGGTCCCTGTTATCAATCTGGCCTCTGCATTTTGCACAAGCTGCAGCTTCCGAACCGTCTTCAAAGGCAGCCCCACGTAGAGCGCATTGCAGTAATCTAACTTGGAGGTTACCAGAGCATAGACAACTGAAGCCAGGTTATCCCTGTCCAGATAGGAGCGTAACTGGGCCACCAGCTACCGAGGCCACCTGAGCCTCAAGTGACAGAGATGGTTCTAGGAGAACTCCCAAGCTACGAACCTGCTCCTTCAAGGGGAGTGCATATGATTAACATAAAATCTTAAGGAAACTATGAAGGGGTGTTTTCATGGCAATTCCTAGAGAGTACGGCGTGCTGGTGGGTGACTGAAATGATGGATTGCCTAAATGTATTTTGTTTATAAATAGTTAGGACTTGCAATGGAAAATATGTAATGCAGCTAACATGCACAGACTTGTCAGCTGCAGCAGTCAGACCAGAATTTCTGAATTATATAATGGATTTCTTAACCAAAAAAACCTCACTGTGAAGCAATGCCAACTTGAAAAAGCAAAACATTGTATTTGTCAGAATTAATTCCAGATTTTTACTCCATTGATTGGAAAAGTGATGAGTTTGTCTGAAGATATTGTGGTCATTTGGAGTGTCTTTGGAATTCAATGCTTATAATACCTTCCACTAAACAGAATAAATGAGGACTATAAATGCAATTATTTTGTAATTTGATGTAATTACAGGAGCTTTTCTGATAGACTGGGCAATAGCTTTAATCCTCCTTAATCTTTTTTTTCCTGCCAGAAATTATTATTTTAGTTGCAGTGTTCTTGATGGCTTGCAATTCATGTTCTTCCTCATGGTTTTGGATTTTTTAAAAAAAATTAGAACTATACCTTAGAAATAAATGATAAATGTTGAGCCCATCAGGTAGATCTGTTTATAGCTCTGGTATTCTTCCATATTACTTTTTGTAAACATTTCAGAATCAGGTGTTCAGAGCATAAATGGAAAAGATAGCATACATTCTTGCGTATATACTTAGAATACATATCCCTTGAAATATGAGATATTGAGATCATTGACTTGCATTGCTCTCAAAGCTTCTCCTTAAGGTCCTATGTTTATATTTGCGGGTTTGTATTTTCTCCAGCCTTCTTTCTTTTTAAACATCTCCACTATTTCATGCTACA
This sequence comes from Anniella stebbinsi, assembly GCA_029215795.1. Classification (NCBI taxonomy): domain Eukaryota; kingdom Metazoa; phylum Chordata; class Lepidosauria; order Squamata; family Anniellidae; genus Anniella; species Anniella stebbinsi. The sequence continues at coordinate 142,751,740 of JARDYH010000001.1, forward strand.
GCATTATCTGTTGGAACAATTTTGTTGCCGTATCTGTCTCATCCTGTGTGCATGTAAAATGGCAACAAAAAGTATTATGAGCATACAGCTGTACATATGTGACACACAACAAACCATGGGACATCAGTATTCCACATTTAGGAAATCTAAAAAAGGGCAGTTCTTAGCCATATACATATTTGCATTATTGTACTGTCTGGCGCAATTTGCTGAATTCTATATATAAACTGATCTCAAGACCTTGTGATGAAGAAATGTTTCAGAATGTATGAACAATGTCTCCTTGAAGAGTCTCAAATGTCAAAATTCCCCCAAACCAAATTTTGTTGCCTGGGTGAAATCTTAAGACATTAAAATGAATGGGAGTTCCCTTAGGGCATAACCCTCTCAGTGTGTTTCATGGGCTCTCATGCATTTCTGGTCCTTTCCATGGCAGTTGAGAAGGGACAAGGGATCAGTACTCAGAATCCCCCTTCTGAAGTCATAGCAGTATCTGCAGAGTACTGCAGATCATGGGAAGGATACAAATGGAAGACAGTGTCATCTAGACACACACATCCCCATAAAATTTCATAAATGAGGCAGAGCAATTACACAATAAAAGCCTGGCTTGGAAGTACCCCATATAATTTGAAATTAGCACATACAATAATTTTCTGTCTTGTGGATGACTGTATAATGCAGGTACTAAACCTTTAACATTTCTCTTTGAACCTCTTTATAATTTCCCCCCAGATATCTGTTGAAGAACTGGAGAGAAGCTTGGTTATAAAAGTAAATAAAGATGCAGTTATGAAGATAGCCATCTTAGGGGACTTGTTTACTCTGGACAGAGGGCTCTATCAGTTAAACCTAACTGTGGGAGGCGTTCCTTTTAAGATCAAAGATCTTGTCCGGCCTGTAAGTACTATTATTAACTGTATATCGTAGTCTGGTGCAACTGGTCAACCGGTGGGCCAGATCCAGGTTTTGGTTCCTTACACTCTTGCTAAATTGAACTCAAAACGTGGTAAAAATGCTTGTCGTATTTTTACTCGTAAGGAAAATGTTTTCTTTTCTTTTTTTTATATTGTCCTGGGTAGTTATTTATTTACTATATATTTAAACCACTCAGTAACTGAAGTTCTCTGGATGATGTAAAATGCATTGAAACATACAATATAAATATTTAATAAATAAATAGAAAACAGAACAAAATAAAACAAAGATAAAACCATCAGCAAAAATAAATTCCTCACAACATCTTACAACCAGATTAAAACTAGCAGCAGAATAGAGTAGTAAATGCACTAAAAGCAGTTCTTAATATGCCTGGGAGAATAAAAAGGTCTTCACCCGATGCTGAAAAGAATATAACACAGGGTATCTTTGTTATCAACTCAGCCCTCTTGTGACCATGAAAGCCAGTTTCTGCATCGAAACACGTGTTCAGCCTCTGGACTTCTTCTGCTAAAGAAGTTTGCCATTTCTGATGGTGTTCCATTTTTCTGTAGCGGCCATCATCACATCCTGTGCCAATGAATTCCGTAAGCCAGCCTTGTCCAACTTGGCATCCTCCGGATGTGTTAGACTGCAGCTCCCATAGTTCCAAGCCAGCAAGGCCAATGAGATTTATTGGGATTATATAATGGTATGACTTCACATAAGGCCATTGTAGTAACATGGAAAGGCTGTTGCACATCCTGATATGTACGGTACCATTGCCAAGTCATGGTTGACTGAGTCTTTCTTGTTTTGTTATAGTTATAGTTGTATTGCTTTTCTGTGAACTGCCCTGGAGATGCTTATATACCTCTCTTCAATATAAGTGTTTTAAGTATTTTTTTACCCCATTCTAAATTCAGCAGCAATGCAAAGTAAAGGAACTTTCCTTTATCTTGTTAGATTAACCCTCGACTAGATGGCTGTATGAGGGGCTGGAATTGGCTGGATAGCAACGATATGAATATCCAGGCAGCAGTGACATTGAATGATAAGATGCAGTGCTTTGCAGTTGCAGGAAGAGGCTCTTTCTATCCTGGCAATGGTTTTGCAGTGTTTAATCTCAGTTATGGTAAGTGCTTGGTTTTATTATGCTGTGCAACAAGTACATTTTTATTTTGCCAAAAAAGAAGAAGTCAATATCTGCTAGGAGTGGAATGGAGGAAAAAAATGCTATCTTAAAATTGCAATATTCATGTGAAAAGCCTGAACCTGCACAAAGGAAGTTCATGTAACAAAAAATTCTAATATTTTCTAGCTTAAACCACACACAATATATACAGCTCTAATTTTCTTTTTTCCTTCTTGCTCTTCAATAATGGGTTTTCATCTCTTGCAAAAAAGAGAAAGGAAAAAGATTTTTTTTCTATTTCCTTTTTCACTTTAGGCTTCTTTCTTTCAGTCCATTTTCTGTCTTGATTTATTACCTGGAGAGAAATTCACTGTGGTCTGAAATGTAATGGTGAGGGTCATTCTCCCCACCAGCCCTCTGGCAATTTTGATTAGACTCAAAGTCGATGTGGTCACCTTCTCAATGACATGCTCTCAGTTCACACTAACAAGCCTGCATAAACTGAACACAGCAGACGACTTTAAAAGATAATTCATACACATACCCATTGCTGCTGAAATCTGCACTGGCTGCCTGAGCAATACTATGTTTTGTTATTTGCAAGAAGACAGTAACATCTAAAGGGGCACAGCCAAGAAGCAGAAGAAAGGTTGGCCTTCCTAATGAACATAGAAAGGCTCAAACCCCAAACCTTAACCCACTTCTTTTAAATCCGTCTCAATTATCCACAGTTAATGGCCCATGCTGGAAAGCTTCATACTTTTAATCAAATGTTGAGTTCTTCTTCATGGTCTCTGTGCATCACACATATGGGCTCTGCGCCTGCGTGGAGTCTGTCTCGGAAACTTCTATAGCTAAGGCAAACATTTTTGGCGGGAACCCCTCCCCCGCTGTCTACTGACTCCATGCTCCTGCCTTTCTCCTCAGTTCTTTTTCGACCGCCTTGCTGAAAGGATGTCTTGTTGGGAACTTCTGTCTTTCTCCTGAGGACAAAGCTTTAGAGTGCTAAGGTTTTTAGTTATTTTACTTCGTTTTTAGTTCATTTTTAGTATTTATTTATTTATTTATTTATTACATTAGTATACCGCCCCATAGCCGAAGCTCTCTGGGCAGTTTACATGCGATTAAAACAATTAACAACAATATACAAAAATTAAAGCAGCAAAAACATACAACGTACATTTAAAACAGTATAATTTATTGTTATTATATTCTTAGATATTTTATTCTCCAGCGATCTTGGATCGTGTTGAGGGGGATCGCACAGCCATTAAGGCCCCTTTTCAAAATGTGTTAAGTGCGTCAGCAAGCTTCCCCAGCAGACAGACTTTTCTCTGTTTAATTTGTTTTGGGAGAGGCTCAAGTCATCGAAACCTGTCGTACTGTATTATTATTATTATTATTATTATTATTATTATTATTATTATTATATTACATTTATATACCACCCCATAGCCAAAGCTCTCTGGGTAGTTTACAAAATTTAGAACCATAAGCATAAGACAGCTGACATTTAAAATATTTAAACTGTTAAGCCTGGCTACAAATTCAGTTAAAACCTCAACTTAAGCTGTTGAAATGCCTGGGAGAAAAGTTTTGACCTGGCGCTGAAAAAATAACCGTGTTGGCGCCAGGTCTGTGGATAAAAGCTCTAGAAGCCATGGTTTCTTCCAGACAATCGTTACACTTATGGCACAGGCTCCTCGATCTACTGGAGACATAGCCGCTTCATGCCTCATCCGATCTTCCAACATTTGGATGCTCCCTAGCTGTATCTACAGCAAGAGGGATATGTAAGAAGGCTGGAGCCTTCTGGGGCTGATCGCATGGAGCGATTCTACGGAGGAGAGCCCCTCTGAGTCCTTGGACCCTGACTCTATTATGAAGGGTCATTCCGATCTTCCAACATTTGGACGCTCCCCAGGCTGTATCTACAGCAAGAGGGATATCTAAGAAGGCAGGAGCCTTCTGGGGCTGATCGCATGGAGCGATTCTACGGAGGAGAGCCCCTCTGAGTCCTTGGACCCTGACTCTATTATGAAGGGTCATTCCGATCTTCCAACATTTGGATGCTCCCCAGGCTGTATCTACAGCAAGAGGGATCTCTAAGAAGGCAGGAGCCTTCTGGGGCTGATCGCATGGCGCGATTCTACGGAGGAGAGCCCCTCTGTGTCCTCGGACCCTGACTCTGTTATGAAGGGTCATTCCGATCTTCCAACATTTGGACGCTCCCCAGGCTGTATCTACAGTAAGAGGGATATCTAAGAAGGCAGGAGCCTTCTGGGGCTGATCGCATGGAGCGATTGTACGGAGGAGAGCCCCTCTGCATCCTCGGACCCTGACTCTGACCCTGACCATGGGTCATTCCGATCGTCCAATGTTTGGACGCTCCCTAGCTGTCTCTACAGTGAAAGGGATATCTAAGAAGGCCAGGTTACATAGGACTTCTGGGGACTGATCGCTTGGAGCGATTCTATGGATGAGAGCCCCTCAGTGTCTTCGGCCCCCCACCCTAACCATAGGTCATTCCGATCTTCCAATATCTGGATACTCTCTACCTGTGTTTCTACAGCTAGAGAGAGACCAGGTTTCAACTCCTCTGCAGGTGGCCCCTTTGGCGGCGATGACTTAACTGGCTCCTTCGGTACCGAGGTCTAAGTTCTCGATACTGGAGCTTCTAACATGCATCTTCGACGTCAAGATGAGACGTCTAGCATTCAGAATTGACATCACAGGGTGAGACTCAACTGCCTCCTTTGGTACCGAGCGCCATGGTACTGAGCTCCTCGGTGCCGAGCTCCTCGGTGCACAGCTCTTGGTACCAAAATGAGATGTCTAACATGCATCTTTGACGTCAAGATGAGATGTCTAGCAGGCAGAATCGACATCAAAGGGTGAGACTCAACTGCCTCTTTTGGTACCAATCTCTTGGTACCAAGAAGATTCGTCTAACATGCAGCTTGAAGTAGACATCTCTCCACCAAGTTAATTAGCACAGCCATTACAGGCTAGCTGCCAATTACAGGGCTGCTCCCTAGAGCTGCTCAATTGGAATGCTATGATTTCAACAGAGAGAGTTTTTATGCCTGTGATGTCTAGGGGCATCATTCTCGGGTCCCTGTAAAAAAATAAAAAAATAAAGGGGGGGGACAGAATTTCAACTGGGTTGCCTCCCCCGAGAATGCCATACCAGTACAGAGATTGGCATCAGTTATGAGAGGGACACCTCTTGCAATGGACCCGTAACTCCCATACCAGACATCAATACTAACTTCTATATTGGTACATATGCCTTTCTCGATGTTGAGCAGCTCCATCGGTATCACGATTGCCACTGGAGGAAGTTTCTCGCAACTCCCTCTAGCTCTACCGAGATCACTGTCATTGTGACCTGTCCACAGGGCTCAATCATTGACTCATGATACCGTCGTGAATGCGTCAGTACGTCCACCTAGCTCTTCTCCTTCCCAGCCCCACTCTGTGGGGTGTCAAAAAGTTCAGCTTGGAGAAGATGGGTTTAATCATAGAACTAAACCTGATTCCCCTCAATCCTTAGAGAGCTCTCAGTCGGACTCAACATTGCTCTCTTCTGCATCGCCTGTTGATGGGGTAGCTGTACAGAGTGGAGCCTCCTTTGGAAGACCTATATCATTCTCTGATTTAATATTTGGTCCACTCCTCTACAGATCTCTTAAACCTGTTCTGGATTTGAGACGGTTCCATATGTACATCAGAACCACAAATTTCTGATGACACGTAAAGCCCTGCCCCAGAGTATTTACAAAATGTATGGCACTGGTCCTTCCATTCATTTGCCTTCAAGGGGTAGAAATCTACCCATATTTAGACAACTGGCTTCTTGTGGCATCCTCGAAGGAAATGCTATCGAAGGCAGGGTGACTACTCAATTTATTGAGCTTTTTGGGCTTCATAGTAAACACAGAATCCAGGCTCACCCTGGATCTAACAACCCTACATCGGTGTACTTGCACAGAGTATTTGCTACGAGGCATGCGTTTTCCCACTTCCTCCCCCATCTCCTCATACAAACACTTTCCTGTTCAACTGGGAATGTCTTTGCAGCCCTCATTTTTCCTCTCATTCCATGAGTACTGTGGTATGATAATATTAATATTGTGTAGTCCACACAGTCTCCATCATAGTCACCCCTTGGTGGCCGAGACAGGTGTGGCTCACTCTACTTCTGAAGATATCAGCCAATGGCGACCAATCGGGTTACCATCAGCTCTGCTGCAGCTCTGAAGATAAAAAAGTCGTGATAAGTACCCGACTTTTTAAAACTGGAGCTTGAGGGATTTGCTCCTGGATGGCTTCAGGATGCCAGCTGCATCATATAGATGACCTGCTGCTACTCCGGATACACCCCGACTGGGGGCAAAACTCTCGTCAAGATGTACACAGACTGTAATTCCTAAATGGGCAATCTTTTGTCTTACAGCACCTGAGTGGGTAGAAGAAAATGAATCTGGGGAAGCCTGACCCTGACACAACAGGAGAGTGGCTTTTGTCTTGCAAGGAGATCTGCTGGGCAGCTGATGAGGAAGCAGGATGTGTTTGGATGTAATTTAGACTGCCTCCAAACACATAAGAATACAGACAACTAGAGACTGACTGAGGAATCTGTCAGTCAAGCTGTGAGCTTACTGATGTTACTTGGTTGGGCATTGCCCCCTTTGGGAAATCCGCCTCCCCCCCCCGGTAGTTTACGCCCCTGCATATGCTCAGACCCATGGCATGGGGTATCCCAATACCGTAACTATTTTCGACATGAGGTTGATTCCATTTTTTCATCCAGCCTGTAGCCTGGCAATGAAGAAGTCATATACTGCACAATGGGATTTTTTTCTAAATGCATGGATCTTCAGGGCCTCAAGCCCCATTCAGCCTCCTTAACGATGTCCTTACACTTACCCCCTATACACTATAGGGCTAAAATAGTTGTCGATATGCGGGTATTTGACTGCTTTACCTGTTTTTGCACCAAAACAGTTTTTTTAAAAAAAAATGTGTAGGAGAATACAAAAGTTTTCACCCTGTACCAAAAAGACCAGAACATAGGTGTCAGGTGAGCCTCTCTAGGGAGCGCATTTCACAGACTGGGTGCCACCACTGAAAAGCCCCCCTCCCTCTCTGAAAAGGCCCTGACTCAATTTGTCAGCTGCACCTGGAAGACTGCCTCAGTGTCTGGGCGACAACCTAGCTGGGTCAGGTGATTTTGCTCATCCTTTCCCCATGTTGCTTTATACAGCTGTATTAGCATGCAGTGAGTAGTTTGCATGGCAAATTTCCCAAGATGGATGGCCTAGAGGAAAAGGGTGTTTTCCTTTCAATATGGTGACCAATGAGGAATGCTGAAAACTGCCATTTGGGTGTATACTTTAACAAGGGCCAATGTGTCATCATGAGCCTTAAGACAAGACAAGAAAATCAGGATCTTCTCTTCTGCCCAAACCAGTAGTGTTGGAAGTTCTCTCTGTTGTGCCATATATTTTGAGAATATGGTAGTTATCTGGTGGCAGTTATTCTGTACCATCAAGATACAAGTACAAGGAAAGCCTTGCTTCTTAAATTCAAATGAAGCATTTCATGAAAACTGAAATAAATAGAGCTGGCACATCCTTTTATTTTATTGTAAGCAGTTACGACTGTCATCTCAACAACATTTGGAATTGAGTACATTTTCTTTTTTTTCCCTTTTGCTAGTTTTTCTTATAGCTATACTTGTGTCATAACAAGAAAGATTAAAATATGCTACAAATAAGTATTTTCCTCCATTTGTGTGTGTGTGTATATATATATCTATATCTATAGATTCTCTCTCTCTCTCTCTCTCTCTCTCTCTCTCTCTAGCGTGATATCCACTCACAGAGCTTAACACTGAAGTGAGAACAGAACCCAGGGCTACAATTAGATAATGTGAATTGTGTTCTATTTATATCTGCTTCGTTTCATTTTGTTATGGTTTTTGTCAGTGCCCTTGAGTCAGTTGAAGTCGCATCACTCAATTACTTCCTAGAGCTCGAGGTTGATATCGCAGCTGAATGACACATTTTACAGGAGCCCTAAGAATGTGGCAAGTTCAAAAGCTTGCCCTGGCAATCAAAAGCTCCCTGTTGGTTAAAAATGCTTAATGTTGGCTTCAGACAACCAAAAATGCTATAACCTTTTGTGAAATGAACAAAGTGAATCTGTTAAATTAGTTTCATATGGCAAGTCAACATGCTTTTTTTATTGTTGTCTGAATACGATGTATCTATTTTGTATATGCATCCCGTCTGTTGCCCCAGATGAGGAAACCTTCTCTACTGCTTGATTATTTGAATCTTTTTTTTAATTATATGTACCTAGTTCTCTGAATCTCTCTCTTTTTGTAGCCTATCCACTTGGCAGCAATGAAACCAGGAAGCAATGGGAAGTGAAAGTAAACATTCTAATTCGGCCAGCCACAGATACTGGGATGCTCTTTGCCCTTGTCAGCAGTGAAGCAACAGTCCCTTTGTCAGTGGCTCTGATAGACTACCATTCCACAAAGAAACTTAAACAACAGGTAAACAAAAAAATATGTATTAAAGGATTAGCTTTTTTTTTAGTTTGCATTTGGTATATCATCAAGTCCTGTAGTGCCAGGACCAGAACAGAGCATGCAGACCAAAGACACAATTCAGCCATAGTTAAGCAATTTTGAATCCAGTTGATTTCAGAAGTAGGGATTTGGCTTGTGCATTTATATTCCTGTATAAATCAACAGGATAGGAAAATGTTATCTTTATTTCAAATGGCTAGATACCATTAAAATTGAGAATAACACAGATAGGAAGATAGCATGGCTGGGATTAATTCTTGAGATGCAACAACTGGCATAGTGCCAGCCCTTGCGTTCTACAGGACATCCTAAGGCAGGGTTGGGCAGAGAAAGCCTTGCAGTATCTATTTTTTTACTAGAACCCCAAGATCAACCAACGAGAGCCTGACTCAATAGCTGAGCTGAGGAATTTGTTTTGAGGACCAGCATTGAACGGAGTCCATAGTCCTTCCACAACCAAACTTCAGTCCTAGCTCCCTCATACTTTCCTATTTTCTGCAGTACCATTTAGGACAGGAGGGGATTCATTTTGTTGCTGCTTTTGTTATTTATGGCAGATCACCCAGAGATCTACCTTCTGCCCACCCCTATCCGAAGGCACCATAGGGAATTTACAGTGAGCTGTTCTGATTCATACACAGAAACGCAGTACTCTATCTGATGAGTTCTTGTTGGCAATAGATGGAGTACTAAACTGGGAAGAAGGAGGGGTTCCCAATTTTTCTTCAAAATTGTGTGGCCCTTTGTAGATGGTGAGGCAAATCTTGCAAGAATGATGGAAGAGGCTTGCTGTGACCCTCCATTATATAGAGACAACATGCTCCTTTGTGCAACATACACAAAGTTGCATGGCTTCCTTCTTTGCCCAAAGGCCTCAATATATATATATATATATATATATATATATGTGTGTGTGTGTGTGTGTGTGTGTGTGTGTGTGTGGTTAAGGCTGTGTCCATAAGCACCCTTACTAGGTAGTAGGTCTCATTCAACTCAATGGTTTTGCTTCTAATAAACATGTTTAGAATCGTACAGTGAGGCAGGGGTAGGTGTCCTCCATATGTTTTTGACTACAACTCCAACAATTCCTGATGATTGGCCATGCTGGCTGAAGCTGATGGTAGTTGTAGTCCAAAGGCATCTGGAAACCACCAGATTGCCTACCCCTGCAATAAGGGCTGCAGTACTATATGTGCTTACCTTGCATTGTAGCATCCAGTTTGAATGAGCAGCAGCTTGTGGTGGCTGTTGCCAGAGGAAATGTGTCACAGTTGTTCTGCTTGGATCAGGTGTTTGTTAGCTTGACTAGAGGCGCTCTGAACTGGCTCCGTAGAGATAGGAAGTATGGGGTGGAAGAGGTTAAAAGGAAGGAAAATGTCTACCTCTTGGCCCTACCGTCCTTTTTTTTTTTTTACCCCATCAACCATGGCAGTTATCAAGTTCCACACTTGTCAATGCTATTAGCCATAATAACTAAAAACGGAGCCTCCATGTTCTGATGCAGTATATCACCGATTCCCCAAATTCTGTGGAACCAACAGGCTATTCATGTCCTACATGTCAGTTTCCCAGAAGCAGCAAGCTAGTCTCTATGTGCTAGACTTGATGGTCTGATCCAGTAAGGCAGTTCTTGACTTATTGGGCCTATTCAGACAATATGGTAAGCCTTTTGCAGCAAATGGTTAGTGAGCATCTTTAAACCATGGTTATGTAGCCACCATGGTTAGATGGACATGCTAAACCATAATGTTTAGCTCTAAATGCTTAACCACCATGGCTTAGCGTGTCTTCTGAACAGGATCATTATGTTCATGCAGACAATGTATTGAGGAGAAGCAAACTTTCCAAACTTTCCAAATGGCAGAGTATTTGTGGGTGCTGTTTGCTACAATTTTTAATGGTCCCTACATTTGGCTGTGACATCTTGGTTGGTGTTTTGTTTTATGAATATGTGTGTAGCTTCTGTTTAATTGTGCCTTATTCTCCCTTGCTATTCAGTTCATCGTCTTAGCAGTTAAGAACACAGTGGTGTCCAGACTGGCAATAAGCATATGTGATGAACAAGAACACTTGGTTGACATCTCCATCAGCAAGGGCCAGATTCTGTTGACTGTAGATGGAACTCCAGGACAGAGTGAACTAAGCCATTCACAGCTAGAAGACAACCTGTCTTTCTTGGATGATTACTTGCAGTCATCTGTAAAGACCTATGTGGGAGGATTGCCAGGTGAGTTTCAAATATTGGTGCTGGGATTGTAGTTGCTAGAACTGGCAGCCAAGAAAGCAGTTGGTGGTGTTCTGCTGCTACACTTTATGACAGACTGACTCAAGAAAGATCCTTATTTGGAGTTGGGGTCTCACTTTTTTAAAAAAATACAGATTGCAATATGAAGGTTGTGTCTGTTTGGAGAGTTGAATGAATGACACACAACTGAACCTGAAAGTTATTGTTTCTTAATCTGGAAAGAAGGGGGAAAGCAATCTGTTCCGGTAGAAAAATTGCTTACGTGGGTATTATACTAAATTGCATCCCATGTTTTTTTTCAGGCCCACAATGTAATAAGTGAGAGTGGTACAGAACGAGAGTGTGCAATAACATGCAAATTGCATTTTGTCCATGAAAGGGCAAAGAAATGTCCCAAGAAAGAATTGATGTCATATAGATGTCCATTCAGAGACTAGCAGCTGTTCCCTAACATTCAAATGTGATAAAAAGACTGGAAGCGAATAATCTAATTTAGCTGCTTCCACTCATTTGTGCTCCAAAGATAAAGTCTTACTGCTATTCCTGCCATTAGGATTGGGTCTTTTCAGCTAATCCAGCACCTGTCAAGATTGAGGTATAGCTATTAATGTGTTACATTCTTGCCACACAAAGTTGTGCAAATTCATTTCATTCACTGTTGGAAGTTATCCCGGAGCTATTCATACATTTATTGGTTGTACGCTGGCCATAAGCATTGCCACTTCTGAATGCATGATGAAAGCTGAATTGTGTGTGTTTGTGTTGTGTAGTTATGGATGGTGACAATCAACTTACCAATGACGGGGGTCACCACACACAGACTTTTCCTATGACCATCAAGTGAACAGTAATTTCCATCACTGGCAAATGTCTACCAGTAAGTTTGTGGACACTGGCTTGGGCAAGACCTGAACTAGTGTGAATTGGGCTGGCTCACATATTGGAACAAAACCCTAAAATAGTTCACGAACCAAAAAGATTCAAATATGCCTACTGCCAATTTCTTTGGCTGCAGCTACTATGGTGTGAAATTTAAGATGCAGTGGGTGGCAATATGGCAATGAGCCTTCCCAGAATCCCCAGTAAATCTTAGCCCTCATGCACAACCCTGATGACTGTAGCCACAATTCAAGTGATATATGCATACAGGGACTTTAGCACCATACCAGTTTTAACTGGTGAAGAAACAAGCCACTGTTCTGTTTTAAAAGCAAATAGCTTTTCTCTTTAGTAGTTTAGTTTATTAGTGGGAGCTGTTGTAACATAAGCATCAGAGTTTTGGCCACATGCTTGATCCTGTGCCACATGTTCATATCAGTACACACACGTTTGTATTTATAGGACAAGAGACTTCCTCAGTTAACGTGGCATCATTATCTGGTTTCCCTTTGTTTTTATTTTCTGAATGATCAAATCTGGGTGTCAGCTTTTAGAGAGACAAGAGTTAAAATGACTCGGTTTGTAGAGAAATTCTAGTTCATTGGAGAAGTGGAATGGAAATATTAGCAGATGTCTGCCTTTGCTTGAATGTTTCCTGCTCCACCCCTTCAAAAATATTATATAGTTCAACTATTTTTCTTCAGCTAGCTAATGTCCTTTTGATAAGTGTAATGTTCTTCACAACACTTTATCAGCATCTACCACAGTCTAAAAAAGAAACGTTAATCCTTATGCTTCAGTGAGAGAGGGCATAGATTGTGCCACAAATCATTATGTATCAGGAGGCCATTTCCAGGTGCAATTCAAAGTGCCAGGCCTGATCTTTAAATCTCTGTATAGCTTAGGACCAGTGTAATTCAAGGATTGATATTCCCATATGAACCTGCTCTGATGTTGGGATCCTCTTCAAAGACCTCCTTCGGGTCTGTGGAGGTGAGGTGGATACTGATCTGCCAATATCATACTGCCTTTATACAAATCTATGGTGCGGCCACACTTGAAATACTGTGCACAGTTCTGGTCACCATACTTTAGTAAAGATATTGTAGAGGTGGAAAAGGTGCAGAAAAGGGCAACTAAAATGATCAAGGGGCTGGAGCATCTCCCCTATGAGGGAAGATTACAACAGCTGTGACTGTTTAGCTTAGGGTGACCAGATAAAATCCAGGTCAGGGCTCCTGTAACTTTAACAGTTGTAGAGAAAAGGGAATTTCAGTGGTGTCATTTGTATGCAATTAGTTCCTGGTGATATTCCCTCTTCATCACAACAGTTAAAGTTGCAGGCACTATACTAGAGTGACCAGATACAAAAGAAGGCAGAGCCCCTGCACCTTTAACTGTTGTGATGAAGAGGGAATTTCACTAGGAACTAATTGCATACAAATGACACTGGCTAAAATTCCCTTTTCTCTACAACTGTTAAAGTTACAGGAGCCCTGACCTGGATTTTATCTGGTCAGCCTAGTTTAGCTTGGAAAAAAGGAAGCTAAAGGGGGAAATGACAGAGGTGTACAAAATTATGGTGTAGTGAATGTTGATAGAGAGACAGTTTTCTCCCTTTCTCAAAATACTAGAATCCAGGATCATCCCATGAAGCTGATTGGTGGGAAATTCAGGAGAGATAAAAGGAAGTAGTTCTTCACACAGTGCATAGTTAAACTATGGAATTTACTACCACATGATGTTGTGACAGCCACCAATTTGGATGGCTTTAAACGGGAGTTAGATAAATTCCTGGAGGAGAAGACTATCAATGGCTGCTAGCCCTGATACCTATGTAAAACCTCCAGTATCAGAGGCAGAAAGCCTATATACACCAATTGCTGAGGGGAAGGTGCTGTTGCACTGTGTCCTACTTGTGGGTTCCTGCTGAACAACTGGTTGGCCATTGTGTGAACAGAATGCTGGACTAGATGGAGCCTTGGTCTGATCCAGCATGGCTCATCTTATAACCTTTTAATTGGTGGTTCCCCAGCATTGGAATATCCTCCCTAGGGAGGCATTCCCAGCAGATGATGGCCCTTTTATTTGCCCAGGCCTTTTAGATTTTTTTTTTTACTATGTCTTTTAATCTTCCTTGTCTCTGGTTTTAACACCTATCTACTGCTATTTTATTATTAACTGTTCAATCAAGGTTAAAGAGCAGGGTAGAAATTAATGAATGAATACCTATGGGAGTCCTCTCCATGTGTGCAGAGCTGGAGAACTCAAAGCATGTGTAGGGGTTGTAACATACCATTAGGTTACTTTCTTGTTTTTGAACCATTATTCATTGAGATCTCATTAGGAGATACCATGGCAAAGAGTTTGACTAATAGACGGTTTTTAAAATTGGAGGTGATTCATACAGTACCGTTCACCAGTTCAATCCTGCTGTAAGTTAACTGAGTTTGGTAACAAATAGGGACCCTTCGTCCCATCAGCCATTTCTTTTCAACTTTATTTTATTTTTGGGTACAGTTTTTTAATCTGCTAAACCTAATGGTGGCCCCTTTGGCTTTTCCTAAAATTTGCCAAGGGGATAGTTAAGAGGTGAAAATGTAATCATCCTCATAAATCCATGTGATCATACTTCTCTAAAAATAGGGATTTTTAATTTGTTTTTAATAGAGAAAAGCCCCCAACTTTTGTTGCTGATGGTACTGCTGCAAAAAAGTTCTATTTGGGTTCCTTAAATCAATGTACTTCATGATTGCTTCCACAAAAGAAATACATTTGTTTGGGCTATTTGTTGTTACATTAGGTGTTAACACCGAGAGGTTTCAGTGACCTTTAGTGCACACAATTAACAAAATGTCTGTTTCCTTCCACTTTCTGTGCAGCCGTTTGGCGTTACCAATTTTTGAATTGATCCATGTAGTTGTGCCTGTAAGGGGGCCCTGGCCTGCAGAAACTAGCAGACAGGTCATGAAAAGGCTCATGGCTAATCTCTGCAGAACAAGCTTCATGCAGTGTAAAAACACATCTAGAGGGGCTGGTTCAGAAACTGGCACCCTGGTGTGTGCATTCATATATGAAGGAAAGAGTGATTTTTCTGTAGATTAAGTTGCAGGTGGATTATAAATTAGTAGCAAATAATGTTGATATAAGCTGATTTCTTCATGTATTAGCTTATACTAAAACCCTGTCTCTCTCTTCCTGCTTCAGTGTTTACATGGATACTGGTAGGCATCTAATAAAAGACTTTTACCACTTCCAACAAAGCTTTGATCAAAAGTGGGTGACTAACATATTACCTAAACGCCTCATCAGTGCAGCTTGCTTTCAGCACCTTTTACCATCCAAGAAATTTATTATTTGGGTTGATGCCTACTGATTTTGAGATAGATCAATATTTCCAAATCCTGTATTCGAGTTCTGTGCTTGACAGGCTGGTCTTTTCTCTAGCAACCGGCACTAGACATATATGAGTCCTTTTCTGAACTGTGCGCTGAGGTCCAGTACTCCAACGCCTGGATTCTCACTAGCACGGGGAAGGTTTCTTTTTCCCAATTTTCTAGTTCCACGCCTGAAACCAGCCATCATATATATTAGTAGAGACAATGTCCATTTTCTTCTGGGCTTGGCTGCAAGTATTTCCATCTCCCCCTCCCCCCACAAGCGTGGAACACATCCATTCTTAAAGCTTGTTCTGAGCTGTAGATAAGTACACTCTCCACAGAATGAGACTATCAGGTAATGACACTACAGCAGAAGCCAGCCATATAATGTATAATGGTTAATCCAATCTCCTGTCTAGGAGATATCAGTGAGTGCCTTTTCCTGACAGAACTCTAACCTGAATCAGTTTAGATCTGCTTGAAAGCAAAAGACCTGCAGGGCAAACTTGCCTTGGTGCTAAAACTTATCCAAAGATGAAAGAGAAGACCTTGAAAATAAGGACTGGAAGAAAAATGGGAGGTGGGGGTGGGGGAAGGGAGCAGTGGAAGGTCACATCTCAGAACATCATTTCTATTTCATTGTCTGTAGAAACAGAAACTCAGTTGAAGTTCCTGCTGTGAATGCTTCCTTGAATTATGCAGCTCTACTATTCCTGTAGCCAATGTTAGTCATAGACCCATGAACAGCCTAGAATGCAAAAGCAAGAATGTTGACTACTTTTGTTCTGAAATTTTTAAGAATGAGGAACCTGCTAGTAATGTTTATTGAAGATGTTTTCCTTCCCTTTCTTTAAAAAAAAAACTCCCACAGATGTTCCTGTCACTTCAACTCCAGTCACCGCTTTCTACCATGGCTGCATGACGATGAGAGTTAACAAGCAAGCTCTGGATCTAGATGAGGCTCTCTACAAGTCCAATGACATCACATCCCATTCTTGTCCTCCCGTAAAGACTGGTCAATAGATGCCATTGCAACACACACAAAAGTTTTATATTAAAAAAAAAAGTCCATTTCAATGCTTTCCTTTTTATATAAATATATATATAAAGATATAAATTATTCAGACTTCCAGCACTGCGTGTATAGTTCTCTTGAACACTGAAGTTATGTAGGAGCTACTGAAACTCAAATGTCAGATTAATTATTGAAATATTTCTTCGCTTGGGAGGGTTTAAAATGTGTAATATATTTGTAAATAGTTGAGAAGACTAATATCAATAACCCAAAGCTGCAAACTATTGCCTAAGGTGAGTGGTTAAGAGAGTTCATATCTGTCATGTGGCAACTGATAATATATTCTGAGTGGACTGGAAGATTAAAAATAGTAATGTATTTTTTTAATACCAAATGCTGCTTCCTGACTTACAAAATATGAAAGAATAAAACATACATTTTTTTTTGAATTAGCTGAAGGATAGCTACTGTTCTTGGTGGAATATGATTTGATTTTTTTTGTCATTGTCCCATGCCATTTAACGCTGCAATTTCCTTGTCTACAATACAAACAGGTGATAGACATGTATGATGAGATGCCCCAGTGCACCTCCTCACCACCTACCCTCATGAGGCACTGCAAGTGCTTTATCCCATTTAATAGAGATGAAGCCAGGCAAACTTCTTTCCAAGACCCCTTGACAATCCACCATCTTGGTCTGATGCATCCAACCTGCATTCTTTGTGAGGGGCATTCAAGGAATCCTTCCTTGCTGCCTGGTACAGAGGCTGATTAAGGGATGGAAGGCACAGCCATATAAGCCCCCCATCTTCAGTCACTAGAGTGCAGAATGCTGTAGCCAGAGTTGCAGGTATTGCATCCTGTATTGTAGATCCTGTACTGAGGCAGTGGTTGGAGTAGACCAGTGGTCTTCAACTGGACCAGACCTGAGACCCACCTCAGACTCCCAGTGTGCAACATGGGACCCACTTTCACAATTGCCTAATATGGTGGCACCAGCTTTGCCGTGACCCATCTGGACTGATGTTGCAACCCACTTTTGGGTCATGACCCACCAATTAAAGATCACTGGAGTAGGCAACCACCAAGGTACCTTCCAACTCTTAACATTCAATGATTCTAGGAGAAGAGTCTCCCTGAGTAAGAGAACCTAGAGGAGAAGAGTCTCCCTGAGTAAGAGAACCTAGGTACCTTAGCTTCCCTCTGTTCTTGCGTTTTTGTGTTTTCCTTGTGGCCAATGGTCCAGCCAGTTTCTGTGTTAATTAGGAAGTACAACAAAATTTCATACTAACTGAGTCATTGCTTCGCAGGTAAGGCCTAATAGTTTGACCTACAGAAAGACTGCAGATGGTAACCACTCAGCTAAGAGTTTAACTTGGGAAACTGGGCAAATACAGGCCCAGCTCTCTTGGATTTATATGTGGTCCATAACCTAGAATTCACAAGAAACTAGTTTCATTATGAGGCAGATCCTGGGTTCCTTGGAATGTGCTGATAAGACTGCCAGCAGTGGAGTTTAATATCAATGTTAGAATTTAGATCTAGATATCAGGGGGCTGTCTATACATCTTCTAAGCCTGGAAGTGGTTGCGCAGTGGCACTGGGTCAGTTATATGATGCAGGCGCAGACTCGCAGCCACCACTGGGCTTTTTGCCAAAGCTGCACAGTAAAAAAGTCAGGAACTTACCCAAATTTTTCCTTTAAAGTGAGGTCACAACTGCAGTTTGCTCAAATGGGATGAAATTGGGGTGAGGGTGCTCTCATACAGAGTGCATCCCCCCATTTCACCCCATTCTAGCAAACTGTCAGGGAACGCAGCCAATCTCTATTTTTATAAACTGGAGATGCACAGCCGTGCATCAGCAAAGTAAAGGATAAAGGCTCCCTCCACAAATGCACAGATCCTCCCTTCAGATCCTGCCCTGGATAACTTGGGAGTTTTGTTTCTTCTCAGAACACTGGTCACAATGGGGGAGGGGACGAGAGCTATTATTCCCGGTGCTACCCCACCTCCACCCAGAAGTATGTTTATCCCAGCACTGACAATCCGGGTTTTATACCACCCGGAGAGCTTCGGCTATTGGGTGGTATAGAAATGCAATAAATAAATAAACAAACACTGATGGAACAGAGCCAATTTCATCATACTGCGGAGAATAAGAACAATGCGCCTTCCTCCTGTGCTTGTCAAGATGAAGCCCAGATTCAACAAAAATACAGTTATAGGAGTGAATGTTCTTTGTATGTTATTCAAACATCACTGTTGTGGTCAGATAATGATCCTTTTGAAATTCTATTTCCACTCTTTATTGCACCAAGTTGCTCTCCTGCATCAAGTCCTAAGGTGATGCTAAATCTCTTTCATACGTAGTAAGTAGAGACCCACTTTTTATATACACACATTCATACAGCATTCAGCTGGTTGTCACTCATTTCTGTTCTCTCTTTCACTTACACACACATACCATTTAATATGCTCTGCTCTCCATCCTCATTGGGAATAGTAAGCATTTTTCTCTCATGTATGAGCAGTGGAGACATAGCGGCTGAATTCGGACAACACGATAGTCAATGGTGGGGTAATAATCAACTTTGCAGTTGTTCATCTAGGGGGTACTCCCCACACAACATGGTAATAAATAATCAACCGTGATGTGGATTAGGATCAGCACTGAGTTGACTGTGGCAGCATTTGGACGACACGATAGTCAATACAACAAATGATTGTTCTCCACCCCCAGTTGCTTAATGTGTCATCTGAATTCAGCCAGTGTTTGCATTTTCTGCAAGGGTACAGAAACAGGAGAGTTTTCCCTCCCTCCCACTAGACTCAAACCCTCAGTATACAGAGAAGGATGGATGAAGATTTGTATTTATCACCGCTGTCTCCAATCACCTTGCTAGGAACACATGGGATCTTCTAATCCATGCGCCCACCCTCTGAGCAGTTATGGTCACTCATACATATCCACACCTTCTCTTTCAATGGGTGTGATGAGGTAAGCTTCTCTAGAGCAAGCAGGGCAGAGTAAAATTAAAACTAGGGGTTCTACATCCGCTGGGTGTTGCTGAAAGCCTTCCTTCCATACCAGAAAAAGTGTGGTTTATTGGGCCCTTCAGAGTTGCTGTCCTAATTCAAACTGGGTTTGTTGAAATGCTCAGTTCCCAAATGCTCTTTTGGATCAGCTTTTCAGTGACACAGCTTTTCCCCTTGTTGCATAAGCTCAGAAGCCCAAGACCTTGGTCAGTTTACTGACTGTAACAGGCAACCCCTACTGTCTGACTCCTATAGGTACTGCAGCTACTCCGGGGAATTTGTTCTCTGGGAGCATACTTCATATTTTATTTATTTTATTTATTACATCTTTATACTGCCCATCAGCCGAAGCTCTCCAGGCAGTGCACAATTAAAAACCATAAGAATAACAATATAAATTTAAACAAAAAAGTTAAAAAGGCAGTGTAAAATGAGCTACGTTTACATTCCTAGTATTTGAAGGTAAGTGCTGACATTACAGTATTGACAAGCCTAGAGATGTGAAGACCCAGCGGGGAAATTCAGAAAAAAAAGTTTTTTCCAAGACCCCTGTTTGTTGGTTTGTTGGTTTGTTTTTATGAAAAATTGAACTATTTTGATTATAAAATATTTGCTTGTTGAATGATGTGAAAAACATTTAAGACAAGGTGTTCATATGTTGCTACCCAGCTTTTATTTCCACAAAATGCTTTCTAAAAATGACATAATAGGAAGACTTTTATAGAAGGACTGCAGTTGTAAAATGTCTGGAAATTTTGAAACAATTGGGGGGGATGTTTTCTTAATCCTTAATTCCCAGCATAGTTATTTCTTTCATTATTAAAATTATTGATCTAACATTTTTACTAATAGAAATTTAGGAATGCTCTAAATCATGGTAAATTTCCCAACATGTGTTCAAGGTAACCATAACATAAATATATGATGAAAATGTACATTGTTGACAAAATGGGTGTTATTCTAAATATAGAATTTTCTATACCTAAAAGGAACTCAGTAGCCTGGTTCCTGTAGTGTAGAGACAACTTTTCAAAATGAACAAAAATTGAGATATTTATTAAGGGGTAAAGGGAATACAATGTCACTCTTCAAATAATAGGTTGATATTGCTTAAAGGTTCTTAAATTAAATCTAGTAAATTGTCACACAATGCTAGCAGGCCAGTCGTAAATACATTTCCTGGCTTTTCCTCTTATACTTTCCTACTTTAAGCCCTGAACAGGTTACATAAATGAATGGGAGAGGCCTGGGGCCATGATAGACAGGGGTCCCTGATGGCACGGAGAGTTCTAGTCATGTTCAAGCAAATGCAAGAGGAATCCCTCTTCAGGCCTTGCTGCTCAACATGCCAAGGTCAGGCACTGAGAGGTGAGGCTGGAGTGCAGTGGGCTGAGGGGGGTGGGGTGGGGTGGCCAGTGTGCATGGTCCCATGCCTCTTGCATGCATTTACATATAATGTTTGCGCTTAATACCTGGGCTGTAACCTTTGCCTGTTCTACTCCCGTCATCCACATCCACAGTCTTCATGTCTTGCTTGTTTTCTATTTGTTCCCCTCCTTTTCCAGACCTACTTCATTCTCTTCCTTTCCTGGTACACTCCATGTAATGTGAGAATCTCTAAACTTGAGATAGACAATAGGTACCTGGGGACTCAATACATACACACACACACACACACACACACACACACACACACGAGATAAATAAATCAAAGTCACCCCCTTTCCATTAGGAGGATGTTTAAATACATACCTATTCCCTATGAATAGCAACAGAAACTTTAACAAATCCTTCCCCTTATTATACATAAAACACTGCATGACTTGTTGAGTCTGTAGCATATGGTAAAGATAATTTTTATTTTCCATCATGAACTACTACACAACTCGAACAGACAAGAAAAATACCCCCTTTTTTAAAAAAAAAGAAAAAAAATACTTTTATCCTTTAGTATGTACCTTTTAGAAATACAGTTCATACTAAATCAAGGCCCTTTTTCCTTTTTGTAACATGCACAGACCAAAAGTACAAATATATTTCACACAGCATATTTTATTGTAAAATAATTGTCACAATCTTTTGGAAGACATGTTCACCCAAAAGAAGATATTTAATGAATATCAAGAAGAGAAAAGTCTCTTTCCTTAAGATAGCTGGCTATCTGTGTATATAGCACTATTTACATTCTTAACTGCAAGTAAAATAAAAATCATCTATCTTATATATAAGAAAATGGAATGAAGAAGCAGACATCCTGAACCCTGATCAAGTATAGGTGATTCACACACATAGGAGACAGTGATTTTGTTACTGGACAGTGATATTCACATGGGCAACTCAGATGTGCATCTACATAGCTGGTCTATGCGGATGGAGTTAGACAGTCTCATTCCTCTTGCAATATAGATGCTAATATGCATCACCATCTGCTATCTTGAGCCACTGAACAGACAATGGCTACATTTGGATGTAATGGTAAACTATGGTTTATCATTGCAAGAATGAGCCTAGGAAGGCCTCGGCTGCATGTCTTCCACCACCCCTGCCTTACCACCCTTCTGCAAGGGCCATACAGGAAGCGTTCACATCCGTTTTTGACTAATTACAATGTAGTGTTACGTCTGATCCCAAACAAACTGAGGTTAGTCTTAACTGTAGATGACTAAACAAATTAACTTCAAACCTTTCTTTATGAAGCTGGCTTGTTTCAATTAACTATATAGTTAAGATTAACCACATTTAGTGTTTGGACATAATACTAAGCTATGGTTAACTGAAAATGAAGAGGAGAGAGGCTTGCTTAAGCTTGTTCCAGTAATGATAAATCACACTTTATTGTTACATTTGACTTCAGCCATTACTTTCTCTTGTAGCTCCCTCTGGATCCAGGCCCTGCAGAAAAAAAATATCTTCATTTTTGTTGATGGGGTAGGGAAGCACAGTAGCTGGAACAGTGCACTATTTGACTGATTGCTCTAACAAATATTCTTGCCCATTTTTCATTTCACTTTCCTGGTAACAAATACTTGGATTTAAAGTGGAGAAATACCACATCGCACAAAATGACATTCTTGAAATTCTACTGGGCAGCACACATTTTTGCCAATGTTATTGTTTTGGTTTTTAAACTTACTACCTGTTGATAATAATCTCTTGGCTAGGGTATGTACGGTGGAGGCTTTTCACCTGACAGGAAATACGCTGGTGTGTATAACGGAGGGGCATTGGGAGGAAGGCCATAGTTAGAACTGGTCTGAGATGGTGGCTGGATGTCATCAGATAAAGATATATCGGTAGATGATGATGTCGGGAAATTGCTGGCAGGCTGAAGCAAGACAAAGAAAGCGTTTTCAAAGATGAATTGCAAACTGGACTTCAAAAGTGTTAGTTACATAGGCATATATAATGCATGCAAATTAAACAGTAATTCAATACTAATGCATTTGCACACAGTTATATCCACACCCATCCACCCACTCACTCATTGTAAGTTTTCAACTCTTCTCTGCAGGTCAGAATACTCTGTTTAGTTTTGATTCTGTGTTCAATGCAAAGTGTACTGTTAAATTGTAGTAATAAACATTTTAATAACCCATTGCATAAACAGGCACATGTAGGGGAAAAGTGGTTTTTTCTTCCATATATTTCTTGTACTAAGAATATATATAACATTGAGCAATGAAGAAATTTAAAGAAGAGCTGGGAACTGCTATCAATATTGGCCTTTGATCCCAGATCAGAGGAGCCCATAGACACCTACACACCCTCCCCATTACAAATATAGTCTAGCAATGCCATGATGGAGTAGATAAGCCTTCCTCAACCTCATGCCCTCCAGATGTTTTAGACTCCCATCAGCCCTAGTCAGAATGGCCAAATGGTCCAGAATCCTGAGAGTTGTAGTCCAAAACATCTGGAGAGCACCAGCTTAGGGGGAAGCTGGAGTAACTGATTCACAGGTACACAAAGCGACAAAGTAGAACTCCTGTACTCTACCTGAAGTGGTAAATGATAGGATGAATAATGAGGAACAGCTGCCGCAGAAGGACAAAATCCAGCATATGTTAAAATCTGCTGAGCTGGATTGTAAAGGATTTGCGGTGGAGGAGAAGAGCTGAAGGCAATTTGGGAGATAGGAACCTGTGGAACAAAAAAAGATGTATCCATTTTGCTTATTTCCAAAGACTAATGTTGATACTTTTTCCTCCTGTCTGTCTGTCTGCCAGTACATGAGTAGCATTCCCATTTAATGTTAGAGCAAAATGCTCTCCCAATTGTACAGATAGGAAAACAGGTGCTTAAAATAATTAAAAATTCACCCCTTTCTTTTACTTGATTAAAAAAATGTCAGTTGCTTTGTTTGGCACCAAACCTGCTTCTATTTGTTCCTTGAGGCCCCATTCCTCAATGTGGACAAGAATGTGTGTAATATCCTTCCATGATTGCCAATGCAAGTGATGGTCTATAGATGTTTATAAATATAGCTGTATAAGTTCTACTGCAGCCTAACCTAGTGCCCTCCAGATGTTTCAACTTTAACGCCCATCAGCCCAAGCCTGCATGGCCAATGGTAAGTAATGCTGGGAGTTGTAGTCCAAAACATCTGGAGGGCACCTGGTTAGGGATGGCTGTTCTATGGCAGCTATGGGACTGGTAGCCTCTTATATGAAGGCAGCTATGTTTGGAAGAAATTATCCGACTGAACATTCATTCTTTCTGCTGAGTATTGCCAATAACATAACCTGACAAAAGAACGTAGCAACTAGAACACAATGCAGTTGGCAAGGCCCCAATTGCAGAAATCATTGAGACTAATCAGAATGGTTTGGGTGTGGACAAAAGCACTGTGGCATTTACTGTAAAGATTTTTTACTTTTCAAATTTGTAATAACTCCTCAGATTCCTTCACGTTGACACCCCATGTAAAGAAAAGTGTCGTCCTTCTCCAGCTTTCTCCAACCACAGTGAGATAGAAAGAATGTGCCAATAGTAATGGGCTACTGTGCAGTAGCAAAAAGCAAAAAATAATAATTCTCCACTCATAGGAAGAAGTTTTACGCCCTGCCCAAGTGGTCTCATTTTAAATTCAGCCTTTCAGGTTTGCCCAGAGGCATTTTAAGAACCTGAGTATACTGCCTTAAGGGGAAGATGATACCTGGAAATTGAATTGTGTTTCCTCCGCTTACTCTTACTTTCCTACATCCTTTTGGATGCCTTGCCTTGTTCTATTTAATGTCTTCATACAGTCCAGTACTAACCCTTGGCATTGTACTCAGGAGAGGAGGAAAAAAACAATAACACAAATCTTTTAACATATTGCTTCAACAGTTAAACAAGCATGTCAGCAGTAAACTGGAACCCAGGAATTAGGCTGAAGGACGCTGAGAAATAATTTTCTGCAGTGCATTGCAATAATTATCTTGCTTTGTCAGTATTTTTCATTTTCTTGTTTAACAAAACGATACCATAATTTACACATGTGCATCTCTCCTGTTGGGAAGATTTGGTACTCATTTCCTTCCCCTTTTGCTTTAGAAACGAGAGAGAGAGAGAGAGAACACAAGCATAAGCTGCTTATTGATTTTGATCAGCTTTGCTACAAGCCAAATGAACTTGCTCTGGAGTGAGTAAGCTGGGACATGATTGCTACTATATTTTGTTTCCGGGCTTGAATGCTAGCCTCTATGAATCTACATTAACATGTTCAGCAAGCTGTAAGGAATTGAGATGCAACTTTTGAGTCAAAAAGGGGTCTGTTTCAGTAGGAAAATGGCATGATAAAATAAACATTCTGAGAGATTGCAACTGCTTCATGTCAACAATATAAGTAGGAACTGGGGTGTTGCTTTATGTGGGCCTTGCCTCAACCTGCTGTAAAAAGCTGGATTTTATCCAAAAAGCCAAATAGGAACAAGCACTGAAACTGTGTAAAGTATTACCAGTTCAAATTGCATTTCCTTTAGCTGTCTAACAAGGGCTGCCTATACACGAGAGGTTTAAAGCTCTTTCAAGTCTCATTAAAATGTTTACCTCTACATGAGCGGAGCGCAAATCGGGAGTTGAGGCGCGTTATCTCTCCGATTATGCGCATTATCGAATGCACGTTAAATAGCGAGTTTTATTTTGCTGCGGCCGTTAAAGCGCATTTTGACTATGTGAACAAGCGATTCTCCGCATTAACTACTTCTAAAGCGCATTTCAAACAACCAGTAAGGCCACCAGTTGTGCGCTCAATTACCTCCTGTGTACAGTCATTTCCGAGAAGATGCGCATAATCGGAGAACCAGGAGTCAAACCGAATTCTTGTAGAGGGGAAGGCTAGTATCTCCTATGTTCCTTTCTTTCCCAGTGTGTAATGTGCCCCATAGATGTAACTGATATGGTGGCTAGAGAAATAGGCTGCTGAAATTAGTAGCTGCTTTTGCTTTTAGTAGCAAGCAATACCGGGGGGGGGGGGGGGGGATCACAAAATGTCCACAAAAGCAGAAGTCTGATACCTGCTCAGGCCTGCAAACAATCTTCATGGAGCTCAGTGTGACCTGCCAGTCTTTCAAAGGACCCAAATTATTTCTGCAAGCAGCAATGCCTCTGTATGACATTCCTGCCAACTACTTTTCAGACAGAGCAAGTTCAAACAAATAGAAATTCAGCAGGTCCTATAGGATCAGCAAGCTTGCATATGTCATCCACTCTGCACCCCAGAGAGCAGATTATGAATGTCAGGACTAGGCAGATGAAAGGAAGGGAGTTAGGTAGAAATGATGTGTTAAAGAACTAGAAAATGGCAGATGCTTGCTATAAATTCAGTTTAGTGTAGTTATACAGGAAGAAAAATGCTTCTGGATATTTGTCCTGCCTATAGATTCCCTCCAAAAGATTACTCTTCTGAGTAATATTTTCAGGCATCTAGGTCTGAGTATAACATCTATGCAGGGACAGGGTACTCTCCAGATGATGTTGGAGTTCCAACTCCCATCATCCTTCATTATTGGCTATGCTGGTTAGTGCTATGGGAGTTGCAGTCCACCAATAGCTGCAGGGCGACACATTTCTCATCCCTGATCTATGCCTTGTAGGAGCAATTCAAAAAGTGTCCGCCTGTCATTTAAGGAATGTCAGAACATGTCCCTTAGAGAAGAATGTATCAACCAGCCATACTAACTGTAGATCTGCAGCTTTGTGACAATAAACTAAACCAACTTTCTCCCATAAAGAAGCCATGCCTCCTAAAATAACACCTTTTTAGGATGTTTTTAGGATGTTTTATTGCTATTTTAATAATGTGCACCATGTTTTTAATCAGTTTTATATATTTTATCATATTTTATATTTACTGCTGTTCCCCGCCTTGATCCAAACGGAGGCTGCCTCTACACGAGATGTTTAAAGCTCTTTGAAGTCTCATTAAAATGTTTGCCTCTACAAGAGCGGAGCGTAAATCGGGAGTTGAGGCGCGTTATCTATTCGATTATGCGCATTATCGAATGCGCGTTAAATAGCGAGTTTTCTTTTCCATCCGGCCGTTAAAGCGCATTTTGCCTATGTGAACAAGCGATTCTCCGCATTAACTACTTGTAAAGCGCATTTCAAACAACTGGTGAGGCTACCAGTTGTGCGCTCAATTACAAGCATTTACGATAAAGCGCTTCTGCGATTATGCGCATAATCGGCTAACCAGGCGTCAAACGGAACCCATCTAGAGGGGGTCGGAGAGGCGGGTAAGAAATAAAATTATTATTATTATTATTATTATTATTATTATTATTATTATTATTGTAAAATAAGACATAATCAGCATCCTGCACAAAGTCAGGGTGCTTAAACCTTGTTGAAATCAATGGTTTTAAGGGTCGTACTGTGCACAGATTTACAGCAAAGGGCAGCTATTTCTGGAGAAGGTTAAAGGTATAGATGCATGCAGAGGAACTTCCTTATTCCCATCTCTTCTTCTGGTGTCCAGTTTCATGTCTGCTTTTCTTCACATTCCAGAATAAATCTATACATTGCACAGTATACACAAACTCAAATAGCGCTAGTTCAGCTCTGCTGAATCTTTCAGCTGTGCAAGTGCTTGTGTATTACAGTAGCAATGTGCACACTAGCAAAGCACATGGCCCACTCCTGAAAGTGGTTGTGCAACCCTTCTGTGAATGGTTGCACAAGCAGAACTGTAGTTGGATTCTCCCCTTGTGCATTGTTTGGAACCCAGTTTCTGTTAGTACAACCTCATTTGTACTGGCAACATGCCACCACTGGCTACTACCCCATATATTGTGCATATACCATCTCCTCACATGCTTAACCGTGACTACCAGTAAGACAGAGCTTTAAACTGAACTATCAGGTAGGTTGCTACTTGAGATGCAGTTTATAGACGTGCAGCATCAATGGACTGATGAACATGTATATGGCCAAGTTTCAAGCCACAGACATTAGCTAGTCAGATTATTGGCAATAACACTAGCTATTTGATGGGAAAAGCAAGGGGAGCAGATGGGCTAGATGCTGTACCCCAAATAGGTAATCAGCACTACTAAAAGTAATCTGATTTATGCAGCATGAATGAAACCCTCACTATTAAAAGGAGTCTTTAAAAACTCAGTAACTGTGTGTTCAGCTCTTCATGCTTCTAGAGATACACATTCGTCCATGTGCATCTAGCCCTAGGCTTATATGGAGCACCTATGATTTGTCAAGTTGAATCCATCAACATTGCAAGACTTATTTACCACATCTTTAAATGCTCCAAGTATGGCTGCTGTGACGATGCCAAGAAACAATCCAATGATGTTCAAGACAGTGGAGGACCAGAGCAGCCGGTACAAGTGAACCACATCCTGGCAGCTGTTCACGCCAAGGAACTCATAATAGCTGGTAGAGTGTTCTGAGCTGGCGAGAATGGAAAACATTGCATCACATCAGCAGCAATTTATGAAAAACAGAGCAACACCATCTCAGTCCTGCCACTCCTCTCTTACAGCGATGGTAGTCAGAAACACTGACTTTGTACTCTGGACTCTTGACAGAAAGCAGCTACCTTCTCCCTTGCTCCTTGCATTGAGCAGTAGCTCTTGAGCAAACAGATGGGATGCCTGATATTAAAAATATAACAAGTGGCTAGAGATCATGATGGAAGGAATGTTTTAATGTGTGCTTTTCTTGGAGGGTTATAAATAAGCAGAACGGTGGGTGGAGTTTTAACTTCTGTGTTTAAATATTGTTATCTGCTCAGTGCTTATTTTGGTAAGCTAGAAGCTAGAAGCTCAAAATCATAAAATAAAATAGTGTTTGAAAAACAATCATAATGGCTGAGAGAGAAAGAGAGACAGAATTCCTGGTAGAAAATATACACGCCAGTCAAAGCCAAGACCTTGGTGGAAAGCTAGAGCGATCACTTTATCTGTAGCAGTAGAATCTACAATGCTGCTTTTCAGCTTTTCTTTTTTGTTTCTTGCAGAACATTAAATTTCTTGTACTAGTGCTGGCATGCATATTTGTGGGGGAGGAAGTTTTGGGATGAAAGGATTTACATGCAGAGCAGGCAGAAAATAAATCCTAGCACTGCAGTTGCCTTTTCCAGATTGAATGTCTGTTTAGTAACAGACCATCTAAACCGGAGTAGAAGAGGCCAGACTGATGTATTATACTGGGTCATCGTCTCTGAGTGGGTTTGTATTAGTTTGCCAGCTAATACTACTGGCAAACTTTATTGTTGCTTCTTCCCAGATTTTATGGAGAAGATTAGAAATACATGTCTGGGGGGAAATATGCAATGTGAATGGGAGATCTCCCCAACTCCTACACTTCCTCCCACCCACCCCATAACAGTGATTATTGCTGTCAACTGTCTGCTTTGTAAAACTATGAATTTGTTTGCAGCATTTCTTGGATTACATCAAACTGTTTTTCTTTTAGTGTCTGAGAAAGCTAATCTTAGCCTAGCAGGAGCCTTCTAATCTACTGCTGTCCATACTTACTTTTCACAGTTGTATAAATCGCAGCAGTAGCATGTATTACTCTTTACTTTCATCTGACACTTGCTGTGTAAGGTGTAACATGTCACCTGAAGGAAGAGGAGAAGGCAAGAGAACTTTATTATGGCTAGTAGAGGCTTTTGTGACTGGTTTCCAGACAAGCACTATGGCCAAAAATTAGAAGTGTGCTTTGCCCCAAACTAGCAAGGGGCTATTTTGGAAACAAGTTCCCATGTGCAGATTAATGCCACTGTGTCTGCAGGTTGGTTGATTATAAAGGCCACCTTCCTCTTGTAAGGGTGTGTGAAATCAATGTGAGCTCCACAACTGCTACTCACAGATTTATGAATTTAAGCTTTTGTGGGGTGTTGTTGGGGGTTTTTTTTGGTAAATGTGGGCGAGACAAACAATCCCTGTTGAAAAGTGGAGCGTAAAAGGCCGCAGTAGTACGGTGCCTCATTTGGGGGATGGCCTGGAAATGGATGCATTTTAGAAATCAGTTAAACTACTCAATTCTAATTGAAAGAAATTTGAAACGGTCACCATTTTCCCAGGATTGCACTTAAATATCCTAACCCAAATATTCCTTGAATAAGTGTGTGAGTGTATAGAACTTCCAATAGCTTCCTGTTTACTTGAATGGCGAGACAGCTGTGTCTCTGCAAACTAATTCATGCTTGGAGCTGCTCCACTTTTGAAGTCAATGGAGACACCTGCTGGAGGGCACCCAGTTGAGGGAGGTTGGTCCAGTTGCAATTAGCAGTAACTACTCTCATAAGTAATTTCTGAGATATGAGAAGAACAGGGATGGCACATGCCTGGCTTTTTACAAGATGTACTATATGCGTTTTCAGTTTCTGACTGGCTTTATTTCCTTTCTATGTTCTGCTACTAAACACCATCCTGGCACTGACCAATAGTATATATCCCACATAGGTCTTAACACTGGGCAATTCCATTTTGTCTGAAAAAAAGAGCAGGTTGATGTAATACGCAGAGTAGTGTGAAAAATCAAATTCTATATCAAGCAATTAAATTAAACACAATTAACTAGTTTAGCTGTATCAGTGTAACTTCCAAGATCCTGCTTTTCAAAGGAACACATACAGAGATTGAGGAAGGACACTGACTATAAAGGAGCAAAAAGAGGAGAAACAGGGAATAGATTAGGAGCCTGGGACACCCTTCAAACATCGAAAGTCCTACTCACTGCCTTCTGACCTGAGAGTTCACCAGACAATATCCATTTGTTTTATGCTTTGCTCCAGCCATCCATTGAAATAAGACAAAACTGAAATTCTCAGGATGCCAAATATTGCACCATGTACTGGTTTCCATGCTTACATAGCAATCATTAATGTGTGGAGCAAACAAAAAACTGTGGAAAAATCATAGCCTTAGGGCTGCTTCAGACAAGATTGTTTTGTATGGGGGAATGGCAAAATACACAAACCATGAACTGTGTGCTCTTGCTGCTTAGCTCCTTAACAATGCAGCACTATACATGTCTACTCAGAAAGGAGTTCCACTGATTTAAATGGGACATATTCCCAGATAAGAGGACCAAGGATTGCAGCCGAAAGGTCTTTAAATAGACATCTTTTTAACTGCAAGCATCATTTGGGAAAGGATTGGGACCCATACTATCATAAGTATGTAGGGGCTTGTCTGCCATAAGCAGACAAGCCCCTACAAGTATACACATGTATAATTTACATATGATGTACAGCACATGTGTTTTGTACTTGGTATTGTAGATATTTAAAAACATGTAAAATAGTGCTTAGTAATAGATTCTATGGCCTGGGATACGTATGCAGCGAGTTCATGATCATACCATGCAAGCACTGGAATTTGGTACTGGTATAGGACTGAACCCTTAGAATCTCTGCTTGAGCATCCATTTTTAAAAAATAAATGCAAGTTTCTAGCCTTTAAGGTACAAAGATAGGATTGAAAGACAGGAATTTCAGAAGCCAGATGGGGAGAGCATAGAAGGACTTCTTGTAGTCAGAGCGTGAGGTTCCAGTACCCTGATGAATTATTTTCCCTTTCCCATTACTAGAATAAATTATGCAAAGTGGGCACAGCTATGCAAATATGATAAATATGCATATGTCACAGAAACCACCATTTCTTGGTGAAAGCTTTAGATTACACCTTAAGGCTGGTTTTATTTCTTTTTGTTTGTTTGCATAAATTACCCTTTTGTTCAGGGCTATAATTTGCATGAATGTTCTGCATAAAACATACAAGTAATAGGAACAAAATGTTTCCTCAGTTTAAGGTTTTAGTCAAAAGTCTAATTGTCTAAATGTGATACCTTTTCTTTTGGCTGCAGAGCAACAAAAAATCTGAATACAAAATGCAGACATTCTTGGACTGTGTGAGATCATTACAATGGAGTTGTTGTTTTGTGCCCAGTATAAGCCAATTAACTTAACTTGGGTACATGTGACGGTATGCCACTCAGCAAAAACATCCTCAGAAAAAAATGTTATGTCCAATTCCAAGGGACCATTACGCAACACGAATGGAATGAGAACAGGAAGTTGATTCCAAAGCAAATATTCTTGTTACAAATACAATAGCCAAGGATTTCGTGTGTGTGTGTGTGTGTGTGTAAGTATGGAAAATAACTCCCCAGTGACTGAATGCTGAGATTAGAAAACATTTATGCTTCTAGTCACCTTGAAAGTAACCTTCCCTTTCATAAAGCTACAAATTAACTGAACTACAGGAGTTTACCTCTGTCTGGTAGGCATCATATAAGAACCCTACTCCACTTGAATAATACTGGCACCGATTAGTATATAAAGGCCTAGGTTCCTGCAAGAAAAAGAAAAAAGATAATAACAGCAATGTATTTTAAAGCCTTACCAGCATGGCAACAAGATCTTTATCTCGTCCATCCCATCCCTGTCAAGCTCTCAATTTTTAAAAAGTTTGAAGTCCATTTAAATACATAAAATGCTCTACCGTTACCTAGGCTGACAACCGTTACCCAGAGGACCTTCTCTTCTGCCGCTTCCAGGCTGTGGAATGACCTGCCGGAGGAGACTCGTCAACTTAACAGTCTTTTAGAATTTAAGAAAGCCATAAAGACTGTTCTCTTCCAGCGGGCATATCCAGTGGAATTTTAGAATGTTTTTAGGATGTTTTTAGGATGTTTTAGGATGTTTTAATGCAGTTTTAATAATGTGTGTCATGTTTTAATCAGTTTTATGTATTTTATTATATTGTTGTTCCCCGCCTCGATCCAAATGGAGAGGCGGGTAAGAAATAAATTATTATTATTATTATTATTATTATTATTATTATTACCACCGTACATTTCCTTTCTAGGACACATTTGTTCTTGGAAGCAAGTTAGGCCAGATGTTTCAAGAAGGGTTATGTGTGTATTGGAGAAATAATCTACATATGCATAAAAAGAATTCATACAATGAAGTATGGAAGGTTAAGCTGTGGCAAACCAAATGCAATATAGAAAGATAAGCTGTGGCAGACCAAATGCACAAAATGCTTCCTAACAGTAAGAGCCGTTGGACAATGATGAAACTAGTTCCTAGCTTCCGAGGAAAGATATTGGCTACCTTCAGATTATCCTTCATACCATCGTCTAGAAAACTGGGAACCAGCCCTGCGCTCACAACTCTCCCTCCTCCTTCTCCCCATGGCTTAATGAATTACTTCCTTGTTGGATCTGAAAGCGTATCTACACTACTGCTTTAAAACAGTTTATAGCCGTTTTGAACCGGTTAATAATGGTTATTAACAGGTTTAAAACTGTTATAAACTGTTTTAAAGCAGTAGTGTACATAGGCTCAAAGTATTTGCGCATCCAGGAACAACACTGGATCCAGGAACACACTCAAATAGAAGATCCTAGTCTCATACCACACCCATTTTTCACCTACTCCAGAATCAACTATATTCCCCACCAACTATATTCCTTCTGTGTTGTCTGAATTGATGCTATGTATGAACTATATCTAATTGGTTCACTGGGCCAGCCAAATGTTCCAAACCATCCTATTTTTCTTGTCTGCTTATTTGTTAGGTTAAGTTTAAGTTTAAGTATGCTCATTTAAAGCCCTCTGTGGCTCAAACGGGGGTGGGGTAGAGAGAGGCTTCTTGTTGATCAATGATCACAAAAGCCACCAAGGACACAATCCTAGCGATTGCGCCCTCAGTGATTAAAAGCCACTGAACTCTGAGGCTTCTGATCATCCAGTGAAGGGCAATAGGAGCAACAGAAGCAATCTTCGCCTCTCGCCCGGCGTTTTTTGCTAGATGGACTTTTTTGCCCCTCTAGCTACGGTGCTTCAGAGTGGGAGGAAACGTGGCTGGAAGATGCTCAGGAAAGCTTATATCCTAGTTTTTCTGGTCTCCTCTCCTCCCCTCCCCTCCCACCCAAACACCCCCTTTCCCCCCCTCCAATGTTGATTTTCCAACCTCGAAGGGCAGCTCTTTCCGCACAGATTGAAAAGGGGCAGGGGAATGGGTGCGAATCTCTGACTCCCCTTCCAACTTTGGAGCACTATCTCTGACCTCAGAGGGGGGAATCCCCACTCAGACAATGTGTAGGGGCCATAGGACTGCTTCTTCCTAGTAATGTAATTTTCAGATACATAGGACATCCTAAAATAAGGAGCCAGAATGAGAGATTGGTTTCAGTCTACAAATTTATAAGCCTTATGGGATTTTCTCTGTGATTCATTTCTATGAGTAATATAGAGAGAGCATATCTATAGACATTAAAACTACTTAACAATTATCCAATATTTTTGTGATTTTATTTTGCCATTAGATAATGCAATCAAATGGATCTAATCTAAAAGCTATGTATGTTTTCTTATTGGAGTGCCCATGAAGTCCTCTCTGGGAAACTTAATTTTGCTCCTGTCTAGCTACCACTACATGCTATAGCCACAAATCCTTTATTTCCATGTTTTTGAAAGCTGTATGTCAGGCAGCAAACAAGCAGATGCCATTTTCCTCCCACTGCGGCACCACACTTAAGTATGCCTGCACCTGTTGCATAACAGTCTGTCAAGCATCTTTTGAAAGCACGAGAACTCTGTTAGGATAACAAGGCTTACACGCCCATAGAAGAACAGCTGGATTCACACTGGTTAGGACTGCTGGCAGAGGTTTTGAAACAGAGCTGTAATGTGGGTGGGTGTTGTTTTGGTGCTGCCTTTTTTACTTTCCCCCTTTTTTTACTTGGTCTAGCAGTAGGCCTTCACTTAAAGTCTACATTGCACTGGAACACCCTTCCTCTGCTCCTGTTGAAAGCTACCTGGGTTTTTTGTGTGTGCAGAGCCAAGAGAGACACAGGAACAGTAATAATACCAGTCACTAGCTGCAACAGATCATTCCTGTGCCTAGATGTTCAGTAGGGGTAAGTGGGTGATGACACACATGGAGAGTGAGCCTGCTACCAACTGGATACTACACCAGTTCCCAGGCTTCATCCTGTCTTTCTACATTGGTGGGGCCTCCGATGTTCATTTTTGGAAAGTCAACCATTGTTGCAGATGATACTCAACCACTCCTCTGTAGGAAGTTGTCATGAAACCCTTACCGCAGTTCTTCTTAGTTCTTTTCCATGAGCCATGAGCAGAACTAATAGCTGGAATGGAGTGTACAGTGTTCATCCACAAAATGGTGGTTGTAGTTTTTCTTACCATAACCAATTCATAGTGGAAGCTTACCTACATTTGGTGATATGTGGCCAACAGAGCTCCCCTTTCTGCACAGCACATGCCCTTACTCTGTGCTCTGCGACCCAGATTGCAAGCAAGTTGGAATGGAGATGTGTGCAGCAGTTACATTATGAGATATGAATTTCCCCTCCCTTGCATAGCTGAGTGGGAACCCAGCTGTTGGGTGTGTATATCTGGACTCCTTGGGCAGAGTATTGGTAAGGGTTCTGAGAAGATGAGTGTTTGAGATATGCCTTTTCAGCATTTGTCATGAAACCAGGCTTTTTGTTGTTTGGACTATGTGCTCCATTCTTGTGCCAAGCGCCCTTTCACCACAGTTCCCATAACCAAAAACCCTACTTGTGTGCTCTAAGTTCTTGAGACACGAGACCAGAGTAATATGATGCTGTGCTGTGTGCCCTGTTGTCTGACATGTGTTCCATGTTTGGGGTTTATATACTACTGTTGGCAGGCCACCATTGGCTTCAAAGACAGTAATAATATTATGCTCCATCACAATTGCAGAGGTGAACTGGGAATTTTTGTCTATACTCTGAGTTTGCTGAGAGTACTTTAACTAGCATAATGGTGTGCCATGGCAAAGTGTGTGTTGGTTATAGCCAACATTATGCTAGCAGAACAATGACATTGTTCTGCTAGTGGTTGCACAACTACTAACAGAATAACTAGCACAATCAGTGCAATCATACCCTAGCTTAATGAAACTGTAACAAGTTGTACAACACCTTACATGATGCCCTGTGCAATGAATTGCACAAGCAGAATCGAAGTGTAGGATCTGACACTTGTGCAAAGATGAAGTGGAATGACCCCACTGGATGCAATCCAGAAAGAGAGAGAGAGAGAATGCACAAGATTCTGACAACATTATGCTCCTCCCCTCCACATCTCTAATCCTCCCCTGTGTTATGAGCAGTACTGACACCCATTTTGAAGCAGCCAAAAAGCAAAGGCATCTTCATTCCCCACAAAGGCACAGGAATGGGGCTAAGAGGCGAGATCAGGCAATTCAGTTCCTAATAGACCTCTTAAAATGCATCCCCCAGAGGCAAAGGTGGGAGTAAAATTGATCTAAATATGAATGCTGAATGGCAACAGTGATAGCTGGTCATGTACCTGGTCATGCAACTGCAATGAGTCCTATTGCTGAGCTCCAGCCTGGACACCAGTCGTTAAGACAGTCATTAGCATATGAAATCATCTTTTGTTAAAAGAATGTTTCTGGCAAGTACAGCCATCATCCCCAAATACCCTCTTTTGTTATGTCTTTCCCCCATGGCAAGTAACATTGCTTCCAGTGCTTATGAGCAGTGATGTCACTGCTTTTCTCTAGATTGTATAAAAGCCCCCAGGTTTTGAGAGTCGGGGTTCCTGCCCTTCTTAGCAGCATGGGGCCATGCTGCTGAAATCACTGGGTGCCTTACCACCCCAATGGGTAAGGTGCCACCTTCCTCTCCACTGAGACCAGAAGCTGCAGTGCCTGCTGGTTGCTGTCTTCAGGAAAGAGCTTCAGCCCAGGGAAAGGTATATTGCTTTTAGAGATTCCCTTCCCTCTTCTGCTGTGTGTGTGCATGTTCTAAGTCTCAAGAAGACTCCTTCTCACAGTCTTGAAACTACTGTTAATCTTCCATTTGCTCAGCTAATTTCCCCAAAACTAGCTTGTGCATTTAAATCTGTTTATACCTCAATAAATGTGCCATTGTAGTGTTATCCTCTTCAATTGTGTGGATTTCTTTGGGTAAGGATCGTCTTACTTAGCCACAGACGCTCTATTGCCAATGTCTAAAGATTCCTTATAAGTCAGTGTGTAGGTCTCATTAGAATGTGTGTAAGTTTGTACACAGGTCTAATGAGAGACTATCACGTAACACCTGCTTTGGTGCCAGAGCTATTACAGTTGTGCTGGCATGGTGGTCATTCCAGTGTACTATGCTGGTATGGGTTCTCAACATCACTTTACCTTTGGGCTCCATGGGTACAAAGGGCTTAGCTGGTATCCTATCCTATGAGCGTATGTCAAGGATAGGAAGGCACTATACTATCCCCATATGAGACACTCCAGGTTTTTTGAGGACCTTTGGGCAAGACACCTTTGATGGGTCATCTCCCTCAGTGAGTCTACCTCCCCACCAGCTTCTATTGCTCTTCATCCTCTTTCTCATCATTGCTGCCACTTGCTTGCTTGCTTGACAGGCAGAGAGCCAGTGAGCAAGTAGGCAGTGGCATCTACTGCTCCTCCTCCTCATCATCACCACTGTTGTCTGGGCCAGAGTGAGAAGCAGCTGAACAAGCAGGATGACATGGTGAAGAGGAGGAGCAATTTCAAGGAACTCTTGTCAATGGGGCCCTATTGGGGTATGGTGCCCAACCATAGCTGCCTGTGCTCTTGTCCACTTAGCCCATAACCAGCAGCAATTATTAATCCAGTAACTGGCTGACAAACTGAAAGCTTCAGCTGTATCGATCATGGATCATGCTGCATGTACATTTACTAATGCTTCATCAACTGAAAACTAACCAAATCTATCCCTCCCTCCCTCTCCCTCACTCTCTCTGTGCATTTAAATTTAAAGCCAAACCTACATGAGGTGTGCCATTTTTAGGTGTTAGAGGTTTCAGTGTTAGAGAAAGAGCATGTGTGCCCTCTAGAGGAATGTGGATGTATTTGCTGAGTAGTCGGAAAGTGTAAATCAAAAAGCTGTAGCTAGTTTGAAGGCCTACAAGAGGTCCCTATCATGTATTCTTGTTTTGCTGAAAGACTATGTGGATTCTAGTTTAAGATCATCATCACCATCATCATCATCATCATCATCATCATCATCAAACCACACAAGACTTAAAGTAGCTCACCCTTTTTGGCTATGAATTGTTTAAAAATGAGTCTGTCTTTAGCCCTGACCCCCCTCAGCATGTCCCTCCATTTAGGTAACCTCTGACGAACTCATTTTTAATTGAGTTCTCTGAAGCCTCTGAGCTCCCTCTCTCCAGTGCAAGAATATGGGTTTACCATTCGGTTGCCCCTGCAACAAAGCTTATGTCTACTATTAGGGTCTGGATATCATACTACTCACAGTGGAGCTGAGCTCATAAGGCAATCCCACAAAAGCTAAAATGTATTTGGGACATGCTTTGCCTAGACCATGAAGCTGTGTCAACTTGAGAAATGCAGGACTCATCTTTCTTTCATGATATCTGTATGTTTCTATATTCACATCGCCTGCCCACTATTCACGTAAAAGTTGGCATGATTCAATACCCCTCTCTAATGAACCTTCTGAACAAGCGTTCACATGAAAATAACTCCTCCTCCAGCAGAATGCAGATAAAACGCTAAGGCCAATACTTTGAACATCTAATCCAGACAGATCACTGTATACTGCTGCAAGATCAGGTAGGGACATGGAGGCAGATAATCAGAATTCTTTATGAGAATTATGAATGCTTTCATGCTCTCAATATCTTTTCTTGGACTACAAAATCTACTCTATA
This sequence comes from Anniella stebbinsi, assembly GCA_029215795.1. Lineage (NCBI taxonomy): Eukaryota > Metazoa > Chordata > Lepidosauria > Squamata > Anniellidae > Anniella > Anniella stebbinsi. The sequence goes on from JARDYH010000001.1 coordinate 142,790,150, forward strand.
CATCTGCTACATTCGCCGTCATGACATTGGGTAAAACAACAACCATTGTTCACATTTATAACATTCTAACAGCACAACAAATATTATTATGGAAAAAGGTTATTGTACAGTGGTTTATAATTTATGTTGGCACTGTTCCTGGGTTGAAAATAAGATATAATTTTCAAGCCAGTTTTCAAAACCAGCAGTAGTACCATAGTGATATCTTCTAATTCCATTCATTTTTTTCCTATATATACATCCAAATATTATATTAGAGTTCCATTCTACACATGTCTACTCAGACATGGGCTCCACTGAGTTCAATGAGATCAGCTCCCAGTTAAGTGAGTATAGGAGTGCAGCCTTAATCTCTGTCCTCTTTTTGCTTCACATTTGACATATCTACGCCTGTCTATTCAAAGTAAGCAACAGGCAAATTCAGAAAAAAATACATCGCTCACAATACAGGATCCAGATATTTCAACATTTAGGTACTACGTAAAACAATCTTGTGTTTGTGTGTCTTTTTGTTTTCCAATAATAAGGTACAAACTATAATATGTGTGCATTTCACATGTTGTACTAATGGTATGTTGACTATAGTATAAATAAAGATTGATTTGATTGAAGGTATAAACTACATCTGTGTTAACCTATTTATTGTCTGAAAAAAGTCCAATTTGCCCTTATGTTGAAATGTCCTGCTGGCAACACGAGAGGCTATTTTCACTTAGATCAACCGGAGCCAGTTCTTCCCTACACTGTAATATGTATAGGCCACTTGGAAGGATGCTATTAATAGCATAAAAGGGATGGTGAGCATACCACATAGCTAGAGACACATTTTCAAAACAAAAATTTACCAAGACAATCGCACATACAATTTAAATAGTAAAACATTCGGGTTTTCTATGACATTTGTTTTAAAACATCACCTAGCATTTAAGTACTGCTGCTACAACAACAACAGTTAAAAAACTCAAAACAGGCCACATAGCTTTAAACAAAATGAAATCTAAATCTTAAAAGTGAACTAATGCTACTGTCCCATTAAGGATGATTAATTCTAATTTCATTTCTTAAAAAAATATCATATGAGCAGCCATTTATATTAATAACTCATTCAGGATGGAAATGACATTAAAATAATTAGCTATGATTTTGCATTATACAGAACCACAGAGAAAGGAAAACACGTCTAAGATTTTCCTCCAGAGCAGCTTGATAATTTAATTGAGGGGAGGCATTGCATATTATTTGAGTTCAGTTTCCTATTACCTTATCGTTTATCAAGGGAATTCTCTCTCTCTCTCTCTCTTTTTTTTTTTACAGAAAGGTAATAGAAAGTATTATTTTTCCTAACAGCATTAGCTTTTCCTAAAATATGTTTAACAAATTTAAATAGGCATGTGTGAGCAAGGAAGTCTGATGATCTGGAAATATTAAACTTTCTGAAAACAAAATCACCTTTATGCTAAAATTAGCATGAAACATACATCATACTTTGACTCATACCTCCATTTTATATCATGTTCTATGATACTGTAGGTGAAATAAAACAGGAAAAAGCTCTTTCTGGGAATTCCTTACTGTTCCAGACAAAATCCACAAGATGGCACCATGGAATTCACTAATTCGTGGAAAGCATTCATAATGAAAGAGGGTCAATTTCTAGGAAGGGTTCCTCACTGAATGCACCCCATTCAAGATTTTGCTGAACCTTTAAAAATCATCCCCACCCTTCAAGCTGATGGTCCTCAACATGCAACAATTAAAGAATGGATGCAGAGTTTCAAATGTGCCTGGGCAAATGCATATAATTTGAGATATTTAGAGAATTGAATCTTAAACTGGAATGCTCCATCCTCTAAAGTTTGGACTTAGCCTATTAATCTACCTAGGACTGTATGTGTTTGGGCCTTTTCAAGCCCAAAAGGGAACAAATATGTACAACATTGATACCTATGATTGGCAGGCAGTATGAAGCTTCTCAATTGGGCAGAGCAGGTATAAATTCCAGAAACTATCATATATACTTCCCTGCCCCAGCCCTAATATGCTGTATTAGGGCTGACTTGAAGTAAGATTAAATTATACTACTTTTTTGTTGTACAGTACAATTTACAGTGAGAGGGAACAGAAACTTGTATCCCCACCATCTTGACTACACCCAATATTGTGAATAAGGGCAACTAGTTTGGCACCTGGTTTAATTCTTCCTCTCACCTCATTCTGTTGTTTGTTCTGCAGCCGTACACGCCCATGAACATTTGTTCCAGTCTTAAGTTTACAAGGGAACAATTGTGCACTATAACAACCTAGTGCTTAATTTCTAAAATGACAGATACAAGACTGCCTGGATATTGCACACCAATCCCTGAAAGGCCCTTACGGATAATTCCAGTCCTAGCTCAAATACCACATGCATACCACTCTAGAATGGTTGGCACTACCTTCTCTCTTAGCTTGGTTTACCTTCTCTGGTTTCTTCTGGAAGCTCACGTTACCTTCACCTCGTATTCTGCCTCACAGTAACAACAATGGCAGCCAGCTTTCTATGTAAGCCTCCAATGGTAGTAGTAAATAAATGCAAACTATACTGGTGGGATCCCTATGGTAGGAATAGAAGTGTCTCTATTTTATAAGCTGCACAGTTGTGGATAAAATCTCTTTTTAGGTTAAAAGGTATCACTCAGAAAGTTGTTATTTTTCTCCAAGCTGCAGAAAGAATTACAAGAGGAAAACAACTCTATTCTATCTAGTGATAGGAAGAGTTGTTGTGGAGAGGAGGGTTTCTGTTGTTGTTGTTTTGCAGGGTATCGGTTTGCAGCATGTGAAGGGTCAGCTCTTCTGCTAGGTAATAATATATGTCCAACAAACATGATTCTCAGATAATGGATTCCTTTAATGTCCATATTTTTTCTGAACTAACATAATTACGAGCTACTTCCAGCTGTATTTATTTCATTTGATTCGGGCATTCTACTTTTTTTAGAAGGTGAAGAGTGGTTTTGAATACACAAATGCTGAAATGAAGTTAACACAGCAATTTAGGTCTGCACTATGATTTCTCAAATGAGACAGGGGTACTTTAAATCAAGCCACTTTTATATCAGCTTCTAATTTTGTAAGTGCTTTTCTATAGAGCTTTCTATTAAGTGAAGTGTTTTTTTCCTGGATGGGACAAAATCATGAAGTTATATATATATCTCTGCCCTGAGAATTTTTTTTTTTTTCAAAATAGTGTTTTTGCAAAATTTATGCCATCTTCAAATGAATGAACAATCCCCATCCCTCTTTTTCATCTCCTTTTGTAAAAACAAAACAAAACTGAAAGTGCTTTATGAAAGGGAGAGGACAACAAATGTTCATTTTTTTTCTCTTAGTAAATGATTTTTTAAAGCAAGAAAGAACAAGAATAAATTACGTGCATTAAGAAAAAAAATGCAGTGACGAAGATTTATTGTATCATTTCTACTACTTTCTAATGAAATCATGATTGCAGCACAAATAACATGCCATATTATATATTTCACCAAGGTAAAGAGGGTTATAATTGACAGTGATGCTTCATCCCACTGTCGTCCCACTGTATATTTCTTATGAGATCCTAAGATATATTTTTTTCAGAATTTTGGGCCATGTTAAAAAAACTATGTTCTGGAGCACAGTGAATATATGCTACTTTTTGGACACGAAATGAGAAATCTATTATTGGAAAGTCTTTCAGTGTTGCCTGTCTGGATCATCTGTGCCTCTGAACTCCCTCCCTGGTTCAACTCCATTTCTTTTCTTTCACTCTCTTTGATTCACCAAACTCCCCAACAGTTTCAGAGAGCCTAGTGGCTAAAACTGTGACCCCAAAAGTCCCTAGTTCATATTTCACCTTTGATATAAACTCAGTGAGTAACCCTACAGAGGTATCTTGCAGTACAGGGATCATAATACTGACCTACTTTACAGAATTGTTGTATGGATTACTGATATAATGCATGCGAATTGGTTCAAATACTTGAGCATCTTCTATGAATGCCAAAGGCCTAATACACATTATATACTAAAACTGAAGTGGTTTTGTGGTGGTGGTTGTTTCAGAACATAGAAGTGGGGCACTCTTACATGCATTAGCATGTAATGTGTAGTTTGATCCTAAGTGGATATTTACAAAAGAGATTATCCAATGCAGAACTTGATTGGTTAATACAAAGAAATCATTACAGAAATCTTTCATTAATTCAACAAAATCTTGCAGCACCTTAAAGGCTGCCTCTACAAGAGAGGTTTAAAGCTCTTTCAAGGCGCTTAAAAAAATTTACCTCTACAAGGAGGGAGCGCAAATCGGGCGTAGAGACGCGCTATCCCTCCAATTGTGCGCATTATCGAATGCGCGTTAAATAGCGAGTTTTATTTTGCGGCGGGATGTGAAGCCGGCGCCCTGCCTCCCGAGTGCTGCTGCTGCTGCTGCTGCTGCTGCTGCTGCTGCTGGCTCCCCTGCTCGGCTCCTGGCTCCGCTCCTGCCGGGCTCCCGCTGACCTCTCGCTCTCGCTCTCCGTCTTCCAGCTCCCTTTTCCCTTTTTCTTGCCCTGTTCCCCCCCCCCCCCCGTGCGCCCTGCCTCCCGAGTGCTGCTGCTGCTGCTGCTGCTGACTCCCCCGCTCGGCTCCTGGCTCCGCTCCTACCGGGCTCCCGCTGACCTCTTGCTCTCGCCGTCTTCCAGCTCCCTTTTCCCTTTTTCTTGCCCTGTTCCCCCCCTTGCTCCGTTTCATTCAATCGCCCCGTCAGTTCCTTCGCTCTCCAGCATAACAACTCGCAGGGACCTGCCTTAAAGAGACAGGCGCCCGCCCACCCTACCTCCCCCCTCCCCCCTCCCCTCTCCCTGCCTGCCTCTCGTGCAGAGGTATTAGGCGTAAATGCGCTTCAGCGATGAAGCGCATAATCACTTAACCAGGCGCAAAAGCGAATCCTTGTGGAGAGGACCAAAGACTAACACGATGATGATGATGATGATGATGATGATGATGATGATGATGATACATTTATTATGGTATATAAACAATATCCATTGGGCCGGAATTTACACTACTAGCACCTGTTCTCAAGGATTTCAGACAGAAGTATTTTCCAGACCTATCTAGAGCTGTCAGGGATTGAAACTGGGACATTTTGCATGAAAAGCGTGTGTTCAGAATGTGGCATAAACATTTTATCTCAAGAGAGGAGAAACAAATATCAAATGACAGACTTACTATATGTCGTGCTGCAAACACACCATCAACAATTGCACAACAGAAAGCTGCCACCACTCCAAAGCTGATAAACACGATGGATGCTATCAACTAGAATGAGAAAATTGGACAAATTATGTGTTCCATACAATTTTTAAAACTTGATAATAAAAAATGCTTTTATTTATTACATTTCTTTACTACCAAATACCCAAATCTGTGGTTCACAATAATTAAAACAACAAAATACAACATGATAAACATAATATAAAAGTTTAACACTTTAAAGCTACAATATGAAACCAAAATGAAAAATGAAACCCAAAATAAAATCTAGTAGCAGTGCAAATATTTAAAATACTGTAACATATTTTTAAAAAGAAAACTGGAAGACTAAAATGCTGCCAAAAATTCCATGATGTAGGTGCCAGGCGAGCCTCTCTGGGGAGTTCATTCCACAATCAGGGTGCCACAACAGAAGAGCCTCTCTTCTTCATAACCACCTTCTCCTTTGGTGGGGGTTCCTGGAGAAGAGAGTCTCCACTAAAGGAATAATACCTGCATTGCTTCTTCCACATATTTGGTCATTCAACTTGTACAGTGTCAAAGAGATCAGAGGGTTAGGAAGCAGAATTTCTAGCAAGTGCTGTGGAACACTTTGAACAGATATGCAGTCCAGTATATCTAAGATTTTCAGTCTATGCGATTTAAAACACTACAGTCTTGTTAAGTAAGCCTGTGGATGGCTAAGCATATACCAAAGAGAAGCATGTCAGGAAATAATGTAAATCTGTAAGTAATTAGTGCAGATAGGGAACAAGTAATCAGGGGTCTCCAATGAGGTGCTGAGACACCAATGTGCCCACAGATATCTCTCTAGGCGACTGGCAGGTTTCCTGCCCCTCCCAATTTTTATTATTTATTAAGGGTTGGGGTTTTTTAACTGGGAAGCTGGTTTGCTACAAAGTGAAGTGCCCTCCTGAAGTGTCAGCTTTTATTTGATTTCAAAAGAGCAGCTTCATGTTTGGGAGCTCAGCCCACACCTCTACTTTATACTTAGGGCATTGGACAGATTACTTTTCTATTAATCTCACCAGTTTGCCTTCTGAGAAATAAGTGTTTTACACCTGGCCATGCACACCATGGTCGCCTTTTTATGAATGGTAGACCTGCCCATGACAACCATTTTGTGAGAGCACCCATAGCACATTCACAGAATTCCAAATGTGCCTACCAAACCCAAAATTTGGGGGACCCCAATCTGGTCACTGTACCTAAGCTTTCCCCCACCATACAATTGTAATAAGAATTTTAAAAGTTTTACTAGATAAATGTGTTGTAGGTGAACCTGAGAGGCTTGCATTCAAATGCAGTGAATTCTTCAGCCTTAGTTGCCCATTCTGTAAAACAGAAATAAAAATCATCTACCTAATGTGGTTATTAGGAGATAAGAATGTAAAGTGCTTTCTGATCCATAATAATCCTAAAACTGGGGGCTGCCTATATGGGGGCGGCTTGCCGCTGCAATAAGCAAACCCCCATGCTTTTGCTGCGTCAAATGGTGGCAGCTAATCTGACTCACAGTGAAAGTGTGGGGTTTCTGGCAGCTAGGCCCACCCCCTCTGCCCTGGTGAACGACGACCAATCAGGGGTCACCATCTGTCCAGCCATGCCTCCGCATCAAGAATGGAGCAAGATTAGACAGCAGAAGGGCCATGTTTGCCTCACACCATCCTGAAAAGTTGGGGTAAGTCCCTGACTTTTAAAATGCGGAGCATCTCTGGAAAGCCCCACAATAGCTTTGAGGTGGCTGCTGGGTTGTATAATCGATGCAGTGCCACCGCGGAGCCATCTCGGGGATTCCCGAGCATTTAGACAGCCCCCAGTTCACACAATTATCTGAGGACTGGTTTACGCATGCAGCAGAATGAGGTGGAATTCCTGGGGCAGGTTACAATGGACTGTACCACTTTAGACTGCAAGTAAGGAATCACATTTTGTAATGCTTCCTCATGTAAAAGTGTCCATGTAAATAGAAAGTGAGCACGGCAGCAAACTGGCAGGCATAGATCTTCTCTCAATTATGTCCTGTTTTACTTGCAATGAGGTTTAAAAATAAATAAAAATGCCATACCTCACATGCAGCCTGAAGTGGTACAGTCTATTTTACTACCTCTGCACAATGTAGATCTCATAGTTACCAAGTTATTTCTTCATAAGCATGCCTCCATTCATGATACTGAATAAAAAGGTGTGTGCGTGGAAGCAGTACTACAGCAACTATTTTGCATAACCAAATTCTCTCTTGTTGTTGATAAATATATATATTTATCATGATGATCCTTATATTCTGTTAAGAAGCTGACCCTTCTTCACCTAACTAGAGCCCAATTCATACATCATCATATTCTAGGTCTGCTTTCCCCAATCTGGTGCCCTCCAGATGTTCGTGGAGTGCTACTCCCATCATCCATTACCATGCAGGTTGGGGCTGATGGGAGTTGTAATCCAAAACATCTGGAGGGCACCAGATTGGGGAAGGCTGCACTAGGTAAATCTTGTTTATGTGATGAAACCAGGTAGTTTTTAGGAATGTGCGACTTATCTCCAGATTTACCTAGACCTGAAGACATGGAAAAATAAACTCAGGCTTCTTTTCTGTACATTAGGGAGGACTAATACATGACATAATGTCCAAATAAGTATAGTGCTGCGACTCCATCCATAGTGTACTGCCTCAATATCTGACAGAATCATGATCAGGAAGACACATTTGTTACTATGGCAACTAAACAGCAATATAGATTAATATCCTGGCAAAGGGTATTCAGAGATTGACATTCATTACATTCTGCTTCAATTGCTGCTATCAGTATAGAGGCACCTGTAATGTCAGCTAGTAGGAGGACGGCAGTGAGAGGAGGATCACCCATTAATTTACTGTGATACTATGTCATATCTTCTGTGTGGCAAATTCCCCATCCCAATCACAAATGTACCGAATGCGAGTTCCACCTCTAGAGTGAAAAATTAAAATACACGAGATCTTGCATGGGTGCCCACTCCTCAGCTATTAAGGCAGCTTATCGCTACACTAGTCACCAAGCCTCACAATTTATGCCCTGTCAGCCTATTCTTTCCAAAGGTCGATGCTTCAGTAATAGCACTGCTGTAATTGAGGCTTCAGTCGAGGACTGTCACACCAGAGGAGATATGATTCTGTCATGGCTACTGGGTGTCCATTATTCATTTATGTCCACCCTAGCTGCAGCACTTGCTACAATTACAATAGGTTTGTGGTGAGAAAATATTCGTAATTACCCAACTGTACAGTAGAATCACTCCTTGTAGGGAAGGAAGGCTATTCATACGATCACTCAATTATATTTTCTTTAAAACCCATTTAGTACCTTGCTGTTCAAATAGTCATCAGGATGGTGTGTGTGTGTGTGTGTGTGTGTGTGTGTGTGTGTGTATTCCATTGTTCAGAAGAACATTAAAAGGACAAAGTGCCAATTCTGATCAATATGGTCGATGGTGAAGATATTTCAGCATAATTAATTGGCCAACTAAGATTGGGAAAACAGGCATTTCAACTCATGGGGAAGGGGAAAATCTACTCATTAAATCACTAATTATTAAACAACTTTGATTTTGTGAACAATAGGGAGGTTGAGGTAAATTTGGTTTACTTAGGGTAAATTTGCTTTAAATGTTTTTTTATGTTTGAGCCACTGTGAAGAGCAATTGTTGTGTTAAAGGAATGGGGGATAGCAATTGACATCAGAATGCAATTTTGGAGGTGGGAAAACGCCGGTTTTGATGCATTAGTAAACACTAAAAAGGCTAGCCAGGGCTGTCCATCTTCAAGACAGTAGTTTTCCAGTGTGCCTACAGTGCAGCAGACCTTTCCTTAGGCAAATCTCTCAAAGTGCATCTGATGTGTTCAGAGGTATGGGGTTGGAAAATAAGGGTGGGTGTGCATTTGCAAACCCAATAAGAAAAGGCAAGGCACCTTTAAAAACAAACAAACATGGAGTGTGTTTTCAAATGCAGGACAACTGAGAGGTACAAATGAGGCCAGGTGTTTTAGTGGCAGAACTCCTGACATACGAGTCAAGCAAATGCCACGCTTAGGGTCTAGAAGCTGTGCTGTTGCAAGCTTATGAACTAATCTGAGAGAAGGAGGGGCTGGAATAAGGGGAACAGAAAGCATATGGTTTTCAGAGCAGGTGGTGTAAGACTAGTGGCAAGAGAAATCCAGAACAGACATGGCAATGTCAGGAAGTTCAAAGATAGCCAGTGCTGATGCACACACCCAGCAGCTGGGTATTCACTGGTTTGCTAAGGGTCTGTGATTCGGAATGCTGAAGTGGGTGGAAAATATGCCCCTTCTCTTAACATGGGAGTCACCAGCATTAAGGCAGGACGCTGTACTTTTGCCCCCATCCTGGGTGTGCGTTTATCTACACAGAACTTTTACTCCTTTTCTATTCAATGCCCAAGTCGATCATGTCAGATGATGCATGCCCCTCTCTGTAGCTAGTGTGGTGTTTCTGGCCCTAAATCTGGGGGGTGGGGTTCAAACTCATTTTGTGATGGATTTTCCCATCACTGCAAATTCAATACAGTTTGGGAGTCCATGTGACTTCTGCTGGCTTCAGTGCAGGCTGGTGGAAGAGGTGCTGTTTGGCAGAAGGGAAAGTTATGTGGGGCAGGGACATGGTGAGAGCAGAGCGCTAAACATGGCTACCCAGAAATAACTCATTTCCTTCCACTGCACTTTGCCAAGTACTGGAGTGGGGAAGGGAGCCAGCCCTGCTGCTTTGAAACTGTGCTGTTGCGAACATGGGCTCAATCACTGCCTTTCCACTCTTTACTGCTGCACTATTTCACAGTTGTCCAGTTGTCCAGTTATGCAGTTGTGCACTTTCAATATAGAGTTTTTCAGGCTTTCCTACTCATTTCCATTTTTACTTTGCACTGTTTTCCAGTTGCACTCTTTGGCTTTCAGGGGCCAGGTTAGTTAGGCTGACCATATGAAAAGGAGGACAGGGTTCCTGTAACTTTAACAGTTGTAGAGAAAAGTTATTTGTTATTTGTATGCAATTAGTTCCTGGTGAAATTCCCTCTTCATCACAACAGTTAAAGTTGCAGGGGCCCTGCCTTCTTTTGTATATGGTCACTCTAGTATAGTGCATGCACCTTTAACTGTTGTGATGAAGAGGGAATATCACCAGGAACTAATTGCATGCAAATGACACTGGCTGAAATTCCCTTTTCTCTACAACTGTTAAAGTTACAGGAGCCCTGTCCTCCTTTTCATATGGTCAGCCTAGGTTAGTGATGCTGCTGATTGACTTGTATGGGAGCCTGTCCTACTGATGGGCGCTCTGCTACTGTTAAAAATAAAAAACATTAGTTTATTTTAACTAATAGATTCAGCTTAAGCCCCACTGTACTGCAAAAGCAGAGCATAACGTCCAGAATGAGCCTGCCAGTGTTAAGGGTCGTCAAGGCTGTTCTTCAGAGAACTGCAAACTCAGCGGAAAGCTGAATGGCTGCTGCTGAAGCATTAGAGCTATTAAGCAGAAGCCTTTCACTGGTCCAATCAGATTTTAGGGTAAAAGGGATTTCTGGAAGTCCCTAGGATTCTTTGCAATGCCAATCACTTATGGGGCTGGGGGTGGCCTCATATAAGAGCCCATAGTTCAGTGTTTGAGCAAATGCTCTGCATGGATCCCAAGGTCAGTCTTTGACACCTCAGTTGATACAGCAGGAAAGAAGAAAAGAAAAAACTTAGTCTGACTTCACAGAGAACAGGTCTATCAGCAGTCCCTGCTTGTCCTGACAGCTACAATTCTGATGTGGGAACAAATACTCAGAAATAATACTTAATGCATAAATGAGATAGCTAGTTAACTGTAATTTGAAACTGGTTTCCTTTCCTATTATTTACTACCATTACCTACCACAAATCCTCCAATGGGCTCAGGGTGGTATATGTAGTGGGTTCTGAACAGTGTACCATACGGGCATTGATTAGACTCAGACTTGCTTAGCTTCAGCAAGGTTGCTTCATCATGTGCCTTCAGACCACACCCTGGGGCCATCCTATGCACCTTATTACCTTGGTGAACAGAAGGAAGTTAAAAATACAACTGTAGTGTTAATTAGGTGGGTGCATAGTTTTCTAACCTACTTATATACTATACACTACTTTAATATTAATATACACAATATAATATTCAATCAATACATGCAATGGTAACATCTTCTCTGGCTTAAGCTCTAGCTAATGTGACATGGAATTTAAAAATTAAGGTTTGCTTCCTTGCCCTGAAATCCCCAAATTGAGATGAAGCAGTTGTAAAACAACCAGATACAAATCTTATGTAAATCCTAGAGATTCCTTACAGGGCAGATGGTCTCAAGTACCGGTGATTTGAAGACAATAGATCAATATCGAGGTGACAAGTAGCTAGCTTAATGGGAGAAGCAACCGGTTCAAAGGATGCTTTGTTTTCCAGCCAAAGAGGCCCCTCACTTCTTAGGAATGTTAAGATTGACCTTGCTTGCTTGCTATTCTGTATTTTTCGCTTGCAAATAGAAGTGTTATTTTTCACTCCCTAACGTCACTAGAGAGGGGTGTTTCCTTTTCATGCCAAGAGGGTAAAAACCTTTGTTTAAGTTTGCGAGGGGCGGTTCCCCGGAATTTTAGCCAGAAGGCACCAGGGAATTTGCCAGCAGCGCTGTTCTTTTCTAATAAACTGAATTAAACCTTCCTCCTTGCTATCTGAGTTTGATTTTAAGTAACTCCAGGTTACACTAATGTTTAGTCAGCCTTTTCCACTTGTAAGTATGAAATGCTACTCCAGAACTGAGAGCTGCCAACACTGGCTCTCTCTTCTGCCTCATCTACAAGAATTCGGCCTTACGCCTGGTTAGCCGATTATGCGCATATTCGCAGAAGTGCATTTACGCCTAATACCTCTGTACAAGAGGCAGCGAAGCACATTACTGGCCGACCGAAACGCGCTTTAAACTGTTGACGTGCGGAGAATTGCATGTTTACACGGCGGTAAGGCACTTTAACTCCCGCCGCAAATTAAAACTTGCAGTTTAACGCGCATTCGATAATGCACATAATCGGAGAGAAAACGCGCCTCTACGCCCGATTTGCGCTCCGTTCTTGTAGAGGTAAATTTTTTAACGCGCCTTGAAAGAGCTTTAAATGCCTCTTGTAGAGGCAGCCCATGTTCGTTGTGATTAAGAAATCAGAAAACAACCATGATATTACATGCTGTTTCTCTGGAGTGATTTTCATGCTCTTTCCTTAACCATGGTTATGAGCTAGGTCAGACCACTTTTAAATATAACCAGGGTTCATGATTAACCAGGATTTGAAATCATAGTTTAATATTTGCTTCAAATCCTGGTTAAGTGGGAGTACTGGGTAACCTTAATCAAAGCTGCCAACTACAGCAAAGGCAGGAGAGGAAAGAATATTCTCCCCTGAAAGGGGAATGTTTGGGTGAGTGGATAGAATCATAGTCTCCTGGCCACTCCAGCACCACAGAATCGGCATTATGTTTGGTCCTCAGTTCATGTATTTAGGTGTGCTTGTTCCTATTGGCCAGTTCCTGGTCTTTACTAGAACTTGTGAAAAAGCCCTAAGGCAGGGATGGGCAACTTGTAGCAATCCAGAGCCTTTCTTCATGAGGCATTTATTGTGCACTTCTAATTCCTCACTTACAGTTGTTTGCAGGTTCTTTACACAATATCATTATCTTCCAGGGCCTTTCCTGTGATTTGCAACCCTTTTTGAGGTTTTCTTTCTTTTCCTAACAAGAAAAGTCCAGTAATATTTGTGAATAATGGGATAAATCCCAGTGTAATTATGCAATTACATTATGCAACAGTGTCACCTGGTGCTTGTATAATAGAACATATGGAAAGGAAGAGAAAGAAACCATACAGACAGCAGGCGGGCCAGAGTCGGTCTTATATGTTCGAACCTCCTGGTCCTCGTTATTAATCTGGCTACTATATTTTATACAAACTGCAGCTTCTGTACTGGCTTCAAAAGTAGCTGCACGTAGAGTGCATTGAAGTAATGTAATGCAGAGCTGATCTACACACTAGCTTTATAACGTTTTATAAGGGTTACGAAAACTCTTTGGGCCACATGACGCACTCCCTTGAACGTTGCATACCCGAGGTTTTTTAAAACTCACTTCAGCTATATACAACAGTTTTTACTTTTAATAAATCATTTTAAGTAAAATAATGTGTCCTTCCTTACCGTTTGTGATTTGTGGGGGCAGTGCTTCGTTTACCAGCGCCCAAATGCTTAGCCATTGATTGGTGGGGAAGAAAGAGGGTCTAAGGAGGAAGTGGGCGAGTGAACTACAACACCCACAATGCTTAGCCCTATACTCATTGAAAGCTAGGGACTGAAAGGGGAACTAAGGAGGAAGTGGGCAAGTGAACTACAGCGTCCACAATGCCTTGCCCTAAACTCATCATAAAAACAAAAGAGAAAGAGACGGACAGAAGAGTGTGAGACCGCACACACCGCTTTGAAGACTGAAGAATTTTTCTCCTGTAACATGAGTGCTCCTTAATGTGGCCTAAGACGTTTTGGAATGCACCTATTTGGAACGTTTTAAAATACTATTTAAAATGTTCCAAGGTACTGTGTAGATAGGCTCTTAGAGTAGTAAAAATACTACTCTTCAGAAGTATCAAGTGACATAGTTCTGTGTGATGGACTGTGCACAGAAAGACTCTGCCAGACTTCTTCCTGCTGTCGTTTCACCAGGAGATGATTGCTTTTGTCCAGAAATGGGTGGAGGTGAGATGCCAGGGGAAAACAGTGTGTCCTAGCTGCAGTAGCAGGGAAGAGGCAATGAAGAACAAGAGCTATAAATCCGTGTTGTGATGAACCATGAAGACCAAGGCAAGCTTTGTTTTCTGGGGATTGCAGGAAGTTATAGTGCTGAAAGTCAGATTTCTAAGCTGGGTAGAGGACACAGTGAAAACGTGGACTTCCCTAAATCAACAGCTAAGCTGGGTGATATTCAGCTCTCTCAGGGATCGTGCAGATGCTACATTGATTCTGAGGGGTCTTGTCAAAAAGGGAGTTTTTCACACTCTGCATTTTAAAACTTGCTTCCATAGTTGAGGCCACTAAATCAAAACAATAAATCATGGCCATATTTTGGTTTTCTAAATTACTCAGTATCAGCATTTTATGAAGAGCATATTACCCATCAAAATATTTATGATGGGTTGAATTTGTAGCTTAAACTGTGAGATTCCCCATTTGTGCTGCCTACAAAAATCTAACATCTGCAGGAATAAAACTGCATGTGCACATAAAAACTGTATAATTGGGCATGCAAAGGACCATTTCTGCCCTACCATATTCTAGCTCAATAGCGAGGATAGAAATACAAATAAACAATTCATCAAGTCCTCAATTTCTGTAAATTTTATCTAATACAACATCACCCTCCCTTTTAATATTTTGCATGTCTGCACCATTTTAACTCCTATTTGCATTGCTCCAGCTGTATGGATCAATGTAGATAAACATATGTATGTAGATGCACATCTTTATCTGCATCCCCATCTATATCACAATGCTTATCCAAGACCAATTAAACTGGATGCACCTTTCAATATAAATGGGGACACACATCCCCATCAGGTGCTACTAGCTATTAGATTTGACTAGCTGTCTACAACCATGTTGTGTTCAAATCACCACTCAGGTATGAAGTTCACTGGCTGACGATGGGCCAGTTATTATCTCTCAGTCTAACCTACCTCAGAGGGTTGTTGTGTGCCTAAAAGAAATTGGGGAATCATGTACACCACTTTGCACTCCTTGGAGTAAGGGCAGGATAAAAAAAAATGTAATAAAAGAGCTAACAAACTAGAGCTAGGTTTAGGGATGGCCTGATCCAATTCAGGACAGTTCTGCATAAGTTAATTCATAAAGCCATTCCATCTGTTTCTACATTAATCTGTGATTTTTTTTAAAAAAGCATGAAAATTCAAATTTAAATAATGTTTTTAATGAATTTTCTTTCAAAGTGTGCATTTCTAAACATATTTTATCCTAATACACACACACACACACACACACATTTTTGGCCAAGAACTGCATCACAAAATTTGGAGAAGTACAAAACCTGAATAATAACTCCGTTCCAATCATTATGTAAACTGGATTAGGTCTGTTTGTATAATTTGCAAAGAATGAATTCCTCAGGCATCCTTAGTTAGATTATAAGTATAGAAATAATTATATTACAAAATCATTATCAAATACAATGTAACAAAGCCAAATAACAATGCAGTCCACAAATAGCACTATGATGGGCCAATTGCTATATATTACAACGCTTCAGAGGGAGCCTGGTAGACTAGGTTAAGTTGTTAATTAGGGGTGTGCACGGACTCCCCGGATCGGGACCCGGATCGGGACCTCCAATTTTGTCCCGGACCGGTTCGGACAAAATCGGAGGCCCCCCGGACCGGATCGAGTCCGATCCCGACCCAAAAATCGTACATTTTTGGATCGGCCGCCATTTTTTTCCCCATAGACTTGCATTGCAATGCAAGTCTATGAGGAAAAAATGGCGGCGGGTGGGTAAGGGGGGGCCTAACTCCCTCCCCCCCCCGGGGCCATCCGCTGTGGACGGCCCCGGCAGGTAAACCCCCTCCCCCGCGCTCCCTACCCCCCCTGGGGCCGCCCGCTTCCATCCGCTGGCGCCCGCGGGCGCCAGCGGATAGAAGCGGACGGCTCCGGGGGGGGGGTAAGCCCCCTTCCCCGCCACTTACCTTCTCGGCCCGTCTGGCGCCGGCGGCTACTACCAGCGGGCTCCGCGGCCTACTCTCTAGTAGCGCGCCGGGTGATGACATCACCCGGCGCGCCACCCTGGAGCAGGCCGCGGAGCCTGCTGGTAGTAGTAGGCGCCGGCGCCGGACGGGAGCCGCCGGGCCGGGCAGGTAAGGGCCCCCCTCCCCCCTCCCCCCTCCGCGCGCCCCCTCCTCCCCTCCACGCACCCCCTCCTTACCTTTCCGGCCCGACGGCTCCCGTCCGGCGCCGGCGCCTACTACTTCCAGCAGGCTCCGCGGCCTGCTCTAGAGTAGCGCGCCGGGTGATGACATCACCCGGCGCGCCATCCTAGAGCAGGCCGCGGAGCCTGCTGGGAGTAGTAGGCGCCGGCGCCGGACGGGAGCCGCCGGGCCGGAAAGGTAAGGGCCCCCCTCCCCCCTCCGCGCGCCCCCTCCTCCCCTCCACGCACCCCCTCCTTACCTTCCCGGCCCGGTGGCTCCCGTCCGGCGCCGGCGCCTACTACTACCAGCAGGCTCCGCGGCCTGCTCTAGAGTAGCGCGCCGGGTGATGACATCACCCGGCGCGCCACCCTAGAGCAGGCCGCGGAGCCTGCTAGTAGTAGTAGGCGCCGGCGCCGGACGGGAGCCACCGGGCCGAGAAGGTAAGTGCCCCCCTCCTCCCCCCCCCGCTGTCCACTTTCATCGGCGGGCGCCCGCTGGCGCCCGCCAATGGAAGCGGCGGTGGGCGCCAGTGGGCGCCCGCCGATCCGCCGATCCGCCGAACCGGTTCGGAGCTTTTTCGGACCGGTTCGGATTGGATCGGCCGATCCAGCTGCGGGATCGGAAATCGGATAATTTATCCGATTTCCCACTGGACCGGACTCGGATCGTGGATCGGGTCCGATCCAGTGCACATCCCTATTGTTAATCATAAGTGAAAACATGATAATGGAACAGATCCTGCAATCAATACTGAATGATTAAGAAGATGACTTGTCTGTTGAGTTGTTGCTTTGGGCTCTGGGAGTAGTTCCAGATTTATAAATCTCCAAAAGCAAAGGGAGCTCTCAAGTAATTGGAGACCTACAAAATAATATGTCCTATTTTCATTTTTGCTTATTTTAGTGCAGGTGTGGATTCAGACACAAAATCCTTCCATATTCATCTCTCTATTTATAGAGAGATGGTTTGTTTTTTCAAGCTCGGGGATGCTCTTGTTGTTTTTGGTTCCTGCTAATGAGCACTATTTCTCCCCTCTTTCTTTGAGCTTCTCTACATGAGTGATTTATTACACATTCATGATTGACCACTCACGGAGGTTTGCAGGTCCTTTACATGACCTTGTCAACCTCCAGGATATCTTCTGTGGTTTCCCTAGGTAATCTCGCTTTATTTAAAATTATTGCGGGATATTGTGGGATATCCCCAGTGTGTAAAATTGGATTTGCATTATAATACAGCCACTAGATGGCAGTGTTTCATTGAACTCCAAGCATTGCCAGAGGGGAAGTTTTCAATTACAAATCACGTGGTCACTGTTGGTTGCTGTCTAAAGGAGCCTGTAGAAATGCAGAAAGACCCCAGACAAGGAAAGCCCAGTAAAGGTCTGTGTTTTGTCCTTAATGTAGAGATGCTCTTTGTCTAGGGTCTTTGGGTTCAGCTAGGAGCCCTCCACCTGGAAGCACCATAAGAGTCAATAGGCACCCTTAATGACTCAGATAAATCTGGTAACTTAGCCCTACTCCTTCCTAGGCAGGATCTAACTACTGCTTTAAAATGGTTTATAACAGTAGTGGCAACTGTTGGGGGCCAGGACATACTCCATATACAGTTTTCAATCTCTTTTCAGAGTGTCATGTCCTGCTTGGTGTAGATCTGGCCCTAGTCTCCTCCACCACCTGCAACATATTATGCTCAATGTTTTCATAGGGTGCCAAATTAATCCTTCTTGCTGGCCTCTTGATGTTGGTGTTCCAGTCTTGCCCTGTTTATATTTTGTTCTTTTAATTGAACTTTGTCTTCTTAGTCTGATGTTCCACCTGTTTGCTTCACAACCTGTTTTGTCCTCTTGATTCTTATGCTTCTGGAGGTGGTTCTAAGTTTGACAAGATCAGGAGTTCTTTCACGTCTTGGCTTATTGTGATGGAATGGATTGCCCCATCAATAAACAACACAGATGGAATATATATCCCCATCAACATTTCTTGGCTTCTTTAAACTTCATTGTCTAGGATGAGAGGGTGTGCTTTTTTCAGCATTTCCCAATAAAGGTCCTGAAAGACCATTACTAGCTCTTCCTTATATGTTTCTTTATGGAGACTTCAAAGTTCATTGGCAATGATCTCTTTTTTATTAAAATGTACAAAGCAAAACAATTACATCTCTTGGTCTTGCTCCCTCCTTGGCTTTGTAAGCTATCTCTTTATCTACAATATCTAAAGGTTTGTCTAGGAGAGGGGTAATAAGGTAACTTACAATAAACTCCACCATGCTATCCCCTTCCTCCACTGCTGCAATACTATAACTTGGTGTGGTCCCCTCTGCTTGCTGTTTTTTGTGGAGTTATTGAATCTGCTATTGTTCAATTATCTCAGAGATCATGAACATTTTTACACAAGGCGTTTATCATGTGCTCGTCATTGTTCACTCACAGAGGTCCCCTCTAGAAGGATTCGGTTTGGTGCCTGGTTGCCCGATTCTGCACATCTTCTCACAATCACGTTTATGCCTAAATCCTGTAAACGACATGCGGTGAAGCGCATAACCGGCAGTATGAAACGCATTTTAAAGTGGCTAAAATGCGGAGCATTGCTTGTTTACATGGTTAAAATGCACTTTAACGGCCGTGGAGAATTAAAACTCGCTATTTAACGCATATTTGATAATGCGCATAATCGGAGAGAAAACACGCCTCAACCCCCGATTTGCGCTCTTCTCTTGTAGAGGTCAATTTTTAATGTGCTTTGAAAGAGCTTTAAATGCCTCTTGTAGAGGCACCCAGAACTGAAGAGTCATCATCAGACTGAGAGTCAATTCCAGTGAAATAGTGGAGAACAACTTGCATTTAAAAAACAATGACAATCCAGCTTATGCATGTGGTCTACTGATGTGAGCGGTATAAACGTGGGACCAGAAAACTCACATAAAATCCCTTCTCCCTTCTGTGTATTGGAGTGATTTTTCAGTTTCACAAAGAAGCAGACAAACTTTCATGAGTTGTCTGATTCTACTCTGCTCTAGTCATGAGAGCAAAGTGGTTTTTTTTGTGCAGATCGGTCTCTAACGTTTCATCAGAAAAGACTATGAAAAAGTCATAAGACAAAATGGCCATGATACTGAACAAAGAAGCACAATTTACAAGCCAGCATTAAGAAGCAGCATTCCAAAGCCACGGAGACCTATTTAATACTCCCTTGGTTAGCATAAAAAAACCACACATGGTTAAGGATTATTACAGGTTAAGCCTACGCAAAGGAAACATCTATCCAACGCTAAAGAAAAAGATAATAAAAGTTTTTTAAAAATCGATTTAACACTATAGAACACCAGAGGAGGCATTACAGCTACCAACCAAGACCGTGTTTTTTCACAGATGTTTCTTCATTTATTACATTGACGCAAGCACATTTCACTGCTTTAACTAGAGTTCCTCTTGAGGGCAATAAAGAAAATAATGGGAATTAAACAAAACATCATGCCTCTAATATTTTTAAAAAATGTGATTTAAAACTATCCAGACAGCTGTATTGCTGTTATTTAAACATGACTTTCCAAAGTTCACTTTTTATTTGGAAACTCTGTGTCAATACTTCTAATATACAAACAGAAATTAACTTCAGGTGTGTAACCATTTTGTTTACAGTGATGTTGGCCCTCAGTGCCAGTGACATTCTATTCCTTTACTCTCCTGCTGCTCCTGAACCATTGTCTCCACTCCAAGCTAGTTGGCAAGGCAGAACGTGCAGCACTGTGTCAAATTTATTTAAGGAATTTCTATACTACCCATCAGTTTTCAAGAGGGCTCACAAATAAAATGATGGAAAACACATCAATACAAAAATGGAACTAAATGATCAAAAACAGCACAATAAATCAGATCTTTTGTTAAGCCTGGGAGAATACAAAGGTCTTCTTTAACTGACACTGATAGGATAACAGCATAGGCACCAAGTGACCCCCCCACCCCACCCCAGATAGAGAGCGTTCCAGAGAAGGGGTACTATTAAAAAACACATCTTCACCTGAGATGGCATCAGCAGATGAACACAGTAACTTGAAGTGGGAGCAGGTGTTCCTTCAGGAACCTGGGTCCCAAGGCATGTAGGCTTTGTAGGTAAGCAGTTTAAACAGAGCTCAGAAATAGACCACAGGTGTGAAGTTCTTTCAGAGCTTGCAAGATATGTTCCCACTTACAGGACCTGATCAGTCACATGTACTTAAGCTTCTGTACTTAAGCTTCTGGACCATTGTAAAGAGCACACCATATATGACACATTACTGTAGTCTAAATGGGAAGTTACCAGAGCATGAATAACTGCGGCAAGACTATCCTTATCTAAGGGAGGTCCCACCTGATGCACCAACCTAAACTGATGAAAGTTGCAACCCACCAAGCCTCTCCAGGAGGACATCATGGTCAATGGGAAGAATTTGTTACAGTCAGCCAAAACTAGGCTGACAACTATTACCCAGAGGACCTTCTCTTCTGCTGCTCCCAGACTGTGGAATGGCCTGCCGGAGGAGATTCGTCAACTTAACAGTCTCTTTGACTTTAAGAAAGTCATAAAGACCGATCTCTTCCAGCAGGCCTACCCAGTTGAATTTGAAGAGTTTTATTGGTGTTTTATTGGTATTTTAATAATGCATTAGTTTTATGTGCTTTTAATCAGTTTTATGTATTTTATATTTGATGTTGTTACCCACCTCGATCCGGAGGGAGAGGCGGGTAAGAAATAAATATATTATTATAATGGCAATGATGAAAGCCAGTAAGAAACCCAGAAGAACAACAAAGTTGCTCTCTCCTTGTCCTTTTCCCAGCTAATCTCAGCCCATAATTAAAATCACAGAAGTTCCCAACAAAAACCAGATGTGGAATGATATTTTAAAGGGTCCAGATAATCGTTTTCTTCCAGGAATACCTGAAGTTGCACAGCCACAGTACCTTGCTTAAAGAGGGGACATTTGCAACTAGATAGGACCTGAATTCCTGGAAAGAGTGTCCAAAATTCAAGATATGACTTGAATTTTGTACACTATTTCCAGGAACTAAAGATAACAGGTCATAGAAGTTCCAAATAATTAATTATTTTATTTTAAAAGAAAAACCCATAGAAAACGTATTCTGAAAAACATCACTGGATTTTTAAAAAAATATCTCTTTAAAGAAACAATATGCTATTAAATAAATTATATACCTATGGCCTGCCAGCAAAATTTCTGGATTCCCGGTGTTTTTTCATCTTTTTACACCTAAAAAGTACTGGGCTCATATCTTTTTAATCAGTGATAGAATATGTTTGAGGCCAATCTATTTACTCACAAATTAAGCTCCACTAAGTTGAATGGGCCTTACTTCCTAGTAAGTAGGCTGAGGACTGGAACTTTCATAATGACATGGGAAATATGATAAGTGGTTCTATTCTGCCCCAAATGAGACGGAACAATCTATAAACCATTAAGCAAACCCAGTCATGCTGTCCAGCAGCATAATTAATCACCTAGTTTACCTCCTTGGGATTGCAAACACAGGGGGTTGCCATGCACTTTACATGTCACATTGGTGGCTGGTAAGCTGCATTTGACTTGGTGAGTCACACATTATACAGGAGGCCTGAGCTGGACAAGTCTCCTGAAAAGCATCAACAACAATTTCAAAACAAAGTAGCTTTGCAGCTCTCTATATGCAAAAGGTAACACTTTAAAGAATGTGTAAGCAGCAGGCAGGTACAATGTTTTACTAATCTTTCTACAATCATGACACGCTCTTGAGCTTTACATGGTTTAATCTGATGGCACACTTTAGGAAGCAGCATCCGCAGTACCTGCTCTCCCAGTTCCAGTAAATGTATGTATTTAACTTATAATGTTTAAACAGATTTCTCTCTTAAACCCAGAGCTTAAAAATAACTCAAACATGTTTGAAAATATTACTCAGACTCAGTATGAGCTGTACACTTCTAAAATTATAAAAAGAGAGATGATGACAGGGCTGAAGACAGACTGAGAAATCAATGACAACCCACCCACCCCTAGTTCTTGTAGTTCGTATTACTTTCATTTTTTCTGGATGACATTAGAAAATTTTATAAAAGGCAAAGGCCTTGCAGGATTTAATCATCATTGCTTGGGAAAGGTGTCATCCCAACTCATTAAGCCTTTTAAATATATTAGCTTTTTTAAAGCAGCATTTAAAAGTATTGCTTGCTTACCATTTGTTTCCGGTTCTCTACCAGATGGATACCAATAATCCCTAGGAAGGATCCAAAGCCAAGCTATGGCAAAGAACAAACCAAGAAACAATAGGTCAAGTCAGCTGTTTATACAGGATACAATGAATTTTAGATATGCAGAAAAAAGGAGTGTGCAAGGAGCCATAAGCCCGGTAGTTGAGGACATGCTTCATACATGCACCTCCATTTTAAAGAATTTCAGATAGCAGATTACGAACAACTTCTACCAAGACCCAAGACAGCTGCTGCCAGTCAAATTAGACCTGGGTGTCTCCAACCAATGTTGGACATCTCTCTTGGCATCCATCAGGCTACCTGACCCTACTGATTTTTATTTTATTCCTTAATCATTTTTATTAATCATTTTTATTACTTTTTTGTATCTGGGAGGCTGGCATACTACAGTACAGAGTGCAGCCCTCCACAGCCATTTTTGAATTAAATGTTTTGGAGCTCAGACCCCATATCCATCTTGTACGTAGGTTCTTGGGGAAATTATTTGTCTTTTAGTCTTTCCAGTTTGCCTTCTGGGAATGTTTTGTGATGCCCACCAAAGAAACATCTTTTTAAATGGGCAAGCTGTCTGCACTAGAAGCCCATGAATGAGAACACCCCAGACAGGGCCTGTTCAGACAACACGCTAAGCAATGATTAGGCCACTAACCCCTTTGTAGCAAATGGTTAGTGAGCATGCTTAAAACATGGTTATGTAGCCACTATGGTTAGGAATGGTTCACACGACACTCTAAGCCATGGTTCACACGACACTCTAAGCCATAATGTTCAGCTCAAAACGTTTAACCACCTTGGCTTAGTGTGTTGTCTAAACAGGGTCACAGTCTCAAAATTCAAAATATGCCCACTAACACAAAAACACTGGGGACCCCTGCAGTAAACTATACTGGACTAGATGGACTGATGGTATAACTCAGTATAAGGCAGTTCTTTATATCTTCAGTAGGAGCAATTACAATAAATGGGTACCGATATAACACCCCGAATTTCCTAACCTTATCTTACAACACAGATACATGAACTTGAGCTCATTTTGTATTCCCTAAGTTAAGGCACTATAAATCTATATATGGTAAACACAGTGGGAAATCACTGTCATTTAGCCTCTCTCCATAAAATGTTATTAATGAAAGACAATTGGAACTGAAGGTAGAAAGTTTATTAATATTCTCAGAGACCACAAAACATATCACAGACAAAAACAATGACACAAATATTAGGTTACCGTAACTAACAGCTTCCTCAGAAAAACGTAACAGTTCTTTCTGTTTATATGAATTTAGCATAGCATTCTGGATACTAGAAAACCTAAAAATAAAATCTGCTTCACTTACAATTATTCCTGGGTAATATCCTCCCACTGTTACATTTTCTGTCCTTGTGGTAGCTGCAAGGCCTATGGTCAGTATGAAAACAGACACTACCAACAGAGAGATTGTGAACCAAAGAGAAGTTTTCTTTCTTTTTGCGAAATGTCCTGTGGAGAAACAAACATACAAAATATATGCAAATCGCAAGTCAGTGGTTTGGTACATTTGTATCCCAGCCTCCCTCCAAGAAACTTAAAGTGATGTAGCAGCCAGACAGCAAACCTGTTAGGTAAATTAGGCTGTTCTAAGTGTGGCTTTGAAATTTCACATTTATAGCCAATACTCTAGGGCCAATCTACACCAGCCTTTATATGCTAATGTCGAGCTCACATGTGAGACACATAACATACATCCCAACCCATTGCGCTGATGGTATTTGGCAGAGGAAAATGCAGCCAAAGAAAGACAGTGGCGAGTAGAGGATGAGGACAGTCCCCCTTCTTTTGACATCCTCTTTCTTTCTCTCTTTCTATTTTTATGATACCTCTCTGTCTCTCTGTCCCTTCTGCCTAGTGTAGGCTGACCAGATAAAATCCAGGTCAGGGCTCATGTAACTTTAAAAGTTGTAGAGAAAAGGGAATTTCAGCCAGTGTCATTTGTATGCAATTAGTTCCTGGTGATATTCCCTCTTCATCACAACAGTTAAAGGGGCATGTACTATACTAGAGCGACCATATACAAAAGAAGGCAGGGCCCCTGCGACATTAACAATTGTGATGAAGAGGGAATTTCACCAGGAACTAATTGCATACAAATGACACTGGCTGAAATTCCCTTTGCTCTACAACTGTTAAAGTTACATGAGCCCTGACCTGGATTTTATCTGGTCACCCTAGCCTAGTGGGCTGCTAGAAAAGGAACAGATTCCTCTTGCCACAGGTTTAAATTAATCACTTGCAGAGGTTTTTGAAATTGAAGCCAGCTTGAGTGCTTCAAAGGCAGGGTATAAATCAAATAAATAAATAAGGCTGAAGGTCACAGGTTGCCCACCCTGGCACAGGAGATCTGTGATCAAATTTTTAAAGGAGATGCAAAGGGATCTGGATCAGGGCCATTGCACTGGGCAGGAGGGGTTAACCTTTCCCTTTGCATCATTTCCCATGAAAATTACCCCCCCCCCCCGATAGGGTGACCAACTGTCAGGATTTCCCCAGATTTGTCCTAGTTTTTGTTGTATCCTGGGTGTCAAGGTTTTTTTTTTGTAATTTTCTATAATGTCCTGGAAAGACATGCTTTCCCCTTTAAGTCTGCCATTAGCATGGCTGGAGGGTGGTGATGTGCTTTCTGGAGATGCGCCATTTCCCCCCACTGCTCCAATCAGGGCCTTAAATGGGAAAGCATGTAATTCCTGATCATTATAGAAAAAGCCCCGACTGGAGCACTGGGGGGCAGGAATGACACGCTTTCCCTCCTCTGCTCCAATTGCGGCCTTTAAGGTGGCGGGGGGATGACAACAACACACTTTCCAGAAGCCCCACATGTAATTGTGGCCCTTGTCACTACGCCACATTAGCTCCTAAAGCAGGGAGATCAAAGAATCAAAGGGTGCTCTCCAGTTGAGCCTTTTATCACACCATTTCCCTGCCTCCTTCACGAAATTTTATATACTGTCCAGGCGATGTCATTGGCTATAAATAAGCATCTAATGTTTTCCCACCACCACTTCTACTTTTTTCTTACTGTGGAAATCCGTTAAGGAAAAAGAGATGGAAATGCTGCACAATGCCTTCTGACTGTTAGCACTAGGGCCCCTCTGCCTGGAAGGACCCAAGGGTTCTTTTAGTTGAGCTTTTCAGGTAGACAATCTTCAGACTTCCATTTAATAAAACTAATGATCCATAAAAAAGCTGGGGTAGTGAGAGGTAGACAGGACTTCTGCTTCTTAGTTTTCTAGTAGTTTCTACAAGTTTTCAGTCAATTTAAACAACGTACAGGATAAACTGCTAAGAAAAAGATATAAATGCATTTTAAAATACACAAATATTAGCTTTGAACTTTTAAAGCTGCAATCCTATGAAAACAAACTACGAAACGGGTCTTATTTCTGAGTAGCATCATACTGCAGGTAAGTAGCTCCAAGATTTTAATATTTACAATGTGAATTGGGGTGTGTGTTAACTAAACATTACATTCAGATGTATATAACTAAATCCCGTTAGACTTTCTTTTTAAAATAAAAAACAACCAGGGGAAGAGGTGCTTTTCTACATGAGGCTTTTATTGTGTGCTTATGATTGGTCACTCACGGAAGTTTGCATGTCATTTATACAACATCATCAACCTTCAGCGCTTCCCCCATGCTTCGTAACCTTTATCCCGGCTTTTTTTTAAGATCGGGAAGTCCAGCATTTACTGAATGCTGCTATAAAAGGAGCATATATTTCTTGAACCACACTATGTCACAGCACTATCTAGTGGCTGTATAATGAAACAAAGAACTTGCAGACAAAGGACTCCCACCCACCCTCCCCCAAAAGTATGTGTAATGGAGCCAATCTTAATCTAACAAAGAATACAGAAGCAGAAGCCTCAGTAAAGGTGAGGGACAAAAGCCTGGTGCAGAGAAGCCCCAGGGCTCTTACCCTTTATACACACACCATTTCTCCACTCCAAATTAACCGCCACCATCATGTAGGGTGACCAGATAAAATCCAGGTCAGGCTCTTGTAATTTTAACAGTTGTAGAGAAAAGGGAATTTCAGCCAGTGTCATTTGTATGCAATTAGTTCCTGGTGAAATTCCCTCTTTATCACAACAGTTAAAGGTGCAGGGGCCCTGCTTTTGTATATGGTCGCTCTACTATAGTGCATGCACCTTTAACTGTTGTGATGAAGAGGGAATTTCACCAGGAACTAATTGCATACAAATGACACTGGCTGAAATTCCCTTTTCTCTACAACTGTTAAAGTTACATGAGCCCTGACCTGGATTTTATGTGGTCAGCCTACCATCATGTTGTGTGTCCTCCCCATGCTTCTCCATGAAGCATGAGTTGCAAATGTGTGTTTTACCACCATAAACATGCATTTGGAACACAGGAGAGGCAAGCAGCTGATGGAGGTTATGTGAAGCAGAAAATCAGAGGGCACAGGAGTGGTAAGCATCCTCTCCTGCCAGCTGGTTCTCCACTCTAAATTATCCTCTCAAAATCTGCTTTGTCTTTTCTTTTTTCTAAATGAGTGTTAGGATTTTATTAGCTGTATCCACATGGAACATTTGTTAGGCTCTGTACAAAGACAAACTTCACCTAAGAACAGCCACGATTAAGGTTATAAAACAAGAGTAGTCTTATTACTCTAAAACAGGGGTTCTCAAACATTCTACTACCAGGGGCTGCTTGAGAGAGCTAAAAATGACTGAGGCCCACCAGTTACAAAATGGTGGCAGGTGGAGGCAGAGGTTGGCATAATTAGGGTGACCAGATAAAATCCAGGTCAGGGCTCATGTAACTTTAACAGTTATAGAGAAAAGGGAATTTCAGCCAGTGTCATTTGTATGCAATTAGTTCCTGGTGATATTCCCTCTTCATCACAACAGTTACAGTTGCAGGGGCCCTGCCTTCTTTGGATATGGTCACTCTAGTATAGTGCTTGCACCTTTAACTTTGACCCCCTGCTCAAAGTAGAGAAATCTGCTTATTTTATATTGCTTTCCTCCTTCTGCCAAATGCCTCTCAAAGTCTCCTTACCCACTCATTTTTTGTCATTTCTTCTCCCCTTCTTTTTTCATATTTAACTTGTACCATGTTCCTAACTGCCAGTTTCTTTCATCCCTCCCTTCTGCTGCTTTTACATTCACTTCCTCCTATAACGGCTTCCCTTTCTTATCTCCTTCCTCTTTATTCCCAGTTTTAAAATATTTTATTTTAAATAAGAATTATAAATAATAATGAAATATTGGCCTTGCTCTCTAACCAACTCCCACTGCCACATCTGCCTATGTAAGTGTGCGTGGTTCAGCCATGCCACAGAGCAATCAAGCAAAGAGGCACTACGCAGTCTGCAGCACTAGGGGTTGGCTGAGACCCACAGTTTGAGAAACATTGCCCTTAAAAAGTCTCTTCAGTAACATTCTCTCTCTTTGGCACGGGGTTTTCATCGGATGTTACTACTGAAGAAGAATGACATTTCTCTTCAAAGGACAGAGAGAACTGAAGCGTAACTCCAAAGTGTCAGGCATTCTTGAGGGTCAGACCTTGTGCTTTGAACATGGAATCCTTCACACACAGAACACACTAAAAGCAGAAAAATCACACCAGAAAACAAAAGGAAACTCATCCAGTGTTTTATAATATAAAAGTCCAACTGTAGATTATTTATAGATTCATCTGTTTGTAAGCTCTTAGAAATAAGCAAAAACAAAAAGCCATTGAATTCACCAAATAGTTGCTTCTTAAGACAACATGTTAGATTTACATCAGCAAAAATGTGAGCTTCTACTGATCCTTGACTAAATATGCAATTACTTTTCCTTTGCCCCTGTGCAGACATAACATTTAACGATGGCGCATTTTCCTTAGTCATGGTTAAGTGTTATGTCTGAATACTTGAACCATAGTTAAGAAATGGCTAGATCCAAAATGTAAAACCATGTTCGAAATGGGTTTGCAACCTGTGGTTAGTATTAGCCCAGGTTAAGTATTAGCATCTGCATTGAGCAAGCCATGGTTTACAGCACAACCCTCTGCATGTTTACTCAGCTCCAGCAAGTTAATTAGGACTGATTCCCAAGTAAGTGTGCCTAGGATTGCTGCCTAAGGCACTTTGTTTACTACATTGATACACCACCTTTCTGTCAAAGTAATCAGTGTAGTTTATATTTTATAATAAAAGTTGCATTTCAAAACTTAGATTTGCATCTAAAAACAAGTAGCATTCTTTGGCACAGGTGGCATGAAATCATCCCGAATTTAAACTTGGCTTTTAAAATTGTTGCTTTTAAGGTTGTTTTTAGTGTTTTACTATGTTTTTATTTGATTAGTATTCCTGCCTCCTGCTTTTTTTGTAAAGCACTTTGGTTCGATTCAGAAAGAATGAATAGAAAAACCATAAATCGACCCCATTCAAAATTGTTTTTAAATGGTTTAAATGTTGTTTGTTTTTATGGTTTTAAATCTTGTATATCAATTTTTAATGTTTAATGTTTAAATATTTTGTAAACCACTCAGACAGCTTCAGCTATGGGGCAGTATAGAAATGTAATAAATAAATAAATAAATAAATAAAAATATACAAAAATAATAAATAATAATAAATTCATCACCTGAACACACAAAGTGGTGGCTCTTAGACGTTAAAACAATAGTGCTGCATGTTTCCATCATGTAGGGAAGTGCTGGTTATGGTTGGTGCTTATGTGCTAATGCCCATATTATCACCAACTTACTTCTCTGCACCATCCCTAGATTATGCAATTGCTTTTTAAATTTTGTGAAATCTGACTTTTGTTTTGTAAAGTGAAGGATGAACAAGCAGACATATTATTCTTCCTATTTTACACTATTGTATAAAACAGAATTAAAATTAATAGGGACGTTTTTATTAATGATTTGGACGAGGAGGTGCAGGGAATGCTTATCAAATTTGCAGACGACACAAAATTGGGTGGAATCGCTAATACCCTGGAAGACAGAAACAAACTCCAAAGTGATTTTGATAGACTGGAGCGCTGGGCTGAAAACAACAGAATGAAATTTAATAGGGATAAATGCCAAGTTCTACACCTAGGAAAAAGAAATCAAATGCACAGTTACAAGACAGGGGATACTTGGCTTAGCAATACTACACGCGAGAAGGATCTTGGAATTGTTGTGGATCACAAGGTGAATATGAGCCAACAGTGTGATGTGGCAGCAAAAAAACAGAAAAGCAAATGCTATTTTGCATTAATACAGCTTCCAAATTGTGCGGGGTACTGGTTCCCCCCTATTCTGCACTGATTAGACCACATCTTGAGTACTGTGTCCAGTTCTGGGCATCATACTTCAAGAAGAATGCAGACAAGCTAGAGAGGGTTCAGAGGAGGGCAACGTGGATGATCAAGGGTCTGGAAACAAAATCCTATGAGGTGAGACTGAAAGAACTGGGCATGTTTAGCCTTGAGAAGAGAAAACAGAGGGGAGATATGATAGAACTCTTCAAGTACTTGAAAAGTTTATTTATTTATTTATATTTATTTATTTATTACATTTATATACCGTACCGCCCCATAGCCGAAGCTCTCTGGGCGCTTTACATAGGATTAAAACAATTAAAAAAATATACAAAAATCAAAACAGCAAAAACACACAACATACACACAATACCCACATACATTTAAAACCACTGCAACAACCCCAAAAGCTACAAAAACAAAAACAAACCCAGGCTCCTCAGATATTGCCAAATGCCTGAGAGAAGAGGAAAGTCTACCTGGCGCCGAAAAGATAACAATGTTGGCGCCAGGCGGGCCTCGTCAGGGAGATCGTTCCACAATTGGTGGGCCACCACAGAGAAGGCCCTCTCCCATGTTGCCGACCTCCGAGCTTCCCTCGGAGTAGGCACTCGGAGGAGGGCCTTAGATGTTGAACGTAGTGTTCGGGTAGGTTCATGTCGGGAAAGGTGTTCCGTCAGGTATTGTGGTCCCAAGCCGTGTAAGGCTTTATAGGTTAAAACCAGCACCTTGAATCAGGCTCGGAAATATGCAGGCAGCCAATGCAAGTGGGCAAGAGTAGGCCTTCTGGTCCCAGTTATCAATCTGGCCGCTGCATTTTGCACAAGCTACAGCTTCTGAACCGCCTTCAAAGGCAGCCCCATGTAGAGTGCATTGCAGTAATCTAACTTGGAGGTTACCAGAGCATAGACAACTGAAGCCAGGTTATCTCTGTCCAGATAGGGACATAGCTGGGCCACCAACCAAAGTTGGTAGAAGGCACTCCGTGCCACTGAAGCCACCTGAGCCTCAAGTGACAGAGATGGTTCTAGGAGAACCCCCAAGCTACGAACCCGCTCCTTCAAGGGGAGTGCAACCCCATCCAGAACAGGTTGAACACCCTCCATCCGGTCAGCAGAACCACCCACTAACAGTGTCTCAGTCTTGTCTGGATTGAGTTTCAGTTTATTAGCCCTCATCCAGTCCATTGTCGCAGCCAGGCACTGGTTTAGCACATCCACAGCCTCATCTGATGAAGATGAAAAGGAGAAATAGAGCTGCGTGTCATCAGCGTGCTGATGACAACACACTCCAAAACTCCTGATGACTGCACTCAACCGTTTCATGTAGATATTGAACAGCATGGGGGACAAGACTGACCCCCACGGAACCCCATGCTGTGTTCCCCAAGCACCACATTCTGGAGCCAACCAGCCAAGTAGGAGCGGAACCACTGCAATGCAGTGCCTCCCACTCCCAACTCAGCTAGTCGTCCCAGAAGGATACCATGGTCGATGGTATCGAAAGCCGCTGAGAGATCAAGGAGAATCAACAGAGTCACACTCCCCCTGTCTTTCTCCCGACATAGGTCATCATACAGGGCGACCAAGGCTGTTTCCGTACCAAAAGCAGGCCTCTTCTCGATCATCCCAGAATAGAGGACATGGAATAATGGGCTCGAGTTACAGGAAAGTGGATTCTGTCTGGACATTAGGAAAAACAACAATGGAACTAATTACCTAGGGAGGTAGTGGGCTCTCCCAAACTGGAGGCATTCAAGATGCAGCTGAACAGCCATCTGTCAGGTATGCTTTAATATGGATTCCTGCATTGAGCAGGAGATTGGACTCGATGGCCATATAGGCCCCTTCCAATTCTAGTATTCTATGATTCTATGGTCATGTCTACACCAAGCATTATCCAGGGTCATCCCTAGGTCGTCCCTGTGCGTCCATATGACACACAGGGGATCCCAGGATCAACCGGGGACAACCTAGGGATGACCCCGGGGTAATGGAAACTGGGGATATCCCAGGTTTTCCACAGTCCCAGGACCATCCCGAGGACTGTGCTTGGTATGCTGTGCGCTCCTGGGGCCTAAAACAGGCATGGAGACACGCAGGGTGGCTCCGTGCCCAGGGGGGTGGGGGTGGGGCGGCAATTTTGCTTTCCCTGGATTGGGGCTGCGTGGCTTCTCTTCAGTTAAAAAAAACCTGGTGGCCGTGACGTCCCTCTTCCCTTCTAGGACGTCATGTGGCCGTCTAGACTCTGGGGGAGGATCGCAGAAGCAGGTAAGTCCATGATCCTCCCTCCTCCTTAGGTGTAGATTAGCCCTATGGTTCTGTTGTTTTGATTTCAACCTCTTCTTTGCGTGGGTTAAAAATCTAAATCATAATAAATCTGAAATAAAACTGTTTTAAAACTGGAGCACAAGTAGATGGCAATTCTGAGCCGATTCAGCATTTAGTTTGCATATATGTGTGTATGTAAGTAAAGTTTTAAAGCCAGGTTCACACCATGGGTGAATAACCTGCTATGGCTGTTGCTCAAGACTGCCATTTCATTTGTGATTTGTCCTAAATAACATCCTTAAGGCTCAGAACAACTACATACAAGAGGAACCTTTACACATAAGTCAGTTCCACATAGAAAACTGAATGTAATTAACCAGTATTTCCATGTTACATGCTAGAAACACCTACATAACAAAGCCACTGCATGTATTTCTACATTGCCATTGGCATCGGAAATTTCACCTTGTGTGACTTGACCCTCAATTAATAAATAAAATAAATAGTTGAGTTTAATTTTCCACTGCCTTCCCATGTAAAAAAGTAATAATGAAAAGGAAACAAGGAAGGCTAGAATTGGAGGACCAATGCAGTGTGTGTGTGCGTGTGCTTAACCGGCAATGTTTCTGTTTCAGATTGTCCTATTTGGGGAACCTGCATCTTTTCTCTTTGAAGGGAAAACTCATCTTGGGGAAAGGATAATTTTAAGCTGAAAAGCAGCCCAAGAAGAAAGAATGAAGCAGCCCCTACTTTCTGGATCTGCACTCAAGATTCCAGCCTACCCTAGCTGTTTTTGTTAAAGTTCAGTGAAAAGTATTTTAGGATTAATTTTCTTTAATTCCTTATTTCATGTGTCATTTAGGACACATTTCTGATCTATCGACTGGTGTGTAGGTATGTGTGTTTTAATTTACATGGCCAAAATTGACTTATTAATTTTTTTCTTAGATCATTCTAGATAATAGGGATGTTGTTATTGTTCCATTAGCTGTATCTTGATGAAGCCTTCAATAAATCAAACAAGTAGACTCGGATTGATGCTTTGTTTTTAGGATAGTATCAAGAGATTTAAGTATTCACCACTTCATGCCAAACTGGATTGTTTTCTTAACAGTCCTGAAAACAGTCCATTGAGAACTGTAATACTTCAACATAAAGTTTACCTTTTGATTCCCTCTCCTTACAGCAACTTGGGCTCACCTATAGCCCATGCTGCCCATTCGGCAATTTCTTTCCCATGTTACTATTTCAGTGAACGGAGAACAGCCACTAAGGGCACAGCCCTATTCATGTTTAGAAGTAAAAAAACAAAAACAAAAAAGTCCTACAACTCCCATCATTCTGCAACCAGCATGGTTGCCTTGGAGAGCCTTGGAGGTTTTTCCCCAACTCAACATGCAGCATAGTATTGTGCCATAAATGAATGAGATTCTTCACTTGCTCTGGCCCGTTCCATTCATATTTCAAATGTAAAGACTGAAGTCTTTAAAGTTAATTTGCCAATTCTGCAGAACAAGCATAATTACAACTATACAATTTACCTGCACTCTGTGAGGATTGATTATTATTCACAGACCTGACTGAGCTTCCCAGATAAAAGATGTCAGAATTGCTTCTTTTCTTTTTTTAATAGCTGTTCTATCGCCTCTTTGACAACTGCTGCCCATTCCAGAGGCTTCTATAGGTACATACAATATACAATAGGGGCTGAACATTTTTCCCAGCAGCAATTAGGAGGCATGCAATATTCTTAAGCCAAGCTTCAATATTACTCTCCCCTCACCCATTATTCAAACAGAACTCACCAAAGAACACAGTATTGAAATGGCCTCCATTAATCTGACTACTGGCAATGTGATCAATTCTATACAGGCTCCGTCTATCCACAGTTATTATAAATAAGGTTCTCGGATCTGCAACCACTCAGCATGGTGGAATGTGCTACATCCTGCAATTGACAGGGTTCAAACAAAGCACTACCTGCTCCATGGACTCAGCAATGTGCTTTAATTCCATCGGTAGTACTGCATGGTGCACGCAAAGCAACAGAAGCATGGAGGAATGAGGGAGATTATATATATATATATGCATAAATTAAGTTTTTTTTAATGATTTTGCCTGCAACTGTTTAGTTGCACATCACCCACCCACTGATGTGCAACTAAACACAAACACATGCGTTTCCCAATGCATTTTGAATTCTTTTTTTATATGAGCTTTTGCTTTTTGTATTACAGCAGCTTGCAATCCGAAACAATTTAAATTAATCCTTTTTACTATGGCACCAGGAGAAATGGTCAGCTGATTTGAGTTTTTATGATTTATTAACCACTAATTAAAATGACCTCTAAAAGTTCTAGATGAAGAGAGAGAGACTGTATCACCATCTGCCCTTATATCTTAAGGAGTAGATATCACTGAGAACTCACAGATTCACCTATCATTACATTAATGCTATTTTCATACCGTTGTTATCAACAGCATTTGTCAGGCAGCTTCAACTCTTACATGGTAAGTTAAGAAAACCTTAAGAGAATAGTCATTCTTGAACCATTACAATGACTTTATAATTTCACTTGACTGCTTTTGGTTGGCAAGGTAATATTAGCACTTGAATACCACAGTGAGAAGTACCATATCAAAAATTTAGAAGGTAGATAATGTTGCTTCCACAACCAACCCTTATTGAACTGAGCACTGATCAGCATGCTCTTTTGAAAGTGTATTACCTTTTATAGTCCATGAGGACTGCTTTTATGAAGAATCTTACACTGTCAAAACAAGTACAGCCTAATTAGGGCTGGACAACTCGTTCCCCTATAACACCAGTCAGCCCTAGCCAGCATATCAGTGGTGAGGATGATTGGAGTTTCAGGCCAAAAATATGGAGGGCCACAAATTACCCATCCCAGCCTAAACCAGTTGGACAAGAATAAAATGCAGGCTCCCATCACCAAAATCTTTATATATAGTCAGACAATTCTGGAGATACTACAGTCTCTATACCAACCTCTGGATTGCTTAATCTGCTTAACTGAACAAGAAGCTCATTTTCATGGTGTGAGCCTGTGGACTCTGTAGAAGGGAACTATAGTAGATGTATTTTCCAGGACCAAGACCAGGAGTGGACCCATCAACACAACATTTCTGCTTTGTACAGGTGCAGCCCTAGAGAATTCTCCATTTGCATGTACCATTTTAGGGCATAAACTATGGAATTCACTACCACAAGGTGTGGCGATGGCCACTAATTTGGATGGCTTTACAAAGGGGTTGGATAACACCCTCAAGATGTGCACTCCATTGGCCATGTTGGTTGGTGATGATAGGAGCTGTAGTCCAACACCAGGTTGACTTAGGCTGCAGTCCTAAACAAAATTACCTGGGAGTCAGTCTCACTGAATTCAAGAGGGCTTACTTCTGAGTAGACATGTATAGGACTGCACTATTAAGAACTCAAATAACCTTGGTCAATGGTGGAACAATATCACTACCTAGTCTATGCCTGGAACTGCCTCAGTTCAGAATCTTCTTTGTGATCTCATGCAATATATAAAATATTTTTAAAAAAATCACATGTATGGGGTGACAATTAAATAAATTCATTGTATTTCTTTTTCACCCCATAAACCAATGCAGATGTGACTGTTTTCAACTACAATATATACTTTAATTTATTCAAACAGAATAGAAAAAATATATATTTGAACAATTATAGCTGCAATCCTGTGCACATTACTTCTTACTTCTAAGTAAGTATGCATAGGACTGGGCTGCTCAACACTATGTACAGTCAGATACAGAAAGTAGAAGTTATAGTCAAGTGGCTTAACCTTTACATATTTAAGTTAGACTTTGCACTATTTTAGATTACATGGTGTTCCAAAAAATGTGCTAAATGTTTAACATGATCAGACAAATTTTAGATATATAATTCTTTCCTGAAAAAATTGTCTGATCATGTTAAACATTTAGCACGCGCGCGCACACACACACACACACACACACAATCAATGTTGTAACATTCATTGTCCAATATTTGGTAGCAACACCAATATTTAAAGGATTATATATGCACATTTTGGAAGTTAACAAATAATTAATTATTATAGCCATCACTTTATTGCCTTATTGCTCCTGGATTGTTTTAACCTGCATTTATTGTACCAAGCCATAAAGGTATATGTAATTAATGGATCCTAAATCTAAAAGGGAGAGACTAATGTGTTCATGGTGATATCAGGGTGATATCAGATCCGCTTTGCAATTGCTTCCTCTGATTAAATGTTTGATTTGTCCAGAAACAAATTAACCAGGCATGACTGCAAACCCCAACACAAAAATATTTATCCATGCAGGTTCCTTTCTAAGTTATGGATTTATGTAGCAGAAACCTATTGTATATATTATATTTGATGGTCCTTAGCTTGTTGTATTTTAAGAGTGGGGGCAGGGGGGGAACCCTGATTTGATTTTCCCATTAGTTTAGTAGCAACGGAGTATCATTGTGACTCCATAGCTTAGGTATCAATTACTTCTCCAATAAATAATTTAATGACTGGTTAAAATAACAGGATACACATTTATCTTTATTTTCAGTCAAAGAAAAAGTATTCTAAATAAAGATCTCCTTTTGCCATTTTTTTACCTTGAAATTCCAGACAACAAAAAAATAAAACTTACTTTAACATAATATGTCAAGAATTGCTTACCTTATACTAACACTATTCAGAGAAGAATCAATACATAGACATTTCACATTATATTGGTTATAATGAACTTTAGGGAAGCAATAAAATATTTGACCTTTCTTTTATGTACCATTCTATTAATAAGTTGAGACAGCCAAGGGCAGGAAAAATCCAAGTAAGAATATTATATTAAGAAGGTAGTCTAGGTAGGGTAGCTAAAATGGAAACAGAATTTCACTTGTCATGTGAATATCTCAACAGCTGTAATTAGAAGTACAGACAGGGTTTTGCTCCCTTTAAGGCACAATCCTATGCATGTTTAGATCAAATAAATTCCTACATGGCTAGCTGAGGAATGCTGGGAATTGTAGGAATTTTTCTATCTCAACATGCATAGGATTGTGCCCTTGAATAATCTTGATCCACTGCATCAATAAACTTCTTACAAACAAAAGAGAGTCCATACTGTACATTTCTCTCTTGTAGAGAATTCAGGTGGTAGACTCAACAGAACTGTAGCCAAAATGGTGCCACTGATAAACAAGATCAGCAGCCTCGGGAGAACTTTAAGGTTTGCATTGGTACAAAAAAAATTATTTAGAACAAAACCCTAAGGGGACAAAAATTAGGATTCAGCATGCTCGGTAGCCACAGAATGCTATCTGTTGGGGGTGGTGGTGAAGAGGAAATGGAATGGAGTAGCCAGAAACCTGGCATAGCTGAGCCCCATCTACATGGAGATGCTTTCTGAGGTGAGTCAGATTTTCATCATTTTGAATTTACTACCCCCAAGGCACACATTGCCAGCTAATGTGGCATATACCTGGGGGGAAATCGCTGTCACTGGGCAAACGTCAGCAGGAGGCACTGCATTATTTTGGGCGTATGTAGGTGGAGTCCCGCAAACGAACAACACATCACCAACAAGTATCTGGCAAAGGAGAGAATTGGGAAGGCAGGGGGAGGGGGAGGGGGAATAAGTGCAATTGAAGACAATGTGATTTACTTCTGAGTAGATGTGTCTTTCGGAGGGTATCCATGCTGATTTTTTTTTAAAGTCATCACAAAAGCAATTTCCAATTCCACATCCCTCTCTCCCATTTTGAGTGAGTGTAGTTGAAGTCAATGTCATTAACTTCCAAGTAAACAAAAACCTGATCTTGGTCAGCAGAGGGTGGGCTTAACTTCTCTCCTCTGAATGGTCCACCCTTCACTGGATGTGGACCTTTTCTTTTTCCTGCCTCACTCCTGCACCTCCTTAGCTGTGAAAGTTCCAGCCCTTTGCAACTACGGAGGTACGGAGGTGGTGGTGGGAGTAAAAACAAAAAAAGTCTTCAGAAACTTCTTCCTCATCGAGTCCACCCTTAGCTAACCAAGATCGGGTTTTACAAAGGTTCTATATCTACCCCTTCGCAGTTTCACTTTATGGTGGCTGCAGATTCAGCGAGTGAGGGATATAGCATTTAGGGGAACTACTGAATCCTCAATCTCCTTAACATGGAAGGGGGGGTCACCTTAGGTCATAGGAACTCTCAGGAAATGATAAACGGAGGACACAAGCTGTGAGGGTGGATATACAGAGGAGCACAGACTGAGGCTGCCTCTACAAGAGGCATTTAAAGCTCTTTCAGGGCGCATTAAAAAATTTACCTCTACAAGAACGGAGCGCAAATCGGGTGTAGAGGCGCGTTTTCTCTCCGATTATGCGCATTATCAAATGCGCGTTAAATAGCAAGTTTTATTTTGCTCTGGCCATTAAAGCGCATTTTGACTATGTGAACAAGCGATTCTCCGCATGTCAACAGTTTAAATCGCGTGTCCAGTAATGCACTTCGCCGCCTCTCGTACAGAGGTATTAGGCGTAAATGCGCTTCTGTGAATATGCGCATAATCACCTAACCAGGCGTAAAGGCGAATTCTTGTAGATGAGGCCTGAGGCAGGAAAAAATAATTTTAAAAGGACAGCACACTTATGGTGACTCAACCTACAAGAGGCATTTAAAGCTCTTTCAAGGCGCATTAAAAAATTTACCTCTACAAGAATGGAGCACAAATCAGGCGTAGAGGCGCTTTAAACATCCGATTATGCGCATTATCGAATGCATGTTAAATAGCGAGTTTTATTTTGCTCCGGCTTTTAAAGCGCATTTTGACTATGTGAACAAACGATTCTCCGCATGTCAACAGTTTAAATCGCGTTTCGGTCATCCAGTAATGCGCTTCGCCGCCTCTCGTACAGAGGTATTAGGCGTAAATGCGCTTCTGCGAATATGCGCATAATCGCCTAACCAGGCGTAAAGGCGAATTCTTGTGGATGAGGCCTAGGGCACAGACACAGCCCTAGCCCTGTCCACTAACACACATTTACTTCGGGGATATGGGGCACACCCGAACAGAACTGTGAAGAAGCCGCATTAAAGGGAAACCCATCACAAGACATCTTTCCAAAAACGCGGCTTTTACAGTAGGAAAAGCTGCAGTTGATGCAGAGAGGGGGGGAACATCGTGTATTGTGCCCATTTGTGGTAGCAATAACACCAGAGTAAATCTCCCATGTAGATCCAGTTGGAACTCTGGTCAGGAACTCTTCACACTGCAACATTTTGTTGCAGGTCACACTTGTCATGGTAGAATTAATAACAGAACTGCAAAAATTAATCACATTGTTATGAAAAATCTAATGTTTGTTCAGTGTAGGAAAAACATGTTGGAAACACTTAAGCCAAATATATTTGAAACAATAGGCCATAACTCTTAACGTAACTCTACCATTTCATCACACTTTTCTAAACAGAATAATGCCCCAATCCGCAACCTCTTCCTTGGAAGTTTTATTGAAATCAATATCTCTGCATACTTCTATTCAGAATCAAAGTAATTTGGAAGGAAATCCCATGGACATCAACACCCCCGAAGATAGTCCTAACTAGAATTGTTCTAAAAGAAAATGCTTATATTCCAAATAGAAATACATGCATCACCTTTCTTCCCTTAAGATTCTCTGAGTTGTTAGGCACTGTGTATCATGTTTTAGGTTGCTATCTAA
The DNA here is from genome assembly GCA_029215795.1 of Anniella stebbinsi. Lineage (NCBI taxonomy): Eukaryota > Metazoa > Chordata > Lepidosauria > Squamata > Anniellidae > Anniella > Anniella stebbinsi. The sequence continues at coordinate 142,829,981 of JARDYH010000001.1, forward strand.
CAAGGTGATAAGCTAATACCACTCTAAGCATGCATTAATTTCATTTACTACATTACTCTGGCAGCTTTGTACAATATACTAGTAAATATGCAACACTGTCCTTCAGCAGAACTGACTCCTAGCTGAGCAGAGTAGAGAAGAGGAAGCTGCCCCAGCTGGACTAGAAGGAATATAAGGAAGAGAGCTCCCAGAGAGCAAGTGATCAGAGCAAGCAAACAGGAGTTTGTCAGGGAGAGTGTAGTAGGAGACCAAGGCAAAGAGGAGAGAGGCCTCAAGTAAATCCAGGAAGCTGCCTAGTCAGAGCTGCCATGTGCTCCAGAGTGCTGATTGAAGGGGTGTGTCTTGAGAGCTGTTGCTGGGCCTGGAAGGGTGTGGTCTGATTGCCTGATTGCTCTCAGCAACTGAGTGGGCAGGGAGATTCTTTCTGTTTCCTGACTCCTAGCTGAGCAGAGCAGAGACGAGGAAGCTGCCCCAGCTGAACTAGAAGGAATATAAGGAAGAGAGCTCCCAGAGAGCGAGTGATCAAAGTGAGCAAACAGGAGTTTGTCAGGGGGAGTTTGGCAGGGGAGGTCAAGGGGAGGTCCTTAACAAAATTCCAACACAATCAGAAGGCAGTAACAAAACAGATATGGAGACTATGGATGGAATGGAGTCTCTACTAGTGGTGACCTGCAAAGTGTGTGCAATGTTCTTGTTCCTGCCTGAGATCAACATGGTGTACACCTGCAACAAGTGAAAGTACTTGAGTGGTGAGTGTCCACCCTCCAAGGAATAAGAGAAGGCAAAGAGTTATTAGACAGAACGGTGGAACTGCAACAGGAACAAGAAGCACAAGAGATTGAAGAGCAACAGCAAGCCGAGGCAGAAGTGGAGAATGCTGAGATGAGGAATGCCAACAAAGATGAAACTCCTTGGAAAAGGGTGACAGTTAGGAGCAAAAGAACTAGAAGACACTCTGCACCAGTGCAACCATTGGAGCTATGCAACCACTTTCAGCTACTGGAGGATGAACCTGGAGGACAGCCTGCAGAGGACGAATTACATGGGAACCAGTGCAACAGTGAACAAGAGGCAGAAGGTCAATCGACCAAGAAGAAGAGAAGAGTAGTTATTGTGGGGAACTCCCTACTGCATGGGATTGAAACCCAAGTATGTCATGAAGACCCATGGACTCGCCAGGTATGCTGTCTCCCTGGAGCACAGATTAGAAATGTGACTGAAGGGTTGCCAAAGCTCATCAAGCCCACTGACACATATCCTTTTCTTCTCATCCATGTGGGAACAACTGATATTGCCAAGCGGAGCGACGAAGAAATTGCATCAGGCTTTGAAGTTCTGGGAAAGAAACTCAAGAACTTTGGGGCCCAGATAGTTTTCTCATCCATCTTCCCAGTTCATGGAAGAGGATTAGAAAGGGAAAGAAAAATACTCATGGCGAACAACTGGCTACAAAGGTGGTGCCAACGTGAGGGATTCGGATTCTGGGACCACGGACTATGCTACTTGGAAGATGGACTGCTGGCAAGGGATGGGTTGCACCTCACAAGGGCTGGGAAAAATGTGTTCAGCCACAGCATGAAGAACTTCATCAGGAGGGCTTTAAACTGAATCCTACAGGGGAGGGAGATGTTAAATTTGAGGCAACAATGGATGAAGGCTTATGCACCACAACAGAGAGAACAGCTCCAATAGTACCCCAAAACAGTGTTTGCAACAATGTAGGGAAGAAGCCAGACTACAAAGCACATGGGCTTCGATGTCTATATACCAATGCCCAGAGTATGGTAAACAAACATAATGAACTGGAACTCTTAATACATGAAGGCAAATACGATTTGATAGGTATAACTGAAACTTGGTGGGATGACTCCCATGACTGGAATATAGCAATTGAGGGATATAACTTGTTCAAAAAGAACAGAAGAAATAGAAAGGGAGGCGGAGTTGCACTATATGTTAAAAATACTTATCCCTGCACAGAAATAAAAGAGGATGAGCCTGGGAGCCCCACTGAGAGTATCTGGATTAAAATAAATGGAGCAAAGAATAAAAGGAACATGATAGCTGGAGTCTACTACCAACCACCCAATCAAGGAGAAGATGAGGATGAAACTTTTGAAAAGCAAATTGCCAGTGTTTCAATGAAATCTGATATAGTAGTAATGGAGGACTTCAATTACCCCGATATCTGTTGGGAGACAAATTCTGCCAAAAGTGGCCCCTCCAAGAAATTTCTGACATGTGTGGCTGATAATTTTCTCCTACAGAAAGTAGATGAAGGAACTAGAGGAACAGCTATCCTTGACTTGATACTGACCAATAAGGAGGACTTAGTGGATAAAGTGGCAGTTACGGGAACTATGGGGGAAAGTGACCACATCATACTTGAGTTCTTGATTTTAAAAAAGCTGAGTGTAGCCATATGCATACTCTGGATTTCAGGAAAGTCAATTTTAATAAACTCAGAACTATGATAAATACGGTCCCATGGAAGTGACCCTAATGAGAAAAGGAGTCCAAGATGGGTGAGAGTTTTTAAAAAAGGAAATTTTAAAGGCACAATTACAAACAATTCCTACAAGGAAAAAAAAACAGAAGACAACAGAAGAAACTAATGTGGCTCCACAAAAAGCTTAGAGATGACCTGAAAATAAAAAAAAGGATACATATAGGAAGTGGAAGGAAGGCCAGGCTACAAAAGAAGAGTACAAACAAGTAGCACAGAAGTACTGGAATGGTGTCAGGAAGGCTAAAGCTGAGAATGAGCTGAGACTAGCGAGGGAAGCTAAAAGCAATAAAAAGCCTTTCTTCAGATACGTGAATAGTAAAAGACAAAGGAAAAAATGGTGGTTCAACTGCTTCATGAGGATGGCAAATTGGTAACAGATGACAAAGAAAAGGCCGAAGTGCTCAATTCCTACTTTGGCTCAGTCTTCTCTCAAAAGTGGGTCTATGACCCCCCCCCCCCCTGGAAAAAAGTGAAGTACAAGCTGAAGGGGCAGGATTGTAGTTTGAGATTGATAAACAAATGGTCAAGGAACACCTAATTTCTTTGAATGGGTTCAAATTTCCAGGGCCCGACGAACTGCATCCTAGAGTAATAAAGGAGCAGGCAGAAGAACTCTCAGAACCACTGTCTATTATCTTTACGAAATCATGGAAGACGGGGGAAATGCCAGACGACTGGAGGAGGGCTAATGTTGTCCCTATCTTCAAAAAGGGCAAAAAGGAGGAACCTGGGAACTACAGACCAGTCAGTCTGACATCCATCCCTGGGAAAATTTTGATGCAGATTATGAAGAAGTCAATCTGTAAACACCTTGAAAACAATGCAGGTACCTTTTGACACTGGGGGGAGGTAATGAGCGGGGTACCACAGGGCTCAGTCCTGGGCTCAGTGCTCTTCAACGTTTTTATTAATGATTTGGACGAGGAGGTGCAGGGAATGCTTATCAAATTTGCAGACGACACAAAATTGGGTGGAATCGCTAATACCCTGGAAGACAGAAACAAACTCCAAAATGATCTTGATAGACTGGAGCGCTGGGCTGAAAACAACAGAATGAAATTAATAGGAATAAATGCCAAGTTCTACACCTAGGAAAAAGAAATCAAATGCACAGTTACAAGATGGGGGATACTTGGCTTAGCAATACTACACGCGAGAAGGACCTTGGAATTGTTGTAGATCACAAGCTGAATATGAGCCAACAGTGTGATGTGGCTGCAAAAAAAGCAAATGCTATTTTGGGCTGCATTAGTGGAAGTATAGCTTCCAAAACACGTGAGATACTGCTTCCCCTCTATTCGGCACTGGTTAGGCTCCATCTTGAGTATTGTGTCCAGTTCTGGGCACCACACTTCAAGAAGGCTGCAGACAATCTGGAGCGTGTTCAGAGGAGGGCAACAAGGATGATCAGGGGTGTGGAAACAAAGCCCTATGAGGAGAGATTGAAAGAACTGGGCACATTTAGCCTGGAGAAGAGAAGATTGAGGGGAGACATGATAGCACTCTTCAAATACTTGAAAGGTTGTCACACAGAGAAGGGCCAGGATCTCTCTTCGATCAACTCAGAGTGCAGGACACAGAATAATGGGCTCAAGTTATAGGAAGCCAGATTCCGGCTGGACATCAGGAAAAACTTCCTGACTGTTAGAGTAATATGACAATGGAACCAATTACCTAGGGATGTCATAGGCTCTCCCACATTAGAGGCATTCAAGAGGCAGCTGTACAACCATATGTCAGGTATGCTTTAAGGTAGATTCCTGCATTGAGCAGGGGGTTGGAGTCGATGGCCTTATAGGCCCCTTCCAACTCTACTATTCTATGATTCTATGATTTTAAGTTAAATGGTTTTATTTTACAAGGGCAGGGGGAAACTATAGGGGATGACTTAGCCATCTCTTTGGAATACTCAACTCTCCCACTGGAATCAATGGGACTTATAAGTGATTAACTTATGTTGGATTGTATGTGCATTGTGTGTACATTAACTTATGTTGGATTGTATGTGCATTTTTAGATGCATGGCAATGGCTGTGGAATTATCAATTGGTAATGATGGGATTTTATTATTTCTTCACATTGCTTCTGTAAAACGTGTCAAATCCAGAACAAATTGCTTCAGTATGTATCCATAAGTTTTAAAAGTAAACTATAGTTGGCACCAATTGGCATGCCTGTTCTCTTTCCCTCTGTAAAAATTTCCCACCATTTAACCCACATGTACATGTTTCAATAAGACAACAAATATCCTCTATCCCATTTTTATTCATTCTGTGAAGTATGTACAACAACAAAAATTTGCAACTCCATTTAATTCGTTCCTCAGGTTAACAATGTGCAATTAATTCTTAACACTTCTAACTTCCTATGCTCACACAATCAGGATGATTTAATAGTAAATCACTAGATATGTTAATATTACCAGTATATTTATTTATCACAGTTGTAATCCATGTTAGCAACACAGTAAGGACACTTATGTTCTTGTTATTTAAGTTTAAAGAATCTGTAAAATGCAATAGTAACAGCTACAGCACACCAATGTATTTTATTGTGAATACATACGTTTAGAACAAATTGCCACATTATACTTTAAGTTGGAACAGTGTTCCTGAAAGGCATGGCTAAACCTGTAACACAGGAAGGGTTTAAATGTGTTTGGTTACAAGTCAGGGGAAGATTGCAACATAATGAGCCCCATCAGAAAAGAGTTTTATTGCATGGTCATTACTGGGCACTCACAGATTTTCATGGGTCCCTCTAACAACAACATCTGCTTCCTGTGCGCCTCCCGCCCCTTATAGCCTTATCTGTGTGAAAACCACCCCAGTAAGTCCAACTTATTTTTAAAGACGGAAGTTGCCGTTATCTCCTGCTGTGTGCAGGAGAAGCAGCAGGATCAAAACGGCCCACTGAATGGGCCACGTGCAAGTTGTTTACTTCCTCTTTCAAAAGAGGAAGTAATGAGGGACAAACACACAGGTGGAGAAGCAACGGTAAGCAAACGCACCCAGTTTCCCTCAATTGGAATGGAATGGATTTGTGTCTGTGTTCGTGCGTGTGTGTTTTAAAGATTCTCCCTATGGAAGTATGCATGTTAAATAAAAACTTTACTTCAAAAGTGAAAATCTGTATAGTGGGGGTAACAGGATTAGACTATTCTGGAAAATCCACCTAGGCTTCCTAAATTTAATTAAAAAAATATATGGAAGGGTTCAAGCTGCCTGAAAGTCACATCCTTTCTTCTAGAAGTCCTTATATATCTCATATAGGTTTAGGTGGAGCCAAAGGTTACTCAGTGGTAACAGAAATGCATTGTGCGCTCTATTTCTTTGTTACTTCATATTACTTTATTTATTTAATTAATTTCTATACAACCCAATAGCTGAAGCTCTCTGGGCAGTTCACAAAAATCAATACCACAAAGCACAGCATATTGTGCTGTAACGTATATTATCGTTTCACCCATGGGTGCCTTCTGAACATATGAGTGACCCGTGGTTCCTTTTTTCATGCTTTATATATCAGAGATGTGTGTAAGTCCCCTGGGGCTCCAACCAACATCACAGAAGCAGGCACTTCCATTCATGCAAAAGAAATTCCCATTGGTCTCCCTGCCCCCTGCCCACCACATCCCAAATCTGCTCAGCCTTCCAGAGCAGATTTGGGGAGTCATTTCAATGAGTCTACTCTAAGTAGGCCTAACATTAAATGCAACTGAATGTGTGTAGGTTAATTGTGGAGAGCACCATGCTGCTTTTATGAAATAGAAATCTATTTGGTTCCGTATGTAGTGTATTTTTATTTCTGTGTTACACTTTATTCTCTCTCCTGTTTAGTTTTAAGCTGACTAGATCAGTTTATTTGTAGCATTTTATACAAAAAAAAGGTTTGATATTTTTTATTATGTATTTATTTATCAACAGTATAGTTATTTGTAATTCTTCCTGTTTTGTTAATTGTTAAATATTTATTGCTGTTCATTAGATATGTTGTGAGCCACTTTGGACAAAATTTTGTGGGAAAGTGACATACAAATTAATGAGTGATGTTGATTATGTATTCATAGTATAAAATAAATAGACATGCATAATTATGCAAGATAATATTGTGTGTGGGATACGTTCTATTTTCTATCTGGAAGTACTTTGTTTCTGGGTACCAAGTCTGACCTGTAAAACCACAAGTGCATAAATTCTAACCATGTTATGATTTTCATATTGGGACTAACTAAACTGCAAGAGAGGACTCTTACCCCAATAACTGAAAATCTTAGTACAGGAAGTTTCCCTAATAGAATGCTTTCCCAAATTGCTCCTTAAAGACATACTAACTAATTATAAGAAGCAATAAAAAGGATCCTTTGTAAGCAAGATTTCAAAACATGTTTTTAAAAAAGAAAAAAACTAGTATTTCTGAAACAACTAAGCAATTGACACCTGCCCAATTGTCACAGACAAACATTTAGGATGGAGAGATCAAACGAGAAGCACAGAGCATGATTCCTCACCTCACCCCGCCAGTCTTATATTATTTATTTCTATGTTTGAGAATAGATTTATGTACACTGCAGTCCTCTCAAGGCAGAAAAAGTTACAGCTTGGAACCTCATTAGCCAGGAGGCAGACAAAAGTTCACTGCAGAGAGAAGCTCAGATCCACAAAAACATCTCCAAAACTGTGTTGCTGGGTTGTTGTTGTTTTTAACCTATATGATATTGGTGCACTGGGGAAGATGAGAGAACAAGGTAGAACTTAAATATACTGTACACTCTATAGCCAAGATATTAATCCCCCCCTCCAAAAAAAGTTAGGATGGGGAGTCTTCTTTTTACAGATTCAACTATTTCTTGTAATAAGAGCAGGGAGAGCTCAAGAAGTAGAGTATTCAAAACATTGGTAAGAGGGGTTTCTCTCTCTCTCTCTCTCTCTCTCTCTCTCAGCTTTTTATTTTCTTTTTTGCAAGCACTTGTTAGATATAGAGACTGTCTTTCAAAATTAGGTGACATTGGTGAATTTCTGGCTCTTTGGCTCCATTGGTTCCTTCTAGCGCACCTTCCTTCAGATGTCAGGGCTCTACGCTCAGCGCGCACATTCTTCTGATGAATCCATGCCTGCTTGGTCGTATGAAGTTGCCTTGATCTATGCACCTCAGGGAAAAGGCAACCCGCCCGCCCTCTCTTCAAAGTTACGGGACCACAGGTGACAAAACCTGTTGTGGGGTGGGAGTGAAAGCCGCGGGCAGGAAAGGGAGGGGAGGGGGCGCCAAATGACCCTGGCTTGAATGTATATTCAATCCTACCCGCGCTACAATATTCATGTAAGGAAACAAAAGGGCAAGGTAGCTTCCCACCGCCTCAAATCACACGCCCCTCTACGCCACTGCGCCATATCTCTCACAGCTTTCCACGCCGGCCAAGCCCGTTTGTCCCTCAGAAATTACTTAATAGTGATAAAACAGTTGGGATACATTTCCTGCAACACCCACACCCCCAAGTATGAAATACTGTGCAGGGCAGGGGAACAAGAGAGGGAAGGGGATGGCATAGCGGGCTTCTCCTGGGTTCTAGTCCTGTCACGCCGTCCGCCTGAGGACTTACCTGTGGGGTCCAGCATGGCTAAAGGGTCCGTCATGGAGGCAGGAGCAGCAGAAGGCTGCATCCTCCGGGCACCCCGCTCTCCTCCAAACGGCGGGACTTAACGGGCAGCATGCAAACTCGGCCCCCGGGCGCAGACTGGTCCTCGAAAAGGGGGAGGGAAGGAGGCGCCGGAGGGAAGGCGAGAGGCGGTGTCGGCGCCTGAGGGAGGAGCGAAAGAGCGAGCCGCGCTAACGGGCCCCTACAGCCCAATGTTTGTTTGGGACGGGACAGCACAGCTCATCTCCAGGATCATGCCCGTGCAAGTCAATCGACTCCTGTAGGTCTCTAGGCTAACGTTTTAAAAATCACACATCCTCTAGGTGACAGAGGATGTGTGGTGGAGAGATCGATGAAAATGTCAACACAGTGTGCAGCCGCTGTGAAGAAGGCAAACTCCATGTTGGCCATTATTAGAAAAGGAATTGAGAATAAAACTGCTGGCATCATATTGCCCTTATACAAACCTATGGTGTGACCACAGTTAGAATACTTTGTACGATTCTGGTCACCACACTTTAAAAAAAATATATTATGGAACTCAAAAAAGTGAAGAAAGGGGCAACTAAAATAATCAAGGGGCTGGAGCATCTCCCCTATGAGGGAAGGTTATTACAGCGGATTGTTTAGCTTGGAAAAAGGAGGTCACGGGGAGACATGACAGAGGTGTAAAACCTTATGCATGGTGCAGAGAATGTGGATAGGGAGACATTTCTCTCCTTCTCTCATAATAGAACCTGGGGTCATCCCATGAAGCTGATTGGTGGGAGATTCAGGACAAATAAAAGGAAGTACTTCTTCACACAGCACATAGGCTACCTCCACAAGAGAGGTTTAATGCTCTTTGAAGGCTCATTATAAATTTTACCTCCACACCAGCAGAGCGCAAAACGGGCGTAGAGGCGCGTTATCTCCCGGATTATGCGCATTATCGAATGCGCGTTAAATAGCGACTTTTATTTTGCTCCGGCCGTTAAAGCGCATTTTCGCCGTGTGAACAAGCGATTATGCGCGTTAACTTCTTGTAAAGCGCTTTTTGGACATCAATTAATGCGCTTCACCGCCTCTCGCCGCCTCCCGTGCAGAGGGATTAGGAGTAAATGCGCCTCCGCGATAATGCGCATAATCCCCGAACCGGGTGCAAAAGCGCATCCTTGTGGAGGGGGCCATAGTTACATTCTGGAATTCACTTCCACAAGTTATGATGAATGCCACCAATTCGGATGGCTTTAAAAGGGGGTTGGATAAATTCCTGGAGGAGAAGGCTATCAATGGCTACTAGTCATGATGGCTATGTGCTACCTCCAGTATCAGAGGCAGTAAGCCTATTTGCACTAGTTGCTGGGGAACATGGGGCAGAGGGTGCTGTTGCACCATGTCCTGCTTTGTTGGTCCCTGGTCGACAGCTGGTTGGCCACTGTGTGAACAGAGTGCTGGACTAGATTGACCCTCAGTCTGATCCAGCATGACACTTCTTAGGTTCTTAACAACCTTTTAAACTCTCGTTTCTGCAATAAACTTCTAACTCATGGGTGATTTAAAGAATAGAAGATTTTGTCCCTTGTCAATGGATGGAAAGTCTGTTACTTGGGAAGACACCCTGCTTTCCATGCAGATGGTCCCAAGTTCAGGCTCTGGCATCTACAGTGAAAGGATCTAATATAGAAGGGCTGCAAAAAAACCTGTTTAAGACCTTGGAGAGGTGCTGACAGTCACATTATTAGACATTAGTGGGCTAGATGGACCAATCACCTGAATCAGCAGGAGGCAGCTCCTTTTATGTTATGACTTGTGTTTGATACTACCAGAGTCAACCAGGCCTCACCAGGATATTGACATAGAATTAGCTTTCGGACCCTGGAACCTCAAAGGTAATGAAAGGGTGGTTCTGAACTTTGTAAAGTGCTTTCCCTCAGCACTGTAGCTAATTTGCTCCCACTCACAAATATTACTAAGCACATTTTCTGAGACATTGTTTTTTCCCCCTTAAATCAGGCTTAATGTGAAGATCAAACCATCACTGAATTAAGTGTGCATCCTATCCCACTTAAACAACATCATAGCTTAATTAGTGCAAGAGCGACTCAATTTTTGCATTTCATGTGAAAATTATACAAAAGTACTTTCTTTGCTTTTCCTGCATCAAGTAATGCAAATGCAGGCTAGAATGTACATGCAATTTAAACATGGCTCTTTCGATTTTCTATCCTGCATTAAGAACATTTACACATTGCTCGGATTTAGCATGAACAAATCTCAAAACGCTTTTAGTGTCATGCATGGAAAGCCATGAATAATCAGAACCACCTTGGGATATTTTGGATTAGATAGAAGTATCCCAGAATGCAATCACTCTGTTAACATGACACATCAGCTCACCATGGGTTATTATAGTTCAGGCAAATCATGTGAAATTGTCAATGTTATGATAAAAGCAGTTATGCCATAAAATTCCTGATAATGATATTCTTAAGACAGCTCCTTAAATAAAGCACTCTTCTGCATTAGTGCTGTTCAATTCCCAGGTTCTTCTACTACTCTGTGTAGGCTTCTAAATGTTATGGAATGTGATGCATAGCAACAAAATGCACACCAGGTGTTTTGTAGTAGTGTGCACAGCACACACAAATTACAAGCACAAACTGCTGTGCAGTTGCCCTCCCCTGGAAAAATTGCTGCTGATGCCCATATCCCCAAAATGCACAAAACCCCCCACATAAAAATGTGCAGTATTACTGATAGAACAAGTTAGAATAATTGTATATGTTTATCCTATATATGCTCCGTTCAGAAGACACCTTAAACCACGGCTTTAACCACGGTGGTTAAGCCAGAAAACTGGGCCATGTTCAGAAGACACCTTAAACCATGGCCTTTTGCCTTAGTCACCGTGGTTAAAGCCATGGTTTAAGGTGTCTTCTGAACGGGGCCACAGTGGTTTTGGCTACTAAATACATTATTTTCACACGTGGTTCTCATATATCATTGTTGTAACATTCTACACTGTCTGGTTCTATCACATAATAGAACCAACTACTCTTCTTTTTTACAAGTTCCATTGACTTTATGTTTTTTGTTGAATGTTGGTATTTAGACATGTACTAGGTTTTAAAGCTAGGGGTGACATTTAATTTTCAACAGAAGCCCTCCTGAAGAAAGAAAAATAATCAATTATAGACTAAAATGTCAGCTTTACCTTTGAAATTTGACCATCTTAACAGTAAATAAAAATGGTTGTAGCTTGCCCTTCTCCACCCTCCTCTTCTTTGTCTTCTAAAAAGACATCATTAATTGAGCATAAAAGTAACAGGGACTGCTTGCAGAGATAAAGGCAAAGAGAAAGCAATAAGTATCATCAAAACCTTCTTCCACAAACATTCAATAGCTATCAGGCAACTTTTCCTAATAATTATATCTGAATGGTGAACAATTAAAATGGATGTTAGCCTAGTTGCTGTTTTTAAGCTTTCCGGTGATACTAAGAAGCACATATGAAAGGGAAAGAATGGGGGAGAGGTCTAGAATATTGAGAATTATGGATGAACAATATTTGCAGTTTTGTACTGTAATCATTTCTAGTTCATGACTCAATTGGAAATGATAGGCTACAAATGAGATCTGGTGATCTTTGTCATCACAAGGACTGTTTCTTTAATGTTATTGCATTTATTATCCACCTTCTCTACCTGAAGGAACTTAAGGCTGTGAACAACATTTAAAATACAATTAAAACTTACAAACAATAACATCTTAATTTGTAATATCAACTCTAGTTTAGATAACCAGAAAAAAATTAAAAAATATATAAAATATTCTACAGTCTAGCAAAATAAAATGTCAGTAATCAATGATGATTCAATACCAGGAAATACCATCTGGAATAAAACATCCAGCAACAGCTAGCAATGGATGTTGATCAAGGAGGAGATCAGGCAGATGTCCCTTGGATTTCACAATGGGAATATAACCTAAAAGGCTCTGCTTCATTATTACAACTGTGAGCCATTCCTGTTATCTAGCAGCAAAGGTGGCAAATGCAGTTTTTGGATGGCTAGTGGCAAATACATAAGATTCTCACAGTCCACGTTCAAAGCTTTAGAACAGGAGATTATATAGATTCAATATTATATGGGCTTATCCTTTGTTGAATGTGGATCAGTCTTTCCCAACCTGACACCATCCAGATGTGTTGGACAACAACTGCCATCATCCCAAACCAGCAGCCAGGAGCTGTAGTATCCCAACATATTTGGAAGGTGCTAGGAAGGCTGGGTCAAATAAACAATGAATTTGTAACTCATGTGCATGTTAGTGCTACAAGTTCAAAACCAACTGCATGAAATTCAATCTACATTGGTTGGGGAGAGTAGCTTTCTGGGGAAATAGTTGTATTTTGTTTTTGCCACTACTTTAAAACAAAAATCAGAATAATGTGCTTTTAAGTGATGGAGAGAGAAAGCAAGTGCACAGAGCTTTTAAAGAACCAAATAAAATGTAAAAATAAAATATAATTTGTTAGATTATTGCTAAAAGAGAAAAGAGACACTTCAAAGATGTTTGCAACTTTTTAAAAAGTCTAGATGCACATTCATGTGCTTTCAATGATGGTTGATCCCAGTGGTATATCCCTGTGCAATCTTGAAGGAGTTGTCTGCATTACATGCAATAAATAGTTGACTGTGCTTTATTGCTAAAAACTGATCATCTGGAAACATTCTCAATAGAAATAATTGATTTGCCTGGCTTATTCTTCTGCAAGTGTAAGCAGAATTGTCTGTCCAGCAACACCACAGATACATTTTGCAATGCTATGAAAGGGACACAAGAGAGACAACCAATGTCAAAGATCACAAAATTCCTGCGTCTATAGGCACACAGGGAGCAAGGTAGATGAGATCTATGAAGATCATAGATAACTGATCTCATCCTAATCATATTTCACTAGAGCAAATGAGAACTTTTTAAAGAAAAGTATTAAAAGGATCAAAAGTTATAGTAAAAAAAATTAACTGTATCCATTGTACTTGTTAAAATGCTAATGAAGGCACATATGCACATATTAATGCATTCTGGTTGCTTAGTTAAGCACATAATTTATCTAGGAAATCACACTATACACATTGCAGCCATTTCATTTTGATAATTATATGCTTTGGGCTTAGCACATTTTTTCAGTTTCTTACATAAGGAGCATCCATGCAAACAAATATTTAAAACCTCTGGTTAAAAATATTTCTTTATTCTCCCATACAGCAGTAATGCTAATAAGTATGTTAAAGTTTCTGCATATGGTGAATGACAGGTCCTAGAAACATTGGATGACCTAAATCTGAAGAGACTGTATGTGGCTTGGAAATTGTAGTTAAACAAAATCGATAAAGCCTCTAGAGTTTTGCTGATTTCAACTTTTAAATGGTCAATGTTATTTATTGGGTAACACATGCTAAGCATATCAGAATTCTAACACGCAGCTAATGTTGAATATTGACATTTAATGACACTGAATTTGGCTGTAATTATGGAGAAGAGCAGGAGATACATGCATGTGTGAGTTGAATTCGTTAACCTGTCCCCAAACACACTGAACTAACTGGTGATTCCTCTTACTGCTATTGAGAGAGCTTCTAGAAGTTATTTAAAACTTTTTATTATTTTCAAACAAAGACAAAACATAAACAGTACAACAATACAACATTAAAATGGGCTTGTGAATTTCTCCAACATACAAAAATATCTGTTTTCTTAAAGCTTTATCAAAATAAGACTAACAAAAAACGAAATAAAATAGTGAGTGAATTTCTCGACTTCCCTATCTTTATCAATTGTTTTTCTTCCAATTTGATCGCTGTATCCGCATGCAAAATGTCCTTCCCTTCTCTCTCTTTTAAAAAATCTATCAGAGTGTGAAAGGGGTAATGATTGTTAATGCTGCAAAGTTAGAAGACAGCATCTGTCACTCTAATCAGCACCTGCAAAGGTAATGCAGCCATGGCTTCTCTCATCTCCCTCTCTCTTCCCTGGTCCCTTTGCCCACTCTCTCTTCCACCTGCAGGAGTAAAACGAATTCCCATGTTGCCCCACAGCAAACACGTTTTGTTTAAGAGAGGGTCATGGTCTCTGTGTCGCAGCCTGGGAAATGCTAATGATTGTGCCTAACACCACTACCCTGAAAATAAAGTTAACACATACCTATAGAAAAATAAGCTTCTATTAGTATATTCACTGGTTCAGGTAACTTCAGTGCTCAAGTGGTTTAAGTATGTGAGAAGTTCCCCAGTTTGGTAGAAGAGGTTTTGCTAGGCAAGCATGATCTTGTATATTATGGGGAAAGGTAGAGCCAGCTCCTTCCCCACATTTAAACTATAGAGTTGTATCTAATGTTAGTCCTACTTAGAGTACACCTATGGAAGTGTATGGGACTTAAATTAGACTAACATTGGATAAAACCAACACCAAGGTTGCCATAATCCAATGGTCCTGAAGTTACACTTCATTTTATAGCCAAACATCTATTCTATGGCAAAACACAATATCCATCTCAAGCCCTCAGACATGATCCAAGGAAACTCACCCAATGCCTTCTAATTTATTTACAGAGGCAATTAAAAAAAAGCAATAAGAACTGCATGCATTGAACACACACGTGTTCTTTTATACCTGCCAGAACAGGCAGATATAAATTCTATAAAGATAAAATTCTATAATACAACTAGGTATTCATTCAAAAGGTAGGAAATAACAATGCTGACCATAACAGCTCTTATTATACAGTGGCTTGTGTATGAATTGTAAACCAAGGCCATGTTTACACCAGTCATTTATCCCGGGGTCATCCCTAGGTCGTCCCTGTGCATCCATATGATGCACAGGGGATCCTGGGATCAATCGGGGACAATCTAGAGATGACCCTAGGATAACGGACACCAGGGATATCCCATTTTTGCTGCGGTCCCAGGACCCGAGGACTCCCGGGGCCTGAAATGGGCACGGAGTCGCGTGGGGTGGCTTCGTGCTCATGGGGCTGGGGGGGTAGCAATGTCACCATCCCTGGGAGATTGTATGTGATATAGACAGATGGGAACCATTAAAATTGAGTTTCTGAGGTAAAGTCAACACACTTAAAATTAATATTGTACCTTGAATTCTCTATGTTATACATGGGATTCCTTTACTTATACCTGGCAAATATTTTCAACAACTTAATGCTGTGTTTCATAATTTTTTCTGGGGTTCTTCCCCACCTTGAATATCTTTGAAACATATGCAACTTCCGATTAAAGAAGGCGGTTTTGGATTTCCAGACCTCGCTTTGTGTCATCGGGCCTATCTATTTACTTGTACTAAGTTTTGGTCTTCTCCAGTTTGCTTAATATGCCACCCTGGTCAGTTTTGGAATCCTTATGGTTAGAACCGCTTCCTAAATGGATGGCACTTGGTTCTCGACTTGTTAGATTAAATAATCCTCCTCGTACAATCTTGGCTGCTAGAGAGGTATGGTGTATAGTATTGCATCAATTGCAGTTTGACCCATTTTCTCACACAAAATTGACTTTATGGGGAAATCCAGATTTAAAAATGGGAAAAAATGTTTTTATGGAGATGGATAAGGCAATTTTTACTTTGGATCAATTAATAAGTTTAGATTATTAGTTTTTGCCATTTTCTGATTTGCATGTTAAATATAATTTACCTGCTACGGCTGAATGGCAATACGTACAATTGCAACACTTGCTGAAATCTCACAACCCATATATATAAATATTTAGTAGTAGTAAATAAATATGATACTCATAGTTTAAGACAGGATTGGAATTGAGAATTGGAGTGTCCTTTTTTGCCAAATCAATGTTGGAGATGTAACGCACCTAATGCTTCTTTAATTCATATGTTTTGGCAATGCTCAGTAGTCTCCTCCTTTTGGGTGGAGGTTAAAATAAGGATAAACCTTGTCCTGAATCAATCTTTAATATGGAAGGACTTGCGTGTCCTTCTAAACTACTTGCCGGTTTCTTGGAAACTAACACAGGGTCAGCGCAAATGGATTTTCAGAGCCCTTATGACAGCTAAAAGACTTATACTATCATATTGGAAGGACAAATGCTCACCTCCCATAATGCAATGGATTGAGGACTTTATAACCTTATCAACATTTGAACAGGTGATATACAGGCACAACTTGCGAATGGATAAATATATGGCTATACGGTCTGATTTTTTTTGAAAATTATGTATAATTCTCTCCTTTTTTAACATTTGATGAAAATATGATGTCATCGCTGTATATGTAATGTGGTTTTTTTGTTTTTTTTACTATTTGTTTTTTATTGTTCTGTTTCTTTGATATTCACAATAAAGGAAAAAGAAAATAATAAATAATAATAGTGGCGGCCACGGCATCCCTCTTCCCTTCCGGGACATCGCACTGCTGTCTAGACGCTGGGAGAGGATTGCGGAAGCAGGTAAGTCTGCAATCCTCCCCACTCCCTCCCTCTACATCCTTAAGTGTAGATGAGCTTCAGGAAGTTCCTGGTCTAGATCCTACTTCGGCGATGAACACACTGGGGCATCTCTGCATGGGGTGGGGGGGGAACACATCCTTACCAGACTTTTTTCTCTTGGGTCTTTCTGTGTTCACTATGGGCACCTTCAGACAGCGACCATGTGATTTATAATTGAAAACTTCCCCTTTGGGCAATGTTCCATAAAGTTACATGTGAAACAGCGCCTTCTAGTGGTGGAATTAATCCAGCAATTATTTTAAGTATTGTATTACCATTGTTGTTGTTGTTAAAGCGAAATTACTGGGGGAAAGCATGGGGGATGTCCTGGAGGTTGACAGCAACATGGAAAGGACCTGCAAACTTCTGTGAATGGCCAATGAGTGTACAATAAATCACTCATGTAGAGAAAATGCAGGTTGCTTACCTGTAACTGTAGTTCTTCGAGTGGTCATCTGTGCAGTCACACATATGGGCTCGCGCCGACGCCGAGCCTGCTTCCGGGAAACTTCACTAGCTAGCTTAGACTTTTGGCGGGAACCCCTCCCCCCACCATCCTACCGCGCATGCTCAGGGTTCCCGCTCCTTGCTTACCTCAGTTCCCTGAGACCGCTTGGCCTCGCGACTAAGGTACAATATATTTATCAAAAAATGAGCATGCCCGAACAACTTGACTATCACAACAGCGATGCCAAGAGGGGATGGTGGGTGGGTTGTGTGACTGCACAGATGACCACTGGAAAAACTACAGTTACAGGTAAGCAACCTGCATTTCTTCTTCGTGGTCTCTGTGCATCACACATATGGGCGAATAACAAGCAGAAACTTACCGGAGGTGGGTAGGCATGCTGATTGGTCATTGGCAGATCGAGGAAAGGACCGCTCTTCCAAATGAGGAGTCCTGCCTGGCCCTCACATCCAGATGGTAATGCTTAACAAAGGTGGAAGCATTATTCCAGGTAGCCGCTTTACAGAAGTCAGAAAGGGAAGCTCCATGGAGTAGGGCCGAAGAGGTTGCCTGCGCTCTGGTGGAGTGCGCTGTCAGATGAAAGGGTGGTTCTCTTCTGACAATCTGGTAGGCTAGAGTAATGGTTTCAACAACCCATTTGGAGATGCGCTGCTGAGACACCGCCATTCCCTTATTTCTGCCACCATAGCAGATGAACAACTTACGAGACTTGCGAAAACGCTCAGTTCTCGACTTATAGAAAGCCAATGCTCTCCGAACATCTAGCGCGTGCAACGCTGAAGACAAAGGGTCTGACGAAGGTTTGAAGAACGTGGGCAATGTAATGTCCTGACTCATGTGGAAAGACGAGGAAACTTTAGGAATGAACGTGGGGTCCGGCCGCAGCACCACCTTATCCCTAAAAAACTGTAAGTAGGGAGGGTCTACTAGTAGCGCTGCTAACTCTGAAACTCGCCTTGCAGACGTGATAGCCACTAGAAAAATAGTCTTAAACGTCAACAAACGAACATCTATCGTAGCTAAAGGTTCAAAAGGTTTTGAAGTAAGGACACTGAGAACGACTGAGAGGCTCCACTGTGGAACTATTGGACGAATAGTGGGAAACAGGTTATGCAAACCTCTCAGAAAAGCTCTTGCAAGTGGGTGAGTAAAAACTGAAAATCCGTTAATCAAACCATGGTTAGCCGCAATTGCGGACAGGTAAACACGAATGGACGCTGGTTTTAGTCCTGCGACGTGCAATGAATAAAGGAACGAAATGATGTCAGGCATGCCTGATGTATAAGAGTCAAAAGTATTGAGGGCCGCATAATCCTGAAAATGCTTCCATTTCCTACGATACGATAGTCTGGTGGAAGGCTTACGGGAGGCCTCTAGGATAGACCTCACTCCGTCTGAGAAGGAGAGATTTCGCCAAGACGCCGGAGTCTTTATGCCGTTAGGTGTAAGGTCTGGATATCCGGGTGAAGGATCTTGCCTTCCTCCCGGGAAAGAAGGTCGGGGGCACGGGGTAGGCGCCAAATCGCAGATCCTGCCAGTCTGCGTAGCGACGTGAACCAAGGTTGCCTTGGCCACCACGGCGCGATCATTATGGCGTCCGAGTTGCTGCGGCGAATCTGCACCACTGCCCTGGCAATTAACGGAAAGGGGGGGAATATGTAGAGGAGGCCCCTCGACCAGTCCCATTGGAGAGCATCTCCAAGCGATGGCCTCCCGATTCCTGCCCTTGAGCAATATGCAGGACACACTGCGTTGGCAGCCGTAGCAAAGAGATCGATGTCGGGGTTCCCCCAACGAGCAAAGAGACGACTCACTATGCGAGGGGAGAGTTCCCACTCGTGCGTATCCCTGAAAGACCTGCTGAGGTCGTGTGCCTTGGCATTGTCTTTCCCTGCAATGTGTAGAGCAGATAGGAGCATATTGTGGGAGTTGGCCAATTCAGGATGTCCATTACAAGCTGGAGGAGGTGATGAGAGCGCGTGCCTCCTTCCTTGTTTAGGTACCACACTACTGTGGTATTGTCGGACAGTATTCGGACATGGTGACCCTGTAGGTGAGGGCGAAATGCTTGCAGAGCCTTTTTCACTGCCAGCAGTTCCAAAATATTGATATGAAGGCGTGTCTCCGAAGGTGACCACTTTCCTTGCGTTATTAGGTCGCCGTGGTGAGCTCTCCATCCGTCCATTGATGCATCCGTTGTAACTATGCGAGAGGGGCCCCGCGTTACAAAAGGCATGCCCTGAGAAAGGTTGTGTAGATCCGACCACCATCTGAGAGACTCCTGCACAGATCGCGGGACGGTAAGTATGAGCTTGTGCGGATTTTGCAGGGCGGAGTAACGCCGGATAAGGAACTGCTGGAGGGGGCGCATTCGAAGTCGCGCCCAACGGACGACAAACACGGCTGCTGCCATCAAACCTAGCAGCCTTAGAATTGTGAATGCTGAGGCACGATGATGGTCTTGCAGTCTTGATGACAACTGTTGCAGGACCGTTATCCTGTCTGTGGGGAGGAAAGCCCTTCCCATAGTAGAGTCGAGGGTAACTCCTATAAATTGTATTCGCTGCGATGGTTGAGTGATGGATTTTTTGTAATTTATCTGCAGCCCAAGCAACGACAGAAGAGAGATGACCTCGTGGACGTCGGCAAGCGCCTGGCTTCTGGACTTGGAGACGATCAGCCAATCGTCCAGGTAAGGATACAAGTCGATGTTGTTCAATCGAAGGTGTGCGCATACTGCCGACATGCACTTGGTGAACACTCTTGGTGCAGATTTTAGGCCGAAGGGAAGGACGGAGAACTGGAACGCTTGGTGACCTATGATAAATCGCAGATAGTGCCGGTGGGAAGGATGAATAGCGATGTGAAAATAGGCATCCTTCAGGTCTATTAGCGTGAACCAGCTGCCCTTCCTTAGCATGGGCAGGACTGCTGCCAGGGTAACCATGCGAAACTTTTTGGGTTGTACGAACTTGTTCAGACTTCGGAGATCCATAATAGGACGAAGTCCCCCGTCCCGTTTCGGCACCGTAAAATAACGGGAGTAGAAACCCGCATAAAGTTGGTGCTGCCGCACCCTCGTAATAGCTCTTTTGCGAAGAAGAGTGGTGGTCTCCTGTGACAGCGTCACTGAGGGCGGTGTGATTTTTACGGTGCCAAGTAGAGGAGGGACATCGAATTCTATTTTGTAGCCTTCTGCAATTATACTTAGAACCCAAGAGTCCGATGTTATGGACGCCCATGCCTGCAGAAAAGGCTTTAGTCTGTTTGCTGCGTAGCCGAGCAGAGGCGGTGGCAAGTCAAAGGCGACGCTTCTGAGGCTGGGACTGCTTGTTACGTTGCGAAAAACGCGACGTTGACTTGCGTGGCTGATAAGCCGACTGAGTAGAGGCAGGCTGGTAGCGCTGAGTACGGTCCTGCTGCATCCTAGGCTGATATGGGACTGGCCTGTACCACCTGCGTGGACGATAAGGTTGCTGGGGCTGTGCAAAACCCATTTTCTTGGCCGTCATCCTGGCCTTATGGAGAGTGTCCATCGTGGTGTCCGTGGCCATATTGAAAAGGCCCTCCCCATCAAAGGGAAGGTCTTCAATCTTGTTCTTAGTCTCCTGTGGGAGGGATGCTGAACGCAACCAAGCATGGCGACGCAAGGCCACAGCGCCAACCATTGTCTTAGCCACGCAGTCCGTCAGGTGACGAGCCGTTGTCAACTCCTGCTTGGACAATCTTATCGCTTCCGCTTGGAACACTCGTGCTAGCTCACGCTGATCCTCAGGGAGATAGTCAGTTAGTGTAGAGATCTTTTCCCAAAGGAACAATTGGTAACGGGCCATCAGGGCCATATAGTTTGTGACCTTAATGCCCAAAGATGCAGAGGAGTAAATACGGCGACCATAGGAGTCGAGTTTACGACCTTCCTTATCCGTCGGTGCCGAATGCGTCTTTCCTGACTTCCCTTGTGCTGCCTCTACCACCATAGAATTGGCCTTTGGGTGTTGGAAAAGGAAAGGTGCTTCCGCTTCCTTCACTTTATAAATGGCATCTAACCGCTTGGAAGTGGGACCAATGGTCGCTGGGTTATCCCAAGACTGTTTGACCGTCTTCAGAAGCGTTTTAACCAAAGGCAAGGTCAACTAAGGGGACGGGTCTGTGTACATGACGTCATATATACCATCATCCTCTTCCTCTACAGGTTGTTGGCACTCGATGCCGAGGGACTGTGCCAGCCTCAACATCTGGTCCGAGAAGCTGCCCATTTCCATCGTAGGTGAGGCCCTATCTCCAGTACCGACATCCTCCGATGGCGATGGCTCGGAAGGGCGGGGCGATGGCGCCGATGAAGTGTCTGAGGCATAATCCTCAAACGACTGGGAAGGTTGTCGATGCCGTGGCGTTGTTGATGCCCTACGGTCTCGAAGCCGACTGGACGACTGGGAAAGTGAAGTCGTTCGCCTAGGTGGGGCAGGCGGCGGTGACTGAGCCCTTGGGATCCGTTGACCTGTATAAGGATCAAAGCGGTAGCGGCTCCTATCAGAATGGTGAGAGCGCTCTGAATACATGTCCCAGTCTCGAGACCGAGATTGAGATCGTGAACGTGAGCAAGACGGCGAAGATCGGTACCGACGAGAGCGAGACCGACGAGATCGAGATCGATGTCGAAGGTCGTCTGGGCGCTGGACTGGCGGTGGTGGCTCCATCGTCAGAGGTACTGTGTCTTCTGCATCGGAAGTAATTTCTATGGGCATCTGGCCCGGCGAGGGTAGCGACCGCGACGGTGACAAAGCGGCTGTCGGTATCGACGCCGCTTTCGGTGTCGACGGTGTCTGCAGAACTGGCGATATCGAAGGCGTGCGCCTCTGCGATACAGAGGCTGCCGATGACGAGGCGGCACGCTGAGACGATGGCGACGGCGAGTGTGTCGATTGCGTACAGTGCCTCAGTACCGAGATCGCCGTCGGTACCGAGGAGGCCTTATGCACCAAAGCCACTACTTTCCTCGACGTCGAGGACGGCATCGTGGGTGGAAGCGACGCCGATTTTTTCGAAGTCGAAGTGGCTGATTTTTTTGAAGTCGCTGCCGGCAGCACATTTCTCTTGGCTGTCTTCGACTTCTTAGCCCTCTTCACCGTGGGTGGAGAGGAAGGCGGAGATGTGCCCGCAAGTGATGCCTGAGCTGCAGGCCCCAACAGGGGCGAGCCAGGAGATGCTGGGTTCGAGCGGTCCGGCTGTAAAGTGCCACGCTCCCCAGAGGTAGATGGGCCCGCCTGCATCATCGAAGAACGAGGCCTGTCCACTGCTGACAAGGCCTTGCTCCACAACAAGCTCCGAAGACGATCAGCTCTGTTTCGTCTCGTCTGTCTTGAAAATCGCATACAATGTGTACACGAGTCAACGATGTGGGATTCTCCAAGACAAACCAAACACAACGAATGTCCGTCGGTGAGGGCTATCTTCGCCCTGCACCGCGAACAAAGTTTGAATAGCGCGGTTTGTGCCATAAGATGGCAAGCCGCTCTTAAACTATCTAATTTAAAATAGAAAATCTATATATTTATTATTATTATTATTTTAAAACTAAAACAAGATAGATAACTAGATAAAAAAATAAATAAAAGAAAATGCCTAAGCTAACTAAAACTATTCTTCCTTTCAAACAGATACGAACGTATCCAGACGAAGTCTCCCGCGAGGCTAACAGTGAAGCAGTCGAAGAACTGAGGTAAGCAAGGAGCGGGAACCCTGAGCATGCGCGGTAGGATGGTGGGGGGAGGGGTTCCCGCCAAAAGTCTAAGCTAGACTGTGAAGTTTCCCGGAAGCAGGCTCGGCGTCGGCGCGAGCCCATATGTGTGATGCACAGAGACCACGAAAAAGAACTCTGGGTTGCATCAGCCTCTTGTCTGCAATATGCAAATAATGATGTTGGATTATTAAACAATGTATGTGAAACAGTAAATTGTATAAACACTCTTAAGTTGCTTTTATATAGGCAAAGAATTAGTATTCATCCACTAGGAACTTCTCCAATACATTTATGCTCTTGAGGAGGCCCATATATTTAAAATTCCTAGTGAAGTGTGTTCTGTGCCTAATCAATTCCTCTGCCTACCTTTTCATGGTCTAATAAGACTTTTTTTCAATTATGGAAAATTATTTTATGTCCAGATGGCACTGTCTGCAGCTATAATTATTAGATGTGACCAACACAGAAATTACATACTTTAGATGAACTCTACTTCGTTAATAGGTCCAGAAGACCAGAAAACCCCATTCAGATTTGTAAGTAATCCAGCACACATTTCCCTAGACTTTGTTTCCAAAAGCAAAAAATATAAAAGGCCCATTACTTTAAGATCTTTAATCTTGACCTCAAAAATTGCTCACTACTTCTCTTTACCTGTGTTAAATATTCTGTCATCATTTTCTTCTGCTTGCAACCCCCTCCCCCATTGGCTTAATTTTTGTTACACTTAGGCTGCAAGCCTATGTACCTTTACTAGATAGCAAGTCTCATTGGACTTAGTGGGGCTTACTTTTGGGTAGACAAGTTTAGGATTGCACTGCTACTATTACTGGGTATAGTGGGAGGGAGGGGGAGGATCATGGACTTACCTGCTTCCGCGATCCTCCCCAAGCATCTATACAACTGCGCAACATCCCAGAAAGGAAGAGTGATGTCACGGGCGCCATTTTTTTGAAGAGGAGCCCTGTTGCATGGCAAAACAGTATGGAACCCCCCCCACCAAACTCCACAGCCAACCCCCCCACTATCCCAGGGATAGCAAAATTGCTACCCCCAGCCCACCCCTATGGGCACAGAGCGCACCACACCAGCTGTTCCTCGGGGTTGTCCTGGGAGCGCAGAAAAACTGGGACATCCCGGGTTTCAGTTATCCCAGGGTCATCTTTAGGTCGGCCTTGGGGAAAAAGGCTGTAGACATGGGGAATCCTGGGGGAAAAGGCTGTAGACATGGCCATAGTTACAACAGGTCAATTGTAAGTGCAAACTTTCTGATCTTTGGCCTGGATTTGAAGATAAATCAATTTAGGATGCAATCCTATGCATGTTTAGAGAGAAGAAAGTTCCCCGGCTCCCAGCATTCCCCAGCTAGCTGTGCTTTTTTTTGTCTAAACATGTAAAGCATTGCACCCTTAGGGAAACTTACTGGAGGATATGTTTTTCAAGGGTTGCAAGTGGCAGAAGAGTATGGGAAACTTGAGCGGTGGCATGAGTGGCGGCGCGGGCAGCGCCAGAAACCCCCCCGGTGCGCCTCTTATAAGAGGCGTTGATTCGCCCGTATGCCGCGGGAGCTGCTGGGAGCCACCAGGGTGCAGCACTCCCGACGTCGTCAAGATGAGCCCAGAGTGCATTTCAAGATGAGGCTTTTATTGCACACTCGTGATTGGCCACTCACAGAATGTTGTGAACCTCCAGGATGTCTCCCATGCTTCCCCCTCACCCTGTACTGCTTTCAAAAAGATCAGAGATAAGTTAAAATAAAAGGTAATTGTGCCATATTGGTGCTGCTTAATTGCTTAATTGAAGATATAGAGCATTGCAGAAAAGGGAAGTTTTTAATTCTAAATCGCATGTTCGCTGTCTAAAAGAGCCCATCATAAACTTGAAAAGATTCTGGAAGAAGAACGTGCGGTAAGGGTGCAGGGTTTTAGCTTAATGTAGAGAAGTTCTTGGAGCTGGTTAACATACACTGAACACCTGATGATTCCCATCCAAACAAGTCACTGGCAACCTTTGAGATATTTCTTGTCCTACTACTATTGGTATAGGGTGGTCACTTATGGATAATTTAAAAAAGAGGACAAATGAGGACCCAGATTTGCATAAAATGTGCTAATGCAAATTTAGAAATAATTTCTGTAATTGAAATAGAAATGCAATACATCTCAGGTTAATGAGGAAGATTGTAAGCAGGTGACCTGTGCATCTGCTCAGTCTACTATCCAGGTGCTAACTGTTGATGAGCATCTTCAAGGCCCCACCTGCTCTCCATCCTTATGGTTCTTTGACTTTAAATTGGACTTGGACTGAACAGCCTTTCAAGTAAAGGACTGTCCTCTGTGAAGTATGACACTTGGCCACACTATATCAGTATAAGAATACTTTATTGCAGCCTTCCCCAACCTGTTCCCCTCCAGATGTTTTAGACTTCAATGCTGATCAGCTCCCACCAGCATAGCCAGTGGTGAGGAATACTATGAATTATAGTCCAAAACATCTGGAGGACACTTGGTTGGGGGTGGCTGTTTTATTGCATATTAGTGCCAATTGGAAAAACATGTAATGCTGTACTGACCTGCCCTATCTGCACTGAAGAATATTAGAATCCATGGGCAGAGAGCACCATACAGAAATGGTGTCCATATTTTGCACGTAAACAAGTCCAGGTTCAATTCCTGGCTTCTCCAGTTAAAAGCATCTCTAATAGAAGGCCAACGAACAATCCTGTTGAAGAACAGCTGCCAGTCAGAGCAGTCATCATTGGTCTAGGTAGATTCCTGGTTGGAATTAATGGCAGGGCAGGATAAAACTATATCAATCTGAAGAGGGGCAAAAACCCTTTCTCTCTAGAATGTGTTAAAAAGTGGAAATGAGAAGGGACAAAACACATATATTAAACCATCATGTTAACTAAAGGTAGGTTGGCTTGTTTCAGACTGGAGAGATAACTTTGTTCTCTCACAAGAAATTGGGGTGGATGGGTAAATGGAAATATCTCAGAGGGTGGCAAAAAAGCAATTATTTGAAAGCATGTATGTTACTTCTTACAGCATCACCTAAGGGGTGAAGACCTCACATATGCATGCCAGAGAAAGAGGAGATTTTGTATACCACAAAACCACAAAGATGGAGTCGAAAGGTGACCCTTGTGATCTTTCACAGCATCTCCAATTTTAACTGAGCTGATGTAATAGCCATATATATATATATATATATATATATTGAAGACATTACATTCATCACTCTTATAATTGTGATTTATAAGCCTTTTGTTCTAATTTTGTTGTAGGTTACATAAAGAGATTCTGCTATGGTTGTCTGGTGATGGTTTTTAAATTGAATTACTCCTCCCCCTTCACTTCTCCTTGATAGCTCAGTACCATGTGTCTTAATTTTTCTACTCTTCACAATCTTGCCTTCTTCATTTTTTCCTTATCAGGATGGATTGTTCAGTCATCACTTCACCCAAAGTCATTTTTGAGATCAGTATCCAAATAATTGTATCCAGAGATGCCTGGAACACAGTGTTGCAGTGAATCCCCACCCACTAGCCTGGAACAAAAATGCAAGGCATCAGAGTTAAGCATTGTTGGGCACCTGCCAAAGGACTGCGTCTCAGCAGGGGCCCACTGACAAAAGCCCGCTGGACTTGCTCCTCATCTTCACTACTACAACCTGCTTGTTTGCCAGCCTCTTGTTCACGCCCAGACAACAGTGTGGGGAGAAGGAAGAGCAGCAAATGAACCACTCAGAGAGCTTTGTGAACCGCCCAGAGGGCTTCGGCTATTGGTATAAAAGTGTAATAAATAAATGCCACTCCCTACTTGCTCATTTGCTCTTTGCCTGTCAATGATGAGAAAGAAGACGAGATGCAATAGCAACTGGTGTTAATAGTGGTGAGAAGGTAGATTCAAATATATTGCAAAGTTTGTTTGCGATATGCATTTGTTTATATCTTTAAAAAGGGTCAAGAACAATGACAGGTAAAGTAAATAACTAGGCCGAAATGTACTTACTGTTTATAGTTATAGGTCTTGGTAAGTACAGAGTGATTGGCTAGTTGTGGGGGGGAGTGCCTGGATTGGCTGGCTGTGTGCAAGAATGGAAGGTGAGTGTTGATTGGCTGGTTGTTTAGAGTAACTGTATTAGTTGGTTGTGTAAGAGTGGGAGGAGCTAGAGAGCGAGTGGAGTGTATATATATGTGTCTGACAGAGAGAGCTGACAGGTTCATTGGGGGGAGATTTGAGGGGGATTTTTGAGAGAGACGTTGAAAGGGATTTGAGAGAATTGAGAGATTGAGATAAGATTTTAGAGCATAGATCAAATGAAGAATAGTTTATGAAAATATAAGAGTTCTGACTGAAATCAATAAGCATTGAAACCTTGTAAGCAATACGCAACTGAACTGAAGTAACCATTAAGCTTGTTGACAAGCAATTTCTTATTAATAAATTCTTGTTAATTCCATCTTCTGGAGTGGTCCGTGGGTGTACCTGAGAAGGTACTGGTGGCAGCAGAACAAATAAGTTATCTGGAGTCCAGGTTGCTGGGCTGTTGTGATGTGGTGCCTAAATAGTAAAGGCAAGACAGGGGCAGCAGCAGCAAGTGGTTGAGGAAAACCTCACAGACCCATTGAGGGTGTCTGACCCAAGCGCAGCACTGCATGAACAGCTACTGTGTGTAATGCTGTTCATCTACTGAAGCCGGGGGCGGTGGGGGTGTGTGGGAAAGGAAGTTAGGAAGAGGAGTTTAAAAAAACAACAACAGAGTGAGATGGAGAAAGGAGGAGCCAATAGCATGGACAGGTCTGGGCCCCTTGAAGCCTCTGAGCCCTTCGGAGATGCTAGCCCATGCTGAACCCTGAAGCCAGGCCTGGTGAAAGGGACATTCTGGATCCAAACCAAAGTGCACTAGTTTGCAGATGTGCAGATAGCATGTTTTCTTACAGTGTCGGAGGGCACAATCTGATGTTTTTCTGCCCATATTGGAGGGATGCTTCTGATTTTGGAGTCTTCCAAGTGTCTAATGCCCTGCCATTCTGTTGCCAGAGATGGAGGAGCAATGGAGGTGATTTTCGCCTCTCCATCCTCCTTTGTTGTTTTCTGTTAGATGAGTTTCTGAGCCCATCTAATGAAGGCGCACAGGTAGGGGCTGGAGAGGCCATATGATTATTTGTACCTTGGCATCTCTTCTCTCCTCCCCACCCATCGCAACTTCCCCTTTCAGACCTTTCCGAAGTCTAACGAGGGTGCCTTTGTGACCTCATAAGGCAGCTGGCTTGATTCTTTCTGTGGCGACTGTGATGGGGCAGAAGTGGATTTTAGAGGTCCTGAGGTTGTACTGTTGTCTACAGGATTGGAAGGGGGACTCCAAAGAATCCTTTGGTCCCTGGGACACTCTTCTGAGACCCTAGATTGCTCTCTCAGTCACTTTAAATGCAAAGGAATTTTAAACTTGGCTTGGGGCACATATCTCTAGATCATGACCATAAGCAATGACTGCAGGTTAAAGTTCAGATTTTGCACCTGCAATTCTGTTCATTTATGTAGGAGTCAGTCCCATTGACGGCAGTCTGGTTAGCCTCTGAGTAAATGCATAGGATTGCACCGTGCATCTTCCATAATCAGATCAGATATTCAATGCCAATGCTTGTATAGCAGTATATCATTCATCTTCACATAAATTGTAAAATACTAAATGGCAGGATTTTTTTTTCCGCAAAAAGAAATATACATTCTCATATCCTAAAAAGCTCACAAGGACAACCAAGATATTTTATCACATAATGAGACACAATTGTTTAGTTCCTAAATAAGTTTAACAAGAATCCATTTCTTTAATTGTGTTCTGTTTTCTGTTATAGATGGTTGAGATAATCACATGTTACAGAGGTTATTCATTTGAGAGAGGGAAACGGGTTACAAATGGGACTAACATATCTCTCACAAGAAAGAAAAGAAAAGGTGATGAACACTAGCATTTGACAATGATATGCTACACAGAGCATCTCTAAAAGACACAAACAAGTGAGCGGAGAGAGCCAAGAGATTTAGGGCTTCTCTAACGAGAGCAATTTATTGCATGCTTGGGTCACTTCACACAATGTTGTCAACCTCCAGGACATCTCCCGTGCTTCCTCTCCCCCCTTATCCTGCTTTCAAAAAGATTGGAGATAATGTGATACAGGATGTTATTCTGATTGAACTGCTGTGTGAAATGCAACACTATAATTCAGCCACTAGGTGGTGGAGTTTAATGGAAAAGAATAGAAAAGGGAAGTTTTCAATTTAATTCAACTCAAACAATGTGTCCGCCATGTAAAATACCCCATTGTAATCCCAGAGAGAAACTGGAAGCAGAAAGCCCTGGTAAGGATGTGGGGTTTTTTGCTTAACGTAGAGAAGCTCTTAGCACTGAGAGCAGGAGTGTAGAAGCTCAGGCCCTGGGGTCAAATGTTGCCCCCTAGGAGACCAGGTGCGGTGCCAGGGGGGGCATTGGGGGCAAGTGCCCCCCCAAATAAGAGCTTGCCACCCCAGTTGCTGGCACAGCTGGCTTTACCAGGAAGGCTCACCCAGGCAAGGCAGTGTCGGCATGGCACGGCAAGGGTTAATAGTTAACTTTGCCCAAAGCCAGGCACCTGCTGTGTCACCTGTGTTGTGGTTCTCCTTGGTTTCAGAGAAGGAGCCATGTGGGCTGGGCTCCTAGCTGCCTTCTTGAAGGCAAAGCTCAGCTGTTTTAGAGGGGAGAGAGGTGGCCTCTCCTCTTCAGCCCCTTAGCCCTTTCCCCTCACTCAGAAGCAGGGACAGGGAGACAGGCAAGCCCAGACACCGGTTGATTTCTGCTGATAATCAGCTACGCTTTCCAGGTACTGGTAATAGTATTTTTTATATTTCATCATGACTTGTTAGGGCTATTAGCTATATACAAACTTTTAAAAAATGTTATTACTAAATCCCTGGAAGATCCCAGCCTGAAATTAGGAGTGGGGGAAGAATTTGTGGGAAGGGGATGTTTAAAGCTTTCCAACCATTGCTGCTCTCACACACACCCCAAGTTGCCCCAAGCCTTGTTTTTTGCCCTAACTGGGGAAAATATAGAGTGGACTAGTTTCTCTTCCCCCTTGGCACTGTCTAGATGGGTTGGACCACAACGGCCAGTATTCCTGACTATTGACCATGCTGACTGGGGCTGATGGGAGTTTAAGTTCAAAACCTCTGGAGAGCACCAGGTTGGGGAAGACTGGTTTAGAGAAAGACTAGCTGGCAGCCTAAACACCCCTTACCAAGATTCCTTCCTCTCTTCTTGATTGCAGCTTTCCACTTATTTTCATTAAAAAAAAAAAATTAAGGTAGAACTTTGGGGAAAACTTTCCCGCTTTTACAGTTTATATTGTAATCTATGTCCTTTGTGGTTTTAATTGTTTTTAGGACTTATCACACAATCTTATGCATGTTTCCTCAGAAGTAAGTTACTGCCAATGGGTATTAGGACCCGTTCTGGGCAAGGAAAGGGTTAATGGGTGTTTTCCCTCCCCTCTTTGCTTTCAGTTCTCCCAACAGTGGCTGGGTTCAACTGTTTGTAACTATGGCCTAGAATCCATTTTGTTTTGCTGTATTTCAGTCATATTGTGAAAATGTGGTTTTAAAAAATCCTTTCTTTCCTTTTCATGGTGCAAGTTAACACATATTCCTGGCTAAATTCCTTCTGTTTTATGGGGCATAGTTTTTTCTTCTTCAACCTGTGATTATGTATTATTATTATTATTATTATTATTATTATTATTATTTATTGCATTTGTATACCGCCCCATAGCCGAAGCTCTCTGGGCAGTTTACATAAGATTAAAACATTTTAAAACAATATACAAAAATTAAAACTGCAAAAAACGTACAATATACACATACATTTAAAACCACTATAATAATTTAAACAGCTATAAGCCTAAAAACACAAAACAGACCCAGGCTCATCAGATATTTCTAAATGCCTGAGAGAAGAGGGTTGTCTTGACCTGGCGCCAAAAAGATAACGTTGGTGCCAGGTGGGCCACATAGGGGAGATCGTTCCACAATTGGGGGGCCACCACAAGAAGGCCCTCTTCCTTGTTGCCATCCTCCGAGCTTCCCTTGGAGTGGGCACTCAGAGGAGGACCTTAGATGTTGAACATAGTGTGTGGGTAGGTTCATGTCGGGAAAGACATTCCATCAGGTATTGTGGTCCCAAGCCGTGTAAGGCTTTATAGGTTAAAACCAGCACCTTGAATCGGGCTTGGAAACGTACAGGCTGCCAATGAAAGCGGGCCAGAGTAACTCTTATATGCTCAAAGCTTCTGGTCCCTGTTATCAATCTGGCCATTGCATTTTACACAAGCTGCACCTTCCGAACCATCTTCAAAGGCAGCCTCACGTAGAGTGCATTGCAGTAATCTAACTTGGAGGTTACCAGAGCATGGACAACTGAAGCCTGGTTAACCCTGTCCAGATAGGAGCATAGCTGAGCCACCAACTGAAGTTGGTAGAAGGCACTCCGTGCCACTGAGGCCACCTGAGTCTCAAGTGACAGAGATGGTTCTAGGAGAACCCCCAAGCAATGAACCTGTTCCTTCAGGGGGAGGGTAACCCCATCCAGAACAGGTTGAAGACCCTCCATCTAGTCAGCAGAACCACCCACTAACAGCATCTCAGTCTTGTCTGGATTGAGTTTCAGTTTATTAGCCCTCATCCAGTCCATTGTCTCAGCCAGGCACCAGTTCATCACATCCACAGCCTCACCTGATGAAGATGAAAAGGAGAAATAGAGCTGCGTGTCATCAGCGTGCTGATGACAACGCACTCCAAAACTCCAGATGACTGCACTCAACATTTTCATGTAGATGTTGAACAGCATGAGGGACAAGAGTGACCCCTGCGAACCCCATACTGGAGAATCCACAGGGCTGAGCAATGTTCCCCAAGCACCACCTTCTGGAGCATACCCACCAAGTAGGTATGTGCAGTGCCTCCCACTCCCAACTCAGCCAGTCGTCCCAGAAGGATACCAAGGTTGATGGTATTGAAAGCCGCTGAGAGATCAAGGAGAATCAACAGAGAGCCTATCTACATGTGCAGGATAAAACACTTTGAAAACGTTTTGAAAACTGTATATGGAGTGTGTCCTGGGCCCTAACAGTTCTTTAAACCGTTTTAAAGCAGCAGTGTAGATAGGCTCTCTGTCACACTCCCCGTCTTTCTCCAGACATAGGTCATCATACAGGGCAACCAAGGCTGTTTCCGTACCAAAGCCAGGCCTGGGACCCGACTGAAATGGATCCAAATAATCGGTCTCATCCAAGAGTGCCTGGAGCTGGCTTACAACCACCCGCACAAGGACCTTGCCCAGGAATGGAACATTTGCTACTGACCTGTAGTTATTAAGATTTTCTGGGTCCTGGGAAGATTTCATCAGGAGTGGTCTCACTACCACTTCTTTTAGGCGGCCTGGGACCACTCCCTCTTGCAAAGCGGCATTAATCACTACCCTGGCCCAGCCAGTTGTTCCATCCCTGCTAGCTTTTATTAGCCAAGAGGGACAAGGATCCAATATGGAGGTGGTTACACAAACCTGTCCAAGCACATTGTCAACGTCCTCAAGCTGCACCAACTGAAGCTCATCCAAGAAAACAGGACAAGCCTGTGCTCTGGATACCTCACTAGATTCACCTGCTATAACACTAGTCTAAGTCCTGATGGATACCAAAGATTTTATTCTGGAAGTGCCTAGCAAATATATTACAGCAGGCCTCAGTTGGTTTTACCATGTCC
Organism: Anniella stebbinsi; assembly: GCA_029215795.1. Lineage (NCBI taxonomy): Eukaryota > Metazoa > Chordata > Lepidosauria > Squamata > Anniellidae > Anniella > Anniella stebbinsi. The sequence continues at coordinate 142,862,629 of JARDYH010000001.1, forward strand.
TTGGGACCAGCATGTAAAAGCCCCAAATAACTCTAAAAAGCTCCGCTGGGTGGCAGGTTTATGATTTAATAGTGGCAGCAAGGTATGTTTTTTTTGCTGCCCTCACTGCCCCTGAATACAGCTTACCATAGGCACTTACCAGTGTTTGACTGCATCCACTAGGAGTTTGTCTCCATCTGCACTCAAGCCGTCTCCTGTTTTGTTTCATCAGTCTCAGCTCTGGGGTATACCACAGAGCTGTATGAGCTCTACACAGGAGAGGGCACTCAGGAGCAATTGTGTCAACCACCCGGGTCATTTCTACATGTAACCCAAACTCACTCACAGCCATTGGTTCTTATTTTCCTGCTGTCTCAGGTTGCCTATGTGTGAAATGGGTTTCGTGGTCTCCCATCTCCCTTTAATTTAAATCTTAGAGGAGTGGGCTTGGCTATAATTGCCTTTCTTTGCGTTGTAACATACCCTGGATAAATTGCTTTTTTTACGACACTTAAAAAAAAAAAGCCTGATCTCTCTTAGTTCTGGGAATTTAGTATGCTGCAAATCATGTAACCCAAACACACACTCTCTTGCAGTCATTGACTTTTATTGGCCTGCTGCCTCAGTTTGCCTGTGTGTGAAATGAGCTTCTTCCTTTCCCACCTCCCTTTGCTTTCAATAAGTGGGCTCTGCCACAAACTGCTTTATCTGTGTTATTCAGGAGAGGCTTCTGGGAGAGGGGGTGATCCCCTTGGCTCTGCCTCTAGTGAAACCATTTTCCGCCCCACCAATTAGGGTTAGGTAACTGAAGTTTGGGGTGGGGGCACTCATAACTGCATCACACTTAAAAGCCCTGATGCCTAAACTAATTCTTGGCAGTTCTCCAAACTATACTCTGGCACCAACTACCAGAGCAGCAAGAACACCCTCAGAAAAATTAACCTGCTTATTCCATGGATTTCTTCCTTTTTTCTCAGGACAGTAGGCCAGGAAAAATGAGAAGGGGAGGAAAGAATTAATCTGTACCTTCTCCACATGTTCCTTTTTTTCTCCTCAGAGTATTGAGACAGGAATGGGGGGTGGGGAATTACTCACACTGCAAGCCTATGAATGTTTACTCATCAATTAATCCCACCATATTCCATGTGTCTTATTACTTTTATTCCATATTACAAAGGCAATGGATTGCAATAAAAAAAAACACCCAGCTTCATCAGGAGCTTCATCTTCAAAAATTTCATCTTTTGGATCTTTGGACTGGTACTTCACATGCATTGAGTTTCCTAGGTGTACAGGGCCAGGTGTCTCAGTTTGGTCTTTCCTTACACGAAGAGTCTACCTTTCTGGTTCTGCCTGCACTGGTTCAAAAGAAAGTGTTCTGTCTGTTTAATCTGTACATCAAGGAAATGCTTGTATAATGACTGTACCTTTTTTTTGAAAGCCTTTTTCCTTACAGTAATTTGAATTTGGCTAATACATTATATATATATATATATATATATATATATATACCTAAATTTATCAAAATATGACTTATTTCGGAATCCATGATTAGGGTGGCAGTTTTAGTGTGAGATATACCATTATTTTTCTTTCAGAGATCTTAACATATGGGATACAGCCCGCCCACCTAGAAATATACTTTGCCCCTTCTGTGCCCCCCCTCCGAATTTTTTCTGGTGCCGCCACTGTAGGAGACCCATCACTTCTGGATCCGGCCCTCTCCCACCTCTTCCACGCGACCTCTGGCCTTACGAGCCCGGAGGCGGAGGACCTGGTGGCAGTGGAGGACTTGGAGGCTGACCCGGCGGCGGGGGACCTGGGGGCGGCAGCTGACCTGGGGGTGGCAGCGGAGGACCCAGCGCAGGCGGCGGCGGAAGAGAACTCGGTAGGTCCAGGCTGGTGTTTTTGGGGGGTGGGTGGCTTGGGGGGGGTTGTTTGGGGGGGTGGGGGGACCAGGATTTTGTTTTCCAAAATCTGGTCACCCTAGGAGTAGGCAACATTATGCCCATGAGCACCAATACCCCCTCAGATACCAAGGTGCCGAACTGCTCCCACTTTTTAAAATTAACACATTTTACTGTGCAATAGGTTTCTGTCAGTGCTGTTTAGTGTGTTGGGGGCTCGGATTCCACCTCTGCCTTGTACTCAGTCTTTTGGACAGGTTCACTTGTCCGTTGCCACACCAATCATGGCAGCCATTTTGTGTTTCAGTTTCACGAATTGCCAGTGTGCCCATAGCCCCAAATGTTTGCTTAATCCTGCTGTAAAATAAACAGTAGGAGGACAGATGTATTAGTTATAAGCAAACTTTGAATGAAAATGTAGGTGTAGGCTAGATTTAATTGGACATCCTTAATTATTGCTCTTAATGCTGAGATCCTATTAGTTGATGACCCAAATGCTGTCAAGACCAACTATTAACCAAATAAGCAATGGGATACTTTTTGTCATATAACTGTGCCTCATCACAGTAAGGTAGTATTTGACATCTGCTGCCTAATATTACAAAAATGCTTTTTCTTTAACCTCTTGCCTATTGTTGTGATTCTGTAATCATAAGTATGAAGAGACATAGGAAAACAGACAAAATAGTCCTTCAGATCATCCTCAAAAGCCTTTCCATTAAATATTCAGCTTAACGTCTTAGAGAGCAACCCTAAGTGTCTCTTCTTTCCCCTGGCAGCCAAAAATACAACAATAAATAAAATGATTATCCATTTGCTAAGGGTACATTGAAACATCAGTGCCTGGTAGAGAAAACAGCCTGGGCAAAGGAAAGGAAGCTCCCTGCTAAACCTTCTAGATTTCTGAAGAGACCAGTTCCAGCCTTTTGCCAGGTGTTCCAGCTTACCTGGCTGAGGCAAGGAGAGTCTTTTAGAGCCATCAGCAGCATATTCTGACTGGTAGAAGTGGAATAAAACATGCAAATCTATTTCATTTGCATAATGTGTACAGGATGTAAAATTCAGTTTTTTCTTGGCACAAAATTGTGGGTTGCCATCTAGATTTTAGCACTGAATACATGCAGCCCTGTCTACAATACAAAGGGAACCATTTTTTATTTATTTTTATTGAATGTATTTATTTTATTTGTACCCCAGCTTTCTACCAAAAGCTGGCACTCAAGGCAGGTAGCCCTCAAGGTGGGTCGTCCAAAAATATTTCTTACAGAAGAACTTTTTAATATTATTCCAAGCTTTCTTTAGTGGAAAAGAATATGCATAACCATTTTTCAATGGAAAGTGTTTTTTTAAAGCAACAGTTATTTCGTGAATGGATATGAGTGCTATGTTTTTGTGAATGATTCAGAGCATGTTAAGATGGTGAACCAACATTACAATGAACCACAGTGGGAGTCAGGCAAGTGACTGGCCTGGTTTGCATGTAACAAGAAGCCACTGTGGGGGAATTTCCCCGTGGGACTTCTTGTTGTGGCAGCGGCTGCCGTTTTGAATATTCAAGACATGTCAGGGGTACAGAATAGTTTGCTGTTACATGCAAACCTGGCTAGGGTGGATGGTAGGGGTGGTTGACAAGCCACCCACAATCCTAAAACAGCCCATGGGTTCTGGGTGGCATGTCAAGTGCCCTAACAACTAGGGTGACTATATGAAAAGGAGGACTGGGCTCCTGCATCTTCAATCGCTGTGTAGAAACGGGAATTTCAGCAGGTGTCATTTGTATGCATGCAGCACCTGGTGAAATTCCCTCTTCATCACAACTGTTAAAGGTGCAGGAGACCTGCCCTCTTTTGTTTCTAGTCACTCTAGTACAGCTCCTGCCGCTTTAATTGTTGTAATGAAGAGGGAATTTCACCAGGTGCTGCATGCATACAAATGATACCTGCTGAAATTCCCTTTTCTATACAACTGTTAAAGATACAGGAGCCCTGTCCTTCTTTCCATATGGTCACCTATAACAACTGACCTTCACTGAGTTCACACATAACAACAAGATGTGGTGGTGGTTTGGATCGACAACCTGGTGCCTGGTGGGCTGTGGTGGTCATGTGAACCAAGTCACCATCTCTCAACCTAAAATTGGTGTGCAGTGAGGGAGGACCATCTACTCTAATCTCATTGAAGGAGAACAGAATAAAAATGTAATAAATACATTAAATAATTAGTAGTCATTCTGGAAACTGGTTATCAACAATAACTTTCCTCAGGTTTGTGGGAGAGGCAGGGACGGAGAAAGAGCCAAATAAAATCTCCTGAAGCTGACAGGTGTTTACAAAAGGTCTTCACAATCTTTCTTTATTTACGTTTTTAAAATCCAAAATTGAGTAGTCCTCTACACTAACTATAGATTAATTAAATTTCAAGAAACAGTGTCTACACATATCTCGCCAAAGCAGCTTGCACAGGACTGGAAAACCTTGCCTATATGGGGTACAAGTGAAGCAGTCACCCCAACCCATACTTCTAATGAAGCACAGTCCTAGAAAATAGGGGTTATTGTACTGGAAGATGGGAATTAGTGAAGCTCATTGAAACACTGACAGCCTATCAGTTACTTAGTATTGGTATTGCAGGCTACTGGAACACAAATAAATTATGTCATGCAGACATAAAATGCTACATACTGATTCTGCTTTTTCTTTTCTTTTTTTCTTTTTCATAGCTATAGATAATAAAGTAATAATTCACTGGGAAGCCAATATTCTTTGCTGGATGGGTCAGGCAATCATTATTGCAGTTAGAAGATCAACCTTCCCTTTTATGAGTTGTAAATCAGATACAGAATTTTGCTTCTCTGAGCCTTCTCAAAAACTGGAGCCTTCTGCAGCAGCCATCTAAAGCTAATTAATCTTCCTAAAGGCAATGGTCTGAACAATGCTTAACTCTTAATTCAGTCTTCTGCAAATGTTTACAGTAGATGAAGCCTTGATTTGCAGTCACAGTAAAATAGCTTGTTTTCCATTCATGTCAATATTGTGAAGGTTAGAGGGAAGGAAGGTAATAGGTATTACAAAGAAACATTTTGGTGCCCTGCAGTGATTGTCAAGGTTGAGGGGAAACATCTCCATTAAAAGAAAAATTCTTATGCCTACTTACCTGAGAGCAAGTCTGCTGAAATCAGCAGGACTTACTTCTGAGTAGACATATATAGGATTTCACTGCTAGTTTCTATTTCTAGGAAAATAAGAATGCCAGGATTTCAAATCTAAGGGTATTTTACATTACAGTGTCAAGATATGGCTAAGTTATATGCTGACCATTTTTAACATACTGATAAAGAAAATTGCAAATAAAATTTGAAGGTCATCGTTCTTAAAAGTAAGAAAGTGTGCGTGTGTGTGTGGGGGGGAAAGAATCAGTTCTGGATATGCCTATTCTGCTTTCAGTGTAACACAGCTGAAGTAATTACAGACATGGAAAAGCTGAGACAAGAGAATGGCTGGCTGGAGAATGCTGAGAGTTGCAGAACATTTTTCTGTTTAAAAATATGCATCGGATTGCAACCTGACTGTAACACACCTTTAGGAAAGCTGCACAGTGAACACCAGGATGAGGTCTCAAAACTTGGCACCACATGATGTGTGAGCTGAGCAAATTGCACATCCATCGCATTCACATGTTATCTGTCATAAGGATGTGTCTGATCCTCCCATAGATAGGCACACTTAACTCACCAAAGGTATTGTTCACGTGGTCCTGGAGAGCTCATGTGTCCTAGCCCCACCACCACAGCAGCAGCAGCAGCAGCAGCAGCAGCAGCAGCAACAGCAGCAACAGCAGCAGCAGCTTCCATAGGCCTGGATGTCTGAACTCGGCCTGATCGTTGCACTGACAACTTAGAAGTCAGTGGTAATCAATTAGTGTCAGTGGTTCTCTACAAAACTAAGACCCAATGACTGAGTTTTCACATATACACAGATAATGTCCTCTCTGTTAGTCTAATAAGGGTGGGGGAGATATCCATCACCTGTGCAACATCAAAGCTTTATGAACATTAGACTGGCTCTACACCCATGCCACTACTGTGGCATGGAGAGGGTAGATTCCACTGCAGTTCTTAGGGAGGGGAAACATCCAAAGAAACAGATCTGTGCTTAATATCCCTGAGCAGAAAGCTCAGTCTTGAAACAATTCATGTTTTAAAAGTAATGTATTTCTTTAAGTAATGCATCACCTAAGTGTTTGTTAATTTTAGGGGTTTATTTGTCTGTATTGGTAGTTATTGACAATCAGGCCACGGATGGTGGCAAGGAAGTCAGTGGGCCAGTTCACATGACATGACAGCCCATTGTAGGTTAATTTACCTTTGAGGAGTTGTGGTGTGTGTCAGGGGCCATTATGAATCACCTAAAACAGATTGTGGATTATGCAAGGATTATTTAACCCTCAAATAATCCCCGCCACCCAGATTTGGAGACAACAAGCCACAGCAAGCCCTGGCTGGAGCTTGTGTATTCTTAATGACAGACAGCAGGCACTGCAGCATCCTGAGGGTTAATTAAACCACAGTGAGCTGTTGTGTTATTCAAACCAGGTCATCATAATGCTATGCTAATTCACATTCAAGGGCAATGCAAGACCCAAACATTCCTATTTTTACTCCTGTCATCCACAAGGTGGCACTATATACTGTGATACCAGGAAGAGCAGAACTGACTGAGTTTTAACTTTTCTGGATCCAAGGGAATAGTAGATTCAATATGGAGAAGTTCTAGAATAACATACTTTTTCAATACACATTTTGAAAAGATGAGTTGAGACTATACTTGACACCCACCCCTGACTTGATGTCTCATCTCATGGTGGGGGGAGGGGGAATCAGATTGCAATCACAGTGCTACACAAAGGTTGATTAGCCCTTTTTCCTGGCACCATTTCCTCAGCATATCCCTCACCTCACCCCAACAGCTTTTATCTGTAAGTTTTCCCTAACACGGCAAAGAGCAGCTTCAGGGAGGGGGACTTACATCTGAAAAGAACTAAACTACCCCTTCCACCGCAATCCTGATACTACCTCCCCCACACACAGCTGACTTTATTATTATTTTTTAAGATAAATATCTCATCTAGCAAATAAAATAATACAAATCAGTAATTGGGACAAATGGAAAGAAAAGGCAAGGCTCCCATTTTCTATGAAAAGCCCAAACATATTTAAAAATGGGAATTCATGCTTAATGGGACATACTTCCAATTCTGCATGCTTGTACATGATTGCTGCCTTAGTCTAACCTTCTCTAGAACTGATAACTATTTCTGAAGACAGCTCTCTACTTCATGTTCAAAAGGTATCAATTGCTGCAGTGAAGGAGCCAGTCCATTGGCTTTGCTGAGAGACCACTGCTGCCCCCTCCTTTCCTGCCCAGTTGGTCATTGCAAAATGACTATTTTAAGAAACAGTGCTTAACTTTTCTTTTTTTCTTTTCCCTCCCATCCTTTTTCTGAATTGTAAGTTTGAGGGCAGCAACTGTTCAGTTTTTATTCTTAGTGTCCTCTTAAAAAAAAAAAAAACCCCACCCAAAATCTGGTTTTGAGATGGATTGTATGTTATGACAGAACTAACACGAAACTGAAAACTTTGGGACTTTTTGCAGTGACCAAATATGATTACACATCCAGCCACATAGTGGGAGAAGTTGCATTCACATGCACGCTGGGACTGTATGCTGTCCTGGGAGCCTCTTCAGCTGAGGAGTGAGGTAAAAATGTTTGAAGTAAATAAATACGACTATGAAACTGCTACATTTCTAATTCTGAAGCAAGAGCATCATCTCCTAAATCTGCATTTGCAGTTACTGGGGAACATGGGCAGGAGGGTGCTGTTGCATTCACATCCTGCTTGTGAGTTTCCCATGGGCAGCTGGGCAGCCACTGTGTGAACAGAATGCTGGACTAGATGGACCCTTGGTCTGATCCAGCAGGGCTCTTCTTATGTTCTTATGCATGGATTTCTAGGGTTGATCTATATATTTCAAATTAATTTCTCAGGCTTGTCCTGAATATGAAGCTAAAACATTTAAGGAACTAATTACAGTGCTGAGTCTTTATTTTTAAACGAGTTTTAGTCTGCTATACATCACACCACAGGAGTTGGCAACTCAGTGCCCTCCAGATGTTTTGGTCTACTATTCCCAGAATCCCTGCCCATTGGCCATGCTGGCCAGGGGCTATGGGTCTTGTAGTCAAAAACATCAAGAGGACCCCAGGTTACTAACCCCTGATATAGTACTACTTCAGTATGAAGTATCCTTAGGGTAGTATCCAATGTTAGTCCTACTAAGGGTAGAACCACTGAAATGAATGAGACTTATGTTGGTTACGACTATCTTAAGTTCAATTCATTTCAATGGGCTTACCCTAAGAAAGATTAACATTGGATACCACCCTTAATGTTTATATAGCCCTTCTCTGAGTATTCAAAGCATTCACCTATTCTGTGTGTGTTAACATCACTTACTGATTGACTGATGAAGGCTTGCATCCAATGGTATCCTTGCACTAGTGGAAAGCATTTCCACACTCACAAAGTGGAGGCCCTGATTTTCACCAGTCCCTTTACCCACTGCAGCCCAACTGCCACTACCACCACCAACCCACCCAACCCACCAGAAGGACATTCTGACTGTTTGGGGGATTCTCTAGAACAGTATGGGATAAGGCACCAAAGGCTACAGTAGATAGGACGAATAAGCAAAACCCAGTTGCACCACCTCACGCAAGCAAAGCCACCATCAGATACAGCCCAACTGTTTTGAATGAGTTCACACATTCAGTTGCAAGTATAGAGTAATCAAGTGATATATGTGCACGTGTGAACAACCTTAAGAGTAGAGACATTGCTATTATTTTTATACAACTATTTTTGAAATTGAATCTAAGGAGGACGCACATGCCTCTTAATTTGCTTTGCTTCTCTACTCAGGTGGTAATCGTACTACCGTGATGTCCCTTGGTCTTTTGAAAGAGAATCCCAAATTCAGGTGAGAGGGGAGAATGAGGTGAGGGGCATTACTAGGCTGGGTCCATGGCCCTTGTGCTCTGAATCTATTTCTCAGTGCCCTGTCAGCCAGCTGCCATTGTTCAGCCCCCAGGGTCCCTGAACCTTCCCACCCCCTCCAGACTGCTCATTGGGATGAGAAGGCACAAGGCCCATCCGCTTTCTCTCTCCATTAAAATGTGTTCTTCTTAAATCCAAAGAAAGACAGCTGCTGCCTGGTCAGGCATTCCATAGCTAGCACATGAATGAGAAACAGCTGCTGGCAGATTGATGCCAGGCCTCATAGGGAGGGGACTTATATAGGCCTCCCCAAGTCTTGCCTAAAGTCTCACAGAGTTTTATCAAGTCTTGTGAAACTTTAGCAAAATCTTGCAAGATTTTGTAAAATCACATGAGATTTCAGGTAAGACTTTGGGGCCTATGTAAAGCCTCTGCCCATGTGGCGTGGCCTTCAGTCTGTGAGTGGCTGCTGCCAAGTCAGGCACTCCAGCTCCTGGCCTGCCCAGACGGGTGCCAATTGCCTGGCCAGGTAAACACGAGGGATGGGCCCTGACTCTTTTAAGTACCTGATTCACCTATACTGTTCTGACTTTTCAGCACTATCAGATTCTACCAAAAGCAAAGACTGGATTGGTATATTTGGTGTTTGTTACCTTCCCCCATCTTCAGTACTTTCTCCTAGAATTCCTCCAGTAACCTTCACATGGAGGTTTGGCTGTCCTTCATCTCCCTGGAGAGCCCAAGGACAAGAAAGCAAAATGAAAAGTAAACAGCATGTTCAAATAATTTACAACGTACAACAAAAGAATATTACGTGCAAAACACCTCCTAAGAGCCATGACAAAATTCTTCATGCATGCATGCATACACAAATATGTCCTATATAAGCAGGTGCAGAAATGAAAATGTGATGTGAGAGCAGCAAACAGTTGAAATAAGGATTTGGGTGGAACGAGCACAACACTGCATGAATACAGTTCTTTAGATTTAAAAATAACAGGGACTAATTCCTGAGAGTATTTCAAGATCCTGAAATGCCTTTGAATACGCAAGGACACAGAACCAACACTAGGGTGAATATTTGCCGATAGACCTTTGAAGGAGCCCCATAGCGTTTCGTCCTGATACACTACCACAGGAAGAGAACCATATCCCAGATCCCAAGTACAATGTAGATCCACAATTTGTATGTACCCTAAACACCTATAGACATGAGATGTGTGTGAGGGAGACCTAAATGTCTAGGGTTGATAGAATTAGAGCTAAAGGAACCTAACTTTTCTTTCTTTCTTTAGTCATTTGACTTGTACCCTGCCTTTCTACCAAAATTGGCATTCAAGGTGGCTTACAATCACTAATACAACCTGATAAAAACAATAAAACAAATACATTTAACACCATAAAAACAATTAAACAGAATTTTAAAAACACAACAATAACAGAGTTAAAAGCAGCATCCAACCCAACTGACCCAATTACACACCAAAGGCCTGCTTGAACAAAGGGGCATTTGCCTGCCGGTGGAAGGAGAGCAGAGGGAGCGAATATAGCCTGAGTCCCACAGCCAGGCAGCGGCCACTGAGAAGGTCCTCTTCATCGTTGCCTGCAAATTTGCTTCTAAATGCAGTAGTTTCAGAAGAAGGGCCTCTCCAGAAGATCTTAAAAACTGTGCAGGATAATATGGGAGGTGATCTTTCAGATAGCCTGGTTCCAAACCGTATAGGGATGTTGTAGCAAGGGAGTCATATGTTCCCTGTAACCAGCCCTGGTCAAAAGTCCTGCCAGAGCATTCTGGACCAGCTGAAGTATCTGAACACTTTTCGAAGGCAGCCCACATTGAGTGTGTTACAGTAGTCTAACAGGATGTAACTAAGGCATGTGTGACTGTGGCCAGATCAGACATCTCTAGGAATGGGTGCAGTTGGCACACTAGCCTCAGCTGTGCAAACGCGCTCCTGTCCACCACTGAAACCTGGGCATCCAGGTTCAAGGGTGAGTCCAGAAGTAAACACAAAGTGTGAGCCTGCGTCTTGTATTGTATTGGCTATGGGGGAAAGTCATGTATGGGCGAATAACATCATACACAAGTGCCACAGCGAAGCAGAGGTACAAGTGTTTCTCATATATGATATCTATTAGAATGTTTTTAGGATGTTTTTATGATGTTTTATTGCTATTTTAATAATGTGTGCCATGTTTTTAATCAGTTTTATGTATTTTATCATATTTTATATTTACTGTTGTTCCCTGCCTCGATCCAAACGGAGAGGCGGGTAAGAAATAAATTTATTATTATTATTATTATTATTATTATTATTATTCAACAACATGTGAATCAGCTTAACAAAACAAAGTTGGTTTCATTAACAAAACTCGCTTTTACCTTGGGCAGGCAAATAAATGGAAAAAGGAAGAAATATTGTGATCACCAATGGAAGATCCCAGGAATAAAAATAACGTTGAATCTTTTTTTAATTTGAATTTAATGATGGTAAAGAATGAGCACGCAGGTGTTCTATATATTGAGTTGACTATTAGTCCCCCGCCCTTTCTCCCCCTTCCCCCCCCAGTCCTCCTGCTGGTATCCCATCAGCCATTGTGAGTTCTGCTGTCTGAACTACAGCTTCAGCCGCCGCTTTGGATGCTCTTGCCAGGGGACTCTGTAGTCGCCAAAAATAACTGTGTGCGATGAAATAGTCAACAATACCCAACACAAGAACCAACGGTTGTTCAAATAATCAACTCTGCACAGCGTTGGTTATTTCAGTTGGTTATTTCATCTGAATAACCAGCTGTGGTATTAAAAAGTCCCAACAGACAACACAATAACCAACCATTGACTATTTAACCCACTGTTGCTTATTGTGTCATCCGAACCCAGCCAGGAAGACATCTCCAGATGACTTATTGTAGCAATAGTTGCACAGCTGTTAATCAGTTGGGATGAAAGAAATCTACCCCTTCCCTACAGTTAATTTTTTTACCTTTTTTTGACCTCCTGAATTTTGTGCACTTCCACCCATTGCATTGCACAATTCCATTTAAACAGAACAGGAGAGAGCACAAGTATTGTACCTGCAACAAGCTTATCTCCTATCATTACATGAGGATGGGATTCTGTGCTGTTAGGCTAGCCATGACCAGTGCAAATCAGATCACTGGCCCTTTTATGGATATTCCACACCCCCTTTCTGAATGTTCAGCTTTCATTTCAAAAATAAGTTTTTAGCCCTTATGAAAATGTAAGAAAAAGTATGCAGATATTGTTCTACTCAACTGCTTATGAACTAAATTATGCATATCCTATGCATAATTTCCTATGCATATCTACTCAAAAGTAAATCTTGTTGAGTTTAATGTATCTTACACCATGGTAAGCAGGCATAAGATTGCAGCATTAGGCTACCTTTTATTTACTTTGGCTTGCTATGATTCCCTGGTCCCTTAGGCCCCCTCACCACAACATATCTTGCTAGGTCAATGCTCAGAAGCTACCAGCATTAGTAGGTGACATTGCCAATTGTCTCTATAAATTCTTAGTTAAGAATCAAATAGCAAGTTACCTGCTCTAAGAAACTGAACAAAATTCTGTCCAGCATAGTACCTGTACAAGCTCGTTGATAGAAATTCTATAATGCAGAGTACCTACAATATTTATGGGTTATCCAGGGTAGTTGTTAATTTTTTTATCAACTTTGATAACACCTATCGTGTTGAAACTACAAGTTCTGTGCAAAATGCGTAACAAGGCGGGCGGAAAAAAGGACGTTTGATAACAATTAGTTTTCTGTACTCAATTGAATGTTTTGCTTATCAACAGTCATTAAAAAAAAAAGGTACTGTGGGAGGGCCATTATCAACTTTTGCTGATGATAGATATAATCTGTGTGACCTTCAAGGGGAAAGGGTATAAAACCAAAAGATTTACCTGGTCTGCTCTTTGGGTACTAGTCGAAGAGCTTATTTTCTGGAGTTCCTAGTTTTCAAGCAGAGGAAAAATGGCAACTTTGAATGAAAAGAAAACCTGTAGCCAAAGAATGGAAAATTTCCAGCATTTCGTATGGAATCCAGAAACAGGACAGTTAATGGGAAGAACCTTGATTAACTGGGGTATGTGGTCACAAACATCAATGAGAATATGATTTTGGAGCTTTTGTGCTGTTGGAATTTGTTTTCGGTATTCCTGTATGATTAAATTTTTGTGTTAACAAAATGCTGTAAATATGAAGAGGGTTACCCACAATACTTCTTAGTACAAGCCTGAAAAAATCACAAATTACTTAAACCCCATTCTGCAAACTTATTGACTATACTGCCTTAGCATACAGATAGATATAAATTACTTAAAAGATAATTGACAATAAGGCAATTGGCTGAGTAAAACGCGATCAGAATGGAGAACTACTATAACGGTCCCCAGAAAGTCTGTGGAAGAAAACAAAAAACATTGTTTTTATATTCTCTTTTGTTTCGATCCAGAGAACCACAGCACCAGTTATTTGAACTCAAGGGATGTATTCGCAACTAGCCCCCCGAGTGTTGAATGGCAAAGCTCGTTATGAAAGATGTTTCAAATATAGGGCCTGTTCGGACAACACACTAAGCCATGGTTAGGCCGTTAACCCTTTTGCAGCAAATGATTAGTGAGTTTAAATTGTGGGAACGTAGCCACCATGGTTAGGAATGGTTCACACGGCACACTAAGCCATGTTTAGCTCAAAATGCTTTACAACTGTGACTTAGCATGTCATCTGAACAGTGCTAATGTTTTGCAATATGGCACAGGATAGGCCGTTTAGATGGGTGGGGTTGCGGGGGAGAGGTAAAAAATTCAGCAAGATGCAGCCAATGGTTTGGGCATGACTAGAGTAGCATGTTGGATCTTATTTGTGAAGTACAACTCATCATTTTGTGTGTTAGGTTTAGTATGCGTGTGTACACACACACACACAATTTTATTCCTGCTCAAATGACTTGTAAAGCAGAAAACTACATTTTCCCCATTAGATTTCAACACATGACATATTGCTTGTTTTTTTACTCTTGAAATTACAAATTTTAAACAGTAAATTTCTCTGATCTGAAAGCTAGCATTGGAGACCTCCATAATATCTTTACATAGCAGTTGAAGGAATTCACTTTCATACATTTAGTTGTACAGTATAGGTCATAATACCTATGCCCAAAAACCATGCAGGCAGATTTCCAGTGGGGATTTCAGTGTTAGGACCCATTATTTCAGTTCATCCAACCCCTATAAGCCAAATAGCATTGATGTTCCAGCTTACACCGATCTTCTTCCCATCGCTACAGTCAACCATAACAAGGACACCCCACTTTTCAGACAAGACTTCAATACAGAGTTCTCCTGAATCACAAAACACATTTAAAAGTCAGGGATAATTTCTGCACTCCTTGTTTAGCATCAGAATGTTTAACTGTTCTTGTGCTGATATGCCTTCGAAGAGCTAATACAATTTGGACTCTTAGTTCTTCATTTAGTGTTGGCATGTAATTGATTGCTGCACAAGATCGTTATTTGACCATTGATGGCAATGCTGAATATCCTGCTTTATAAATGTTTTTAAAAGAAGTTTGACCTATGTTTTCTTTATAGTATGGATCAGTCTTTACTATGTTGCATTCTACGTGGTGGTGACTGGGCTATTTGCACTTGCTATATATTCTTTAATGAAGACACTCGATCCATATGCACCGGACTACCAAGATCGATTAACATCACCAGGTACTATCACATTTTTGCCCATTATATTAAAAGTGTACGATTGGCACTCACATTCCTTTTATAGTTAAATTTTAGGGGTAAAACAGGTGAGATTTTGTAGCTTACATAATCTTACTTTTCTGACAAAATACTGTGAGCTGGAAGCCATGATATGGACCCATCCTTTTAGTCTAGCATTATGACCCCTTTGTTAAACAGTAACTATGACTGCAATCCTACACACACTTACCTATATGTCCCATTGACCTTACTTCTGAGTAAACATATACAGGATTGCATTGTTAGGCTTCAATAATGAACATACTTACTAGGAAGTAAATCCCAATGAATGCATTGGGAGTTATTTCTCAGTAAAGACGCATAGAACTGCACTGTAAAGTTGACCTTAGCTTAGTCCATGAGTTTTGTGTATGCAAAGAGAAATTTAAATATCATATGAACAGATATTGCCTAATAACTTTCAGTTTTTAGAGCCCAGTGTGGACAAGGTTCTTGAAAAAGTTTCACCAATTACCCATTTCCTTGAAATGCCCATCGTTTATTACATCTAGTAGGGAGAGCATGACTGGCTGGGTCCAAAAGGTTATGAAGACAAAAAAAAATCACTGGAGATTGCTTTTTCCTAATTAAGGTTAAAGTGAAAAAATACTAGAATCCTTTGCTAAGTTTCAGTTCTCAGACAAAGAAATGTCACAAATAGGTTGTCTCTAGAATTAATGCAAGGGATGTACAACATTCGTGAAACAGATTTCTAGTGATCTGAAAACCACACTGGTCCCTATTAATAGGAACTTTCCATTTATAAGTTTTACTTCTCCCCCATAGATTTGTCTAATTAAACTTAGATAAACAAGCTATAACAGAATTATTTTTCTTCTTCTTTGCACCTGTACTTTAACTGCTCTGTCAACAAAGGGGTGACATTACGACCTAATGTATATGGAGAAAAAGGAATGGAAATTTATTACAATATTTCTGACCAGGAGTCCTGGAATAATACTTATGTTATGATTCTTCAAAACTTTCTTTCAGGTAAGGGTGGTGGTGGTGGTCCAACAATTTGACAGGGTGTTGTATACTCAAGTCATCTTGAATTTGGTTTTGATTGCAGAAAGGCAAGAATGATTAAGCTTTTTTCTTTTTCGATGAACAAACATTTTCTTGGACAAAAAGAAAAAAATTACTGAGAGAGTCTTAGTAGAGAAAGCAAGATCCTACAATCTTTGGGGTAACAATATTTTAAAATTAGGACCAAATTATTTCTTTACCAAAACTGTAGCAATAAAGAACTTGGACTGAAAGTGCTATCGCTAATGTTAACTAAAGCCGCATAACAAGCAGGATAACCTTTTAAAGATTATGAACCTCGGAAGCAAATTTTCAACTTGCACCTTATCATACTATGGTACGTTACTTGCAAATGAAGTTGCAGTATCATCTGTCCTGTAGCATCACCAAAAAGTGTATGAAAATTGGTTTACTACAATGAAAAATAGCAAATATAAGACTGTTACACAGATAGATCACAATTGGAACTCAAGCAACTTTGGATTGCAATTCTTATCTTTTTTTGCTTCTTTGTACCACAGTTAAGTCAGTGGAGGTATTCTGGAATCAACTATAAGTGAAGCTCTAGCTCTCCAGATTGCATTTTTTATTTTTAGAATTTAGCACACATGTGAGACAAAATACTAGTTAGTAGCACTCCCCAACCTGGTGCCCTCCAGATATTTAGGACAACTCCCAGGATTCCGGATTATTGGCCCTGCTGGCTAAGGCTGCTGGGACATAGACATCCCAAAACCTCCAAAGGGCACCAAGTTGGGGAACTGGATTCATGCTAAATAAATAAAGGTGAGGAAATCTTCAGGTTCACAAATTCCTCTTCAGGAAGCACAAACTAATGTGCATCTTCAGTTTCCAAGCTCTGTTGCATAATAAACAACAGTTTGGAGAGCAAGGACTCAAAAACGTAACTAAGAGTGCTCCATTTGGCTCAATAAAAACACAACTTTGGTTAATATATCTATGGAAATACAACTTGAGAATGTATTCTTGTACAAGTGCTACACCCTGCAACACATTTCCATTTGAGATCTGATAAGACCCTTCATGGAATTCCATCTTAGGGGAGGCTGTATCAGACTCTACTAGGAAGTGGTCTTTCTCAGAAGCAGCTCTGATGCTCTAGAACTCTTGTAAATACAGTCTTGTCTCTGCTTTCTTTGCAATTACTGATTAAAATCATGGCCAGCTGCTACTATACCCTATTGACTTGCTGCTTTTGCAGGGATAGGGGTTGTGCTTCTCCTTTGTTAAATTCATTTTAATCATATTTTATCATTTTAATTTGTGAATTGCTTTGGAACTTTTGGATAAGCAGATGTATATACATTATTTTAAAATTACATTATTTCCTAAGTTGATATGAAAACTTAGGAGTATCTTAATGCAACTTATGATGAATCCAGATAAGAAGAGTGGGAAGTCATGTTCATAGGTTGTATTTCCATCAATATATTAACCAAAGTTAGAAACTAAACTATATAGGACAGCTTTCCCCAACCTGGATTCTCCCTGATGTTGCTTACAAGTCCCATCATTCCCAGCCAACATGGTTAATGGTCATGGATGATGGGAATTGTAGGCAACATCTGGAACTAGAGGGACTCAGGTTAGGCAAGGTTGATATAGGGCATTGAAAATCAAGTACTTTGAATCTGGTTTGGCAACAAACTAGCAGCTAGTGCAGATACTTCAAAATAGGTGACACATGAAAATATTGGTCCACCTCTTTAATAGGTGGGCCTTCTGTCCCAGCTGATGTTTCCAAACAATCCTTTAAAAGGTACCTCTATAATTGGTATATTAGGCAAAATCTAAAAGTCAAAGTATGAGTAACTGCAGCTACCTCTCATGGTTCCACTTCCTAATGGAAGATAAAGTTGATTTACTCCATTTTTTTATCAATACATTTAGCATATAATGAAACTCATCAACAAGATAACATCAACTGTTCTGAAAAAGATGGGTATTTCTACCAAAACACATTTGACGCAGCACATCACACAAAACATTCTTGCCAATTTACACAAGATATGCTTGGAAATTGCTCTGCTGCAGTGGATCCCACTTTTGGTTTTCCAGAAGGATGTCCATGTTTAATAATTAAAATGAACAGAGTAAGTACCACAAATATACTTTAAAACATTTATTAGCCAATATTATATTATTAAGTTCAAACTATTGGGGAGGGTTCCACTCTTAAAGGTGGCCGAGAAATAAATGTGTTGACAATCTTGAGTCTTATTCTTTTGTAGGACTGTGAAAGGATATGAAAAATCTTTAGATCACTGTTAGATGATGCTAAATATGTCATATTATTTTGACAGAATCCCATCCAACAAGAACACTACAACATCCTAGAACAGGAAATCAGATTGGGAATAAGATATGCAGTATATAAAATAAAAATACTAAGAATTAGTATAGCATAGTAGCTTAGAGGAATGACTCACACAACACTCCAGACGTGTACAGCCTATATATGGCGCAAGAGTGGAATCCGCCCCACCCAGCAGTTGTACTTGTCTCAACTCTACACCTGCTTAATGTCCATACTCTGGATATATTTACATAGGCCAACTGATGCTAGTTTACAAAGTCCTCACTGTAGTGGTTAATGAGGAAATTATTACATTACAGATTATCGGTTTTCTCCCTGGCAAGGGCACTGCACCAAGAGTGAACTGCACAACACAGGTAAGCATGCATTGCCTAAATGTTCTTGTACTGAAATTATTCTATTCACATAGTGTGCAGCACAGAATGTATGTGTGTTTGCTCAGAAGTTCCTCTAAAGGTCAAAGGCTCATGTTTAGACAGGATTGCAGATATTAATATTATCCAATATCAACTATTTCTTACACACCCAAGGTGGCAAAGAACCAAAACTAAATATCTTGCTTTCTGTACTTTGCAGAGATACTATGATATGCATGCTATACAGCTGCCCTTTTGCTGGTATGTTCTTAGATGGAGTTCCACTTTCACCTCAGTTCAAATCAATGGAATTTCCACCCATGTTCAAGCTGTAATAGAGAAGTGTGATCATATTACATGCCTATAATTGCCAGTTCATGTGCTGCAAGACAGAATACCTTAATGCCTCATATGTTAGTGCTAACACTTGGTTTGCTTATGACCAACAGGATACCAGCCCACTGGATATACAATATTATCCTCCAAACGGAACTTTTAACCTTCACTATTTCCCCTACTATGGATGTAAAGCACAGGTATGTTTTTCTACAATTGTGCCCAATTTTTTCACGGGTTTATCAGGTGTTTTAAATAGTGGAATGATTAACATTTTATGGGTTTATTTCCATCTCAGCCTACCTATAGAAATCCACTGGTAGCAGTGAAACTTCTCAACATTCCCCATAACAAAGAAGTAATCGTAGTATGCAGAGTTGTTGGTGATGGAATTACTTCGGATAATCCTCATGACCAATATGAAGGAAAGGTGGAATTCAAAATTCGTATACAAAGTTAAGCAGCAACAGCACTGATTAACTACTTAAGAGTTCATAAAAACACTACGTAACATAATATTTATGTATCATGGAATTTTTTATGTTATTTGTATAATTTCTATTTGAATATCTATACAGTTTAAACGCAAATATCTGTGTGCTGACAGAGTACTAAAATAAGAGAATGTGTAAAACACAAAGTCCTCCCAAATTAGTTACCACTATTATGCTGAACTGTATAAAGCTTACTTTCAGCGTCTATTGTAGACTAGTGCTTCCTTGCAGATCTTCTCTTACCCACCAAGTTACACTAGGTTAACTAAACATATACCAGTGTTGGGGTGATTTCATTAGAGGTGTTTAAAACCATCTACTATAAAACTATATATACACTGCAGAAATATTACAAGCAGTAAAACTAATACAACTAATTACCTATGCAACTGTCGATGTAATACACTTTGGCAGGTAGAATGCTACTTTGGGCATGCCTTGTGGGATTTTTGATTTCTTAAATTTGAACAGGAGACACCCCCCTCCCCCTATACCGCAACAGAACACACAAGTTCCAAACACCATCAGAACACACAACTTTCAAGTTTGGTCTGCCATGGAGCGGGGGTGAGATGGGCAGAGAAGGAGGAGCTGCTATTTGAAACAAACTTCGAAAGCCATATTTGGCTTACAGAAAGAGTGGGATGGTTCTTTGGATCTTGAATAGTTTATATATTAGGGTTGTTTTGGAAATAATCAGTTTGTTTAGCAGAGACCTTAATAGACCTTAGCACTCCGGAATCTGTTTTAGATGTGGGACGGTATAGAAATATTGCAAATAAATAAAATAAATAGAAATCTATTGTTAGATGAAGAATAGCAGCTACAAAACACATTTTAAGGTGCATTTAGTAGAGTAGTGTTGGGCCAAAAATGTCAAAATGAACACTGGACTTCTGCAAGCTCACAAGCTGCAAACTCTAATGGTGACCTGTGTCTACATTAAGTGTTTGCATTTGTCTGTGTGTGTTTAGGCAAGTAAGCTGGTTTCTCACGTCAAGACTATAGGCGTAATACTGACCTACCTTACCATAAGTGTAACACTCAGAGGGCAGTATCGAACTCTGCTGATCCACTTACACTATTGACATACCTCTAGCGTAAGTGACCTCTAGCGGTATGCCAATAGCATAAGCTGGTGCGATGGATTTGCCCAGCCAGTTTAAGGTAATGGTATACTGCTAGAGGTCACTTACACTAACGGTCTATCAATAGCTCAAGTGGACCATCAATGTTGGATACTGCCCCAAAAGGTTTTGATAGCTGATTTCTAATTTTTTTAAGAACTCTTTTGTAGAACTGATTGTTTTCATTAACATTTTATTACATTGATATATTTGTACTTTTAAATTGTTACTGTTTCTGTAAGCTGCCCCGAGCTGTGGAGAGATGTTTTAAATAAAAGGCACTGATAAAGAGATCCCCACAT
Organism: Anniella stebbinsi; assembly: GCA_029215795.1. Taxonomy (NCBI): domain Eukaryota; kingdom Metazoa; phylum Chordata; class Lepidosauria; order Squamata; family Anniellidae; genus Anniella; species Anniella stebbinsi. The sequence goes on from JARDYH010000001.1 coordinate 142,883,336, forward strand.
GTAAGTGGAAAGCATATTCAAGCATGCAGGGGAAGCTGATTTTACCTCTTGGCTGCAGTCTCTGAAATGCCCCAAAAGTGAATTCCAAGAGTTTGAAGAACCAAAGTGGTGTGGGTGGCAGATGGAGGTGTGAAGCAAGAAAATCAGCAACTCCCCTACGCTCATGCAAACATAGAAGTGCACTGAATTTTTGCTGGTGCATAGGGATTGCCAGAAGTCTCAGAACAGATACATAAATATCTGCACCCTGAACTAATGCCAACATAGAGGAAAAGGCAATTCAGCTGACATGAGCATATGACTTCAAGAGAAATACTATACCAGAATATCATTTTTCTAGAATTAGATGCACCTTTATACAATTCTCAGCAACTGTTTTAAATATGAATCATTTTTAGTTACCAATAAAACAAAAGCTAAGGTTATTTTTGTTTTGTTTTTACTAAACCTTCCTTTTATTTCAGGCTTATCTCTAAAATATATTCACTTACACATTTCTGTGATCGGATGCATTCTCTTAAGGATTTAAAGCTCACGAATGCAATGCTGTTAAGTTGTCTCTCACCATTGATATATATATACAGAGAGAGAGAGATAAATATCTACCTACTTACGTATTTAAAGAGCTCAGACTCTCCCAAACTGAAGAATCTAATGACATGTCAACCAACACACAACAGAAGTGAAAATAATATTGTTTAGAGAAACAAATTGTTAAAAATGCCCACGCGCATTTTATTAATAAAAACTAATAGTGCCACAACTGAACAAGTAAAACAAACTGCTTATATTCCATAAAATATTACAGAAAAGTTTATTTGTGTTTCAATAAAAAGGCTACTGTCTTATAACAGGCAGCTGACAGTATTTGTGCAGTTAATTCTTTGTGAATAAATTTAAAAAGACTACCACCTGCCCTGAATTTTTTTATTTAAAAAATGAAGTATTAAAAGTGATTGACAAATTCTGAGTTAAACATAAAACATTCTCTATATTTAATTTCAACTTTATAATAGATTACTGGAAGATGTTTAAGAAACAAATATAAACATTTGTTTCAGTACATGTCTTTTATATGATAGACTTATAGGTATGTAAACACTATATAACAAATTGTTTTCAAAATCTACCTGTAAGAAATCAGGCAAATTTTTATCATAAGCAAAGTTCATTCTAAACCTTCAAGACATTTTTACAGCTGCGCCAGCCTGGCAAGTAAACATTTGCCAAAAATTGTGATTCGTATGTTCTAGCATTCAGCAAACACAATATATAAATTTGATGGGATTACAATAATCAGTATAATTTTAAAAAGGGAAATAAATTCACATACTTTCCGCAAACTAACATTTAAAAAGAGGATCTTTTGTTTGTTTCTTTGGACTGCATGATCAGCAAGATATTACATTTGTTTGCTATGCTTCAGTACGAAGTGTCACCTAAATGCACTCTAAATAAAATGCCATTCAAGTGTATGCATTTTTGACAGGTGAACAGATTTTATTTTCCATTAGATGTAGCTACATTTTCAAACTTAGCAACAACACTTAGGGGCAAAATGCACTTTCCTTCAAGTTAAAAATCCTAAGCAAGAGTAAATAAAAGTTCTGCATTAACACACTGGTATCAACACACACATCCTCACCACATGTAAAAAAATCTACATAAAAAACAAACAATTCTTTTTTTTTTACTTTATCAGAGGTGCAATTTCTAAATTCAGGACTCTTACCAGTATCTCCTTGATGGGGCAATTTTAGACCATTCTCTTCCTAGAATTTATTCCTGAAGCTTGCTGAATTTTACAATTAAAAAAAGTCTAAATGCAAACAGTATCAGTCATCATCATCGTTTTCATTAAAGTCGTCATCGTCGTCGTCGTCATCATCCCCAACGTAAGACACTGGCGTCTCTACTCTGGAGCCGCTATACTGAGATCCATTGGAACTTGTAGCCAACATCCCATCTCCTCCATTTGAATAATCACTGAAACAGGAGTAAATTATACTGATGCTTTTAACTGCTTTACCTTTCAAAACATAAAACCTTTGCAATATTGTAAATGTTGTAAAGCAATGACGTTATGTGAGAGATGGTCAGCAGATCCCTGGGGCTGTGTCCATATCTCTGGCAAGACTGCCAACAAAGACCATGTAATTGCTGTGCTTTTCTATGCACAATGGCAAAAGAAAAGACTTTACCAGGATAAGCTGGGACTAACTTCCCAACAATCTCTGATGTACTCATTCTCATTTCTTCAGCTTGTACCAGTGTGAAATCACTTAGTGGTTTTTCCAGATTTGATGCAGTAAGTGTTCTTCATAGCAAGGCCCATTGGCAGTTCCCAGTCACCTCAAGTGTAGCTCTCCACCTCTCTCTATCATTCACTCTCCCTCTCTTTTTACTATAGCAGCTCACTCTCAGCATGGGTTCTCTAGCTTTGCCTTGTTTGTTTTAGCAATAGGCCAGCTGCTGTGATCTGGGTTACTGAAGGAGGCCTCGGGTGTTGGGAGTCAGGAGACCTGGGCTTGTCAGCTGTAAAAACGTCTGGAGTGGGGAGAAGACAATACAGGAGCAATCACCGAATTAGCTGCGTGTGTGGGGAGGGGGAGGTGCCAAAAAGCCAAAGAAGAATTCAATTGGTTAGCTGTAGTGATGCAGGAGGAGGTAGAGGGGAAAATGGATGCATGGGAAAGAGAGAAAGAGAGAGCAATCACCATAGCAATCACCATAGGCAGCTACATTGGGAGATTTTGCAGCACTTGGTAGAGCAGAGCACCATCTCAGTGACCTGGAAGATGTTAACAACTATAGGCCGGTGGCGAACATTCCTTTCCTGGGCAAGGTGCTTGAGCGGGTGGTTGCAGGACAACTCCAGACACTCTTGAATGAAACGGATTATCTAGATCCATTTCAATCGGGTTTCAGGCCTGGTTTTGGAACAGAAACTGCCTTGGTCACCCTGTGGGATGACCTTTGCTGGGAGAGGGACAGGGGGAGTGCGACCCTGTTGGTTCTCTTGGACCTCTCAGCGGCTTTTGATACCATCGACCATGGTATCCTTCTGGATAGGTTGTCTGGGCTGGGAGTTGGAGGCACTGTACTGCAGTGGTTCCTCTCCTACTTGGATGGCCGTTTTCAGAAGGTGGTGCTGGGGGATTATTGCTCGGTGCCATGGCATTTAAGCCATGGGGTTCCGCAGGGCTCTATTTTATCCCCTATGCTGTTTAACATATACATGAAGCCGCTGGGAGAGGTTATCCGTAGATGTTGGCTGAGATGTCATCAATATGCGGATGACACCCAGCTCTACCTCTCCTTTTCATCAAACCCAGGTGAGGCAGTGGCTGTTCTGAATCAGTGCCTGGGCACGGTAATGGACTGGATGAGGGCTAACAAAGTGAGACTCAATCCAGACAAGACAGAGGTACTGTTAGCGGGTGGTTCGTCTGTCCGGCGAGGTGATGTTCACCCTGTTCTGGAGGGGGTTGCACTCCCCCTAAAGGATCGGGTCCGTAGTTTGGGGGTGCTCTTGGATCCAGAACTGTCACTTGAGGCACAGGTGAACTCGGTGGCAAAGAGCACCTTTTACCAGCTTAGGCTGATATACCAACTGCGCCCTTATCTGGACAGAGATAGCCTAGCTACAATTATCCATGCTCTCATAACCTCTCATTTGGATTACTGCAATGCGTTATACGTGGGGCTGCCTTTGAAAAAGGTCCGGAAACTGGTACAAAACAGGGCAGCCAGATTGTTAACGGGGACTGGCCAACGAGACCATATTACGCCAGTCCTTTTCCACCTTCACTGGCTGCTGATCCAGGTCCGGGCCCAATTCAAAGTGCTGGTACTAATATTTAAAGCCCTAAACGGCTTGGGGCCAGGTTATCTAATGGAACGCCTCCTCCCATATGTACCTGCCCGGACCCTAAGATCATCTACAGGGGTCCTTTTCCGTGAGCCCCTGCCAAAGGAAGTGAGGCAGGTGACCACTAGGAGGAGGGCTTTCTCTGCTGTGGCACCCCGGCTGTGGAATGAGCTCCCCAGAGAGGTTCGCCTGGCACCTACTTTGTACTCTTTTCGTCGCCAGGTGAAGACCTTTTTATTCTCCCAGTATTTTAACAGTTAAATTAACTCAATTTTAATCCTTGCTGTTTTAAATTTGTATTTTAATCTGTATTAATTCCTGCTGCTTGGTTTTATTCTGGTTGTGTTTTTATATTGTATGTTATTTTGTGTTTTTAGATTGTGGCTTGTTTTATATTTTTAAAATGATTTAATGGTTTTAATTTTTGTGAACCGCCCAGAGAGTTTCGGCTGTGGGGCGGTATAAAAATGCAGTAAATAAATAAATAAATTTCTCATTACCAAGACCCATCCCAGTGCAAGGACCAAGTAAGCCTATAGCGGGAAACCCAGCAATAGCCTATAGCGTTAGCATACTCTATTAGCATTGTACTAGAGATCGCTTAGCTATTGCTATGTCAATGGCAAAAGCTGGGTGGCAGCACTGGATATTGCCAAACGATTTTATAAGAGGAAAAAAGCATAGCATTACATGTAAATGTCTAGAGATTACAAGCAAGGAATACGTTACTAAAAAGTGATAAAAACTGCTGAAATTCTTAAAAATGATATACAAGTACAACAAAGGACATCTGTAGCTCTAAACTATTATTGCTCTTTGGGTTGTAAGTTCTTTTAAACTCCTATTATGAAAACAAGTAGCTAGACCAAGCAGCAAAATGTATAAATATTTCCCTTAGAAATCGAAGCAGTCTTCAAATGAGATTTTGGGCATGTCCGAATGACTCACTAGCCAATCCTTTCTTTATCGTCCACTCCACGGATAACTATTCTCGTGTCACACTTGGGCTGCAGCAAGAACTGGGAGATCTGTCCCCCAGGGAAAGTGGAGACGTGGAGTGATCTCATCTCCCGACAGGGGCTGACATCGCTCCACGTTGCCACCTGCTTCCCCATTTGTTGCATGGCCGAGGGTAGAAAGCGTTGCTGATAGCACTCTCCGCCCTAGCATCACAATAAATGGAGAAGGAGGCGTTGCGAGCGGGGGAGGGGGGGGAGATACCATCCCTGGTCAGGGGTTGGTATCCCTCCGCAATGCCTCCGTACCAATTTGTGGCTATGCTGAGGGTGGAGAGAGAGAAGCTGTCAGGAAAGTCTCTCCTGACAGCATCCCCCCCCCGCCCTCAGCATAGCAACAAACAGCGTTTGCTGCAAAGTGGTGGCGGCTGGAGACGGGGCCGCTGGGAGCTCCTGCCGCTCTCAAGTAGCAGCAGGAGTTCCAGGCATCCCCCATCCCCAGCACTTTCCCTCTGTGTCGGGGGAAAGGGGCCTGCATGTTCATTGGAACATGTGGGGCGCCACGATTGGCGGCTCTCCATCCAGGGATGGCATATGCCTGTCCTGGGAAGTGCATGGGAAGTTGTGGATCGCAGTATCCCATCTAATGACGCCACAATTAGCAGCTCCCAAGTCTTTCCTGGACAGGATTATTTTCCTTGCTATGGTACCCTGCTGGGCAAGAGCGGCAGGGGTTCCTGCTGCTCTTGCCTCGCAACTCTGTAGGCATGGGAAATAATCAATGGAGCCCGCCACAAGACGCAATAATCAATGGTTGTGCAGATAATCAACTCTGCACACCGTTGATTATTTGCGTTGGTTATTCAGGGAAATAACCAACCGTGGCGTGGTTTCCCCCTGACAGACGACACAATAGCCAATGGTGGACTATTTAGTCTACCGTGGACAATTTAATCAACCGTTGACTATTGTGACATCCGAACCCAGTCTTTATTTGCCCAATAAAAAATCTGAGGTCTCCTGATGCCACCACCTCTACCAAGCATTAATAAATTTCAATTGTTGCCACAGAAGAGGTACTTGCTTTTAACTGCAATACCTTATAAATACTATCCAAAACTATTCCTTCCTATGACCTAATTGGAAACCGATTAAACACCTTGTTTTTATTATTATTTTCTACATTTCTATATTCTAGCTACCAGCAACTAACTCATTTTTGTCTATGACTTCCTTGTATCCAGTTTGCTCCCAGTCTCTCTTTTCTGTCCTATTTGCTGGATTTTTTACTTGCCTCACTCTTTTAGATAATGGCTGCATTCGGACAATCAGCAAGGGAAAGAATGTAATATGGTTGGTTTCCCCCATCTCCACCAGTCATATGATCTAACTACCCACGCCATGTTGCGGGTTGCCATGTCATCCACACTCGGCGCGTGGCGGTAACTTCTCACCCATTCTACAGCCCGTTCTGCAAGCCATGGATTGTAGGGTGGGAAAAAAGTTATCCCCACCACACAATGTGGCGCAGGTAATTAGGGAAATGTCGGTCGAACAACTGTTGGGGAAAACACAACCCATACTACATTCTTTCCCGTTGATCATCCAAAGCTGGACAATGTGTAGCACCTCACTGCTGGACTTCAGGTCCTTTTGTGCCTTGAACGCTATCTTTCTGGCACAAGCCCTGCTAGTGGGAAAGTACAATAGTTCTGAAACAAACATTCATTCATGACTCATATCAGGGATCATCTCAGAAGAGAAAGGGGGAATCCTCTCTTGAGACTGTGCTTACCACCTACCTTTTAAAAAATTATTAATACTTAAATTTCTAAAAATGCTATCCCATTAATTGCGAACACCTTTTTAGTTGATTAAAAGTTTGACTAATTAACAATTGCAATCCTAGTATGTATAAAGTGACATTAAACATGTATTGGGTAGATAGATTTTAAACATAAAGAGCAATCTGATCTAACCTGTTTGAAAATCTTGTCCCATTTGAAGCTGAACCTGATGAGGATGAGACATACACACTGCTGATTGATCCCTGAGCCATTTCTGTAAAACAAGAAGCATTATGAATTCTGCAACATTCATTACTTACGAATGTAAGTCTAATCCAATAGATATTTTGTTAAATATATTTCATACATAGTTTAATATACAAAGAATGCCCATCGCAAAGATATGTTTTACTTCTATCATTTCTAATGGCCACTAAAATATAGGAGACACTGATCAATCTCAAAAGTGCATGCCAACAATTAGCATGATAAAATGGGAAGATAAAAATCACATAGGCAAAATTTGAAAGGAACTATATCATTATAATAACCCTTCTATACTTTAATAAGGGAAACCAATTCTCCAGAAGCCATGGGGAAAGGATTAAAATGACAGATTCCTTTTGCTATGCAAACATAGGTAATTCATTTCCAACTGTTAAATTGTGGTGATCTCAATTTAATGAAAATAATATGTTAAAAGTGAATCTGATGTATCGATTTGTCAGAATTATAGTAATTAAGGAAACAATCCTATGCAGATAGTCGTCAGCCCCTGACCTCGGAGGCTGATGACTATCCAATGCAGGGCAGCCAGAGATGCAATCTCTGTCTCCATGCACCAGGCACCCTGTATTTTTGTCTAGATGGGTAATTTTGCCTGTCTTGCCGTGGCTTTGGAGCCGGGGGGGGGGGGCGCAGTGCATAGGAAGCTGCTTCCACTCTCCACCCCAGGACTGCCCCCTTTTTGCCACCTCTGCATTCCATTTCCAAGCATGGAGACATTGCCGGGGCATTGAGAACAACATTGGCTACAAGGGGGCGGGGAGCGCGGTTTCTAAGAACCATGGTCAGAGCCCTGGCTCTGACCTCAGTTCCCAGAAACCAAAAACTCCTATGGACATGTGGACAGCGACTAGCAACAATAGGATCGCGTCCTAAATTGCTATGTTAAGGGTGAGTCAGACAAATCATTTTTCTGTCATTATAACCAGAAAGTGGGTGGGGGCAGTAGGTTCTACTGCTTATATTCTGAAAATAGCTCAAAGGAGTAATCTGAAACTTGAGAGTGTAGGAGAGGTGGGTTTGAGGATGGTCCATTCCAATTTTGAGGTAGAGAGGATACGGACATGGCTCATTTACAGGTAGTTTAAAGTTTGATGAGTGGCCTTTAGCAGTTCGACAGTTATTGTGTTTTCTTTTCACAGACTTTGCTGGGAAAGGTAAACTTTATGGGTTAATTTCTCTGTATATTATATTATATATTATATTATATAGCATCTTTCAGGGAACTGTTTGTTGTGTCAGGTCAGGAGGAAGGGCTAGTATGTGCTCTGCCTAGATGTATTTATTTATTCCCACCCTTCCCCACAAAGAACCCAGGGCAGTTAACAACCTATATAAAACAGTATACGACATAAACATTACAATAATTACTCTAAAATCACAAATATTTAATACAATAGAACCATCAACACAATCAACTGGAAAACAAACAAAGCACTTGCCTATTCCTTAAAAGCTGGCACAAAGAAATAGTTCTTTAACTGGTGCTTAAATGACAATTACATGGGGACAACAAAACCTTTACTCTGCCACACACGTTTCTCAAGGGCACCAAAAGCAAAGCTTCCATGGGCAAACTTAAATCCCGGGATGTTCAATACTGGGGAAGGTGATTCTTAAAATACTTAGGTCCTGATGTAATGCATGGTCAGCAACATTCTGCACCACAGCTACTAGACTGTCTTTGAGGGAAGCTCCACATAGAGAGAATTGCAAAAGTCTATTCAAGACATTTTCAGACCATGCGCTACAGGTGCCAGGTTATCCTGGTCCAGGAACAGTCACAATGGGCCGTGAGTACTCCTCACCACTGACGCTACCTGGGGCTCCAGTGACAGCTTTGAACAGAGGAGTCCCAAAGGTCATCTACCTAATTCCCGGACTCTGAAATTACACTACACAGGCTCTGCGGTTAGGTGATGTGTTTGTCCAACCCACTGGTATTGTGAATAGGCTACTTGGTGTCGTTCAAAACATGTGGAGAGCATAGTGGCTGCCAAAGCCATTTTGGCATGCACTCCAGCCAGACAACAGTCCTTTTATATTTACTACAGTCTGCCATTCTGCAATCTTCTTTGACACCAAGTAAGGACATGAGCTTAACACTTCAAAACACTGTTCATTCTGCAATCATTGGAAAAAATGGTCTGCATCAGATCTTACATGATTATCTGCTGCATATTCATGATGACTGCCAAATGATTTGGAAATCACTGGACTAGCAAAGGAGGAGTTTTTTCAATAAATGTTTTGCTTAGGCAGCTGTACAGATCAGAGACTTTGCCTTCTCACACCCAATTATTATTCTATAGCGCAAAGCAGTTATATAGCATTATCCATTGCAATTGTGTCAAGTTCCAACAGCAGTTTGTTTTCTTCCTCTCACTATTTCAAATATAAAAAAAGTATTTCACAGAACCTTACCTGTCACATATGGTTCAAGAGCTTTGGGAACCAAGCTCCTTGCATTTTTTAGGTCCTCTGTTGAGCAACTTCCAGATTCCAGCCCAAAAGCCATTCCCATACGCTTTAGCACTTCTATATCATCATGTATTTCAAATGCATTATCAAAATTAAATAGATACTCAAACCTGCATGCAATGAGTGGAAGTTGGTTAAGCTATGCACATATGTATGAAAAGCGTATCTGTTATCAAAAAGCAATTTTAAGATATCACATATTTTGACAGCAATATAGTGTCTGTGCTGTATTTTAGGAAGTAATAAGAGTCTCAACTATTTTACTGATATATAGAACTGTCTTATACAGAGTGAGATCATCAGTCCCATCTAGGCCAGTACTAGTCTCACTGGCAACAGTTTTTCTGAGGACCTCTACAGAAACTGCTATTGAAGCAGCTAGACAGACCACAGAACACGCTATAATCCCATCAAAAATTAGAACACCATATAAATACTGCTAAAGCATCAGCCTTAGCATCTAATTTCCTGGCTTTGGGGAAACCGAGCCAACTTGACTCCAGTCTTAAATAAGCCAACTTGACTCCAGTCTTAAATAAGCAGGTATTTTGATCCTTGAATTTTACTTTAAACATTCAAGTTCAGCCAATCAGCATGAAAGGAAACCATTTCCCATCTACTCTGCCAGCTCCAAAGACCTGACCGATCACAGGGGGAGGAGGGGATACACAGTGGAGAGAGGCAATTAGGACAGTCTGAAGAAATGGAACGAAATCTTCAAGAAGGCAACACATGGTCTTTCTTTTTTCCTTAGCCTTATTCCCTAGTTACCAAATGCATATAAATAAATTTCTTGTACAATATTATATTTGGCATGTGGCTTGGCTTGCTTGTCTGAGCAGAGGACTGGTGTTTTTTTCCTTAGCTAGTACAATCCGCCACCTCTGCCACTTGTTGGTTAAAGAGGCCCACTGATTATCCTGAAAATAACATTGCCCATCCAAATGGGTACATTTGCATCCCAGACTTTTATCAATATTATAAAAATCATTCCTTCTTTTCAGTGAACCCACCCTGTGTTCACAAAAACAAAAGAAAGCATTTCTTCTACTAGCGACCTACTTGTCATTAGAAATACTGCAGTCAATCACAGTCTTCTTGCTGGTGTTCACAATGATAAATGGCAAGTGAATGACAGAATTAGAAGCTGGTGGTCTGTTTGCTTGTTGTTCTGCCTGACGATTTCGTTGAACAAGATTTTTGAAGGCAATTTGCTGTTAAGGGATTTAAATACACACAAGTTAGCTTTCTTCTTTAAGACCAGTGAAACAAATGCAGGTTGCTTACCTGTAACTGTAGTTCTTCGAGTGGTCATCTGTGCAGTCACACATATGGGCTCGCGCCGGCGCCGAGCTCTCTTCGGGAAACTTCTATCTAGCTAGGATTTTTGGCGGGAACCCCTCCCCCCACCGTCCTACCGCGCATGCTCGGGGGTCCCGCCTACCTCAGTTCCCTGAGACCGCTAGGCCTCGCGACTAAGGCAATGTAATACTTAAATTATGAGTTAGACTAATTGAGCATGCAGGAGTCAACTTGACAATCAGAACAGCGATGCCAAGAGGGGACGGCGGGTGGGTTGTGTGACTGCACAGATGACCACTCGAAGAACTACAGTTACAGGTAAGCAACCTGCATTTCTTCTTCGTGGTCTCTGTGCATCACACATATGGGCGAGTAATAAGCCAACTTACCGGAGGTGGGAGAGGCATGCTGTGTGGTCATTGGCATATCGAAGATAGGACCGCTCTGCCAAAGGAGGAGTCCTGACGCGCTCTAACGTCCAGACGGTAGTGCTTCACAAAGGTGGAAGCATTCGCCCACGTGGCCGCCTTACACAGGTCTGGGATCGTTGCGCCATGGAGGAGTGCCGTTGAGGTGGCCTGTCCTCTGGTAGAGTGGGCAATTAGCCCAGTGGGTACTTCTTTGCCAAGGAGCTGATACGATAAGGCGATCGTGTCGACAATCCATTTGGAGAGACGTTGTGAGGACACTGGTAAACCTTTATTCTTCCCCCCAAAACAGACAAAGAGTTGGCGTGACCTGCGATACCCTTCAGAACGGGCCTTGTAGAAGGCTAGTGCCCTTCTGACGTCCAACGTGTGCAACGTGGCGCATAACGGATCGGAGGGTGCTTGGAAAAAGGTAGGTAACACAATGTCCTGATTTATATGGAACTCAGAGGCAACCTTGGGGACAAACGATGGTGGAGGACGGAGGATGACCTTGTCCCGGAAAAACTGCGTATATGGTGGGTCGACAAGAAGTGCTGCAAGCTCTGATGCGCGTCTTGCGGACGTAATGGCAACGAGGAAAACAGTTTTAAGTGTCAACAAACGGGTATTGGCTGTAGCCAACGGCTCAAAAGGTTTAGCGGATAATGCTGTCAATACCAACGAGAGGCTCCACTGCGGAACTAGTGGGCGAACGGGTGGGAAGAGGTTATGTAGGCCTCTAAGGAAAGTCTTGGCAAGGGGATGAGTGAATGCCGAGACTCCGTCTATGAGAGGGTGGTGAACTGCAATGGCCGCTAGATAGACACGGATAGAAGATAGCTTTAGGCCTGTAGTATGCAGGGAGTGTAGGAATGCGATAATGTCCGTGATAGTGGCTGAGGCACTATCGAAGCCTTTTGCTGCTGCAAAAGTTCGGAACCTTTTCCACTTTGCTAAGTAGGATGCCCTAGTCGAGGGCTTTCTAGAAGCATCTAAAATCGTCTTTATGGCTTGTGGTAAGTCTATCCCTTGCCAGAGGGCCGGAGTCTCTACGCCGTCAGGCGTAAGGTTTGTATGTCCGGGTGGAGTACCCTGCCGTTGTCCCTGGAGAGAAGGTCCGGGGGGGATGGGAGACGCCAAAGTCGATGGTTTGCTAGTCTGAGTAGAGGCGTGAACCACGCTTGCCGCGGCCACCACGGTGCAATCAGGATAGCGTTGGCCTGATGTCGCCGGGCTCGCGTGATAGCCTTCGCTATAAGGGGGATCGGAGGAAACATGTATAGGAGACCGTGAGACCAGTCCCATAGGAATGCATCTCCTAAGGAGTCGTGACCCATGCCTGCCCTGGAGCAATAGGCCCGGCAGACTCTGTTGTCTGTGGTTGCAAAAAGGTCGATGTCCGGCGTGCCCCACCGGGCAAAGAGGCGATGCAGAATCCGGGGGGCTAATTCCCATTCGTGGGTGTCTTTGAAGGATCGGCTTAATTCGTCCGCTTTGATGTTGTCTGCCCCTGCGATATGTAGAGCTGAGAGCCGTATGTTCTTTGTGATTGCCCAGTGCAAGATGTCCATGGTGAGGTGCAGCAGACGGGGGGACCGGGTGCCACCTTCTTTGGTGATGTACCAGACCACGGATGTGTTGTCTGACAGCACCCTCACATGATGCCCCCGTAGCTGAGGGAGAAAGGCTTGCAGGGCTTTCTTTACGGCGAGGAGCTCTAGCTTGTTTATGTGCAGGGAACTCTCTGAATGTGACCACCTTCCTTGTATGAACAGGTCGTCCAGGTGTGCCCCCCAGCCTTTCAGTGATGCATCGGTCGTGACAACCCTGGAGGAACCAGGATCGACGAAAGGCAGTCCCTGCGACAGATTTGTTGGTTGAGACCACCACAGGAGCGAGCGTCGAACGTGGGTCGGAATGGTAAGTATTAGTTTGCGCGGGTCCTGCAGAGGCGTATAGCGACTCAGGAGAAGTTGCTGGAGGGGACGCATTCTTAACCGTGCCCATCTGACCACAAAGATGGCCGCTGCCATAAGCCCTAGGAGTCGTAAAATCGTGAAGGCCGTTGCCCGCCTTCGGGCACTTAGGGGTTGTAGGGTTTGTAATCTGTCCTGGGGGAGAAACGCCCTTGCGGGCGAGGAATCGAGATGAACTCCGATGAACTGAAGTGCAGTGGTAGGTTGAAAAACTGACTTTTCGTAATTTATTTGTAGGCCTAAGGAAGAGAGGATGGATTCCACCGTGTTTACGTCTGCGATTTCCTGGTGGCGAGTAGGGGAGACGACTAGCCAGTCGTCGAGGTAAGGATAGACTTCGATGTTGATGGATCGCAGGTGTGCACAAACTGCTGCCATGCATTTGGTAAAGACTCTTGGGGCTGTCTTTAATCCGAAAGGTAGGACCACGAATTGGTAGAGTTGGGCCCCGATGGCGAAACGGAGGTATTTTTGGTGTTCCTCGAGGATGGCTATATGAAAATAGGCATCCTTGAGATCGATCAGCGTGAACCAAGTGTCCCGTCTGAGGAGTGGCAGGATGGCAGAGAGTGTGATCATGCGAAATTTCTGAGACCTGATGAACTTGTTCAGTCCTCGGAGATCCATGATAGGACGAAGTCCTCCGTCCTTCTTGTGCACTGTAAAATAACGGGAGTAGAACCCGTTTTCTGCTTGATGCGTTGGAACAGCTATGATCGCGCCCTTGTTCAACAAGGCGCATGTTTCTTGAATCAGAGTGTGTGATGGAGGTGTGGTTTTGACAGTGCCTAGAGGAGGAAGGACTTCGAAGTCTATTTTGTAACCTCGTTGGATGATTTGAAGCACCCAGCGGTCGGTGGTAATGGATGCCCAAGTTTGGTAAAAGGGCTGGAGCCTGTTTTGTGGCGAAAAAGAGACGTCTTGGGGTGAGTCAAAGACGGCGTTTTTGCTGTTGGGTCTGCTTTTGGCGAGGCTGTGCGTACCGAGGGGCGGCCTTGTGCTGCTGGTAAGACGTTGACGCCGTCGGCTGTTGGTAGCGTTGACCACGATCCTGGCCCTGTCTTGGTTGGTAGGGTAAAGGCCTGTACCACTTCCGGGGACGGAAGGACTGTGCAGGGGGTTGACTGAATCCCATTTTCTTTGCGGTCATCTTCGCTTTGTGGATCGTATCCATTGTAGAATTGGTTTGTGTATTGAATAACCCCTCCCCGTCAAAGGGTAAATCTTCGATTCTGTTCTTTGTCTCAATCGGGAGATTAGCCGAGCGCAGCCACGCATGCCGGCGGAGGGCAACAGCTCCAATCATGGCCTTTGAGCCTGAGTCCACCTGGTGTCTGGCGGTGGTCATCTGCTGTTTCGATAGTCGGACAGCTTCCGCCTGAAAAACGCGTGCCAGGTCTCGCTGGTCGTCTGGCAGGTAATCAGTCAGGTTGGAGATCTTCTGCCACAGAAACAACTGGTACCTGGCCATCATGGCCTGGTAGTTAGATGTTTTCAGTACCAGTGCCGCTGAGGAATATATTCTCCTTCCAACAGAGTCCAGTTTTCGGCCTTCCTTATCAACAGGGGCTGCATGGGTTCGACCCGATCTTCCCTGTGAGGCCTCCACAACAATCGAGTTCGGTTTAGGGTGGGTAGCCAGGAAAGGGGCTTCCCCTTCCTTAACCTTGTAGAGGGCGTCCAGTCGCTTTGAGGTGGGCGCCAGCGTTGCTGGATTGGACCAAGATTGCCTGGCCGTCTTTAATAATGTAGGGACCAGCGGGAGCGTTAGTTGAGGGGTTGGCTCTGTCCTCATGACATCATAGATGTCCCCTTCCTCCTCTTCTGGTTGCTGGATGTCGATTCCAAGCGATTGGGCTAGGCGGAGCATCTGCTCGTTGAAGCCCCCGAGCTCCATGGTCGGCGAGGCACCTTCCTCGGTAGCGACTTCCTCTGTTGGTGAAGGCATCGATGGAGCCGGCGATGGGATCGATGACGGGTCCGACTCGTAGTCGTCTGCTGACGGCGCCGGTAACGAGCGCCGGTACCGAGAGGAGAGGGATTGCTCCGGTATCGAGTGGGACTGTGACTGACGATGTCGACGTGTCGACGACGGGAGGAGAGACGTGGTCCGACGAGGCGGTACCGGTGGAGGCATACGTTGGGAACGATCCGAATAGCGGTCCCAGTCTTGGGAGGCGGAGCGGGATCGTGATCGACGATGGAGCATCGGTACCGAAGCCTCGGTCCCGGTGGGATTGGAGTACTCCTCGTCGATGACGAGAACGTCCGACCCGAGAGGAAGGATGTCCCGTGGTTCCGAGCGCGGTTCCGTCGGTACCGGAGACGGTAACGAAGAGGGTCGGATCGATGATTCCTCACACGGAGTCGAGTGCCCTGGTTGGGATTGAGTGATCGATAGGAGTTGACGCTTCGATCCCGAAGGCTGGTCCGCCGGTAGCGATGACGGGCGTTTTCGTTGGTTCGGCGCTTTGGAGATCGACGACAACGAAGACGGTACCGATGAAGATTTTGTCGGTACCGTGGTGCTCGTCGGTTTGTGTGATACCGAGGAGAGTTTCTTCGGTATCGAATGCTTCGACGTCGAAGGCCCCGTCTTCGATACTTTTGTCGAAGTCGATGGTTGTTTCGACTTTTTCGCCGTTTTCCCCTTCTTTTGTTTAGCAGGAGGGGGAGAAGGCGACAACGATGCCTGACCTATAGTCCTAACAGGGGACAAGTCAGGAGTTGCTGGGCGTGAGCGTACTTGGGGCGATAGCCCTCGCTCCCCAGAAGATGATGGCCACGGTTCCATGCGGGCTGTAGTCGGGCGGTCAATGGCGGAGAGGGCTTTGCTCCAAAGCAGGCTGCGTAGCCGGTCGGCCCTGTTCCTCCTGGTTTGCCTTGAAAACCTCATGCAATGGGAGCAGGAGTCAGTAATGTGGCCTTCTCCCAAACAGCCCAGGCATAAAGAATGTCCGTCCGTGAGGGCTAGTTTGGCGCGGCAACCAGAGCAGCGCTTGAAAAGCGCGGTCTGCGCCATAGGCCACAGGGGAAAAATTCCTTAACTACACTTATCTATAACTATTTTTTTTTTTTTTTTTTTTTTTATGAAAACAAACACTAACTGGAACTAGAACCTAGCTAACTAACTAATGTAAAAAACTTTTTTGTCCTTCTTACAGTCTCCGACGACGGAGGAAGTCTCCCGCGAGGCGTTCAGCTAAGCGGTCGAAGAAGAACTGAGGTAGGCGGGACCCCCGAGCATGCGCGGTAGGACGGTGGGGGGAGGGGTTCCCGCCAAAAATCCTAGCTAGATAGAAGTTTCCCGAAGAGAGCTCGGCGCCGGCGCGAGCCCATATGTGTGATGCACAGAGACCACGAAGAAGAATAATGACTATCTGCTTTTAAAAAAATCTGGGTATCTGGGTTTCTGAATATTAGAAGAAAACATACTTTGCAACTGAAAACTATTGAAGACATGTCAATTTAAAATTAACTCTTAGCAAGCAATATTTATTATTAAAATGAATTAAAGAGGAGAAATTTTAGTTCAAGTTTCTATTCTCAGGGTTATATCCAATGTTAGGCTGGTAGGAAAAGTACAAGATGTGGTCTTGTTCCTCTAGTAGTTTGTTTACAAGCACTAACAGAACAACTAGCACAACTTCTGCAAACAACTCTGAGCCTAACGATATCGTAATGAATTGCGAAATCAAGGGCAGAAAAGGAATATAAAAAGAGATACTATGGAGAAGAGTTTCCCTTCAGCTCTCACAAAGATCCCAGAACCTTTGGGGAGGAGAAAGGGGAGGATTAACCCCTGCAAAGTGAACCAAGTGTGGACAATTAAAATAAAATAAAAAGTAATCAAGGTGCAAGAAGGAAAAAATAGAAAGCAGAAGAGGGAAAAGTTCCCACCATACAGCTTATACACAGTTATTTGTAGCAATTATGGCTAAACCTTTATGCAAGCAGTTATAAAGCCGAAGAAGTCAAGGTGGTTCATAGGAGAGTCTGAAGAGTCTTATGGCCTATATTTCAGACAAATTATGCTAATTTTGGCGTTGGACCTTGACTATGTCCCTTTGGCCATTGCATCCTGAAAATGTATGCCCCAAGCCAGGGGCATCCATGGAAGTTAGCAAAGTTAGGGAATCAAAGAGTCAGGTCCAGCCACCATCCAAGTTCCTCATGCATAGATACAGAAAAGGAAAGCCATGCATGGCATTGTTGGACAATCTGGTATTGGAAGGGAAATAAAAACTTCTGAAGAGGCCTAGCATGGAACTACACCCAGGGGATCATATCCACACAAGATACAAGCACGCCTATAAGCTGTGTCAGAGTCAGATAGTTGTGAGTGGCTGATTTAAAAAAACTATGATCCGGCCCTAGGTCTTTTGCCTTCCTTCCTGCAACTGGAAAATTTTGTCCTGTCAAATGTTTATGTACGTAGATATCCTGATGCGTAGCTGAACTGTTGATTCCTCACTATGCTTCTGGATTTCCTTTTGGAAGCTGGTCATGCTGATCAGTAGATTGCCTAGGTGTGGATACGTCAACACTACCTGCAATTTTGTGACGGCTTGTGGAGCTGATTCAAGTCCAAACAGGACAGCCCAGTATCAGAAATTCTTCCTCACATAAGCAAAACAGAAGGAATCTCCTGCAAGTACGTCACATTAGAATATGAAAGGTCCACTAAGGCCTGGAAATACTTGTGGTTTAATCACAGCTAGATGGATCAAAGAATT
The DNA here is from genome assembly GCA_029215795.1 of Anniella stebbinsi. NCBI lineage: Eukaryota > Metazoa > Chordata > Lepidosauria > Squamata > Anniellidae > Anniella > Anniella stebbinsi. The sequence continues at coordinate 142,901,140 of JARDYH010000001.1, forward strand.
TCTAACTGAAAGTGTCATTTTAGCCACCAAGCTATGTGCAGTCCAGAACCTCTTGTTTTTCTTGGCTATGATGAAGAAAATTGTGTAAATTGCAAACTGAATCTGACCTCAGGGTCAGACCCAATGACTCCCATCTCCAACAGATGTTGTGTCGAACAAATAAAATTATGCTCATCTTGGCCAAGTGCCCCCTCAAATACACAAAACTGTCAGCGAATAATTTTTAATTGAGGACCTCCCCTCTCCTCCACAATACCATCTTCCAGCACCTAGCGCACTGGTGTAGATTCCTTTGCAAGCCACTGGAAAGCAATGGATGACCCTCGACTTCCATGGGGTTTTGAGCACTTTTGGTATCAGTTATCATGGAGTCCCTTCCTCTGAATCGTGAGAAGGATCACTGGTCGCCCAAAGCTTGGATGGTCACTTAGGGTAACAATTTCCAATGGCAAGGAAATTCAAGTATGGGTACTAATGCTCATAAGTATCCCCTGCCTGACATCTGAAAAACTTTCCCTCCCTAAGGGGGGGAGGGAAGCAAAGTGCAGGAAGGAGTGATGAAAGTAAGAAAGTTGTCTGCAATAATGCTTTCTCCACAAGCAGTGGGGCATATGTATCCTACAGCCTGGTTCCTTGTATAAAATGGAAAAAGTTAGCAGGGGGTGGAAGAAGAGAACGAAAGTTGCTGGTGGTGGTGGTTGTTTGTTTTAAAAACAAGGCTTCCACAACTTAACTGTGAGTGATGCTGGAACCGTGCTAACTGTTAATAGCATAGCCCCTTCCCTTGATCATTTCATAAATAGGTATCTCACTTGGTAACCAAGAGGAAGTAGTTTGTTGACCTAAAAAGACTGCCACCTCAAAAACACTAGAGAAATGAGAACCTAAAAATGCCTAATCAACAGCCTTGAAGTTGTTCCAGATAATTACTTCTCTATTATTTATTTCTAGGCCACCTTTTAGGGTAACCATCACATTGCAAATTACAACTAAAAAAAATCAAAACAATTTATCATACAATAAAAGCAGCATCAGATATGATTATATATAAGAAGCCGATAATAACCAAGAATTAAAACCATGTTCTGGCTTACAGCTAAAACTAAACAAATTAAAATCATTATCTCCTTATTCATAAAGCCACTTCAGTTATTGATTTATGGAGGATCAAATGAGTGCTTCAGTGGCAGATCAACTCATTTAATAGAGAACTGATACAGCAATACAATTTGATTTACTAAGGCAGACAAACATTCCTTGATCATACCTGAAGAATTAGTTCTTGTAGTTGAGACTGTTTTTGTTTTATTCTTTCAAGTCTTCTCTGTCTCTCAACCTTAACAAAAACGGAACTTCATTACAGTTGTTAGATGAATTTGAGTATTACAGGATTTGATCTGCTGCTGTGTTAATGATGCACTGGTCAAAACAACCAGTTAAGGAATAGTATTTAAACAACAAATATTCAATAATCTATAAATAAATTGTAACACACTGAAAAATGATAAAAGCAAGTAATATAAATGTACATATAATTTAATACAATGATAAACTAAACAAGAATAGATTGATGGTCAAACGTTTCAACACTTCTTGTGCCTTCTTCAGTGACCTTTACTATAATAAAAACATGTAAGAATAAAAACAAATTGAAGTAAAATACAATGTTTGGTGGGAAAGGGAAAATATTTAATTTTACTAAAAACATATATTTAAAAAATTATTTCACCTACCAGGAATTGCAAAGCCAAATACTGCGTATCCAAATCTTATGGCCTGGGCTTTCTAATATGAATAGCCTCAATTGTATGGCCATACAATACTATTCCTTAACTGGTTGTTTGGACAGTATCTTTTGTTAAGGAGAAACACCCATTGTTTTACCTTTTACAATGATGCACTGGTGACACATATAAAATGAATGCTCTTCACACAAGCTACAATTCAAATAATCTTGAAACTAAGGGTGCCTCTTCACGAGAGGTTTAATGCTCTTTGAAGTCTCATTAAAAAAATTACCTCCACACCAGCGGAGCACAAATGGGGCGTAGAGGCGCGTTATCTCTCTGATTATGCGCATTATCGAATGTACGTTAAATCGCGAGTTTTATTTTGCTCCGTCCGTTAAAGCGCATTTTGACTGTGTTAATATGCACTTATGCGCATTAACTACTTGTAAACCGCATTTTGGATATCCGTTAATGCGCTTCGCCGCCTCTCGTGCAGAGGGATTAGGTGTAAATGCGCTTCTGCGATTATGCGCATAATCGGCTAACCAGGCGCAAAAGCGAATCCTTGTAGAGGGGACCTAATTCTGTGAGACTGAGGGGGTTTTACACTTGTTCTCCTCAAAAACAGTTTGCAATATGGCACGAGAATTAGTTGTTCAGATTTTTAAAAATCCAAGCTCTCACAGATGCTGAGATAGATTCCAGACATTCCTGGTTGTTAAATGAGAAACAACGAAAATGCAGGTTGCTTACCTGTAACTGTAGTTCTTCGAGTGGTCATCTGTGCAGTCACACATATGGGCTCGTGCCGCCGCCGAGCCGACTTCCGGGAAACTTCCTAGCTAGCTTAGACTTTTGGCGGGAACCCCTCCCCCCACCATCCTATCGCGCATGCTCAGGGTTCCCGCCCTTGACTTACCTCAGTTCTCTGAGACCGCCTGGCCTCGCAACTAAGGCAATAGTAAACTAAACATTAATGAGCATGGCAACCAACTTGACTATCAAACAGCGATGCCAAGTGGGGATGGTGGGTGGGTTGTGTGACTGCACAGATGACCACTCGAAGAACTACAGTTACAGGTAAGCAACCTGCATTTCTTCTTCGTGGTCTCTGTGCATCACACATATGGGCGAATAACAAGCAGAGACTTACCGGAGGAGGGTAGGCATGCTGGTTGATTACTGGCAAATGGAGGAGAGGACCGCTCTACCAAACGAGGAGTCTTGTCTGGCCCTCACATCCAAACGATAATGCTTGACAAAAGTGGAAGCATTAGTCCAGGTGGCCGCCCTGCAGAGGTCAGAAAGCGACGCTCCATGGAGCAAGGCTGAAGAAGTCGCCTGCGCTCTTGCAGAGTGTGCTGTCAAGCGAAAAGGCGCTCTCTTTTAACAATCTGGTAAGCCAGGGTAATAGTGTCCACCACCCACTTGGAGATGCGTTGTCGGGACACCGCCATTCCCTTATGTATACCTCCATAACAAATGAACAGGTTACGAGACTTTCTAAAAGGTTTTGTTCTTGACTTATAGAAAGCCAACGCTCTTCTAACATCCAAAGTGTGTAAGGTCGAGGACAATGGGTCTGACGAGGGCTTGAAGAAAGTGGGTAAAACAATGTCTTGGTTTATGTGAAACGTGGAGGAAATTTTAGGTATGAACATTGGATCTGGCCGTAGGACAACCTTATCCCTAAAAAATTGTAAATAGGGGGGATCTATCAATAGAGCAGCTAACTCAGAGACACGTCTCGCCGATGTGACTGCAACTAGAAAAACAGTTTTAAGCGTCAGTAAACGAATATCTATCGTTGCTAATGGCTCAAAGGGCTTTGAAGTAAGTACCGTGAGCACTACTGAAAGGCTCCATTGGGGAACCTCTGGGCGAATAGTTGGAAACAAATTATGCAAACCTTTCAAAAAAGCCCTGGCCATGGGGTGAGTAAAAACCGTAAAACCATTTATCAAACCATGGTTGGCCGCAATGGCGGCCAGGTAAACACGAATGGACGCTGGTTTCAGTCCCAAGTCGTGCAAATAATGAAGGAAAGAGACAATATTGGGCATATTTGAGGTATAAGAATCAAAGGTGTTGAGGGCCGCATAATCTTGGAAACGCTTCCACTTTTTATCATACGAGAGTCTAGTAGAAGGTTTATGCGATGCCTCTAAAATGGACCTGACCCCTTCTGGCAGGGAAAGGTCTCTCCAAGACGCCGGATTCTCCATGCCGTCAAGTGTAGCGTCTGGATATCGGGGTGAAGGATTTTCCCGTTCTCTCGTGAGAGCAGGTCGGGGATAAGAGGCAGATGCCACACCTCCGACCTCGCTAGTCTGAGTAGAGACGTGAACCAAGGTTGCCTTGGCCACCACGGCGCTATCATGATCACGTCTGAGTTGTTGCGTCTGATGATTGCCACCGCTTTTGCAATCATTGGAAATGGTGGAAAGATGTAGAGAAGCCCTCTGGACCAGTCCCACTGAAGGGCATCCCCTAACGATGTCCTTCCTATGCCCGCTCTGGAACAGTACTCCGGGCAGACTGCATTGACAGACGTGGCGAATAGATCGACGCTGGGGGTCCCCCAACGGGCAAAGAGACGGCTGAGTATACGAGGGGAGAGTTCCCACTCGTGCGTGTCCGTGAAGGATCTGCTCAGGTCGTCCGCTTTGGCATTCTGTGTTCCTGCAATGTGCAGTGCAGATAGGAGGATATTGTGTGAGATGGCCCACTGCAGGATTTCCGTTACCAGCCGAAGGAGGCGATGGGAGCGTGTCCCTCCTTCTTTGTTTAGATACCACATCACCGTGGTATTGTCTGTTAGAATCCGAACGTGATGCCCGCGAAGGCGAGGAGAGAAGGCCTGCAGGGACTTTTTTACTGCCAGTAGCTCTAGCATATTGATACGAAGACGAGTCTCTGAAGGTGACCACTTTCCTTGTGTTACTAGATCTCCGCAGTGTGCGCCCCATCCGTCCAGTGATGCGTCCGTCGTCACCACTCGAGATGGTCCCCGCGTGACAAACGGCATGCCCTGGGATAGGTTGTGCGAGACCGTCCACCACTGAAGACTGTCCTTGACATCCTGCGGTATGGTGAGTACTATCTGTCGTGGATCCTGCATTGGTGAGTAATGGCGAAGAAGGAACTGCTGGAGGGGGCGCATTCGAAGCCTTGCCCAACGGATGACGAAAACGGACGCCGCCATAAGCCCTAGTAGCCTTAAAATGATGAATGCGGCTGCTCGGCGCTGCTTTTGCAGTGTTGTCGCTAACTGTTCTATGTCCGCCACCCTGTCCGGTGGAAGAAAGGCCCTTCCCAAGGTGGAGCTGAGGGTCACTCCTATGAATTGGATTGTTTGGGATGGCTGCACGATGGATTTCTTGTAATTTATCTGTAGGCCAAGCGACGACAGGAGAGAGATGACCACGCGCACGTCTGCGTTCGCCTGAGCCCTGGAGTTGGAGACGATCAACCAGTCGTCCAGGTAAGGATACAAATCGATGTTGCGTGAACGCAGGTGCGCGCACACTGCCGCCATGCACTTGGTGACCACTCTTGGAGCAGACTTTAGGCCAAAGGGAAGGACAGAAAACTGGAATGCCTGGTCGCCTATGATAAAACGTAGATAGCGGCGGTGGGAAGGATGAATAGCGATGTGAAAATAGGCATCCTTCAGGTCTATTAGTGTAAACCAGTTGCCCTTTCTCAGCATGGGCAGAATCGCCGCTAGGGTAACCATACGAAACTTTTTGGGTCGTACGTACTTGTTGAGACTCCTGAGATCCATAATGGGACGAAGTCCCCCGTCCCGTTTTGGCACCGTAAAATAACGGGAGTAAAACCCCGTCGGTAGATGGCACCTTCGCACTCTCGTGATAGCTGATTTGCGGAGAAGGTTGGTAGTCTCCTGAGCCAGTGTCACTGAGGGCGATGTTATTTTTATGGTGCCAAGTGGAGGAGGAACTTCGAACTCTATCTTGTAGCCCTCTGCGATGATGCGTAGAACCCAAGAGTCTGTGGTTATGGTCTCCCAGGCTTGCAGAAAGGGCTTTAACTTGGTTGTGCTGGCGAGAAATAAAGGCGGCGTCAAGTCAAAGACGGCGTTTGCCGGGCTGAGCCTGCTTGGAGCGCTGCTGGTAGCGTGGCGTGGATTTACGAGGCTGGTAAGACTGAGATGAGGCAGGCTGATATCGGGGTGCCCTGTCCTGTTGTTGTCGTAGCGGGTATGGGACAGGCCTATACCATTTCTGGCGGCGGTAAGGCTGCTGAGGTGGCTGAAACCCCATTTTCTTGGCCGTCATCCTGGCCTTATGCAGAGTGTCCATAGTAGAATCAGTGTCAGTATTGAAAAGGCCCTCCCCGTCAAAGGGAAGGTCCTCAATTCTGTTTTTGGTTTCTTGAGGAAGAGCAGCGGACCGCAACCACGCATGGCGGCGTAAGGCCACAGCGCCTACCACTGATTTAGCCACGCAGTCGGTCAGGTGGCGCGCTGTGGTCAGCTCTTGTTTTGATAGTCTGATGGCTTCCGTCTGGAAGACTCGCGCAAGCTCACGTTGGTCGTCTGGGAGACAATCCGTTAAAGACGAAATCTTCTCCCAAAGAAAAAGTTGGTAACGTGCCATCAGCGCCATGTAGTTGGTAACTTTGATTCCCAACGACACTGATGCGTAAATGCGACGCCCATAGGAGTCAAGTTTCCTACCCTCCTTGTCAGTCGGGGCGGAATGCGTCTTCCCAGACTTGCTTTGCGCGGCCTCTACCACTACCGAATTGGGTTTCGGGTGTTGGAAGAGGAAGGGCGCTTGCGTTTGCTTGACCTTATAAATGGCATCTAAGCGCTTGGAGGTTGGGCCGACAGTGGCAGGATGCTCCCACGATTGTTTAACCGTTTTTAGCAGCGCTTTAACCATTGGCAGAATTAGCTGCGGGAATGGTTCGGTGGACATAACATCATAAATTCCATCGTCGGAATCATCCGCAGGTTGCTGGCAGTCAATGTTGAGCGACTGTGCGAGCCTCAACATTTGCTCTGAAAAGCTGCCCATCTCCATTGTGGGTGAAGCTCTTTCTTCAGTACTGACGGTGTCCAAGGGAGACGGTTCTGACGGTCGGGGTGAAGGAGCCGACGAGGTGTCAGAGGCATAGTCATCAAAGGATTGCGAGGGTTGTCTATGCCGCGATGTAGGCGGCCTGCATTCCTGGTGATGAGGTGTTGCTAGGGCCGTACGCTCCCGTTGTATAGCTGAGGATTGACTCAACGAAGTTGTCCGCCGTGGTGGAATTGGTGGTGGTGCTTGGTCCTCAGCAATCCTACGCCCTGTATAGGGGTCGAACTGGTACCCCCGACGATAAGAATGGCAAGAGCGGTCCGAGTAGACATCCCAGTCTCGGGACCGAGAGCGCGACCGAGATCTTGATTGCGGGGATCGGTAACGAGAGCCCTGCTGTCGACGTCGACGGGTGTCTGTGCGATGTTGCGGTTGCGGAAGCTCCGTCGGTATCGAATGGTCGATATCGGACTCGATGACCACAGGCGATGGGAGAGATTGAGATGGCGAGAGTGCGGTAGCCTGTTGCGCCGGTACCTTCGGCGTCGATGGAGTACGCAACAATGGCGACAGTGATGGGGAGTGCCCCTTAGATGCAGAGGCCACCGGCGATGCTCCCGCTCGTTGGGAGGATTGCGAAGCCGAACCCATCGACAACGTACGATGCCTCGGTACCGATGACTGCGTCGGTACCGAGGAGGACTTGTGGACCAAGGCAACTACTTTAATCGATGACGAAGATGGTAGCGACGACGGTCTCGGCTGCGACGTCTGCCTCGCCATCGACTTCTTAGAGGACGAAGAAAGTAATGCCGAGGCCGACTCTTTCGACATCGAAGAATGCTTCTTTGCAGGTTTTGTTGGCTTGATCTTTTTCGCTTTCTTCGCCGGTGGAGGGGAAGAAGGAGGCGAAATGGCCAATGACGATGCCGGTGGTGCCACCGTTGTGCAGGGGGACCCCGGAGATGCTGGGTTAGAGGGGTGTGTACCCTCCCCAGAAGCCTTTCGTTGCGGCATGGCGGGACGGGGCCGATCTACTGCCGAGAGAGCGTTGGTCCACAGCAGACTGCGCAGCCTGTCTGCTCTATTCCGCCGAGTTTGTCTCAAAAAACGCATGCAATGCGCACAGGAGTCGACGATGTGGCTCTCTCCGAGACAAATTAGACAGAGGGAATGGCCGTCCGTTAGGGCGATTTTGGCCCTGCAACGGGAACAGCGCCGAAACAAAGCGGTCTGCGCCATAAGGCGGTGACCGCGCTAACTTATCTAACAATAGAATAGAATTTTTTTTATTATTTTTTTTTAACTAACTAACTATCACTAACAAACAGCCTAAGCTAACTACAACTAACTATTCTCTCTTTTTCTGTAGGAAAACTATACGAACGTGAATGACGAAGTCTCCCGCGAGGCTAACAGCGATGCGGTTGAAGAAGAACTGAGGTAAGTCAAGGGCGGGAACCCTGAGCATGCGCGATAGGATGGTGGGGGGAGGGGTTCCCGCCAAAAGTCTAAGCTAGCTAGGAAGTTTCCCGGAAGTCGGCTCGGCGGTGGCGCGAGCCCATATGTGTGATGCACAGAGACCACGAAGAAGAACTGTTATCCACCCAGATAGCCTGACAGTCAGAAACCTCTCTGCATAAAAGAAAATATATTTAAAAATCTGAAAGATTTGAATATCCAGAGGTACACTGCCATTTAATGAAATATATCTCTACTCAGATATTAAAAATGTGTTATTATTTTAAGCTATTCAACCAGGCAAAGTATCCATTTCTTATAATGTGATAATATTTAGTAGAGATGCTTATGTATTCTGCCCTGGATTTCAAGGGCTGATTTACCATAAATGTTTTCAGGAACAGAACTCAAATTAGCAGTTATTCTTCTGGTCTTTTCCAAAACTTAAGATGGGGACGTGTCACCTAGCTCTCCCATCTTTCTTCCAGACAACACCAGACTCATACCATAATGCTACCTGGAAGAGGGGAATGTCAGGAGACTTTCCCATCTATATTTTCATTTGGTCTTTATGAAACTGTTCAATTGCACAATTATTTTAAAGTAAAAAACAATTACAATTTTGAAAAACGGGAATGGCACATGTGTAGAATCAATTTCTCCACCATTCTGATCCTGGATCTCCAACTGGAATTTAACAAGTGCCAAGCCACAGAGTAAACAGCAACTTGGTATGGAACTGAGGGAATCTACTCAACACTAGTATTTAATCAGAACAAGTACTAAGAAATTAATATTGCAATTAACAAATATTTGCTAGATTTTACCTCTAAATTCTGACATTCCTGAGCTGAATTAGTAGGTAAGCCAATCCATTTGATTTCTTTCTTCTCCTTGGAAATAATGTTCATGGCCATAAGGACATTTAAGGCATCATACACACGTCGTCTAATATTTTTCTGATCATACGCCTGCTGCAGACATGATGAGTTAAGAGTATCAGAATACCCACGGTTAAACTATTCAACATCTTACACAGAAGACGAGACATGCTTTGCAAGCATGAACTAGAATTCTTTATACAACAGTTAGGAATTAGCATCGGACTCAAAGAGAGGAAGCAACCAGTAAAAGGCTGTGTCCACATATGGGTATTTCTAATATGAAGAGGATTTTATAGGGGTTGTTTAGATACATTAGATGCCAAGAGAAATTTCGAAAATAAATCATTGCGTGACTCCTGTTACTCTGGAGTCAGACAATGCCCTCCTCCAGGGCATTCAAATCATGAACAGTATATTTACCGATTCATTTGGTGAGATGTGAGCATCTGCGGTACTGAACTCTGCTACTAATTCATCTGCAACCTCATTGTACGAGGTAGTCCCTTTCTTCTGAACCTTCTCACAAACCTTCATAGAAAAGTGTCGCAAACCCTTGCCATTCTTCTCTCCCTTTTTGTTTCGCTTCCTATAAAGACAGATATAATGAGCTATATGCACACAATTCTTAAAGCATTCACACAAACAAGTGGTTCAAGTAATTTAAATTTAAACAGGACAACAGATACCCTGAACCACTGGCTTCATTAAAGCTTTGACAGAAAACACTGGGTTAGACTTATGTATGTTAAGTTGTATTTTGTTACAGTTATTTGTTATTGTTTATTATATTGCATTTATATATTTGTGTGAATAGTTTTATTCACTTCTGTTGTTCAGCAACTGCAGAAAAACAAGGGGTGCAGAATCTCTTTCAGGGTGAGGGCCAAATTTCATTTTGGCGACTCTCGGGGGCTGCATTCCAGTGGGGGGTGGGGGCAAAAGTACCAGCATATTGTATCTTAAAGCTTTTACTTCCAGCTTTTACTTCTCCTTCCTTAGGAGAAGCACTTCGACCTTTTAGAATAGGGGGAAAATGCAGAAGACCCAGAAAACTACCAAACTATCGGTGGTTGGGGGAAAGGAACTGGGGCCAGGGGAAGGGACATTGGCCATCTGGCAAACCCAGTGGGGCAGACTGGGACCCCAGGAGGGCTGGATTTGTCCTTTGGGCCTGAGATTCTGCACCTCTGGCCAAAATAAATATTTGATAGGAGAGCTAAACTAAACAGCTTTGGTTATCAGAAAGTCAACACAAATTCAACAAGAATAAAGATTTTGAGGCATGTATTCTCAAACATTTCTGTCAGTCTGTGGGAACCTAACTGAATTTTACTCACCCAGCAGACCAAGGTGAAGAATCTGCAGCCTGGTTCTGCGATACAAAATGTGTGTTGGGTGTATGTGGACTTCCTACCAAAATAGTATTGGGGGCTGAAGGTCTCTGAGGTGTACCAATAACCTACAATTAACACAAAACAGTCCTAATATGATAAAATATAACCCATATTATTCCAATTAATTATATTAACTTCCTTAATATATAACCAATTAAGTTTCTTATTTACATTTTAAAAAAATTATACACAGTCACACTTAAAAATGTTTTATCTCCCCCATAAGAAATTTCACAAAATTTTAAAACATTTGGCTTCTCTACAGTATTCCTGACATATTTTCCCTGAAACATTGAATCCCTTTCAAATTTTATTTTATTCAAATTTCTGGGAGTTTTAACTGTGGTATAAGCTTGCTCTTGGTTTCACAATCTCCTGCACTTCAAGCTGCCATTTTATGTGCATCCTCATGTTTCATATGCAGATCTCAAAAAATTGTGTAGCACAACCTTATGCACATTTACTCAGAAGTCCTACTGCAGTTAAATGGGGCTTACCCCAAGTAAGAACGCATAAGATTGCAGCTTAATGTGCTATCTAAAATATATGTTACATATCACCAGGAATACAATATCCTTTACTAACATGTAGAACCAAATATAATCTACTGACAGGGGAGTAATTCATTCATTACCAAAGATGCATGGGAACGCTTCCCTCTTAGTCCACTACCACAGTATTCTAGGTAAGCCTGCATTGCCCTAGTATGAGAAGCAATGACCTCATTTGGATGACCTCTGTGGTTACTTCTGAAGGTATCACCAGAGCAGCATGGAAATAGACCATGGAGAAACGATCACATCACATTTTAAGATGTTAAATTAAACCAAAAGAAAAGCAAACATGGTAATATCTACAAATGTTAACTCACATATTGAACAGTCTGAGATCTCATGCTATTGTTACATAAGTGTGTAATATGATTTCCCTGAACTCCAACTAAGCATAGATAAAATACTAAAAACAATTTATCTACTCACAGATGGCTTAAATGTGTACACACACAAACACATAAGATATGTAATCAGAATTGCAATGAAACTTTGTAAATATATTGTAAAGAAGGGGCAGCAACTTCACACAGTATACTTTAGTTATACCACGTAGCAAACAAATGACGCAAGCATTTATTTTGCCATAATAACCTGGATCTCCAACTTGGATTATCTTGTTAAATGCCTGCGTAGGTATCTTTTACTATATGCAGATTATCTTGGTGTTGAAAACATTATTAGATGCAACAAATACAATTCATTTGTAGAATTAGGTTTTCTGACAGCCCTCTTACCACTTGTTGTGCAATGTTGACATTAGACTGTCCAAATGTTTTCGGCAGGAGCTGTTTTCCAAGTGTATTAACTGTGGAAGGGTGAACGGCTACTAATGAAACAACACCTAAAATACCCAAATAATCAAGTTAGAAAATGATAACAAATTACTGAAATGCAATGCACTTGGCATCCAATCCTACCACTGGAAAGACAGCAAAATTTAATCTAATTCTATTGTACAGTTCAAAGTTTAACATGGTTGAAAGTATTTTTAAGGTCAGCAGACATCCCTTTATCAAGTAAAAACCAGGATAAGGTATTTGAGACCAAGCTGTTAGAAATGCTTTATTTCAATCTCTAAAGGCACAGAAGACAACATGTAAATAAAAGAACTATACCCAGGCATCATATACCACTCAGATGGCTTAGATGTTGCAACCAAAGTTTATTCTGCAAAAGTCTCACACAGCAAAATTTCTCTGACACTGTGTCCTGGTTTGCATGTAACACCAATTCCTGGATTGCTTCACCCAGGAATTGCCAATGTCTAGTAGGAGTGAGTATGCTACTTCCTGCATGGCCATCACTTCCACATTCTATTAACAACCCAGGAACACCCCACTGCTGAGTTCTTATCACGATGTCCAAACCTGGAAACTCAATAATTTGGGGGTTAAACTCCTCAGAGTTAATTCAACAACAAGCCATAGCTTTGGGCTTTCCTGAGTTGTTAACTGAAAGCAGAAGCGATAAGTACACGAGAGGCCGCTTGCTCACTACTGCTCAGCCCCAACAATCCATGATTTAAACAACCCATGTGAACTTGGCCATTGACTTAAATGACCAACACAAACACAAAAATTAACTCTTAGATAAATCTTTGCCATCAGCTGAGAACTTTCACATCTAGCCATTTTTCTGCATTGGTGCAGCTCTACAATATCACAATTTATCAATCTAATCCACGTTGGACATATTCAGTGCTAAATGTACATAGGGTTGCAGCCTTATTCTTGAAGTTATCATGCAGATGGAAGTTTTTGGGTGTTTCATTTCTGTGTAAATACTGCCCCCCTGTGGTACAAAACTTTACATAAAATGTTAATGAAATTAAATTCTAGAATGATAGAAAGTGAAAAAAGTAATCTATTCACTTTTCTAGATGCAGAAATATGGGGAGGGGGGAGAGAAGCCAATCACCCACCCATAGTTTCTAATTATTTGCATGGATGGTGGTATCCATTCACTGCAACACATACTGAACAACTGAAATACACCCAAACCTTCTTTCTAACGTAAGTAGACTCCAGAACATGCAGGACTGATAAGAATGCAGGAGCCATCAAAAGTGATGTGACAACTAAGATATGCAATATTCTCCACTAAATCAATTTGTTATTCATAATTAAGAGGCACAGTATAAACAATTACATTTTATTTCAGCCATCGGGCTATATCATTTAACAATTAAAGCTTCATTTTATTTAATATAGCTCTATCCCATGTTTTAATAAGAATTTAAGGCAAAGCATTCCTATATTTGTTAAGAATATATTTGGGGCAAATACACCTATTTCTTTTTTCCCTTAATGAGCAGAACAATTCCACTAGCATCAATTCTAAGAATCACACAGAGGCTTCTATACAAGCATTTTCTCAGAATTTACTTGTAACAGAAAATCTCTCCCAAAGTAGAACTTAAAGCGAAGTCATCTGCACAGATGCACCAAGGCAAAATGGCATCCACGCAGTAAAATGTAGGTACAAGGGGGTATACACAGCTTTTCAAGGGACATGTTGCATTTTCTTTAGTGGTACACTAGAATACTGAATATTATAAAACTTGTCCAGTCTCAGATACTGCTTGATAGTTGCTCATTGGAATTGTCACATTTCCTTTGCTCATCAAAATCACTATCTTATTACTTCAACTAACAAAGCTTACTTCACTTGCAGATCATAGAATCATAGAATAGTTGAGTTGGAAGGAGCCTATAAGGCCATCGAGTCCAACCCCCTGCTCAATGCAGGAATCCACCTTAAAGCATACCTGACAGGTGGCTGTATAGCTGCCTCTTGAATGCCTCTAATGTGGGAGAGCCCACGACCTCCCTAGATGCTACAGTGCTGACAATGATCTCTCTCCACACATGATACCTGCTCATCCAAAGTGTTGAAAAAACTAATTTTTCCCAATGCTACTGACATTTCCCAACACTCCTGGCTTGCAGCTGTAGGAGTGTGCCAGACATCAGAGCGGAAAGAGGAAACTTCCCTTCCACTGTTGCAACAGCAGCAGCAGCAACAACAAACAAAGTAAGCAGGCAGGCACATGGCAGGATTAGAGGGAACAGGTCTAAAGCAGGGTGTATAGAAGGGGTTGGAGATAAGATTCTATCACAGTCTCAATGACATTATCTACGGTGTGTAGGTTGTACTTGGGTTTAGAATAAATTAAACTTTTTTTTTGAGGCTTAGAGAAAATTGTTCAACTGCAAGCCTAAGCAGGGGCTCCATGTAGAATGTTACAAGTTCCATATTGTTCCATGAAAATATTTATAAATGCATTTTTGGGACATTGACTATTGCAGTACATGTGTTATTACTTAAATGGGCATAATCCAGGGGAGAAAATTAAGTAGGTTTTAGTCCAATTTATTCTAATGAAAGACATGCTAAATTCTCTCTCAGTGAAATCAACACTTACAAGTTGTATATTTATGGCTAAAATATATCACAACACTCTATTCACTTTGTTGAACATAAAATTTGGGCTTCCTCTTCACAACAAATTTCACTACATAGATAGCATTATATAAATAGCATATATTTGCTTTGAAAATTTGTATACTGCCTTTCACCCAAACAGTGTTTCAAAGTGGCTTATAATGCACTATCATCAGATCAAACCAGCAATAAAATAATGTAAGAACAATCTAAAAAACAAGCACAGAACAACAAAAGTCAGTAGAAGAGATCAGCGTGAGTTATGATTACAGAAAATTGTGTTGGATGAATTCTGTTCCATTCTGTGATCTTTTATTAGTAGGGTGCCTCAAGATTCATTGTCTTCTCCCCTGCTTTTTGTATCTACATGAAATCTCTAGTTAATGTTACCAGTATGCTGATGACATGCAGCTCTACCTCTTTTTCCCCTATGAATCAGCGCAATTGTGCTTGCCCTGAATTAGGGGTTGGATGCTCTTTTGAAATGGATGACGGAAATTAGCTGAAACTTAATCTGGATTAAATGGAGTTTTGGATTGGGAAACCAACTGTTTTGGATGATGGTGTCAAGTCAATTTTGGATGGGATTACACTCCTCTTGAAAGATCAGGTGCATAGTTGGGGGGTTCTCTTGGAATCGCCACTATCTGGTAAAGCTTAGGTAAAATGCCAGCTGGACCCCTATTTGGAACTGTTGGACTTAGTCACAGTAACATGCTCCCTAGTTACCTCTAAACTGATTACAGTAATGTGTTTACATTGGGGTGTCTTTGAGGTTAACTTGGAAACTTGAACTACCACAAAATGCGTAATCAGAAAGCTAATGGGAGCCAGAAAAGGTGCACTTGTGACACCTCTTTTGCACTAGTTACACTGGTTACCAATTTGTTTGCGGGCTTATTTCAGAGTTCTGGTTAGTATATTTAAAGCCTTTAAAGTTGTACTTTATGGTTTTAATTGTTGAGAACCTCACAGAGAGCTTTGCCTATTGGGTAGCATAGAAATATAATAAATAAATCATATCTGGGACCATGTTACCTAAAGGACAGTCTTCACCCACACAATCCTGCCTGTTTACCTATGTCATATGCCCACTGATTAGAACAGCTAGTTTGGTAAGTACAAAGAGCAGGGCTTTCACAGTGGTGGCTCCTCAATTACGGGACTCTGTTTCTGCTGTTTTGTGCTTTAGACCTTCAATGTTGGCCTTTGAGACAGCCATTCCCTTTCTCACACACAAACAAAATCTAATCCCGGAAAGGAAGCAAAATGGTTAAAGGAAAGAGTACATCCAAGTATATAGCCAAATTTCTAAAAAAAATCCTGAAGTTTACTGAAATCCAGTTGTAAAGATCAAGGCTGGTGTCAGCACATACATCCTTGAGCAGCTGCCAGGACCCACTGCTGATAACTGTCCTGGGTTCTGCTTAATTCCCCCCCTGCCCCCCTGAACTCTGAGCAGCACCAGGCAGCTGGATTGTCAGCCTTCTAATTCTCCACAGGGTACCCAATCTATTATCACTCTGGAGATGTTGTGGAAAATTAAGAGTGGCTGCCCTGCCATGCTTAGATCACCATTACAACAATTTGGTAAGCTGAACAGGGCCCACTGAGAGGAGGAAGCCCATGAGAGGACACTTTGCTCAGGACCTCCTCAGACCTGGTAAAGATACAGAGGTCTACTTCATTAATCATAAAGGCCAACGACAACAAAAGTTCTTACCTTTTCCAGGACTAAGATTTTGGTCTATAAAAACCTTTAACTCTCCATTAGCTTCAATTAGGCCAGCCTATGAGAGAAGACAACATTTTTATTATGGTGAAAATTACTTTTCAGCTAAACTGTACTCCTCAATCAAGTTTTAATGTAGAAAGGTCATTATGGTACTTGGCTCTACAAAAAGGGTGCCCAACTTTTCAGCACCTGGTGTTGGCTTCACATATATGCACACACTCACATTGGGCATGGGGAGGCTCAAAGTTGCTGGGGCAGGAGGGTGGCTGTATCAAGGTCGCTGAGAAAGTCAGAAGCTAAAGATTCCCCGGTCCCCACCCCGGGCAACCCCTATCAGAAGTGCTGCTTCCAATAACACATGGAAACAGCAATCTGAGCTGCTTCAGAGCTACTGGGGGGGTGGATAAACCTCCTCCCTCTCCAGTGATCCCAACTGAGAGACGGAGGAGCAGCAGGATTATGGGAGCCACACAGCAGGCCTTAGAGGCCACATACCCCCCCCCCCATGGGCTGTGCACCCCAGCTCTAAAACTTTTAGCAGTGTCCCGTGCATTTAAATAATTCTCTCTGCTTAAAGCAAATTGTCTTTTTGCCATTGTTTACAGGAAGCAAGGCAATTATTTTGAAGCTAGTTATAGGTATTGTCCATTCACAGATGTATATAATAGAAAATAGGTGTGAAGAACATTCACTGTAGGGGTATTTCAACCATTTAGCAAGGGAAAGAGAAAGGAGAAGATAGTGGTAATCCATTTCAGTGCATTCAACATTTCTTTGCAGTTATAAAACAGAAAAGCCCAACTGAAAGTACACCTAAATTTTCTTTCAAGATAGAAGGCTCTAAAATAGTCGACAATGTAATCCAACTGAAAACTAAATCTAACATGTTTCTTGCGTCGAAGTCCAAATAATAATACCAGAAGATAATTATTCATGTGCCATCTTCACAAATTTGTGTAACAATATATTAAATGGCAGAAAGAGACAGTGACAGAATAAGCCTTGCCATGCAATCCCATATGTGTTTGTTCAGAAGTAGGTATGGGCAAGCTCGTCAAGGAGAAGATCTTCCCTTTACCCCACCTGCATCGTGTATGCACACTTTCATGCTGGTGCATACAATTCCCAACTTGGAGTTGTATATACATGCATACAATTCAATGAACCTTTAGCCTAGGCCACACCTTGCACTCCATCCGGCAGTTATGTCACCTAGTCCTTAGTAAGAAGAGAAGATACAACATTCCCATCCATTTTCTCCCAATTCAAGGAGCTGTATAGACCGCTCTGCCCACTACACTGATTGATGCAGTGTTGTCACAGCCTTCTATCAGCTCCTTACCTCAAAGGTCTTATAAGTTTTCCTTTCAATTGATTTTTCCTGGACGCAGGGTGAGTGTCACACATGACTGAAGTGTTTTAGCCACAACTAAAGTTGCTCAAAGTTTTATCTTCCAATTTAGGTAGGCAAAAAGATTAGACCCTCATCTCGGCTGCACTCCATGATTAGTGTAGTTGTCATAAGTTCTCGTGACTGGTAAAGTTATCATAAGACCTTGCAGACATTCAGCCTGGAGGTCAGACCTGGGTTTCACTGCCATAACCAGAGAATTTCGCAGCAGGTGCCCTGGAAATCTGAAATGCACACAGTTGTTTACTAGCTCTTCTACAGGCCTAGCCAGACAGCTCACCAACTCCACACATTGAGTAATACAAGAGCAAGGCAACTGGGGAAGCATCTATAAGTCAGGAGTGCTGTGAACTCACAGGGTTGAATTTTAAAGATGTTAAAACAAATATCAGACATAAGCAGATTATTTAAAAAAGAAACTAGCAGCCTATATTTTAAAACTCTACACATACTTCGAATGTGTTTAAATTGGAGTAAAAATTTAAGGTAATATAAATTGAAAAGAATAAATTTCTAGTTATTGCTTGCATTTTAAAAATTTTTTTAGCCAATTTGTATCCAGAACCCAACAGCCATGAACTTACAAGATCTGGTCCCCCGCCCCTGTAATTCAAAGGGGTTCCTTGATGAAACAATTAATTTTCAGAGTCCTTTAAATTACCATCGAAATTAAAAGTTTTTCAGCATTGTTGCTGCTGAATTCTGGATCAATTGCAGTTTCTTAAGTCTTCAAAGATATCCACACATAAAGTGCATTGCAATCTAGATGTAACTAAGGCATGTGTCACCACAGCAGGTCTGACCTTGCCAGACTGTAGTTGGGACATCAGCCTAAGGTGGACAAAGACACTCCAGCCTACAGCCACCACCTGAGTACTACCCCATTCAAAACAGGATTAATTCCTATTCTAGAATCCATCTGACTCTGAACCAGGAGCACCTCTGTCTTTTCTAAATTGTCTCAATTTATTTGCCCTGATCCACCCCAATGCTGCTTCTTAGACACAGACTCAGAACAATAACTACCACTCTGATGGTAGATGAAAAGGAGAAACAGAGCTGCATATAACACTTCCCAAACCTCAGATGATCTCTTTCAGCAAATCAAGCTGGTTCTCAAGGTGACCAGCAGGAATAAACTACAAATACACTAAATACAAAGTAAAAGTGCAAAAATAAGACAGGTAAAATGCAATAAATACAACTGGTTAACCCCATAGCAACATATTTACAAAGGCTATAACAAAACAGCTTATGGGCAAAAAGCTTGTGTGATAAATATATATTGCTGTTGGCAGAAGATCAGCAGAGATGGGAGCTAGAGGTGCTTCCCTCGGTAAGGAAACTGGGAGCAGTTACTGAAAGGTCCTCTTTTGTGTTTCCACCAAATGTGCTACAGATATGCATGGGACAAGAAGATCTTAAATTTGAAACAGACTCATAAGGGAAAACACCATCTTTCAGATAATCAAGTCCCAAGTCATATAGGGTTTTGTAGGAAATAACAAGCATTTTGAATTGTGCCAAGAAACAGACTAATGGACTGGGAACCCTATAATAGGCCCCAGTCAGTAATCTGGTTGCAGCATTCTGAACCAGCAGAAGTTTCCAAACATACTTCAAAGGCAGCCCCACATGGGAGTGCATTGCAGTAGTCCACATGAGATGTAACTAAGGCATGTGTCACTGCAGAAAGATTCAACATTTCCAGGAACGAACACAGTTGGTGCACTAATCTTAGATGTGCAAAAGTGTTCTTGGTGACTCCTAAAACCTGGACATGCAGGTTTAGGACTGAATCTTGAGAATGTACCCAAACTGCTCACCCGAGTCTTCAAGGGGAGTGCAGCCCCATCCAAGACAGGTTGAATCGCTATTTCCCAATCTGCCTTTCGATTGACCAGGAGCACCACTGCCTTGTTTTGCTTCAGCTTCAATTTATTCACCCTTATCTAGTCCATTCCTAACACTAATTCAGAACTTGAACAACTTAGTTGGAAAAAAGAGTGATCCTGAATCTAAAACCCTTGGACAACCATTCCTAGCAGTTTCGTGTAGATAATGAAGAGCATGGGGGACAAGATAAAATCTTGGGGGATACCACTGACCAAGGTCTTGAAAAGGAGTCCCCCAGCATCACCTGCTGAAACCTCCCCTCCAAGAAGTTCTGGAGCTTCATCAGGCTTTTCTTGTCCCTCAACTGTCTACATGCTAAAACACGTTCCCAGGAAAGGAATATTTGAAATTAGCTAAAATTATCCAATACAGTGTAACATGAAATTACACTATATATGGTATGACACATAATTAACCTAATAGCTTAAGTAACTCTAGGGAAATTGTGTATGTAAATACTTTCAAAAAGACATCTGACCTTCACTCTTCTTGTATAAGAAAAAGTGCCCTCTCCAATCATACCATAACCTACAGATGGAGTACCACTTGTTCTAATAAAGGCAGATATTGCAGGGAGCACATGGGCAGTTGTACTCATGTGTATCATGCAGTCTCCTCTCACTTCCCCCTCTTTACAATCAAAAGTCACTGAATAGGGTAGGGTGCAAAATCTGTATACATGGGAGGGGGTGGTCTATGCCTCTTGGAAGTCATCCGGCTTGCCCCGGGGATAATCTGTACCCCAGGCCAAAGGAAGTTGCCCCACCCCACTCTAAATTGATGACATCTTCCTTTAAGAAATGCAAACTAACTAAAATTTTACAAAATTACCTTAAAGTATTTTAGAAGAATGGTGAACTGGCATGAATATTTTTCATCAAAACACAGAATCAGAAAGTAGTGCTAAATTCGAGGATCAACTGCATTATCCCAAATGAACCTACCAACATATGCTGATGAATCCCCTCAAACGAGTGCAATAAACTACAATACTACTTATTTACCCATCATTCTATAGAAATGGATTTTTAAAATGGAGGCGCTTTATCATGCAACACTGTAGACAGAATAGCTTCTTAAGTATTAAATAACCGAAATAATGGCATCTGTAGCCATAAGAATGAGTTTCAATAGAGTCTGTGTTATAAACTACTATAGAAAATAGTTATTTGAAAGGGTGCACAACAATATTTCAAATAGTAAGGTATTATATTAGCCCTCATTTTTTTAAAAAAAATATCAATTCTTCAAAAACATTCAAACATAATAAAAATATGTTTAAACCCTAAAAAACATAAAAGAACAGCAGCAACAAAAATCACAACAAATAGTCAGGCCCAGGGTGGGTGGGGTGAAGGAGAAGGGGGCAGAAGCAGAAAAGAAAAAAATGTAACTACTAGTCAGCCTCTACAAAAAATCTCCCAGAAAAGCCATGTCTTAATCAAATATGAAGACACACTTGAAGATGGAGCCAAGAGGGCTTCGGTGGGGAGGGCATTCCACAATCTATCTGTCTTACTGTCACTAACTGCCTGATTTAAGAGCTTTATAATTAAGCATTAACAGAATTGCAGATACCTTTGGAGGGCACGGAGAAACAGGCTGAATTGCTTGATATGTATATACACATGCGCACACACACATAAACCCCACTTTCATAGTTTTCTGGTAAAATTGTTCTATGGATGTTTTAATTCTAACCTTTCTTGAAATCATGCTCTCATTTCATTATGTGTAGGAAAAGTTAATGTAGTTTATTTCCTGTAATTCAGAAAGCTACTTCAGGATTCAGTGCTAAGCAAACTGTGTGGGATTTTAATTTCAGTGCAATAAAAGAGGTTGCATCCAAATATGTGATTAGGAGCAAGAAACCAGTAGATTCTCCTCAAAGGTCATATATACCAGTTAGATATGAAAGCTAAAGCTCTACATTTTTTTCAACAATGCACTAATAAGTAAATCACTTTAATTGGTCTTTACTGAATTCCATCTTTCATCTGTTTTCCAATAGCGAGGAAGAAATGCTCATTGCCCTGCTTTACTTGGAGCTGGATGTGCGAAACAAAACAATACTGAAAATAACCAAACTACACTGAATAAGCCATGATGATTTGTGATGTCATCTGCGAGTGGTTTTCCCCAACCAAGTGGCTTATTTTGATTAAATAAGCCATCCTGATAAGCCAGGGTCTGCAGTGAGGTTTATTTAAACTATCATGACTTATCATGTCTGGCACTCCACAGTGGTTTAAAGATTGCCTACAGAGTCGCCTGGCTGTCAAAACCGCTGCCACTTCTCTGTTCCAAATGGCAGATGTTTTCAAGATCTGCCTAACAACAGACTGCACTTTCCGCCCATCTCCGTCCTCATCCCTCCCTAGGCGATGCACTCTGCAAACTTCCAAAATGCCAAAGTGTTTCCAATGGAGAGTAACAGTCATGCGGGGTTTTAATTCTGCCCCAGGTGCCTCCCTACTAGAGGAAATTGTATATGAAGTTTTGTCACGTTCCTGCAGACTTCCAAGGGTTTGGCTCTCTTTACCTCCTTGAGGTCAAATTCTCCTTTATTGAAACTGCAGAATTCTTTCCTGTCAATAGTGTGCAGGCTTTCCTGTTCCTGGCCATAATTAGGTTTTGCCCTAGTCCTACATTATCCTTGGCTCATCTTTTCTTCATGTGTGTATCACCCATGATTTCCTCAAGTTCCTTCTCAATCCACTGACCGCACACATAACTTCGGCAAATACTGGGTAAATTAACCAATGGTTTGCTGGGTTGCATGCTATGCACAAGTCGCTTCCGTTTTGCATAAACAACCTCTGACAGACTCAATCATAGGTTACTGCAGGATGTGTGAACTTGGACATTTTGGGTTCTTTGTGGATCAAACAACTCAAAGTTAACCTACAATTCGCTGTTAGGTTAATTAACCCCCAATTTCCCATTGTGACAGGCAAATGGGTCTATGGTCTACTTTGACTCACTTCCTTCACTGTTTTTTGGCCAATCTTACTAACATTCCTATCTCCTTCCGTACCCCGAAGGCACACATTAATGGTTAGGAAGATTCTTCAGATGCCCACCCCACCCCCATTAGCCATAGCAGTAGGAATCCAAAGGCTACTTATGCTCTAGGATTTGGATACTCACAACGGGATTTTCAGTTCCTTTTTTTTGAGCTGCAGACCTCTGCTACACATGGCCTGCTTTTGAAAGTGCCTTCACTTTCAAAGGGATTTGCCATGTAGCATAGCATGTTCAAGAAACACAAACCCAAAAACTCCTTCTGTGTATTGGTTGTGTTTTTATATTGTATGTTATTCTGTGTTTTTAGATTGTGCCTTGTTTTATATATTTTAAAATGATTTCATGGTTTTAATTTTTGTGAACCGCCCAGAGAGCTTCGGCTATGGGGTGGTATAAAAATGCAATAAATAAATAAATAAATAAATACAAATTAACTGAGCAGTTCTTTGGAATCTAGCCACATAAAATGTAGACGTATAAAAGCAAATGCCCACATACTATGCAAGTCATCATTTTCTCAGAGGACATGAAATCTCTTCTTACAAGGTTAATATATTACTAAGTCACTTAAACAAGTGTAATGGTAAATTTAAATATAGCATATCAAGCATCTAAGGTGCTATTGGTACTTCTTTCCAATTTTATAATATTTTTCTGAAGACAATTTTGCTTCCTTTCCTCAAGAGGAGAAAGTCTGATTATATTTTTGCTATTCAAAATGGCAATTCTAAAATGAAAGATTATGTTCTGTTTAGCAGGAAGCAATACATTTTCAAAACAGGGAATCAGGTCTGTAAATATAAACAGCTAAAAACACACACACACCTGTTTTTATAAGGACATGTAATGTGCTAAGGCCCTAACTAAGGTGGGTTAGACATCAATTTAATATAAAAAGGCTATTAAGTACACTTACCTGTTAAAACTGAATTGTGACAGTCTATCAAACAGACTGAGTTAAAGGTTACTTTTGTATATAAAAGAGAACCATGGAGAAAAATGTGAGTTCTGACATTAAGCACATTCAGTCATATATTAAATTTATTTTTAGGGGGACCTAGAGGCCCAGGGATGAGTAGCCAAGAAATGCCATCCTGTATCTCTCATCAGGATCATCCACAGAGCCCATATGGGTGATCTTGGCTTCTTATTTTATTACCTCCCCATCTGAAGTATGTTCAGTTCTCAATATGAATATTTATGACTAAGAGACAGCATGGACATTTACTTCTATCTCATGGAGAAACACCATTTTGCCTAGGAACTACCAGCCACTGCTTAGGGAAAGTTGTGGACATTTAGAGCCAATCCTATGCATGTTTACTCTTTGTATACTTCATTCAATGGAACTTACTATCAAATAAGCATGCAGAAAATTGCAGCTTAAGCCTTCAAGTTATCTTGCTCAGTATTCTTTGCATGTACATGGAGACCAACAATGATCTCCCACTTGTCTCCTTTACAATGCATACGGGTTGTGGGATCCCAACAGCTTTGGATCATGTTCCTATGCTAGAAAGGTTCTACTTAATTACAAACCAGTGTGTTTTGTTATAGTAACAAATCACTATAAAACGTTTATTCAGGAAAAAATTCCGAAGTCAGAAATTTGACTTAAAACTATGATCAATTTAAGTTGCCTGATTTAGATCAATCCATCCTGGACCTAAATCAGGCCTGCATAATATGACCCAATCTAAACACAGCCCACAGCACAGTTTGCACTGTCAGATTCCAAAGTATGATTGAAGGGGTCTGTTTGGCATGGTGGGTCACAAGTTGTGGAAGCATGTTCTACAACAATGGGATTACCCATAATGATTAATCTTCTGCTCATATGGAAACATTGATTATACATGGATTAAATTGAATGGATTTTTCTAGTTCTTAGAACAATTATAAGAACTGGGGAGAGGAGTAAAGACTCAAGCAACTGGGTTTTACAGTTTCATATTAAACAGACAGCTATGCTTTCAGTGCTGAAGGTGTGATTCTGCTAGAACAAATTTAGGTTAATACATGTACCTATTATTTCAAGCAAGTCATTCAATGAAAGTAGTGTACTAGCTAAAGCAGTAAGAATTCACTATTTTATACTTAGAGAACACTAAAAGGTTTCTTTCACTATCTATGGCACAAATGTGTGAAACACAATCTGTGTCAAACAAAATAATGTGATGGAAAATGTCTTATCACAGGTTTTTAAACCTATAACTTTTGATGATGTAATAATTCTCCTTAAATTGCTTATGTAAAAACAGATCAAAACAAGTTTAAGTTATTAGCAGACCTATCCTATGAGTCATAATTTCTTGCTCAGCTTTTGGAAACATCATTCTTTTCAGTTCACAAGTGAAATGGTGGGCAAAAATTTTACTACACCTTCATTACAAGTTGACAGGCTTCTGGTTGACAAGGTGCCAACTGGCCTTTCTTAGTTTAGAATAATATGTAACCAAAAGTTAGAGCAAAGTATTGTGAGCTATGGCATTCTGTTGCTGTTTTATTCCAACCTAGTAGAACAGCTTATGTTCATCGTGATATGCAAGATAATACCACCATTAGCAAATAAAGCATAACAGTGCTGCACAAAGCTGCTGCTCTACTCATCGTTAAAAGATATGATATACTAAAACATTTTAGCCTTGTTACCAGAAATACTTTGAATATGGTATGGTGGTAGTTCCACTGTAATGCCTTGCTAGTTATGCAGTACAGGATGGAACCACTTTAATCACCTCATGCAAGATGCCATCACAGCTACCTCTACATATGCTTACTGCTGTTTAGGGGGAGCTACAAAAATATATAGGATCAATATGAACTCATTAATATATAGTGCTAGCATGTTTCCCTATAGTCATTGTTTACAGATATACTTACATCTTTTGCCATGTTACCAAATCCAAGAAATCAATTCTTTATTGCTTGATCACCACAGGAGGAACAGAAACAGTACAACTATATTTTTAAAAAAAGTAAAATTAAGAGAACGAAGTTAGTATAGTGAAACACTTTTTAAACATTTCTTCTCTTTCAGCCACAGGATTGCTAAGATCACAATCAGCCATCAAGATCAAACTTAAAACTTTCATAAAGCTTTGCAACAGCTCTCCCTCCAGTATGGAGGACCTCAGAGGCATTTGGTTCTTTTCTTCTGAGAAGATAAATCAAGATGGCCTGAGCTGAGATAGTACATGATTTGGGGGGAGGGGGGAATGGACCCGGTCCAGCTCTTTGCTATAACACTGAAAAGCATAATCATGCCTCAAACACAAATAAACACCTAACACACTCTGAAACATGCAAGGGGACTGTGCCTGACCCATTAACTGCAATATAGTTGCTAGGCCTCGGGGGCCCAACCCCCTAACATGCTCTTTCCCAATCCTAAACAAAACGCACACTGCATCTCTCATGCAAACATTCAAGCAGGCCCCTGGCCAATTTACATGCTGCTTCCACGGGGAAAGGGGAGGAAAGCTGGTCCCCCCCAGTGAAAACCAGGCAAGCAGCATCTGTGCCTCAGAGAACAACTCCCGCCAGCCCCCGCCCCCTCCACCTTCCCGCCCCCTCTCCAGGGCCTCAGAAGCCCGACCAGAGCCCTGGAAGTCTAGCCCAGCAACATAACTGACGCTTGAGAAAGAGACGTGGGCCACCCATGCACCAATCTCACCCTCACTCGCATACCAGCCAACCGGGAGAGGGGGAGGCGAGGTGGAAGAAAGAGAGAAGGGAAAGGAGGAAGAGGATCTCTTTCTCACATTAAACCGTCCCGCCTAAACGCTTCCCACACCGGCAGCAGCAGCAGCAGCAGCACCGCCGCCGCCTCCTTTTCCTCTCCCACCTGTCCTCCTCGTCGCCCCCTCCTCCCATGCCGAAGGCGACTACAGTACCTGAAGAACTAGAGAAGGCGGAGAGAGAGCAAACTCCATCCCCCACAACACACTCCCGAGCAATCCCCCACCCACAGCGCCGCTCTTGCACGGAAAGAGAGCGAGATGCCAACTGCACATGTGCAATGCACGGCCCTCCTCAAAACCCCCTCGGGGGTGGGGAGGAAGGGCAGAGAAGCAACACCATCACTTCTTTGCTCACTTCGCCCCCCACTCCCCAGGCAAAGTAGCTGTTTGCTGTGGGGGGAGACATCAGTCATAAGAAAAGATAACTACCCACTCATAATTATATAGCGGAGAAAATGGGTTCTTAAAATACCCCCCCCTCTTTTTACCCCTTACAAGCCTCATTCTTCTCATCACTTTTGGGCAGATTCAAGAAAGTGTGATTCTTCCCTGAAGCAATAAAGGGGCCAGAGACCTCCACTCTATGTATGCCCTTTTCCTCCCCCACCCCCGTCTTTTTCAACTGTCCCTGCAACATTTAAGGCTGCAGTCGAATGCATACTTACTTGGGAGCAAGCTTTATTGAACTATGTGACTTTTGCATGCGCACTGCCAAGTACGCCTGCAAAGGAAAAGGATCGGGCTGCAGGACAGCAACCATAAACGACTTTCCATGGGAGTAAATCCCACCTAGAATTTAATAGGTCTTACTTCGATCGTACTTGTCTTGGATCGGGGTACCAAGCCGCAATCCGATGCACACTTACTTGGAAGTCAGCCCCCTTGAAGTGAGACTTACTTTCGGGTAAGCACACACAGGATCCGGTTGCAGACAACCCCCTCCTTTGGCTCCTCTCAAAAGCGCCATCATTCCCTGCCCCTGCCAAAGCTAACCCAATCAAGGCGCGCTCTCCTTCCTGCCTCGCTTCGAGGTGCTCCTGCCTCTATAGAGGCGGGCGAGCTGGTTGCCGGTCCGCCTCACCGACCCGTAGGTTGCCCCTCACACCTGTTCACGCTTCCTCCACCGAAGGCGGATGGGGAGGAACAGGGAGCGCTGCTGCCTCCGCTCCCCCTCCCCCTGCGATCCCGCAATTATTGGCTTTTTGGCGGTTGGCAGGAAGAAGGGAGAAAAAAAAATTGAAACTTACACTTTCGTGCGTCCCTCCGGCGTGACGCTGCGCGCTGACGTCACGGAGTGTAACGTGCCCCACATAGACACACGCGGGGAGCTTAGCACTCCCTCCCCCATCCCTTCACCACCATACGGTTTGCTCAGCCAGCCTACCGGGATGCCGTAGGGAAAGGCGCGCGCATGCGCAAGGTTTTCGCGCCTTCGGGATTCCACCACGCCTTCCTCTTCCCGGGGACAGATCGCGCGGGAAGGTAGAGCGCGAGACCGGCTGTTGCTGGCTTTGGAGTCGGCCGTCTGCCCTTTGCCGTGTTGCAAGTGCTGACCTCGCGAGACTGAAACTTCTGTAAAAGGGCTGCCTTTTTTTTTGCCATCATCACCATTTTCCGCCACTCTCATGGGACGGGACATGTATAATCAGTGACATGGTACAGTTTTGGATCTCCCCTTTTCATTGCACTGTAGAACAACCACATTATTCCACTGCAAAACAAGCGTATGGCGGCATCCTGTCGTTGCTCAGCATTTAGTCTCAGAAAGTATGCATAGAACTGTAGTTTAAGGCACAATCCTGTGCGTGTTTTGACGGGGGGAAGAAGCCTACGACAACTCCCAGCATGGCCTTTTTTTGGCTCGTCTAAACATGCATAGGATTACGCCTTTAATATGTTTATTATGTAAAAGCTAATTATTTATGGAGAACTGATAAGAAATGCTATAGGTAAGGTATATCTGCAGCATGCTTTTTCTTCAAGAATCATTAAGCGGAGACATGAAGTGGACACTCAAGGTTACGAATTCACTGGCGTATGAGGGGGAGAGGAAAACTATTTTAGAAGAAATGAATATAGATTGAATGAATGTACACTGAGAGCAAAGATCTTATACATTAGTGAATTAATAGACATAAACAAGATTGAGTCACTCAAGTACTCAACATGCCTTCAGATGTAGGTGGGTCCAGGCACACCTCAAACTCAAGTTTAACTTGCATGACATCACACGGTTTGTGGTTTCTCTTGAGCTATAGTGTATCTGTGGGGGTGGGGTACATTGTTCCAGCCAGTGTAGTTTTGGCCTGGGGCTTGGGAGATCAGGATTCTAGTCCCCACATGGCCTTGCTCACTGGGTGATTTTAATCCAGGCACTGACTCTCAGGGAGGATGAACTGGAAAGGAAGAGGATAGCATAAGCCTCCTTGGAGGAAAAAAGGTGGGATATAAATGTCATAATAAATTAGTCCTAGAGTAGACCCATTGAAATTAATGGGATTTAAATTTAGATTTACATTGGGTTAACCCCCTAATCACCTCATCTGCTTTTACTTGCACAACAAACCTCAACAGATTTCTTTAGAATAAAACAAAATTATGCCGATGTTTTATTCTAAAGAAATCTGTTGAGGTTTGTTATGCAAGTAAAAGATGAGGTGATTATGGGTTTAACCCAATGTAAATTTTAATTTAAAGATTTACATTGTAAGTAGGGGACTTGAGGTGCTTCTTCCATACAAGGCTTTTATTATGTAAAGCACACAGCCTCATTCATGGAATTAACCCAGGTGGGGGCATTCTAGGTGATAAGATCTTACTTGGAGCCCTTTGTCTGGAAGCATCCCTAATCAAATTTAGATACATTGACAGAGTATCATGAGTATCCCACCCTTTTAACACACACAGAAGGCACTTTTCTTGTACTATTTGAACTTGTAGTTGAGAATGTTAAACATCTTTAAGAGAATTAAATCCCCAGAAATGAATTCAGGAAAGCACATAAGCAATATCAGCAATATCCTAAAGAAATATTAAAGGGAATATTGACTCTTAGACGACCATCCTACATATACTTATCTGGGAGTAAATATCACTGAACTCAAAGTGGCTTACTTTTGAGTAGACCTGTATAGGATTGCACTGTTAAAAGTAAATGGGAGAAAAAACACTGAGGCAACATTTCTATGCTACTAACAAGGATTTGAAAAACTGCCCAGAAAGTATAAAGATAAGACAGTACAGATTTACATTCAGCCTGTTGCTATTCAAACGTAACAAAATTTCTGTAATAAAAAAATTGCCTAGAACTTATTAGAACAATTTGAAAATAATTTCAGCTATAAAATATTTACTTTTTAATACTGAAGTTCTACAAAGCTTGCTTAAGACTTCCAGTTTATCAAACTTACCTGCCAAATTGACAAAGCTGAAGTAATGAATGCACTAATTTCAAAATGTGTAATGTTGCATTATAATACCTTCGCCACCAAGATGTTTAAAAAAATACAGTTTCAATATTATACTTGAAAAATTAATATATAGCTGAACATTTATTACAAGTCCATCTTTATAAGAAATGATACGGGCATTCAAATATTCATTCAATGTGACTAAATTCTGAGTAATGAAACTTCAAAACACTCAAGTTGTTCCTTCTTGCTACATGTAAATGGTTCATCTAGTAAAGCAACACAAACCTAAGGTATCCTCCAAAAACAGTTTTAATTTAGTTTTAATTTCTGTGGCGTTGTTTTTGAACAATTAACATGATCAATACATGAAATTCTTGATATTCAAACTGAGAAGTCAATTCTGATCAAATATTTGTCAAACAAATATGACAAGGACCAAAGTTACAAATAATTACATTACTTAAAAAGCATCAATTAAAGGAAATACCACTCTAGCAGTACAATTCTATATGTGTCTACCCAGAGGTAAGTCCCACCAAGTCCAGTGGGACTTACTTCTATGTAAGTAACAACAAGATTGCAGCCTTAGGAATATTAATTCTCAGTCCTGTGATAAATGGGGGGAAATTCCACCTCATATTTGAATGGAAAAACAAAAATTTCTATAGCATTGAAAATTCTTTTGTGGCGGGATACTAATTTATATTGGATACATAGGACAGATTTCTTTAAGAGTACCACGGGCACTATAAATGTTAATTAAGTTTGCTGCACTGACTGAAAATAATACTCAAGGCACATCAGTCAATTATTGGATTTGTAAGCTGTTTTTAAAAAATCATGTTGCAAAACTGATTTAACAAATGTTATTCTTTAATACTTAAAAAAAGAGAATATGTGGAAATGTTGTATTTTGTTTTTAAAAAAAGTCAGTGTAATGCTTCTAATTAAGCTGAGGAACATAAAGCTACTTTTGTTTGCTGCATAAAGAAATGTAATGAACATAAAGATGTTTTCTTCATGGAAGCTTTTGTATTAAATATCTTCAGCAACTTAATCGTTTTTCAGGCCTTGTTACATATTTCATAATCGCAGCTCTCCAGAGTGCTGGTGCAAGCAACAGGCTTAGGGTAGTTACACTCAGTATAAGGAGGTAGACCTAGAAATTGGCAAGGAAAATGTTATTTTAATTCACTTTTTTACTTAAGAATCAGGAACACATTGAAGTACTGAAGGTAATGCTTAAGATAACTGATATAGCGAAATATATATATGGTGGACAACTTGTTCAGCCAGCTTGAATAGTTACATGAGCAATACCATGATCCC
Organism: Anniella stebbinsi; assembly: GCA_029215795.1. NCBI lineage: Eukaryota > Metazoa > Chordata > Lepidosauria > Squamata > Anniellidae > Anniella > Anniella stebbinsi. The sequence continues at coordinate 142,932,209 of JARDYH010000001.1, forward strand.
AAGGGGCTGTTGTTAATTTAGATATTTAGGATGCTTCTAGATGGAGGATTCCTAGTGCTACTAACCAAAATATACTATTCCTTCTTTTATTCCTTAACAGATATTCTGCCTTGGGAGAAAAAAAGACGTAAGAAATGGTGGGAAAATATTGGAGGGTCATTAGTGGAAGAGGATGATGTCTGGACCTCACCATAAAATTCCATGAATGAGGCAGGGTGATGGCACAATAAACGCTTTGTCTGAAAGAACCTCTAGTTGCCTGTAACAATTTCTAATATGTATATTTGGCTTCCACATTGCACCCACTTTATTGTATTCTTGTTTTGATATTAAAATGTATGAAACTGCCTTATATTTAGAGCATTCCTTCCATCTGGCCCACTATTTTCTGCTCTGATAGGCAATGACTCTAGGTTCTCAGGCAGAAGTCTTTCCCAGGCCTTCTAAGGATAGGCAACGTGGTGTCCTCCAAATATTTTGGACTACAACACCCATGATTCGGACTATTAGTGATGCTAGCTGGGCCTTTGGGACATGTAGTTCAAAAGATACGAAGGGTATCATGCTGCGTGCCCCTCTATGCTCACAATTATAATCTTACACATATGATAATCTGAAGCCAATTAAAAAAAATCTTGACATGATTTGGGTTCTTTCTGCCTTTGATCTGGGGGTGGGATAATTGGCCCCCCTCCAGCCTCACTATTCCTCTAATTAACCTCTCAGCCCTCAAAGCAGTTTTTGATAAAACCCATCAGCAGAAGCTACATGCAAACTGTGAATACTATCTACTCTTGGTGTCACTTAGTTAACAATTTTACCACAGAATTTTATAAATGCTTCAAAATGTGAAAGAACTATGACTTCATATAGATCGTATATGAGAGCTCACCTCTCGAGAAATTATACCCGCTCTGCGTGCTCTACTTCCCAGGACAAAGGAAAATTCACTGACTTGAGCCAAGCCTGCTGATACAATCCATTTGATGTACTGACTCGTCTTTGGAAGAATCATAGAAAGGACAAGTACTGCCAGAAAAAACTTTGAGAGATATTGTGAGAGATATTGTTTTTTATAACACAGTAGAACAAAATGGCAAACTTTTTTTAAAAAAATACAATGAAATTCAGTAGAATTTTTTTTAAAAATCAGCATAAATAAGTTGTTCAACGAGCCACAGTTATTTAGCTATATTGATTAGAAGAGTTCACTGATGGAACAGAACAGTGAAGGTAGTAAACCAAGTAAAATGGTGCTCTCATCTGTATATGGCATACTTGGTTTGCATTTAGACTTCTGCATGAGCAGAAGTCTGCTCCCACGATAGGGCTTTCCTCTGCACTACAGCCACCCCCCTCACTGTGACCCTCAAAACCTCTCCCTCAGCATAGTCCTGGAATGTGGCACAGGGGGCTGCCATAGCAGCTCACCCAAGCTGCCTCTACCCAATTTTTGCCAGTTTCCCCCTCCACACCCCAAACCTAAGGAGAGCTTTGCAAGACACTAGTTGGGAAGACTGAATGGGAAAGCCTACCTGCACAAGTGGAACTGCACTCGCATAAAACCTGGATACAACATTTTGTCATTAACTTTGACATGGCATTTAACTTACAGCTCTGAAAAAATGAGTCTGAAAAAAATGTACCAATTTTACATGAAATAAGAAAAACAGCCAGCTTGCTTGTGAGTTGCAATTTCAACATTTCTTACATTTTTGATGATGTGAATGTTAGCTTTTTGTATTTCCAAGCAACTCTAGAGTTTCACACCATAACTAGGTATCCAACCAGTACATTAAACATGGATTCCATAATCTGTGTTAGATGATACCATTCATTCAGCAGTTCTGGTATCTGATCCCTGTGAAAAGCCACACCTTGTGTCCTTCAACTAGAATTTTAAAGCCACAGAACATCAGACTATAAAATTGATTTATATGAAACACCAGAATCTACAGAACTGTATAAATTGCTCCCTGTTTGTTCTGGGTTTCTGAAATGAGATCCACAAGAAGAAGGAATAGAGGTGATTTCTATCATTGCTATAGAAGAGTAGGAATGTTTGTTCACTCCTGCCAGCCATAGACTACAGAGAGACCTTCAAGTTAGGCATGGCTTAGCCTTTTTGGCAGTCACCATTAAACCTTAGTACACAGTATCAATCTATGTTTAATATCCAATTATATTATAAAACAATAACTTATAAATACCTTCATTATTACCACTGAAAGTGTAAGAAACAGCAAAACTGTGAGTTCGTATATTACAAACGTAGGGAAAACATGAAGGCCTGCAAGAGAAAAAGAGTCACCTTACCTCTATTATAACTTTTTCTAAAAGTCACAGACGAACATCTTTCACATAATTTGTTAATTAAAAGGGTGCTACATTATTAGATTTGTATGCCCAGAGAGAAAGATAAAAAAACAGTTCTGAGCAGTCTGAAATGGGGTTGTTTGGGGCTTGCTCTTTTGAAATATTGACCCAGTTTGCATGATCGACATGGCTTAAACAAGCTACGGTGGCTTGTTTAGGTCACAGCATGTGCCAGGCACCAATTGCCTAGTTAGACATGGTGGCAGAAGGAATGGACTAAAACGAACCTAAAAGAAAGGTAGGTGAAGAACAAGGATACTTGAGAAAAAGGGCAAAGGGGCAAAAGGAACTGAAGCATTTGATAAACTAGCCAATTTTTGGATGGAGTTTTCTAGTGTTCTCTAAAACTGCAATCCTAAGCAAAGTTATTTTAAATAAGCTTTGAAATAATGCATTTACTTGCATTTCAAGTAAGTGCATTTTGGACTTGGGTGTAAATTATCAATTAACATTAGAATGTTAATAATGTAATATTAATTGATGATGAACAAAATTAATTTCTCAACATAAGATTTTAATTATTTGCAGACAGTATAAAATTTTAAGCATGTTAAAATATTTAGAAAATAGTTAAGATTATCTTTGGTTAGACTAATGGGATCATAGAATAATCTCACTGTTCTTTGGATACTTCTCTGATAGCTTTTTTCTCTGACTAGTTGGAATATTAACGTTTTGTGCCATCATACCAACTTCGCCATTTGGTGCTGAGAGGCTTTACAACCACAAACAGAACACAGTTTGGATTTCTCCTAGTTCTTAGAAAATATACATTATTTTCCATGTCCTTGTTAAAATGGTAAAATTAAACATGTATATATGTTTCTGTAATAAGTTACCTATAGATGCAAAGAATATGATGGCAAGGAAGTCACGTATTGGTTCAATACAAGACATAATTTCTTCGGTAATCATGTGACCCTGAGAAGAAATAAGCGCTCCTGCTAGAAAACATCCCAGTTCCATTGAAACATCCAATAACTCTGTGATCTGTTAGAGGTGGAAAAGATGTTATTACTTGTGAGCCTTAATTTACTTTAAATGAAAGATTACATCTAAGCAAAACCACTGTACTTCACTTAATGAAGAATGTAGCGTTAGAAGTTCAGTAATTAAAGTTTCAACAGCAGTGAGTATCTTACACTGCTACTGCATGCCTACCGTTTCTGTTGCACCAGTGGAACCTACTCTAGTGCAACAGGAAGCTAGTGGTTCCTAAAGTAACTTGAGCAGAACTGCTCATTTCTGAAATGGGAGAGGTCAGTAGAGCTCCCTTCCGACCTGTCCCAATCCAGAAATGACATTTTGGCTTATGTCTGTCTGTTTAAGGATCTGCTAGCTTCCTGTTATACTAGTGGTGGGTCCACTAATGCACAGGTAGTGTTGGATACTGCCTAGTATATACAACATATGCATGTGAAATAAGCAATCCTGTTAGGACTTCAGACATTTTAATCCGTCTGTGAATTAAAAGATGGTTCTCCATTTATCCATGATAGCCTGTGCTACAACAGTAAAGACTTATCCCCAGATCCCAAACCCACTTACATAATTGTAAATTGTACTGAAATCCAAACACCACACCAAGTTTTCCCATTAAGACCAAAGAAAATAATTTACATATAAATTCAGCGTCCATGGACATTCAAAGTCTGCGATTTAAAAAAAATTCTAAATGAATTTTGCAAACTATAATTATGTCACATGTATCACTATTCTGTCTAGTAAAAATGCCTTGATGACAACATTATTGTTTTTAGAAACCAATTTTACAACACCCAAGGCTAGCTGTTAATCTATTGCAGCAAAAACAGCAAAGAGTCTTGCAGCGCCTAAAAGAATAACATTTATTGTGGGATAAGTTTTCATGAGCCAGACCCCACATCAGATGCATAATGTGACTGCCTACATGGACTGAATATATATAATCTGAGTACAGAGAATATATTTCTAAGAAGGGGAGGCCAAAAGGCCAAACAATAGAGCAAAATAACAGATGTCAAATAACTATGTAGAGTACAAATGAATATGATCCAGTGAAAGTAAATATCTTTAAGTATTTGTTTACGCTATTTGTCTTGCTATGCCTCTTCACCATTCATCTCTTAGTTCTACCTGGCTGCATCAGAGGCAGACAGACAGCTTGCGCCTCTCCATTGGCATGTCTGGGACCAACTACTTGAGACCAACTACCATCTGGATTCTCTCTTCCCCTGCTCAGAACTGTCTCCTTGCAGTTACCATGCATTTGCAGCAATGTTAGGAAGAAAAAGAAGACAAATACTCCAATTGCTTAGCCACCAGCAAGTTTATATATCCCCTCATCATCCTTCAGGCATTGAGTGATACCCATCAGTTGGTAAGTTGATATGACTTGACAAATGCCAATAGACACAACCCAAATAACAGGACCTTGAACCAGATACGGAGATGGTTGAAGACAGCAAAACAAATCCAAGGTTATGTAGTTTATTTGGTAAGCCATGCCTTGAATCTTTTTAAGTCAAAAGGCATGGTAAAAATAGACGAACAAACACCAATAGAGGGCCTGTTCAAACGACACTTCAAGGACTTTGTTCAGCGAAACTGTGGTTCTTTGGGATTAGCACACAACACTTTAAGCCACGGTTAGAGCCTCTAACCCTATTGCAGATGGTCCGAGTGGGGTAAGAAAGTGACCAGGATTTAGCAAAAGGCATTGAACACACCTTAAACCCTGCTGCTTAACCAAAAACCTTAACCAGAAGGCCCAGATATTATATTGGAATGAGTCAAACCCGCTCTCATTGGAGCTTGTATTAATTTGTGCTTTTCAGAGTTAAATTACAAATCTACTCCTGTCTTCTGTTCCTTGTACTTTTGGCTTCACTTTGTATGAAAATGTATGACACAACTAAGTTCAGTGTCATCTAGTGACTGAACTATGACCTCCATCACACCTAATTTCCCCCCCCCCCAAAGCCTGGTTTGCCACTGCGTTTTTTTTTTAAGACTCTGAGGCAGATGCGTGTCAAGTTTACGATCCCTTTCACCTGAACAGCTGCTCTTTTGCTCCTACGGTCCTTTGCTCCACTCCACTCCACTCCACCCTTCCCCTTCTCTTTCCTCTTCCAGTCAGGTCTTGTCAGATGAGCACTTCAACCAGACCGCCTTTCTGCTGGGCAAAAATGGGACGACCCTTTAGTCTGGCTCTTTGGGAGCATCGAGGGAGTACAATCCTGTCTCTGCAGAGATTCAGGCATTGTATGATTTTCAAACACGCTTTGGAGCCTGGGATGCAAGGTTTGGGTTTTATATTGAGGCTTGAGCTGGCTGCTGGGAGAGATTGCTTTTCCTTGCCAGGACCTGATGCAATCCATTCAAGCCCCCCAGTTCCTTTAAAACTACATGGAGACTTGGGGCGCATTTAATGCATTTAGGGAAAATAATCCAGACCTTTAGCGTTCTGGGAAAGGCTTGGGAAGAGGTGGCGTGTCAGCAGGACAGGCACGGCGTTATGTGAGTACCGTGTTGCAAATCCACACAACAGGCATGGCAAGAGTGCAGTAAATCACTGGTGTGATGGAGCCCTATATAATGACACTAATCACACAGATACCTAGTAGGAATGTATATCTGTTTAAGAAGTCCAGAAAGTGAATCATAGCAGGGGACTTCAGAAGTATTTGGACCTCCTCCAAAGTGTAGTGGGTAATCCCCGAAGAAGCGTGAAGTGAAATGGGATAGTCCCAAAACTTCAGACCACTCTGGAGCTTTATGGGGTATTGCAGCAGCTGTCAAAGCCCCAATGCATTTGCATTCAGAGCAATCTTACTCTGAGGCATGTATGGGGGAAGCTATCAAAGGGGGAAATAAAATCTCCACACCTGAAAACAGCTAGCGAAGACAAAAGTCCACCTCCCAGCAAGGACCCTATTGCCCCAAGTATACTTAATGGGTTTTTGGCTTTCCCCACCGCAACCAGTTTTGTGGGTGTTGATTTCATTTTCCCCCTATGCAAACCAACTAAGGCAGCATCTTGGGAAAATAAAGTCTGCACCTCCACAAAATGGCTAAAAACCAGGGTTGATGAAAAAAACACAATGATTTTTAAAAATAAAAATGGATTTTCTGGGTTTAACTGGTTTTGGAGGGTTTAAATCAAATTTTTGACATTTTCTTAAAATAATAAAAAAGTCTAGGTCAATGACACCGTCATGAATACTAATTATTCAACTTCTAATTATATTCTATGTATACGTTAGCAGCAGTTTATGGAAATGGTAGATAACCTGATCTATTCTGCACTGCAGGTGGTGTATAGAAGTGTATGCTCTCTCAAGGCCTTGCTTCTCTCTAAGTGCAAAGATAGGGTCAAAATGAATAGAGAATTTGGAGAGATGATCTGAAGGAGGAGGAGGAGTCTGGATATAAATACAAGAGTTAGGGGAGGGGATAGAAAGTGAAATAAAAAGTGAACAGAACATATTCATGCAGTCCTGATCCTGATGAAACTTCTCCTGCATATATCCACTACTGTAGAAGGGAAATACCTAGCATTTCTTTTGATGAAAATTAATCTGAAAAAAATTCACAATAATTGCTTAGTGTGTACCTATCTTCTAATGAAACCTACATCTCTGAATCTGTATTATGGTTATATTAAACAATAATGTACTTCTACTAAAAATTATGATTAAATAGAATCTTCTCACTATTGATTTAAATTGTGATTTAAATCATTAAAATTGAGTCCTTCAGAAGAGCAATTTAAATCAAATCAACCCTCTTAAAAACTCGGACCCTCAACAGAGACACCTAAAGCTTCCAAAAACCAAAGCAAGGCTTCAATTCAGTTCCAAAGCAAAGCAGGTCAAAGCTGAAACAAAGTGGGCCCTATCCAAATTGATTTTTCCGCCTGCGCACACCAGTAATACCTACCCACTTAGATTACCACTTCAGGAGCTGACCAAGGAAACTAGCCCACAAAAGTTTATGCCACAATAAATTTGTTAGGAGCCCAATACTATGTTTAATTCCTTACAATACATACATTTACAAAGAGGATGGACAAAAGCACCTTGGAATGCACACACATAGTAGGCATCATCTCAGAAGAGGCACTCTTCCTGTGTGAGAGAGAAGGAAGAATGCCTCTTTCAGATAGTGCTTGTCATTTACAATTTTAATAAGCATTTGTATTAAAATAATGTTTTAAAAGCATCTGCTAATTGGGGGCACTTTTTGGTTGATTAAAAATTAGTAATCTAACCAGTTAATGCATTAAACATTGTAGCCCTACTTAGCAGTTGCCTCCTCCACCACTAAATCATATAACTAGCCGTAGCCCAGGATTCATTTGTTATAGGCTTGGGCCTTAACACACAAATATGCATCAAGACTTGCCCTGGCCACAATGTCTGTAATCATGCCGGCTATATGACTGGAACTTTGACTATACAGTTGAGAAAGTCTTGCACTGGGGCCAGATATTTGGGTGAGAGGAAAGTTCCAGCATTTTCATAAGGAGTCAATTTTCTGGCTTTAATCTACAATTGGCAGGTTCAATTTTTGAGTGTTAATATTTATTTAAGCTTATTTACATATGCAGAAGATTAATATTAAATTTGATTTATTAATGTCATTAATTTAAAAGTTATTACATACCAAATAAGAGAGACTGATTTTTCTTTACATCTATAAATTCAGCTATTAGTCAACTCTACATTTTCCTATATAATTATTTAAATTTTTGAATGAAACATATTACTATATCAGATGCACATTAAGAAATAAAAATATTTGGAAAGATTACCGTTAACATAAGGAACATAAAAGCAGAGATTCCTAGAACTAGGATTTCTTTATTTCCTTTGCTTTCCATATGCAACTTGCGGTAGTATGGTCCTATTAGATATGTCTTTAAAACAAGACATATAAGTAAGACGGCAGCCAGAGAAAAGAGAATTTGTCCAATCAGCGTCAGTATTCTCATTGTTTCCTTGATAATGCTAGAAAAGGGGAGAAATCAATTTTAGCCTTATTATTCTAATAGTTTCTTCTTCAAATTATAATTTGTTAAATAAAATGGAAAATGTGCAAAAATCTGTATTATTCATTTCTTATTTCTTACTGATGAAATAGTTTCCTATTGAAGAACAGGATCATTGCTATTTTAGCTTAAAACATCAAAGGCTAGTCAACTTCAGGGAACAGTCAAGGCTCAACCATTTTACTCTGGCTTATAGTTTTGTAAAGGATAACGTAACACTGAAGACGTCGCTGTAACAAACTACTAAAAATATTTTAAATCTATACTAATTCAAGAGAAATTTCAAGAAGTAGTAGCAGTTGTTGTTTATTTGGATGTTTTTTTAAAAAAATTAACCCATAAATAGGCCAGATATAAACCGGCGAGGTGTCCTATGTCTGCCTGTACAAATTATAGCATGCACTAACTTCTTGGTCTATCCCTCTTCAGTAACATCCCTCTCAAATTTAAGGGAGGTTCAAAGAGCAATTTGAAGGTGGAAAGGCAGAGGCCAGTAAAGAGAAAACTTGAGTAAGAAATTCTTCTAATTCATGCACACCTCTGGATTGCAGCAAAAAGCAGTACGGACCTCTATTATTATTATTATCATTATCATTATCATTATTATTATTATTATTATTTATTACACTTATATACCGCCCCATAGCCGAAGCTCTCTGGGCGGTTTACAAAAATTAAAAAGATTGAGCATTAAAAAGACAATATACAAAATTTAAAACCATAAACATAAAACAGCTGTAATTTAAACACTTTAAAACATTTTAACTGTTAAGCCTGGCCACAATGTCAATCAAACCTCAACTTGAGCTGTTAAAATGCTTGGGAGAAAAGTTTTGACCTGGCGCCGAAAAGCTAACAGTGTTGGCGCCAGGCAGGCCTCATCAGGGAGATCATTCCATAATTGAGGGGCCACCACAGAGAAGGCCCTCTCCCTTGTTGCCGTCCTCCGAGCTTCCCTCGGAGTAGGCAGCCGGAGGAGGACCTTTGATGTTGAGCGTAGTGAACGGGTAGGTTCATGTCGGGAAAAACGTTCCATCAGGTATTGTGGTCCCAAACCGTATAAGGCTTTATAGGTTAAAACCAGCACCTTGAATCGGGCTCGGAAACCCACAGGGCAGCCAATGCAAGCAGGCCAGAATCGGTCTTATATGTTCGAACCTTCTGGTCCCTGTTACCAATCTGGCTGCTGCATTCTGTACAAGCTGCAGCTTCTGAACAGTCTTCAAAGGCAGCCCCACATAGAGCGCATTGCAGTAATCTAACTTGGAGGTTACCAGAGCATAGACAACTGAAGCCAGGTTATCCCTGTCCAGATAGGGGCGTAGCTGGGCCACCAGCCGAAGTTGGTAGAGTGAGAGTGAGAGAGATGGTTCTAGGAGAACCCCCAAGCTATAAAGATCAACAGCAAACCTGTTATTAGATATGTGATAAAACACATAGAAAGTAATCCTATAGTCCTTGGAAGAGCATCCCAGGGAACCATAGGATATTGCTGAGTCCACACTCACACACACGCACTGAAGCTGTAGACATTTTTATGACTCTGGAAGGGGAAATCTGATGAGGATGCAAATGAGGGGGTGGGCCGGGAGGGAAGGCGTCGAGGATCTGCGTGCTCTTAAAACTTCCCAGCTCCCATCCCAATAACTCCAGTAGACACACTCAAAATTGTGTCTAGTGGAAAATCACCTGAAAGTCAGTCAAGTCCTCTGCCACCCCTTCTGCTCTGCCATGCATCTGCTGCCAGAGCAGAGGATATTCGGTGCACTCCAATGTCGGAGTGCTCCTTAGAAAAAAATGAACTTGCTCTTTTAATTGCAAGCACATTTTAAAAGCTGAAAGGCATGATGCAAAATCGAAACACCCAATATACTGAGATCCTTGGAGGAAGGGCAAGATGAAAGTGTAATGGATAAATGCACACAGATGAACTTTGTTACCTGGAATGAGTGCCAACTCCAGCTTGAATAAGAGTTGGCATGACGGCTATAAACAAGCCAAGCTGTACATCCTGCATCACCAACATTGCAAGCAGAACACTACTATAATCGATATCTCCTGTTAGACAAAAAGGACAGACATTAAGTATGTACAGAAACTATAATATAACTAGTAAATATTTCGTTGATAAGGATTTACCACTTGCTAAATTCAGATAATTATGCATTTGCTGGATCAGATTACGCTGGATCAACTGCACTGATGGAAGTAGATTTCCCACCCCCTACTTCCCATGGCAGCCCCTCCAGCCCCCTGAAAATGCAACACAGAGAGTAAGGAGATACGGCTGAATGGGGGCGGGGTGGGACACAGATGCACCCTTCCTCTTGCAGAAGGCAGATCCAGGATCCAGCCTTATATATTTTGTCCAAACACATGCTTGTGGAAACATTACAGAACAAAAGATAATTAATATCCAAGAAAATATTGTTTATTATTTGTTTATAATACTTCTATACCACTTAATTTAATAAAAGCCTCAGCCAAGGTCACAGCTCCAGCCTTGGGTGAGAATGCAAATGTGAGATTTCACATTGTAACACATATATGATAACACATATATGATAAAATATAAAAACAATATAAAAATATAAAGTCTTAAAAACAATAAAACGTGCGTGAAGTTCTTAATCCTGTTGATGAAACACTTACTTGTGTGGAGGTGTGAATTTCAAAATGTTTATTTTTAGATGAAGATTGATGAGAAGGTCATTTTTGATCCTCAGAACACAAGATGAGTTTCAAGATAGTGAACCCTAAAGGCTGCTTTCCACTTTACTCCCTTAAGATTCAGGTGTGCACACCCATGTATGAAATCATGGTGAAGGTGATACCCTCATCCATTTCCCAGGCAAGCCTTCCCCAACCTTGTGCCCTCCAGATGTTTTGGACTACAACAACCATCAGCATGACCAATGGTCATGGATGCCACAGTGAATGCTAAAGATGTTGATGTATTATCAGAGGTCTATGAAGACTTCTTATCCTCAAACATTTATATTTCCAATGGGTTATTTTCTTGCTTACATATATACTTCTTGAAACCCATCATTTCTTGAAAACTGAGGCTTGAATTACATAGAAGACCACACCTCTAGCATTAAAAAATGGGCAATGCTGTCACACATACTAATGCATGACGCTTGTTAACTCAGATGCTATTAAGGCTAACAAATCTTCAAAAATAATTTACTGCATGGATGGCATTGGTTTTTATCAACTTTAATGGCCATCGATTAATTCAGAATGTTGGGCAGTTAGCAAACTCAAAGAACTGGAGAGTATCGCAACTGTGGCTAAAGTGTTCGGATCAAGACCATCTCAGTTCAAAACTGTCATTATTTAACCTGAAGTTAACTACTAGTTAAGAGTACCCTGCTAATTAAGAGTACCCTTCTACGACAATCACAAACTCACGAATACTTTTGAGGTCAGTTCTTTTTGCCATTAAGCAAAATTTACATGAGAGTATTCTAATCTAGAATTCAAGTTCCACCTACCTTCTTTATCTCCCCGAGCACTCCCTGCAAGGAATCTGGATACCAATGGTGTGCTTGATAATGATAAACAAGTAGCAATGAAAACACTTTGTGTTGCTCTAATTTGTAGAAAATGTCCCCACAGTAAGCCAAATGCAATCATCAGAAGTGTCATGTAACACGGTCCTTGCAATGATATCTTCCACACCTATGACAATGACATTCACTTAGATTGGCATAGTATAGTTTCAACATGATTCTTACAATATTCTTATTTTCAATTCGACATTAAAGTTTACTGCAGTTAAAGTTTTCAAAATGTGAAAGAAGTTGAAGGTTCTTTAGACCACCAAAAATGTTATTTCACTGTCAGAAACAAAGGGTCTTGTGGCAGAATGCAAATATTTACATTTTTTTTGCTTAAACCATAAAATGTCCATTAAAGTCTTTGGCTGTACTAGCAGGAAATGATGGGAGTTGTAGTCCAACACGTTTGGAGGGCACAAGCTTAGGGAAGGCTGGATTACAGCATCCCAACCTTCATTCCAAACATGGCTCATTAGTTTTCCAGATATTATTTATCCGAATTCAAGCCTCTGCTGATAGAATTCATCAACAGGTTTAATTCTAACTCAGCAGTTTCTTGTTCTAATCTTTCTTTTGAGGTTCCATTGCTCCACAATAGCCAGTTTAAGGTTCTCAGTCCATTGGGATAATGTGGTATTTTTTTAGTCAAATTACATGTGTTGAATTGACTTATCTACTGCCAGGATGTTTGTGTTTTCAGCACCAATTGCACTGAAAGTGACCACTGTTAATAATGTGATTATCACTTTTTGCATTTAATTTCTTTCTGAACCCGCTGTTTACAAGCCTTCCCCACAGCACACACCCAACTATATGTACTGTATAAAAACCTGAAACTCTTCATAATACTTCATGCATCTGAGCAAGTGGGCTATAGCACACAAAAGCTTATGCCAGAACAAATTTGTTAGCATAAAGTGCCACAAGACTCTTTGTTGGCTTTGCTGCACTAGACAAACATGGCTACCCTTTGGAAACTATTTTAATAGCAGAGTTTCTAGACCTTAGACATACTGAACAGTATGAATTCCAAGACAGATTTCCCCACAATGTGATATAAGGGTGAGTGGTTTGGCTGTTATTAAAATATACTATGAGCTTGAAAACAGTTTAATGCAAGACTGGTCCTCAAGATTGCTTAAACCAACTAAAGATTACCAGAATGTCTACTATTCCAAGGAGCAATCAGTCCTACAATACAAAATAAATAGATAGCCTTCCTATTGTAACCTTCAATATAAAAGCAGACAGTTTTGGTAATAATTATTTAGTATTCAAATGCTCTAACTCTCTACATTGTAACTACACATTTCAGTTTAGCACTGATAAAAACTGATGTCTGGATCAAAAGTGAGCCATGTTTGGATGCAGAAGCCTCAGGATTACAGCCACCCTGTAATCCCGCCTTCCCTAACCTGATGCTCTCCAGATATGTTGGACTACAACTCCCACCATGGAGGGCACCAGGCTGGGGAAAGCAGCTATAATCTATTCAATATTTAAGTGTGCTTATCATGAATGACACAACAAATGTGTGCCTTTATTAAAAGGGTAACGTTTCTCTGAAAGTAAAAGACAGCCTACAATTAAAGCGTATTTAATATTGTGTGCAATCCAGACTCCCTAAGAGCGGAGGTTTGCTCACAGAACACTCCACTGGAGGAAGGGAGTGGGACAGACAATTGTTTCAAATTCCTTCTACCCATGCAGCTCCCAGTGCCACTGCCCACGCTGCTCTGGAAAAGCTTTTCAGGGGGAAATTGGTAGAAGTCAACTTTCCACCTTTCCTCCAGTAGGTACTTCTGCTGGACCTGAGCCCCTACCATGAACAGAAGTGGCTTCCATTTGCAGAAAGGCATGTCTGGATCCAACCTATTGTTTTTCAAATTTCAGTTGTCTAGAGAACTCATTTGCCTAGTTCTTACTGACATAGCAAACCTGGTTTCGGCTGTACCATTTCAGACTGCAGATCAAGACTTTTTCATGACTGAATGCTCCTTCACACACAAAAAAACTTCCACATATAAAAATAGATATCTGGAGGAAGGATTCTAGCCTAGTGCTCCCTGATAAGCTAGTTTTCCTGTTCAGAAATTATTTGTAATACTGATGCACAGGTTATTTATTTTATTTAAATGATTTATAGACCATTTGACTATATCTAAAAAGACATCTTCTGGTGTTTTGCAACCAAAAAAAAGTAATACAAAATATCTACCGTTAACATTTAAAGATAGAAAATACAAAACTTCTCAGTTAAAAGCATTTAAAATCAAAAGGAAAAAATCCTCAATTAAAACTTTTAAAATCAGATTACAATATAGAGGAATACCTTTCTTAACCTTTCAGGGGAAAACTCCAGGCCAACCAGGAACAATGTGAAGAATACACCAAATTCTCCCAATGTCTCTACCTGTACAATTGACTGAAAACACAAATTCATTCAGCATGCCACAAACAGTCTTTTTCTACTGGGCCACTTCACATATCACAACAAGCCACAATGGATTAATTAACCCTTGGGGTGCTATGGTATGTACCAACTGCCATTTTGAATATGTAAGCCCCACCTGCTGTGGCTTGTTATGTTGTGCGAACCCAGACTGCAAGATTTATGTGAGGGTTAAACAACCCTCGCATAACTCATAAAATAGTTAACTGTATTAATTTCTATGCAGGCAATACCCATAAGTACCAAAAATGTATGTAAGTTTGTTTATATCCTGCTTCCATAATAATAATAACAACAACAACAACCAGGTAAGACTCATAAAAACATAAATAGGTCAAGTCACCATATTTTCTAGTTTTTATTTTTTTAGAAATGGGAACAAATAAGGATCACAATCAGGATAAAGGCTTAAACTGTTAACAACAGATCAGATACTTCCAAAATAAAATGAAAAAAACGTATCTTGGGCTTGAGGTGCAGGAGCAAAAAATGGAGGAAAAAAACTGCAGAAGGAAAAAAATGGAGAAAAATGTATACAAGGAAATAGCTGTATGTTACAGTAAGTAAGTAAGCAGTTTATTTGTTTATGGCAAAAGGCCGTTACAATCATAGCACAATCACATTCTTACAAGTTATAATAGGTCAACTTTTATAAAAAATTAAAACCAACATTTGGAAGGAGTTATAAGTACCCCACCACTCATAGTTTTAAAATCCCCACAATTATTGTAAATGGTCTCCTCTGCAGTCTACAACTGCTTTTTCCAGAACAGACTGACGGATTTTTTTTGCTGCAACTGCAAACGCTGCAATTTTAGCTGTGATGGCTTTAGTATGGTCTGCTAACAGGTCGCAGATTATATTTGCTGGATGCCAGCCCGCTCTTGAGCTCAAAAGCTCTCCCATAAAACGGGCCCTAATATCACTGTACAGGGGGCAGCGTAATAAATAGTGCGCCACATCTTCCACTTCCTCTGATCCACAAATACAAGTCCTCTGATTGTAAGGCAACCTTTTATACTTTCCCTCCAAAAAGGCAGTGGGCATTGTTTGAAAGCGAACGGCTGTGAAGGCCTTTCTAATCACAGGAAATGACAGATCTTGTAAGTACTGAGGAAGGTACTGATCTCTTTTGATTAGGCTGTACCATGTGGAAAAGGCTTGCTGCTGGCTTGCTAGCACGTTTCCCTGAAAGTCTAACTCAAAAATTCTGTTTCTTATATAGGCTTTGTTCATCGAAATTGGGGAATCCTCCAGATAGGTATTGACTAATTCCAACCATTTGCAAGCCCACCCTCCTTTTCACAAGTTGTTCTAAAAAACATTGTTTCGCCAGATTACTTTCATCCAACTGGAGAAGCCTTTTCCCATATAATACAATAGCCTTGTGTGTCCTAGCCTTAATGGAGGGCAGGTCAACTTCTAATCTAAGTAGTGAGGCAGGCACCCCCTGAGGGAGGGCCAAGAGTTCTTTGACGAACTTATTCTGCACAGGCTCCATCTCGTGGGCAAAGCCCTGTCCCCATATTTCTACTCCATATAGAAATTGGGGGAGGACCTTAGCTTTGTATAACCTCAGTGCTGGTACTACTAAGGAGCCCCCTTTATTTCTCCCGTATGCCAGTATGGCTTTGGCTGTTCTCCCAGCTAGGAGTTTTGCTGCCTCTAATTGCCTTTTCCAATATCCATTATAAGCAAAAAGCAATCCCAGATACTTGAAACTGGTGCACTGCTCTATCAGTTGCCCTTCTATACGCCATTTATGGGATTGCTTTTTCCTAGTGAAGACTACCACCTTGGTTTTAGAATGGTTAATTACCAGTTTCTCATTCCTGCATATTGTGCCCAATCTACTTAAAAGTCTTCTCAAGCCCACCTGAGTAGTGGATATAAGAACCATGTCATCTGCATATAGAAGCATGTGGATTTTTCTAGATCCAATGGCAGGAGGAAAACAGTTCACTTCGCTTAGGTCAGCCACTAAGTTGTTCACGTAAAAATTAAACGAAAAGGGTGCCAACAGGCAACCCTGCTTGACTCCTCTTCTGATATTAACTTTGTCGGTGAGAGTACCTGACAGACCTAGTCGCACCCGTAGGTCCGTATTCGAGTGTAGTTTCTGGATCAGGAACAATAAACGCTTGTCAATATTTGTTTGAGCGAATTTGGACCAGAGACGCTCTCTATCAATTAGGTCAAAAGCGGAGGTAAAGTCGACAAATGCAACAAACAACCTTCTTTTAGGCTGGCCCAGGCTTTAACGTATCAGATGACAGAGTACAAAGCATTGATCGATTGTGCTCCTCCCTTGCCAGAACCCTGCTTGTTCTGTGGCCAGGATGTCGTTTTCCTCTGCTCAGGCCTGTAATTTATTTAATAAAAACCTGCCATATATTTTTGAAGCCACGTCCAATAAACTAATAGGTCTATAATTTTTGGGATCTGACCTCTCCCCCTTTTTATGAAGAGGAATGATAATACTTGACTGCCAGCCCACCGGTAATATTCCTGTCCAATTAATATGACAGAACAGTCTCGCCAAAATTGGGGCCCACCAGGATTCATTGCACTTAAATAGCTCAGGGGGGAGCATATCTTCTCCTGCCGCTTTCCCTAATGACAGGTTTTTTAATAGACCTCTGATCTCCTGGGTGGTCACCTCAGGCCATACTGGGAGTTCGCCTCTCGGGAAGGCGAACTCCACTGGTTCTGGACCCTGAAAAATATTCTCAAAATGCTGCTGCCAGGTAAAGGCAGGGATTTGTGCTTCCAGATGTAATTTTGTGGCCTGAAGTCCGGAATGGACCAAGTCCCAAAATTTTGTATCATCCTTCCGTCTTACTGCCATATCTAACTCCTTCCACTTTTGTCTAATGTGCAAAGTCTTCTTTTTCTTTAGAACTGCCTTATATAAAGTTCTTTTTTTAATCAAAATTTTTGTCAGCCTCTTTGATTTAGTCTTTCTTACTTTTCTGCTGAGCCTTACTAATTCCTTTTTCCGGTTTGTACATTCCTTATCAAAACAACTCGCACTTTGATGTGTGACCGTACCTATTGTACCTGGCCGGACAAAATGCGGTTTCAGGAGATCTACTATTTGCTGATATCCTTCCATTACCTCCTCTTTTCCCTCCTTAATCCTATTCCTTAGGGCTAACAATGCGGGTCCCTGAAGTAAATTTGTAATCTTAATATTTAAAGTTTCTGACCATTTTATTCGTCTATTGCCTATGGAGGTCAACCTCAACGGATAGGTCTTTTTGTCTTGTCCTATCATTTCGGTCAAATGGATTTCTATCTTGACAGAGTAATGATCACTTTCCATCCGATCTTCCACAGAAAAACTTTTAACATTAGTGCAAAGAGAGGGGGAGATCAGAAAATAATCTACTACGCTCCTCCCCTTAAAGAGAGATAAGTATAATGCCCAGCGGACTTATCTACTATGCTTCCATTCAATATTTGTAGGAAGTAATTATAGGCTAATCTCATTAGGATCTTTCCGTTCTTATTGATTTTCTTATCTTGTGAGTGCCTGTCTAATAGAAAGGTGCCATCCACTGGTATACCAACCTGTTTTAGTAACTCATCATTAGATTGCCCCATCCTAGCATTAAAGTCTCCTCCCAGGATAATGGACCTATTACCCAATTGCTGGTCTATCTCACCTACTACTGATTCCAAAGTCGCCCATATCTCGGCAGGGAAGTTAGCAGAATTATCGGGGGGGGGGGGGGGACATAGGTATTTATACAAACTAAGCTACTACCATTTTTAAAGGTAATCTTCAGTGTTAGTACACCATTATGCGGTTGTTCGCTCACCGTTTGACAAATATTTTCTAGCTCCACCGCAACTAAAATTGCCAGCCCCCCACAACACCTCCCCTTTTTATGATGCCTCACTGCGTCTACCGCAAATGTACTATAGCCCTGCAGTAACAGATTAGAGCTTTCTTCCACCCACGTCTCTTGGAGGAAAATTATGGAAAATTTTTGTAAATACCCCACAAACTCCTTATCAGCTAGTTTGCTTGTCCATCCAGAGACATTCCATGACACCATATTAAGCACATATGGCGTTATTTCTTTTGTTACACTGGTTAGTCAATAATTAGGAGCTTTGGGGGGCGGTTGTTCCAACTCCTTCCCCCAGACATTAGAAACAACATTCAACTGGGGGTAGGTTCTACTGCAAACTGCTCTTTCCTCTAGGGTATACATATTCTCCTCTTTCCGCAAGTGCTGGAACAATATTTCTTGTAATTGTCCTAGGTCTTCTAGAATTTTTTTCTTGGGCCTTGATATCCATCTGTTCAAACTGTATTACTTTAGCTGCCTCTTCAGGCGGTAACTGATCTATCAGGGCCTGCAGCCCTTCTAGATGATGTAGCCTATTAATACTAAAATGATTTTCTTTCTTCCCTGTCGTATCCCTGTTGGTCCAGAGCCGTCCCTCCAACACTTCCTGTAATACTGTATGCTACAGTGATATCATTGCAAAGGTTAGAAAGCTATGATCCAAGAGATGTGTCAGAGCCTCTGCTTGTGTGCTGTGTGTGTTGAGCTCTGTGTAAGCAGGGCCTCCCACCATCATTTCAGTGTTTAACCTCCTTTAAAGTAAATAGGGAATATCTTGTTTATGCAGAGCTCTACGTACAAACTGGAATTCTGGTGAGATTTAGACTGCACCAAGAATGATTAAAAATGGTATTTCTCCTTTGATATCAAAACACAGAAAATATGCTCCTAACATTAACATTCAAAGATATTTCAATTTGTTCCTCATTTTATAATTTGGGAAAACCAATTCCCATAATAGTCTCTATTATCGAAAGGGCTTTGACACAGTCTTGAAATATAGCAAGAATTTTTCTTCATGTAATATTTGTGACACTGAGCCTGAAGAGACCAAATAATGCAAAACAATAGCAGCTGCTCTAAGACACTACTGTTTAAGTCCCTCAGTAACACAGTCCTTAAAAACATACCTCTCAAAACAAGCATGCAAATTAAAAGTGAATCATCCTAAAAAATACACTCTCCTACCTTAATACTGTTTAATCCCGATGGTCCCAAGAGTACTCCGCAAATAATGTATCCAAACATAGTTGGTAATCCTATGGTTGTGCACAACCAGCCACAAGGCAAAGATAGCATTCCAATGGTCACAATATCCTAATGAATAAAATAAAAATACAATTCTACTCACACGATGCTTACACATGTAACTACATATAAAGGGAGATGGCATACATTCAGGGTAGGGGATGCTATTCATCCAGGAATAAACAGATCTCATTGCTTGGATTACCAATGACTAACATCTGTTCAGGTTATACTTCATTCGTGAGAAATTTCACATCCATGAATTCAACCAGGAGGTGCAATGAGACGAAGAGTGAGCCTTGAACTCATGCGCTTTTCCTCCATTAGAAAAAAAATCCTGACTTCAAGGGCATTTACTCTCAAGTATGCACACACAATTGCAGCTCCAACATCAGATACAGTTCTTTCTCATCATTTGAATAAATTTCTCAGTCCCATCTACCACAATAACTTTGGAGCAGGAGGAAAATGTTCCTCTCATTGAGGCATATTGAGCTAACAGTTGTGACATAATGATCAAATTAGTGTTAATGCCAGTTAGATCACACTCATTTCACATATGGAACATTAATTTAAAACACACATAATTCCCTTTGGACATTTGTTATTAGTCCATACAATTACTAGTTTGTGGGGTGTCGCAGGGATCTGTGTTGGGACCAATACTTTTCAGCTTGTTCATAAATGATCTGGAATTAGGAGTGAGCAGTGAAGTGGCCAAGTTGATGATGACACCAAATTATTTAGGGTGGTGAAAACAAAAAGGGATTGTGAGATGTAAAAGGATCTCTCCAAGCAGGGACAATGAGTATCTAAACGGCAAATGCTGTTCAATGTAAGCAAGTATAAAGTAATGCATGTTGGGAGAAAAAAATCCCAACTTCAAGTATAACCTCATGGGAACTGATCTGGTGGTGACCAAGAAAGAGATCTTGAGGTTGTGGTGGGCAGGTCAATGAAACGTTGACCCAGTGTGTTGCTGCTGTAAACAAGACAAATTCCATGCTAGGCATAATTAGGAAAAGAACAGATAAAAATCGCCAATATCATACTGGTCTTATATAAAGCTATGGTGCAACCACACTTAGAATACTGTGTACAGTTCTGCTCAATGAACCTAAAAAAAGATATTATAGAGCTGGAAAAAATACAGAAAAGGGCAACTAAAATGATCAAGGGGCTGGAGCAACTTCTCTATAAGGAAAAGTTACAACAGCTGGGATTGTTTAGCTTGGAAAAAAGGAGGCTAAAAAGAAGTATACAAAATTATGCATGGTATGGAGAATGTAGATAGGGAGACATTTTTCTCCTTTCTCGTAATACTAGAACCCTGGGTCATCCCATGAAGCTGATTGGAGAGTCTAGACGGATAAAATGATGCATTTCTTCACACAGTGCATAGTCAAACTATGGAATTCATTACTACAAGATATAGGGATGGTACCTCCAGTATCAGAAGCAGTAAGCCTATGTACACCAGTTGCTGGGTAATATGGGCAAGAGGGTGCTGTTGTACTCATATCCTGTTCATGAGTGTCCCTGTTAACAGCTGGTTGGCCACTGTGTGAACAGAATGCTGGACTAGATGGCTCCTTGGTCTGATCCAGCATGGCTCTTCTTATATTCTAGTTTTCATTTGCTCACGGCAGCTCTTACTATTGATAATGCTGATTATTGCTACTGCTTCCACAACCTATTCTGTTTTACTTGAAGTAATCCAAAGAACAATGGCATTTAAGGCGTAGCTCACATTCTTAACTGGATTTTTAAAAAATTTCTTTTGTTAGCTGCTGTGGTTACTGTACACACAGCTCAGACCACAAGCTCTTACGTACCCAGGAACCCAACTCTCATGTAAGTGAGGCCATTGAACTCAGTGTCAACAGAAACTTTAAATATATTTCCTACCCCACAATCTGAAGATAGGAAAGAGGTTTTACTTGGAGCTAGAGATAAGAGCCACAGAGCTTTCCTGCATTAAGGCAGATGTAGGATTCATAGGAGTAATTTATACCATTTTCAGTACTAGACCTCAGATTTCACATTCACTGGGACTGTGGAAAAGGTTAATAATTTAACAGAGGAGACTATCTAATGGTGCCAAGTTTCTTTCAGTGGTCTAAAAGCTGAAACCCAATCCACACATTACATTTTTAAGATATATACTCAAGGTATTTCAAACATACACCTTAAAAACATCATGTGCATTCTTGTCACATTCACATCAGTCACCTACACTACATCTGATATATCTTCTGGTTAAGAATATTCTTGCTACCAAATGATGTCTGAAACAGCCCTCCAAGTCAGTGACCAAGAAGATGCTCATAAATGCTTTCAGACAAGAATTTGGGGTTCAGAAACAGTTATACAAACTACCATAGACTGATGTGACAATTGATATAAATAACAATTCTGAATTCTCACCTAAACAGAATAGATTCAGATTTCTTTTCTATTTAGTCAGAAATCAAGAGAAGTATTTTTATTCACTAATTTAGAAAGAGGCAGCAGTATTTTCTTGTGGCACAGCAATAAAAGTTTGATCCCCATATATTGTCTGTATGATTACAAAATTACCTCAACAAGTGTAACCATGATGACAGCTATGATCAGATTACTTCAGTGATTTCCCATCACCCTGAATTCTGGTGTGCATCAAAGGGATTTTGTCATGTTTGATTACTTTTTGGAATATAAAAAGTCAAGTAAGTCTGCTTTTTTATATCTTTGAAAGATATGTATTCAGCCAATACAAGTCTTCTTTTTTTCAACAACCAGTCTGGCACTGTATATTTGTCCATTATTTAATCTCCAGAGAAAATTTATAATGAGAACGATTTGAAATTCCACACATATCACCATTCTGCTCCTTCCATTGGGTTAAATGTTATTGCAACCATAAGCTGTTAAAGGCAGCTGGAATCTATGTTGCTGCTATTCTTTTGTTTGTATGTGTAATAAAACACCATCATTGTGTTGCAAAAGTGTCTTTTTCTTTTGTCCTCTCAGTGTTCTCAGACATTGAGT
The DNA here is from genome assembly GCA_029215795.1 of Anniella stebbinsi. Classification (NCBI taxonomy): domain Eukaryota; kingdom Metazoa; phylum Chordata; class Lepidosauria; order Squamata; family Anniellidae; genus Anniella; species Anniella stebbinsi. The sequence continues at coordinate 142,954,772 of JARDYH010000001.1, forward strand.
AGGTTTCTCTGACATTTCTATTTCCCTTACTATATTATACCATCTCCTTATATTTTAATCTTTTGAGTCCTTCCAACAGTTGGCTATCAGCATACATGCTGCTATTAGAAAATACTCAATTTGCTTTTTATATAGTAAAGTTCAATTTTGACCATCAAATTTATTTAACGCCAATTCTGGTGTTTTTATTACTGTTGTTTATGGAATAGATATTTATTGAAAAAATTCCATCCAAGATCTTTGAAAATATTCACAGTCAAGTTCAAGTCTTTTAACTAGCTCAGTTCAATTTATTTTACCTTTATAAAATGATGATCAGCACGTGGAATGGTAGAGTCTCTGGGCTTAGTAAGTATGTACTGATTGTTTTGAGAATCAATCAGCATACTTAGACCCAAATCATCTTCCACCTCCCTTTTTGAAACATTTCTTTTTGTGTTTGAGTCATCCTCTTCCACTCTTAAGACAGCTTCAAAATTAACTCCTCTCACCTGTGAAGGAAGCAAGATTTATCAGGTTTAAAAATAATAATTTAAGAGCAAAATCAATTAAAGGTGCATGCACTATACTAGAGTGACCATATACAAAAGAAGACAAGGCCCCTGCAACTTTAAGTGTTGTGATGAAGAGGGAATTTCACCAGGAACTAATTGCATACAAATAACACTGGCTGAAATTCCCTTTGCTCTACAACTGTTAAAGTTACATGAGCCCTGACCTGGATTTTATCTGGTCAGCCTAGCATAGGTTTGCACCTTCAGATGTACTAATACAAACTATCCCGCACCATGTCCTGAAGTCTGCCGTTCCCATTTATAAAGTCAATTTGCAATGCTTTAAAATATACTCCAGTCAGAAACATTTTGAGTATCTATGCTGCTATTTTATATTGACAACCTCAAGGTTTCTAGCTTTGCTACTTTAATTTATAGTTACGTGGAAAGATACATAAATGCTACTTTGTATTGCTTCCTTCCTCTCTTATATTCCAACAAGCAATGAAAGGATTCATCTTCTCTTTTGTTTTTCTCCTGCAAAAATACCACTTAATTATTTTTACTTTCTGTTCCTCAACCGATAAAAGTACTTTTAATTCCTATTAACTCATAATCTGAATAGCTATAAACTCAATATCTAAACAAACTTACTGACTTGTTGTCATCAAAGGCATGCTCTCCTATCTCCTCTTCCAGTCTATCAGCTGCTTTTCTTACATCTTCAAGAATCTCATCAAGAATGGATAGACTTTTATTTTGATGCTGCATGTTTTTCAGGGCTTCAACTTGATGCTTTTCTGCTGCTAGAAGTTCAACATATTCGGTTTCCTCCTGTTAGAATTTGTTAAATACTAAGATTTTTTTTCCAGAGCTCAAATGCATAGTATCAGTATTTCATTTTGCTGAAACTTTGACAAATCTCACTGGGTGACTTAGGGCCAGTTACAGATTCTCAGCCCAACCTCCTTCACAGGGTTATTGTTGTGAGGATAAAATGGAAAGGATTATGTATGCTGCCTTGGGTTCACTGGAGGAAAAAAGGCAAGATATAAATGCAATAAAGAAATAAAACTTTTGAAATAGCTGTGGAGCAAGTACCCTGAGCAAAACTTTCTGCAGTTCTTGAACTACCTTTCAACCACATGATCCTGAATAAGCTGGTGTGACAGTATTAATTTTTAAGGCTTTTTAAAAATGGCTTACATATATGTGGATACATATTCTTATTTCCACCAGTAGCCACAGTTAATTACATCTGTATTCTACTTCCTCTCCAGGAAGCTAAGGCTTTTATTATGTTGTATCACCAAAATAACCCCATCAGTTGGGTTACAGTGAGAGACAGCAATTTACCCAAGAACACTTGGTCAGGGCTCAGTTATACATGTTTCTCAGGCAGTGTGTATATTTAAGCTAAATTGCCAACATGTGGGACTGAGCTGGACCTGGATGACAGCTCCCACTGCAGTTTTGATCAGAACCCCAACACCATGTCTGCTAGCTGAAATGGGAGGAAACCTCCCATTGCTGTCCAAGGTATGAGCTAACAATGACTGATGGGTGACAGGCTTCAATAAATGTACTCACAGTAGCAAGTGTGGCATCACCACTGCCACTGGCAAATGTGACAGCCAGCCTTCCTTATAACTTTGAAACTGGAGAGGTGGGTGGGAGTTGTCCAGCCAGTTACATAGTGATTCATCAGCCTGTGCTGCTCCTAAGATGAGCAGACATTGGCTGAATTCGGACGACACAATAAGCAACGGGGGGGGGGGGGGGAATCATCAGTTGTATTGACTATTGTGTCATCCGAATGCTGCCATAGACAACTCAGCGCTGATCCTAATCCATACCACAGTTTATTATTTATTACCATGTTGTGTGGGGAGTACCCCCTAGATGAACAACTGTAAAGTTGATTATTACCCCACCATTGACTATCCTGTTGTCCGAATTCAGCCATTGGGTAGGGTGGGGGTGATTGTTTGACAGCACCAAACAAGTGCAGGCAACCACCCCACCAGATTTTTCTGTTCCGGAACAAAGAAAGGCAGATGGGAGGAAGCTGCTTCCCCTTCCCCTGTCTAGCATTTCTCTCTGAATTCCTCCAGGTACAATTACCTTCTTTAGGAAGTGGACCCCAATAAGGCATGATCCCTCCCCGCTGCCTGGCCACTTACAATTCTTTAGCTTGGCCAGCAAAACCAGCCACTGTAGGCCCTATGATCCCACTTCTCCACCAAGCTGGCAAGTTTGTCAAAACCGGCCGATAGTCTTGCCATGCCACAGTTAATCCTCCATCCTTTAGTTTTGTAGACTGTTAAAATTTCAAATGCGGAGAGGGCTCACCTTTATTGCAGCTTCTCTCAAAGCTTCCAGTCGCTGCCGACTGCTTTCTTTCATGTTGACAACATCTTTGTAATCACCTTGTAGAGCTCTTTGGAGTCCATGGATCGCTTGGAAGACAGAGTTTTCACTTTCGTTTAGCTCCTTTTGAAAAATTTCAAATGTATGGACCTGAAAAGTTCTCTCTTCAAGTGACAGCCCTGAGTCCTTTTCCACCACTCGTATTGCACTTTTTAGCTTGTTGAGAACCACATTCTTTTGACGCAGGAGTCCAGATAGCTTTCTGCAGTTTTCTACAAGCCACTGTTTCCTCTGTGTAACAGCAGCTCCTTTCCCACGATGCAGTTTTATTGCATGTTTCACTATATCCTCGTATTCTGCAGGGGTTATTAGTTGACAGCAAAGTAATGATGCTAACATCCATAAGGAAATGAATCCAGTTATTCTCATTGTCCAGTTTTATTACTGAGGAAAACACTCAGAAATTATCCCCAACTTCCTGTCATATGCTTTTTTGCATCTCAAATATACATGCAATATATGACCAATTAATAAAAACTAACTGCCATCTATAGTATACTTTAGGATTGCTGAATCAAGTATGAATTCAAATTCCAGAAAGCATGAGGAAAAAATATGTTAAACATTACATTCTTCTTTATTCAAACTTAAATTCCTTGGAACTAGAAATGTCTTATTTCTTGGCCTGCTTTTTGTCCAAAACATAGCAGTAGCTAATATCTGTCAAACTGGGAAGATAGATTTTTCTTCAGTATAGTCAAATATTTCTCCTTGGATAATATTCAAATGCTGTTCAGTTAATTTTAATCATTGAAATGGTTGCTTGATTTTCGTAAGTGGACAGCAAATGGTTGATGATCCCAGTCCTACATTTTAAAACAATAGAAGTAAAATGGATAATTATTTACAGTACTTACTATCCAGATATGTTTTGTTTCTTTTGTTTCTTTTTTTAAAAAAAGTTTTATTGGCACATATTCCTTTCTGTACATATTGCCAAGCACAAAAACTATCTTTGCCTTATGTACTCTGTAGTGTAACATAAGATGGACAAATACAAGTTTACATGTTTTCAAATCAACCCTTACTACAAACAATTATTTTATTGAAGTATATTAAGGCTACTTTTTTGTTTGGCTTTTTTCTTTAATTCACAGTTCACAGAAACAAAGCCGCAATATTTTCATTTCCTACTAATTACTCTACTTTTATATAGTTGAACAAGAGGGAAAAAACCCTACTCTAATCCAGGAATCAGGAACCACCAGTCTCAGAGCCATACCTAGGTTGTAGAGCCTTTCAATCCAGCCTGCAGCCTCTCCTCCATCTGTCCTGGCCTGCACTTCACCAGCACCTCTTCAGCCACATACACACCCTCTGCTAGAGAGAGAAGGGGTGTCCTTGCCCACTTTTGGCTCTCATCACACCCAGCTTTGGATCTGGCCACCACCCACTGCCAGCCCGACTGATTACCTCTGAGAGAATATGGCCCTTGGCATGAAAAACAGTTTCTTCTCTCTCATCTTTCTCTACCATCAAGGGCTTCTCCACATAGGACTTATATCATGCAATCAAGATTGGATACTCATAGAAGTTTGCAGGTCATTTACACAATGTCATCAAGCTACAGGGCCCCTCCCGCAATTTATGACTTTTATCCACCTTTGCAAAGCGCAAAGAAAAACCGATTTTTCTCTAGGAGGCGCTATGAAGCGTTTTATAACAGCAGTGCCACCTAGTGGCTATAAAAATGAAACCTTGAAAAGTGCAGGGAAAACCCAATTTTTCTCTAGGAGGTGCTATCAAGCGCTTTCTTGCTGGGTGTACTTTTGTAATGGTGCTATAATAGCAACACCACCTCGTGGCTGTATAAATGAAACATATAGAACTTGCCGAGAAATAAAAGCCTGGAAAAAAAACCCAGCACCTGTCAGACTGCATAAAGGAGCCGATCTTAATCCCACAAAGAATTCAGAAGAAGCCCCAGTAATGATGTGGGATTTTAGCCATGTGTGATGAAGCCCTAAATCTCTCCAAAAGGTCATATAAGAATCAACTTAAAGTTTTCAATTCTTATATTTAAAGGTCTCCATTATCCACCTACTCCAGTACCTTGTTTTCCACCGTTTCCCATTCCCATCTATCACTCCTGTCCCTTCTCCTGCAACTTTTGTCACGGTGTTTCTCCTTTTGCCTGGAACACCGCACCCTCTCTACTTATCAAGCAACTCCCTTCTCTCTATTTATCAAGCCATTTGAAACTCCTCCCTCAATATCCATTTGTTCTGTAGCACATTTTATGAATTTCTCTAGCCTTATCTCATCATCTGCAACATCGCCTTCTGTCTACTATGCTGTCACCATAGTGGCTGTAATCCCTAACCCAACCTTCCCCAACCTGGTGCCCTCCAGATGTGTTAGACTTGGACTCCCAGCATTCCCACCAGCATGGCCAATGACCATACTGGCTTGGAATGTTGCATATTGTAGTCCAATACATCTGGAGGGCACCCAGTAGAGGAAGGCTGCACTAACCTTTTATCTCCCCTTCCAAATCTCTCTTGCCCTTCTTGTCTACATAAACCAGGGATAGCCCTAGCCAGCATACCGAATTGTGAGGGATCATGGGAGTTAGAGGCCAAAACATCTGGAGGGCTACAAGATGACCACCTCCCACTTATGCTGCAAGCCTCTTGGTCAACGCTATGGCACTTCTTTGGTCTATACACTAATCTGTAAATAATAGTTTATAGTCATGTTAAGTAACCATAGATAGCCATTTTAAAAACTTGACTTCCGCTCATCATGTCAGGGATCCTTCCAGGTTTATGGGTGCTTGAGGCAAGACTCCTCCAACACCAGCAAAATCACATTGCTTACATCCACAATCCTTATTCACACTCAGCACTCTGTGGACCCCAGCAGTTGTGTAACCTTGACAGTTCTGGCATCAGCCATGTACAGCAGGGACTCAGGTCAAATGTGATTGACAGAGAGCTTCTCTACATCAGCAATTTATTCCATGCTCGTGATTGGCCACTCACATAAGATTGCAGATCCTTTATATGATGCCGTCAACCTCCAGGACACCTCCCACGTTTCCCCCCAGTAATCTTGCTTTTTTGGAAAAAAAAAATCAAAGATAATGCAGCATTTAAATTATCGCAGGATGTCCTGTGTATAAATCCTGCATGGTGCTATAATTCCACCACTAGAAGGCACTGTTTCATTGAACAGAATAGCATTGCTGAGAGGGGAAGTTTTATATTCAAAATCACATGACCACTGTCTAAAGAAGCCAGTCATAAACATGGAAAGACTCCAGAAGAAGAAACCCAGTAAGGATGCAGGTTTTTTCCTTAATGTAAAGACATCCACTGGGTCTAAGTTTTCAAGTTTTTAAATGGAGTTGATAAATTTATGTAGTAAATCCTAGTCAATTTACAATATAAGTATTATTCTTAAAATGCTGCTTAGAATACTGATTACAACAGAAAGTCTATGCCAGATATAAACCAGCTGCATATGCATAAGTTTCTTCTGTCTTTTTAAAAGGGGATATTCTGAAGAACTATTCAGTACACAAACTTCCCCCTCCACTCTTTTAATATCTATATGTCTCTAAATTAGAAAGTGCTATTTATTTTGAAGGACAGGGAGGACCAGCAGAGAAGTGTGCCAGAGACTCAAAAGACATTCTTCCCATAATGCCGAAAATGTAGCAAAAGCAGCAGAGAAAGAAGCTACCATCCAGATCACACCTTTGAGCTCTGGTGGTCGGTTGGTAAAAACCATCTCCTGGTGGTTCCATATTCAAAGCCACTGACACAGGTTTGAAACCCTCCTTTCCCAAATCACCTGAAAGGAGGGAGCAGAAGTCCCATTCTTCCACCACTATTTAACCAAAAATGCCAGTATGTCAGGAATAGGGTTGTTAAGAGCGCAATCCTATGCGTGTTTATTCAGAAATATCCGAGGAATGCTGGGAGTTTTAGGACTTATTTCTGTCTAAACGTGCATAGGACTGTTAATAAGGATCCGAATATGAAATATTCGTGTATTTAAACCTGTAGCCTCTCCCCCACCCTTACTAGTCAAAGCGGGTGATCGTCGCCGATACATCTATGACCACGAAGCGGGGAGCGTTGGACCGTCGACATCTCACGGACGCGGTGTTCGGATTCTGGCGTCCTTCTCCCTCTGACGACGCCTGCCTGGTCTTCCTTTTACTATCAAAACAGCCCTGGCTCCCTCAGCCTTGTCCGCCCAGTATAGGAAAAAAAATAGGGCCGAAAGGCAGGCTCCCCCACAGCCCATCCACGGCCTACTCACCTGGATGGGAAGGTCCAACGACAGCCGAGTAAAACCGCCGCCGTCCCGGAGACTCCGAGCCACGTCCCCATCATCCACAGCCTTCCTCCTTCTCTCAGGTGCCCAATAGGATCTCTTGAAGGCCGGCTGGCTCCCCGCCTAACCAGAATCGATTGCACCGCCCCTTTAAATAACGAACCACCTGCCTTATTACCTCACCGCCCAAAAATCAGAACTAACCACAACCTCGGCTTCCCTGTCACATCCCTACAGCCGCGTAATGCATTGGGGCGGGAATTCAGTCGCCGCAGAACAGCTTTCGCCTTCTTTTCTGCCTTGTGGGAAATGTAGTCCTCCCCCTTTCATTGACTCAGTTCTCTGTGGGCAATGTAATGAATGTGAAAACTCATCGCAACCGTCTCCTCTGCGATGCATTGTGGGAAGTGTCGAATTCTTTCCCCTCCCAACACAAATCACAGATGTAGGAAAATTAGAGGGGCACTTGTCTGGAGATATAACTTCCAAGTTTATTTGTTTATCTATTTATTACATTTCTATACCGCCCAATAGCCAAACCTCTCTGGACAGTTCCCAACAATTTTAAACCATAACATACAACATTTAAAAGAACAGAAAAGTTTCCTTTTAATGCTTTCCCCCCCTTTCTCCAATGGAGCCATGAACCAGAAGAAGGTGACAGCAAAGACAAAACATTCCAACTGCGGGTTTAATTTGTGCGAAAAATGTGATTATTGATTCGTTTTTTCTTCATATTTAAACATTTAATTTTTCTCTGCCAGTCCCAAAACAGACCATTATATTCTGCATGCCAGCCAATGGAGCACAAAACGTCTGCCTGCAATTCAGCACTGAATTTCGACTGAAAGGAGGTAGGGCAGGATTTACGCTACTGCTTTAAAACGGTTTAAAACGGTTTCTAACAGTAGTGACAACTGTTGGGGCCCAGGACACACTCCATATACAGTTTTCAAATGCTTTGTGTAGATCGCACACAATTGACAATTATTCATTTTTGCTGTGACCTGAGGGTGCTTTGATTGAGGAAGCTCAAATCCAAGCCAGCCTCAGCCCCACCTCTAATGTTATAAATTAGATTGGAACTGGATTCTGGCTGGCTTTCTAGCTCCAGATTCCCTCCATTTCCAGTTTGCAGCAAATCCAGTCTACTTAAATTGTAAAGAGCCACCCAGCCCAGATCTAGCACTGTACTGCATATAGAAAGCTTTGTATTTCATTGCTTTGCATATAGATGCATTGCACCCTTAAATGATTGAAGACTTTTTTTAAAAAAAATAACAAGAAATCAGACCATAGTTAGAAAGAACATGAACCCGCCTTTCTTTGTTGGTCAGGAGCGGGAGAGCCGTCCTGGTGCCCAATCACGTCACGCTGAAATTCTAGCTTTCTCCGTTGATTTCGATCACTTCTACACTTGGGCGAATAAAGTTAACCGGGGTCCCCTCTACAAGGATTCGCTTTTGTGCCTGGTTAGGCGATTATGCGCATAATCGCAGAAGCGCATTTACACCTAATCCCTCTGCACCAGAGGCGGCGAGAGGCGGCGAAGCGCATTAATGGATATCCAAAATGCGGTTTACAAGTAGTTAATGCGCATAAGCGCATATTCACACAGTCAAAATGCGGTTTAATGGATGGAGCAAAATAAAACTCGCGATTTAACGCGCATTCGATAATGCGCATAATCAGAGAGATAACGCGCCTCTATGCCCCATTTGCGCTCCACTGGTGTGGAGGTAAATTTTTTAATGAGACTTCAAAGAGCATTAAACCTCTCGTGAAGAGGCACCCCGGGAAGTTAGACCTGGAATTATGAGTCTACCATTATAAGTCTACGTCACTTGCTAGTTGATGGCAGAATGTACCATGGGTAACGTAGTTCGTCCTTTCCCTTTAGCTGCTGCCGGGCCTTGTCGATTCCTTTGCGCCACCTCGCAGTAGAGGTGGCCGTAGTAATAGTAGTAGTAGACTAAAGGCTCTTCCCCCGCCCCCCCCCACTTAATACGGGAAGCGCGGAAAAAGTGGCGTGGAGAATTCTGAAGCTAGACCGGACGATGGCAGGTGGCTGAGGCTCGTGAGAGAAAGAGGAGGGGGGCGAAGGCAAGACGGCCCGGTACGCGCGTGCGCAGGAGGACGCCGTAGCGGCGGCGGCAGCGCTGGCGCTGGATAGTGAAGTTGGGTGAAAGCGCCGCTGATAAAATGGTAGGTTGAGGCGATCGGGGGGGGGAGAGACTGCACCGGTTGTAATAGCACCCCCTCCCCCGTCTGTATATTCTAAGACAGGGAGGAGGAGGAAGCAAAGAAAGCTCCTCCTGTGGGGATGAAGGCAGCTGCTGCCGCTGCCGCCGCCTGAGGGCAAAGTGTAGAGCAGTGAGCGACCTTCTTCTCCTTTTCGCTCTTTCTCCCCTCCCCACAAATCAAGGGAGGTCGCGAGGGGAGGGGGCAACGGACTAAACATCCCACGCGGGCACAGGCTTGGAGGTTCCTCTGCCCCCCGTGGACCCTCGTCGCCCTCTCCCTCCTCCTCCTCCTCCTCCTCCCGGTAATTGAAGGGAGCCTGGCGCGAGGGAAGTTCTCGAGCGAACCTGAGGCGGTCATAGCACCGAAAGACAGCGGAGGGGAGGGGAGGGGAGGGGAGCTTTGCGTTGGTATTTTGGGAACAGGCATAGCGGCGAAACTCGTAGCAGCCGCAGCGGTAGTAGCACCACCACCACCAACACAACTCACTGGTTCTCAGCACCACCATCACGTATCTTTCCCTTTTTTGGGCAGGGGAGAAGCTGACAGGTTGCCACAGCCTGACCTCTCTCGCTTCCCCTTCCCACCGACATCCCCCTTGCCGTTTGTGTCTTTCTCGTCTTCTCCTTCTCCTCCTCTTTGCAAGATTAGGCAAGAGCCATATATTTCACCCCCTCAACCGCGTTGGCTCCTAAGAAATCTCAACCTATTCTATGGGGAAGTTGATTTTATAGGGAGATTCGTCGTAGGTGGGGGGGTGGGGGCTGTCCCACAGGTGATAAGGACCCGCAGGTGTATTTTTGTTATGCCGCTCTGTTCTTTTTATTTTACATAATGAGAATTCTGTTTGGCTAAGACGAAATTTGGGGCACAGTCTGTCTATTCTGTTCCCCACCCCTGCTGTTGAGTCCACCTATTTTCTCTTATTGTTATCCATGAAGATGATGACTGGTTTCTTTGAGCAGAAGCAAAAGTTTAGATGAGGATTCTAAATTAGGAGACGACACAGCATGTTTTTAGTCCTAGATCTGGAGTTGCACTTGTGGCTCAGTACTAAACTGCTGTTATTTTTTTTTAAATGATCTTTCTTGCCTGTAGAAGCTCTGTTACATTGGGAGCCTTTTTCACATGCTACCATTGCCCCCCAAAAGTGAATACTCGTTACTGTAAGAGTAAAACTTAAACCCTTGAATCCTGTAACCCTAATATATCAGTGGAGATCTACATTTTACAGAGATTTCTTTTTCAACATAGTAGCTCCAAGGGTTAGTTCAGACACATTCCCCCACATGGGATCTATTTAGACATAGGAGTAAAATCTCACACATAATTTGTTATGTGACCAACGCGCCATCTGAAATTCATGCAATTTCTTAATCTGAAGTGATTAAAGTATAGAATTCCATCTTGAAAGGTGTCCCCAAATATCATAGGAAAATAACAATTCCATTATATTGCTAAGAGATGTATAAGAACAATATTGACAATACAAGAATACAATTGAATTATCAATGCAATAGAAATGCATTGTGGAAAAGATTTTACGGGGCAATCCTATGCATGTTTAGACAGAAAAAGTCCAACAACTACCAGCATTCCTCAGCCATGTTTTTAGAGTCTATATCTTCTTTTTTAGTTTATAACCTAAAAAATATTCATGAAGTGCCTACTTTTGAAACTGTTTTTTCTGCAGCCTCACTGACAAAGCAATTCTATGCATGTCTACTCAGAAGTAAGTTGTATTCATTTAAATGAGGCTTACTCCTAGGTAAGTGTGTATAGGAATGCAACATCAGTTTTCAGAGGAGTTGGGTCTTCTTCCTTGGGAAGCTGATGATGTATCTAGAGATGTAAAGCTGAGACCAAAATGTATTGCCCTCAATTTTTTATTATATGTGTGCACACATAGATGATGTCATTTCAGTTTTGAGAAGGAAGTGCTATCTTTAACCACAGAAGTACAAGGGTTTCTTTGGGTTTTTCTGGAGTGAAATTTGTTACCCCATAGGAGAGCTAATCCCTTTTTAAATATAGACAGTTATGGTAGAATTTTGAAACATCTGGATTAGATTCATTGGTTTTCCTGCTTCTTTTGCATCCCAAAGCATAAGCTTAAATCATCTCAGAAGGACAAGGTCCGCCAGTTTATGGCAGTTACCCAGGCTGGTGAAAGGACTGCTATATATTGCTTAATGCAGAATGAGTGGAAACTAGAAGTGGCAACAGACAACTACTTCCAGAACCCAGACTTGTACTACAAAGAATCCATGAAAATTTCAATAGACAGAAAGAAATTAGAACAATTGTATAACAGGTACAAAGGTAGGTTTATTTTTTCACTTTTTCCTTTTAACTTGACTTGCAGCTATCACACCAGGGGGGGAAACTGCAATCTGGGACATACTTACTTGGAAGTAAGTTCCATTGACCTCAAGGGGACTTAGTTCTGGCTAAGCATGATAGTATTGAGCTATAAACACGTATGTAACAGTCTTTTGTTATGATCTCTCTATATATTGGGGTGCAGAACCACTGGCCCAGGGACAATATCCTCCTCTAAGTTTCCAGAAATGGCTACATCCCCTTTCTCCCATCTCTGCTCCTTTTCCATGATCATTTGGTAGTTTCCTAGCTTTTGTGCAGTTTTTTTTTCCTATTCTGAAAGTTTGAAATTCCTCTTGTTAAATTTGGTCACTGGCAGTAAGAGCTTTAAGCTGTAATATGTTGGCATACTTTGCCCCAAACCTTTTGTCTTCAGATCCCCCCCCCCCCACTGGAATGTGGCCCCTAAGAGCTTCTCTGAAATGGAATTTGGCCCTCAGGCTAAAGAGGTTCTGCACCCCTGCTATATATAGTGCTGTGGGAGCAAAACAAATGTAAAGCTTCTCTTCCGCAGCCCCCACCCCAATTTATCTTTTAGTGTTCTATGTGGAGCACTTTCATTTTAAAATTTAGAAAAACATGTGCTAGCAAATATAACACTGGTCCTAAGTAAAAACAAATTAACCACTTGCTTAGGTGTATGTGTGAAATAGACTAGTGATATATAGATCACTGAATGGATAATTATGGTACCTGTTTCATTACACATGAAACCTGTGTTGAGTTTTATAATTAAACTGTATCACCCTGATCCAACTCACCATGCAGATCACTTGCTGGAACTACAGGCATAAATTGAATGCACTTCCAGATGTTGATGCGGTTTATGCTTGCTGGATTGATTTCAGTGGAATGTGTTTTCAGATATACATCCAAATATGCAATATCATTCACATTAGGATGCACATATACAGGTTTATCCAAATGGACATTCCACTGAATGCTTGTTCCACTCAATGCTTGTTGCATTTATTCTCTCAATTCTGGTCCAGGTATATATGTGGGGAAGCCTACTTCTCTTCAGAGGTCTTAGATCTAGTCCTGACTGAAATTTGGACTATTTCTTTTATGGAAATTTACAGTACAAACAAATTTCAGCTGCAAGAATCTATCCAAACATGGAAATGTGGTTGAAATTCCTTCCTTAGTTCTATCTCTGCGCTTACATGTTACTGCAAACATCCTGTATGAGATTGTCTGCATCTCAGAGATGGTTAGTAAATTGTTAACAAATTAACAAAGAAATAAATCAATAGTTGAGGAAAAATTAGTATGAGGGGCACTACAAACTATTAATGTAACTGAAATACTTTGGTGTACTTTTAAGTACATTGTATATCAATGCAGGTACATCTATGTTTATAATCATACACATTCCTGGCTCTCTCAAAAGGTTCTGGCCTGAACTCAGAGGTTTGTAGGAACATGCTCCATGGATGCTGCTGCATACAAGAATCTTCACTACCTAACAGATGGTCACTGCTGTTATTCCAGATGCTGGTTGTAGGGTCTTGTTTCCCTTGCAACATAAACAAACACATCAGTCTAACAAAGATTATTATTTTCCAGAAATAGTTAGGCCCTCCCCTTGTGCAGAATTTTGTCTCCTTTTGCCTCCCAGCAGATCATCCTTGATAGATTGGGTTTTTTATATATATTTGTAACAAATTTGGAATTAGAACAATAAGTCGTACAGTAGTATATTACTGATATACAGCGCAGTGAATTTCTTATATGGCTTGGCAGGCAGAGAATCAGGGGAAACTATACTTTTCTCAATTATATATGTAGCTATGTCACTTTTGAACTACTTTGATTTAAATCTGTACTTTGCTTGGATTTTATTCTGAATCGTCTTCTATAACTGTTCATCATATCTAGTAGTTGTATTATTTTGTCAGTACCACTCATTGGATCCTCAAAATTATATAGTTTTCACCCATGATTAAATAATTTCCGCTTTCAGTATAATGTTGCTTACTTCTTGTACTCTAAAATTAACAATGTGCCACAAAATTCTTAATTCATGTTTTTATGATTCATTTGTGGTTTATATAGGGATTTTGAGTATCTTTGTGTATCTATTTCCAAGTTATATTTTTAGAAGTATAAATACTTTTGCCATTCTCAATCCTAGCAGTATATGATACAATGTACAACTTCACTGAGAGAGAGGTATGCATTCCAAAATCTTGGATCCCTTTAGCCTTGAAGATGTAGCTACAGTTTGAGCACAGGAGGATTGAATCACAATCTTCTATTCTGGTCACTTTTTGTAGGGTGACCAGATAAAATCCAGGGCAGGGCTCATGTAACTTTAACAGTTGTAGAGAAAAGGGATTATAAACCGTTTTAAAGCAGTAGTGTAGATAGGCTCAAGGGTATTGTGGACCAGGGTGGAAAAACCAGGGCAAAATATTGATGATCTTAAGTCCTATCACATTTTTTTACCTCAGTCTTACTGAGATAAAACAGAAGTGCAAAACTAATCCCTGATTATACAGAGAGCACTTGCATTCAGATATTTAGTTCACACCAATATACATATTAACTAGGCTGACCATATGAAAAGGAGGACAGGGCTCCTGTAACTTTAACAGTTGTAGAGAAAAGGGAATTTCAGCCAGTATCATTTGTATGCAATTAGTTCCTGGTGAAATTCCCTCTTTATCACAACAGTTAAAGGTGCAGGCACTATACTAGAGTGACCATATACAAAAGAAGGCAGGACCCCTGCAACTTTAACTGTTGTGATGAAGAGGAAATTTCACCAGGAACCAATTGCATACAAATGACCCTGGCTGAAATTCCCTTTTCTCTACAACTGTTAAAATTACATGAGCCCTGACCTGGATTTTATCTGGTCACCCTACTTTTTGTCCATGTGTTTATAGTGCTTCTCTTTTAGGCTCCTCAACATACTTACATGAAAATAAACTTTATAAATTGTATTTTATTTATGTAGCATTACTATGCCACCAAATGCAAAGTTACAAGATGGGGGATACTTGGCTCAGCAATACTACAAGCGAGAAGGACCTTGGAATTTTTGTATATCACAAGCTGAATATGAGCCAACAGTGTGATGTGGCTGCAAAAAAAGCAAATGCTATTTTGGGCTGCATTAATAGAAGTATAGCTTCCAAATCGCGCAAGGTACTGATTCCCCTCTATTCGGCACTGGTTAGGCCTCATCTTGAGTATTGTGTCCAGTGCTGGGCACTACACTTCAAGAAGGATGTAGACAAGCAGAGGAGGGCAACGAGGATGATCAACGGTGTGGAAACAAAGCCCTATGAGGAGAGACTGAAAGAACTAGGCATGTTTAGCCTGGAGAAGAGAAGATTGAGGGGGAGACATGATAGCACTCTTCAAATACTTAAAAAATTGTCCCACAGAGGAGGGCCAGGATCTTTTCTCGATCAGCCCAGAGTGCAGGACGCGGAATAATGGGCTCAAGTTACAAGAAGCCAGATTCCGGCTGGACATCAGGAAAACTTCCTGAGTGTTAGAGCAGTACGACAATGGAACCAATTACCTAGGGAGGTCGTGGGCTCTCTCACACTAGTGGCTTTCAAGAGGCAGCTGGACAGCCACCTATCAGGTATGCTTTAAGGTGGATTCCTGCATTGAGCAGGGGGGTTGGACTCAATGGCCTTATAGGCCCCTTCCAACTCTACTATTCTGTGATTCTGCCATCAAAGCAGCACTCAGAGTGGTATAGATTAAGGAAGTGTATAGGAGTGAGATATTACTAGCAAATTGCAGACTCTTCCCTGTCTCCAGTTATTGATAAACAAATAACACAATTAAATCCAGAACTCCAGCATGCCAGTTCAACGCTGTAGGCATTTTCACGAAACAGGGCCAAGAATTGTATTTTAATATCCCTCATTTCTAAACTCAGTTGAAGAACCACTTGATTGGACTGTACATTCAGATTAAAATGCTTTCTAGAGGCACAAGCACTACAGCAGGGGTGCGCAACCCATGACCTGCAAGCCATATGCACCTCCACAAGGCCTTAATTGTGGGCCCCCATGGGAGCTTCACCACCGATTTCCCTCCCCTGGTGATTTTGATATGGATTGCTTTTTCCCCAGCAAGGAAAGAGCAATTTGTATTAAGATCACTGTGGGAGGGAGTGGAGCGAAAGGTTCTCCACTCTCATTTCCAGAAATCCTGATACAGATCACTCCCCAGTGTTGCTAGCAATGAGGAAAGAGCAATCTATATCAGGATCACTGGGATATTCATGCATATGTGCATCCATGTGCACACACATGTTTTTCTGTTTGTGGCCCCCGAGTCATCATCACATGTGTCTCTCAGCCAAAAATGTTGTATTAATCAACTTCTAGTTTACTAATAAGCAAACGATTACAAAAATGATTGACTTGTAAAGCTAGCAAGGCTCAGATTTCTCACTTCATCGTAAAAGCAACTGCATCCCTTTTGTACCAACTACCTGGTCAGGAAATTTCATAGAGAAGAGTGACAAGCAAACACTGAGTACGTATGTTTGTAGCAATTTGTCCTCTGCAGTCTATGCCACCAATGCTGCTTATAGCATAAGTCCAGAAACTTCAGCTGGTACAAAACAAGGCAGCCAGACTGGCCAACAAGACCATATTACTCCAGCCCTTTTCCAGCTTTGCTGGCTGCCGGTCCAGATCCGGGCCCGATTCAAAGCCCTAAATGGCTTGTGGCCAGGTTATCTGAAGGAGCCTCTCCCATATGTTCCTGCCTGGACCCTAAGATCGTCCTTGGTGGGCCTTTGCCGTGAGTCCCTGTCAAAGGAAGTGACACAGGTGACTACTAGGAGGAGGGCCTTCTCTGCTGTAGCACCCCGGCTGTGGAATGAGTACCCCAGAGAGGTTCGCCTGGCGTCTACATTATACTCCTTTAGACGCCAGGTGAAGATCTTTTTATTTTCCCAGTGTTTTAACAGTTCTTCAGTTTGATTTTTAACCTTGCTGTTTAAATTTGTATTTTAAAACCCTATCAATTTCTGCATGGCTGCTCAGTTTTTATCCTGGTTATGTTTTATACTGTATTTTATGTTTTTATACTGTCGTTGTTTTATATTTTGAATGGTTTTTATGGTTTTAATTTTTGTAAACCGCCCAGAGAGCTTCAGCTATTGGGCGGTATAAAAATGCAGTAAATAAATAAATAAAATAAAAAGTCTGCCACCCTTCTGAAGTAGGCACTCTACTTCCCTGTGCTACCATCTGCTTTTGGAAAACATAACTCTCATAGTGAAATATGCTAGAGGGTGAAGTATATTAGAAGAGGTTCACTACGATTAAATTTATGGTCACTATATTAGTGAGCCCTTACTAATAAGTGAAGTTGCAAAGCATGGGCACAGCTGATTATCTTCTCAGGCTGTTAAGTTCTGGTGCACTATTGTAATAGGAATGAACAAGATATATTGAAGATGGCCTTTCCTTTTAACTTACAGTTCAGCAAAAACTAGCTTACATTTCTTTTAGTATCTCAAGAGGTTTTGATAATATGCTAATATGTTTTTTATTAATAGTTTGTATTGTATGTTTTCAATCTATCGTACACCACTCAAAGAACTTGGGTTGGTGGTTTAAAAATGTAATAAGTAAATATTTAAACAATCAAAAGAAAGATTATTAATCAATTAAGAGAGCAACGCTGTGATCCTTGGAAGAGTAACCCAGGGAACGTAGGTTTGTTCGGTATTACCCTCCCAAGGCTGTAGACACATGCTATGATCTTGGGAGGGGGGCTCTGAGATCCAAGCCCATGCCACCTCACAGCCACTGCAGAAAGAACTGCACCGGCTGCTTCCGGAGGTTGCAAATGAGGCCTTGGAGGAAAAGGGGGCATTCCTGGGGGAGGGAAGAGGAGAGGCTGAGAAATCCTATGATCTCTCCAGCTTTAGTAAGTGCAAATCCTCTAGATGGGCTCAAAGGCCTCTCTGGAGGAAAAATATGTAAAGAGGAGGACAGAGAGGCAAAAATGGCCTCCATCCTCCTCTTGCCTTGCCAGCAACAGCCTGACAAGGCATTGAATACTTGCAGGTCTCTGAGACGGGAAGCTTCCTTCTCAAGAAAATACTTTATTCAGCTTTAAAATACTTTAATCAACTGACAGTTCTTATACAAAACATTAAATAGTAACTTGTTGAAGCTTGAAATACATTCTTGTAAAAAATTATTCCATAAACAGCAGAGTTATAGGTGACCTCTTCAGTAACCATGTAAGGAAAGTGACTTGTTCCCTTTCATTAGTATTATGGTGAAATAAGAGAAGGAATTACTGCACAACTTAAGAAAAGGCATTTAAAAAGACTTGAAATAGGGTATTTTAATATGCACCTGCACCTAACTGCTTAAAGGGCAGGATCTTGGGGAGAGGAATGAAAGGGCAGAGTGATCCCTAGAATTAAAATTAGGGAATCTGTTCACCTTATGCATGTTATCTAATAACCTCTTAAAGCAATCATCTGTTTTCTCAATCCCCCTAAAGAGTTTCATGGATAATAGTGAAAAACGTTTAAACTTATACGTAATTGCTTGTTAGGAGTATGCCAAACAGTTCCTGGATCTCTGGCATGCTGAAACACATCAGGTGATATAGGTTAGAGATAATAAAATAATGGTGATAGAAGTATTACCTAAAGATATTGATGTTATGCCTGTCCAATATAAATATAAAATATATATTTTAAATTTTATTACAAAAATATATTTTAAACTTGCCCTCTCGATCCCTGCCCTTCTAGGCTGGTTGCCCAGGGAGGAGATGCAATTAGACTAAATTACAACATATTATTAATGCATCTCTCAGGGAGGGGAGTTTTCCAACATGTTTAAAAGAAGCGGTAGCACGACCGCTTCTAAAAAAGCCCTCTGTAGACCCCCTGGACCTTAATAACTACAGGCCAGTATCAAACCTTCCGTTTTTGGGCAAGGTGATCGAGGGGGCAGTTGCCTTCCAACTCTAAGCACTTTTGGATGATACAGATTTTCTAGACCCATTTCAAACCAGCTTCAGAGCAGGATACGGAGTTGAGACTGCTATGATCGCCTTAGTGGATGACCTACGCTTGAGTATTGACAGGGGGAGTGTGTCCCTGTTAGTACTTCTAGATCTCTCAGCGGCTTTCAATACCATCGACTCGGGGGCACTGTGCTTCAGTGGTTCTGGTCCTATCTCTCAGGCAGGTTTCAGATGGTGATGCTTGGGGATAGCTGCTCCTCAAAAAAGGAGCTGTTGTATGGCGTACCACAAGGCTCCATCCTATCCCCAATGCTGTTTAACATTTACATGAAACCGCTGAGAGAGATCATCCAAAGGCATGGGGCAGGGTGCTATCAGTATGCTGATGACGCCCAAATATATTTCTCTATGCCTTTGACAACAGCGTTAGCTAAGGATAGTGTGTCTCTTCTGAATGAATGCTTGGAGGCAATAATAGGCTGGATGAGGAAAAACAAACTGAAGCTGAATCCAGACAAGACGGAAGTGCTTGCTGTCAAAGGCCCCAACCTGGGTTTGGAGGTGTGTCAACCAGTTCTGGATGGGGTTACACTCTCCCTGAAAGACTGTATTCGCAGCTTGGGGGTGCTCCTGGATCCGATGCTCCAGATGACAGCACAGATAGATGTGACGGCCAGGAGTGCCTACTATCAGTTTCGAATGATACGGCAGCTGCGCCCCTTCCTAGAGTTGGAAGACCTAAAGATGGTAGCGCACGTGCTGGTAATGTCGAGGCTGGACTTCTGCAATGCGCTATACATAGGGCTACCTCTGTGCCTAGTTCAGAAACTTCAATTAGTTCAAAATATGGCAGACAGGTTGGTCACTGGTACACCTAGGGATGACCATATAACACCAGCTTTAAAATCACTCCGCTGGCCGCCAATTAGTTTCCGGGCAAAGTACAAAGTGTTGGTCATTACCTTTAAAGCCCTACATGGTTTGGGTCCAAGTTACCTGCGGGATCGCCTTCTCCTGTACAATCCACCCCGCACACTCAGGTCCTCTGGGAAGAATTTATTACAGTCAGCCAAAACTAGGCTGACAACCATTACCCAGAGGAACTTCTCTTCTGCCTCTCCCAGACTGTGGAATGGCCTGCCGGAAGAGACTTGCCAACTTAACAGTCTCCTGGAATTTAAGAAAGCCATAAAGACTGGCCTCTTCTGGCAGGCCTACCCAGTTGAATTTTAAGATGTCTTTTAATAATGTATTAATTTTATATGCTTTTAATTAGTATATATATATATGTGTGTGTGTGTGTGTGTGTGTGTGTTTTGTATTTGTTGTGTGCCCCACCTCGATCCAGAGGGAGAGGCAGGTAAGAAATAAAATAATAATAATAATAATAATAATAATAATAATAATAATTAAATGTTACTACAATTCTTCAGCTGTAATTAAGAAATGAAGAATGTCTTTGAAATTCAGCATTTGTAAGTTATTTGTACTGTAAAATGTAGAGCTGTGGTTAGGAGTATTACTGAATTTTTTGTTACTGAATTTTTGAGGAAATCAAAGATGGTCTTGATGTTAAAGGTACGTTCTGGCGATTCACAAACTAGCTGAATTTAAGAGCATAGTTTCATTTTCAAAAAAATTAGGCTGAGTTTTTCATAAAGGTGTTGTAGGAATGTACTACTTTGATGACTGAAATTAAGTTCTGCATAAGATCCTTCAGAAAAAGAAAACAGGGCCATGTCTTGGATTTTTCATGCTTCATCTTGAAGGCCTTATCTGTAGGTGATTAAAGTACTTAGATTTAAGTAAGAACTTGAATTGCCCTCACATGCTTGAACTCAATAGGGTTGTGGAGTGCACCTGAAGTAATTTGGCAAATTATGGTAACTTCCATTGATTAATTTTAACTAAACTAGAGATTTGACCATCAGATTAATTTAAATGAAAATTGGTCCAAGATGAACGGTTTGCCTATAATCTTTGACCAGGCATATTTGCCTGGAAATGCTGGTATGATATGTCTTGTGCTTATTTATTTTGCCCTTGATTCCTAAGTGATAAGATTGGATTGCAAGTGACTCAGCCCTTGATCATGTTGAATTTATTTATTTGGACAGCTTATGACATTTTTATTAGTAGTATATTTTTTATTTTTAAATTGAACACAACAGCACAACTAAAACCGATCAAAGGGCAATTTTTTACATTTTTATGAACATAAAAGGGCTATATTAGCTGTTGAAAATAATGTTTGCAAAAATGTTAACTCAGTGTTTTCTTTTTAATTCAGTACAAGTAGGCCATGCAGTGTTTGGCTGGCTAAAATAAGCAGAAAGAAGTGATGCCAACTTTTACTGGATACCCACTAATGGAGAGGAGGAGCAATATAAATGAAGTGATGTAGGGATTCACTCACTTTTAGAACTGGTCAAATAATGCCCTCCACTTTTTGCAGCCTCACATTTTCAGCTATTTTCTCTGGGATCAGGAGAAAACCAAGCAATTGTGGGGTGGGGGAATGACTTAGCATTGAGAAATTCTGTGACATTTTCCTTCTGTCTTTATGCCAGTGGTAGGTAACTTGTGGCACTCCAGGGGTTTTGCCCTCATCAGCCCTAGCCAGCATAGCCAATGGTGAAGGATCATGGAAGTTGTAGGCCAAAACCCCTGTAGGGCCACAAGTTGCCCATCCCTGCTTTAACAAAGTTTGCTGGCTGCTTCAAGTGGAGCAAAGCTGCAATCAACAGCCAGACAGGCCACCATGTTTCTTCACAGTGTCATACTTGGAACGATGCTTTCCAGAGGCATTATTATTGGAGGAAGAAACAGTTGACATCTTTTTTCCTAACAATGTCTGTGGACTGATGCTGCATTATGAAATAGTGTCACTCTGAGTAAGGCATTGCAGAGAAACATGGCAGCCTGCCTGGCCACCAGTTGTAGCTCCATGGGAAGCCCCTTGACCTTCCCAAATGTTTGGGTTTTTTTTTCTTCTGCCCACCAAAAAGTGCTGTATTTTTCTCCTTTAGTTTTGCCCAACCCGAACGCCCTGAATTTATCAGAAAAGTTTCTGGCAAAGACTTTGTATCAGTGCTACTTATGATGAGCTTGGGCCAGGTTTTAGGTGTTCCTGAAAGAGTTGGGAAAGGGTCACACACCAGGCAGGCACAAATAGGGAGGAGGGCATAGTTTGCCTACAGGTCTTACGTTGTGCATTTCTTCTCTAAAGTATGTCTACTCTTATTGTTGAGAATTGCTACAGTTCACAAGGAAATCACTACTTGCATATACTCAAATTCACCATTAGTTCCCAAGTGATCCATTTCTGGCTTTATATGGGTGTTTTGTTTCTTCCAAGGAAAAGAGTTGTTTGTTTTTAAATTGTGTGATTTAGCAGTAGTTCAGCAGGATGATTTGTGATAGTGAAACAGTTGCAATTCTTCGAAATGTGATTGTTTGGCAAATTTATTAAAATAAAACAATGTTCTGTTTTGTTTTGTTTTTCAAACAGACCCTCAAGATGAGAATAAAATTGGCATTGATGGAATTCAACAGTTTTGTGATGATTTAAGCCTGGACCCTGCTAGTATCAGCGTTTTAGTCATAGCATGGAAATTCAGGGCAGCCACTCAGTGTGAATTCAGTAAAAAAGAATTTGTAGATGGCATGACAGAACTAGGGTGAGTATGGCTGCCTTTAATAAGATTCAATTTTTTTCTTTGTAGACCAACAGTAATACTTTCTGAACTATTTTAAAGGTGTGCATTCTGAATAATTGCATTCTTTAATTCATATTGTCCTCCTTATACTCAGATGACCTGAGCTGCTGTCCAAAGGAGCCATTTGTTGACAAAGGAACTGTGCATGTATCCAGAGCTTTCTTTGTAGCATTTACTTCCACAGCTCCTATAGCCAACAAAGTAAGCCACTTTTAAAATTGAACAATGACTTGCCTAATTAATGGTGGGAACTGTCTCAGTAAGAACTACAAAAATTGCTCTTAGTCATGCACATGGTTCCATTAGACGTGCATGAATGTGTTAGAGTTGGGGCTTTTCCTAGCAGGGATAAGATGGTTATATTGAAGACAGGCTGTTCTGGGAATTGTCCATCTTGCAATTGAATGGTGTGAATATATCCTTTGTTCATCTTGGAGGCATTGAAACACAAATGTTGTGGGTTGGATCTAGACTAAGTTAGTTGAACTTAGGTCCCATTGAAAGCAGTGGGACAAGTAAGTTATGACTTAAATCTCATTTATTTCAGTGGGAATTAAGCACAACTAACTTAGTCTAGATCCAATCCTGTATGTTTATGTGGTCCAAAGAGTTCTTTTTGTGAGCATTTCATCTTAAAGCAAATCTTGCCCCAAAGAGAAAAGGAATCTTGCCATCTTTGTGCTTTGATTTTTAGCTCAGCACAATATCATACTTCATTACTATTAGAGCTTTACTAAGCTTCACATAGCAAAGTAAATGAAGCGACATGCCTGATGTCTATTTTTTCAGAATGCAATTATTATCATTTGCTTCCATGTAAAAGCCCGAATACTATCATAGTGCAAGCAGATGAGTAGCACTTTAGGGAGGTAGCTTTCATGCACAGTTACATTTGAAGACCAACTACAATGGAAGCATATCCACTCATTGTCTGTGCACCCAGAAGTAGTACCTGTGAACAATTATGCATGCAGAGTAACAGCACATGATAGGCCAGGAATTAGCTCACTTTTACCACATTGCTGCTCGCCCAAGACCCCTGTCAAGTTACGTGTAGAGATTGACTGCATGTTGTAGTCAGGGTAGTTGCCTGGAATGGAGGGATGAGCTGGCCTCATCCATGGAGTCACTGAAGTCACCCAATTGAGAGGCTGGAAGAGCATTTGTGCTGGCCCCCTGGCCCTTCTCCCACAACAATCTCCAAGTGCTTTTCAATAGACTTGTTGCATGGCCAGGGCATGTTGCAGGTAAAGATAGCATTGGGGTACATTCACATCTGGCATCCATCACCATAGATTAAGGAAAGAAATACGTCATTGCATAGACTAAAGGAAGAAGATCAGCAAAACTGTGCTCCCATTGCAATAACACACTAAGCACAGGAACAACTGAGAGGATCACTGGATCTCTGGAAAGTCATACACCTATCTCAAGAAATGCAGCACTGGTGTTCCTGGCATTGCCTGGATACAGCCCTCTACACCTTGGACCATCTGCGTAATAGGGGACACTGTGTTAGGGTTCCAGTAATTTTATTTAATTAGATTGGCTTATTGTGAAGTGGTTATGCTTCCTAGTTGTTGGATAAGGGCTTGTGTGTTCTAGCAGAGATTGCTTCAGCTCGTAAGGTTACATCCAAAGGTTCCCTCCAGCTATAAAGCAATGGTTGGTCCAGCGAGCAATCTGCCCCCCGGACCACAAGTGGTTGCCGGCTTGTGTCTTAAAATGACATTTTAATTAACTAAACATGTATTTGGCTTTGTTGGAAAAAAATCAGGAATGTCTGATTCTTATCCATGCAAATCAGCTGATCGCATGGTGGACAAAAATCAAAATGTTTCTATTTTGTTCAATAAATAGACTTTAAATTTGCTTCATTACAGGCCTATTTAGACAAATTTCCCCCTGTTGCCCCAGTAAAGTGTTACTTAGAATGCATTTCAGGCTCTCACATTTCCCCCCACCCCAATGTATGAAATTTAACACCTAAAACAGGAGACCCCAAACAGGAGACAATAACTATGGTATTGGAGCTTCAGCATGTGGTGAGGAAAAGAAGAAAGAAGGAATAAAAACATTGGAAGTAAATACACATTTCCAAGACCTGCTCTCGATCTTACTGCAAGTAGAGGGAGAAATATTGTATGAACTGGTTCTATGAGGCTCAGGTGGGGTTACATTGAGATGACAGATTAAAAAATATTTAGAACATAAAGCTCTTGTCATGGTGCAGAGCATGTACACTTTCCATGCCAGTACCATAAGACAATCCCACCAAACAGATTTGCTGACAGTTGTGTTTTAGGCTCATCTTGGTATCAAAAGAGATTTGCCATGTGTTGTAGGAAGCTACTGTTCAAGAAACAGAAGTCCAGAGCCCCCTAGAATGTATTGAATTACAAGGGGCTTGAATTTTTGGTCCCTTGAGAAAATGCTGCCAACTGAGACTCATTTCATCCATTTTCTGTTAGATTTCAGACTGCAAAGAACGTTTAGGAAGGCATTTGGCTGAGTGATGGCATTAGTGTCTTTATTATTTATAATGCTACTTATGTTGTTTCTTCTCTATAGTAAATATGCTGTTTGTGGGCAGGACCAAATGTTGTGAGTCACACACATATGGGGTTCCCAAACCTGTGCTAAGGGATACCTGCTCAAGGCCACTTAAGGCAGATTAGTCACTCCTTAGCACCCTTTAACCCCATTACATTGTTCTCAGAATCAGGAGGGGTAAATGGGAGAATTAAACCTAGCCTTTCAGTGTATGCTGGTGAATGAGTGGGGGTCTGCATCAGTGATTGCAAGTACAGAACAAAAGGTGGAAGTTTTAGTTATATTTCATAGTCTTATCATTTTTGTTAACTGCTTTGATAATTCACTGGAAATTATTTAATCCCCAAAGCTGATCTTGACCATCACTTAAAGGTAGCTTAAGTGGAGAATGGTTGGGTTTTATCTGCTGCAGTCTTAAGCTGTTTTTATTATTGATGTTGGTTAGTTATATTTATAATTTTCAAAGCTGTTTTGTGTATCCATGGGCAGAAAAGTGGGGTTAAAATAATAAATTATATCAAATTCAGTCAAATCAAATGTTTGACTTGGAATTCTAACACTGGGGGTGGGAGGGCGAGGGGGGACTTTTGCAAGGGGAAATTTTTGCAGGTTAAAGAGGATACTTAAACCATCCCCTGGCTGCAGATGTTCCCCCTTCAAATGCCCCAACCCCTTTTTACATTACCTTGGACAGTATACCTTGGTTTGTGACATAAAGTAGTCCTGCCCTGTTTTAATTTTAATTTTATTGATTTTTGCTGCCTGTTTGTGGTCTAGACAAAGGATAAAATAAATAAAAAAGAAGTAGTTTAGTAGGTTTTTGCATACCTGCCATAGCAAATGAATGAAAAATTTCAATAATCCATGTTCATTAGTTCTATTAAATTATCATACCAAGTACCTTAAAAAGTTCCTTACATTTTTAAGGAAAACTATGATGTACTTTTTAATAAAGAATGTGAATTATGATTAACAACTAGAGTATATTTGTAATGTTGTTCATTGGTGTGCTTAAAGAAATGTCTTACAGAAGTAATATCTTTTCTTCAGGTGTGATGCCACAGACAAGCTAAAAGCTCTTTTGCCAAGACTGGAACAAGAATTAAAAGATCCAATGAAGTTTAAAGATTTTTATCAGTTTACCTTTAACTTTGCAAAAAATCCTGGACAAAAAGGTTTAGGTGAGTTCATTTTTAAGCTGAACACAGAATTCAGTCAATGTTTTTTCAATCAACTTTTTTACTGTGGTAATCATTACCAGATTGAACATTTGCTGAGGCACATTTATGATGTTAGCTTTTTAGATAGAAATGTTCTGTCTAAATTATAAGATATAATATTGACACTAACCAAATAATTTCAGTGGAAGGGTTCCTGCAAATGGTTTTGAGCCAAACAATGTCAACTAAGATAATGGGTGCATTCGGACTATACTTTAGTCCACGGAGTGGGAATAGTCCACTTCACGGATGACTATTTGCGTGGTGCTCTTGGATGCCACAGAAGTGCTGCTCTGTGAAGTGGACTATTCCCACTCAATTGAGTTGTCATCTCCCCCCCTCAGCCCTCCCCACTGAATTTGCTGCGCTGGTTACTGCTTATCTTATTGGGGTGCCACCATTCTATGGGGAGGAGCAAAGTGGGGAGGAGAGACGCATTGCGGCAGAGATGCGGCCATTGCTAGAGCGTTGGCCATGGCGACAGATTAATCCCACCTCCTGTCATGAGGAGAGATGGCTGCACCTGCACTTCTTTCTCTGGCAATGGCCACAACACAGCTTTCGCAGCGGCTGTCGCCAGTGGTAGCACATGGGGAAACGCTTGCTGCCTCCACCGCAGAAGCAAAAGGCTTCTGAATTGTCTACTCAAGTGTCAGGGCGTGCAATCCAGCCTCCGACGAAGGATGCGCCGAGTGACGTCATCCCTCACAGGGGATCACATTGTTCAGTGCCGACACGTCCTTCCCCATCGGGGCCATGGCAACAGGGAATTGGGGGGCTATAGCAATGCTGCCCCTTTCTCTGTTGCCATGGCCCTGATGGAGAAGGACATGTCGATGAAGAGAGAACTTCTCCACTGAGAGGGCATCAGTTGTCTCGGCGGTGCCTCTTCCTCCTCATTTAGTTTCAACGCAGAGAGCGGGGAGACCTGTGATCTTCAGCTCTCTTCGCTCTCTGCCTCGAAACTAGATGGGGACAGAAGAGGCACCACCGAGACAACTGATGCCCTCTTAGCTGAGAAGTCCTCTCTGCGCTGACGCGTCCTTCGCCCCGTCTCCATAGCAAAAGGGACAGAGTGGCTACAACAATGCAGCCCACTGCCTCATTGCTATGGAAATGATGGTGACAGAGGGGTATGCAAGGATCCAAACTGCTGCTATGACGAGCAGGACAGATTCTTCCACGTCCCATCCCCATTCACAAGAACAGAAGGGCAATCGTTTGCTGAAGCAGGAGGGATGGAGGGGAATTAGACGCACAAGCATTCCTCCTGCCTCAGCAAACGATTGCCCTTCTGTTCTCATGAATGGGGATGGGACGTGAAACAATCTGTCCTGCTCATTACAGCGGCAGCTTGGATCCTTGTGTACGCCCTGAGATCAGTGGATGGATTTCTCCCGGGTTGGAAGTTTTACGTCCATCCACGGGAGGCATCCTTCCCCCACCTATCCTTCTATACCCTGGAGCCTATCTCCAGATGGATCGGGGGGGCAGGTGGTGGTGGCAAGGGATGTGCACGTCCCTGGGAACATGTGGGGTGCTGCATGTGCCCGTGCTGGGATGGTTGGGGCTCCCTAAGCACTTGCCGGCATGGGATTATTTCCCCTGCCAATGGAGACCCTCTGGGCTAGAGCGGCAGGGGAAATAATCAATGGAGCCTGCCACATGACACGATAAGCAACAGTTATGCAGAAAAACAGCTCTGCAAACCATTGGTTATCTCTGTTGGTTATTTTTTGGAAATAACCAACCGTGGCGTCATTTTTGCCCAACAGATGACATTTTAGTCAATGGGGAACTATTTAAGCAATGGTTGATTGACTAATCCACTGTTGATTAACATGAACTGAGCCACTGACACATTTAAATCATGATTCCTTCTTGCTAGCTGAATCTGTATTTTAACCATTACCTTTACAGATATAGTCTTTAAAGTCTCAATCCTATGAGCAATGTCATGGAATTACATAGAAGGACAGAGAATAACAAAGAGCAAAATAGGGCCTGATCTGTGTTGTAATGCATCTGAGAAAATCCTTCGTCAGCAGAATGGGGATCGAGCAAGTTCCCTCTCCCTACTGCAGCCCCCAAGTGCCTTCAAAATCTGCTCCAGAGGGTTGGGAAAAATCTGGAGCAAATTTTGGAAAAGTGTGGGGATCTTTAGCAGTGAGGAGAAAGTCTCACCGTGTAAACCCACACAACATTGGATTCTGC
Source organism: Anniella stebbinsi (assembly GCA_029215795.1). NCBI lineage: Eukaryota > Metazoa > Chordata > Lepidosauria > Squamata > Anniellidae > Anniella > Anniella stebbinsi. The sequence continues at coordinate 142,983,293 of JARDYH010000001.1, forward strand.
CTTTTGGATGTCTTTTTTTTTTTTTGCCTTACAGATAATACTGCTACATGGACACTTTTCTAGTAGTTATTCTCAAGTAGAACTTGGAGACTTTGCTGATCAATGATGATGTGAATCTTTCCCTTTCAATGTGATTCCTCCAGCAGCTTAGTTTCTCTGCAGTGTTCATTAGGCTGACCATCTGAAAAGGAGGACAGGGCTCATATGTCCTTTGTATGCATTTAGTTCCTGGTGAAATTCCCTCTTCATCACAACTGCTAAAGGTGCAGGCACTATACTAGAGTGACCATATACAAAAGAAGGCAGGGCCCCTGCAACTTTAACTGTTGTGATGAAGAGGGAATTTCACCAGGAACTAATTGCATACAAATGACACTGGCTGAAATTCCCTTTTCTCTACAACTGTTAAAGTTATATGAGCCCTGTTCTCCTTTTCATATGGTCAGCCTAGTGTTCATGCAGTCCTGGGCCTCTAAGACAACCAAACTAACACCCAGTGCAAGTTTGATTACTGTATGTGAAGTTTTGTTGCCTTGCATAGGATAGATTTGAACATTTTCAGCAGTTTTAGATTACTTCCGTCCCCACTCCGTTTATGGGTGGGGGGGGGGTATGTCTAATATGTGTACATTTGGAAGGGATTGGAGATAAGGGAAAGAAGATGTTCAAAACGGTAGCATATACATTATTATATCTCAGCACGTCTGGGAGAAGAAAGGAGTGTTGTTTCTCATTGGCAGTTTAACTTAATTGAATGGGCATTTTGAAATATTTCTCAGATTAAAGTTTTAAATTTCACTATAATATCCGAGAAAAAATGCTTTACAGAATTCTGCAGATACTATTTTCCATGTAGAATACTTGAATAGCTTCCTAATTCATTAGCCCCTTCTGCTAAGGGGATTGTACATTAAGTATTTAAACATAATTAGTTATGCCTGATAAAACAACACATGAGTCATGTATACCACTCTTGTACCCAGACATATTAAGCAGTAATGCAATCCACTGTGACTGTGCATTGATGAAAAAAGTCTGGTTTTATGTTTTGTCTTGATTTGGCATGTTTGTCTGCATATGGTATAAAGAAGAGAAGAAATTACAACAGTTTTCAACTAACTTTCAAAACCAATATCATCTTTTTAAGTTAATCTACCACACCAAGGGAATGCCAGGCTTATCTTAAAGGCTCAGACACAGTAGCTATGAATGTTAGATGCAAGGACTACCAAGATAAGGAGAATATTTCTGTTCCTGCACTGGGAACCATTATTTATGTATAAAACACACAAATTGTAGCATCGTTGTCAATTCAACCTTGTCTCAATGAAAGCTGGGAATGAGGAAGGCTAGAATCCGTAATAAGTATGCTAGAGAGAGAAAGCAAGATGATAAGCATATATATTACAGAATCAAATTTGCTTTTTAGTTGTCTTAGTGCTGACTTAGTAAGTGAGGAGGAACTGGTTTTAAGAGAGAAAGCCACTACTTATTCCAGGAATCAGGCTTGGTAGTAGCCAAACTCGTGCTCACGTGTGCCAAGTAAAAATTGCTTCCAGGTGACTAAGCAGGGAAACTTTAGAATTTTCTTTCCTTTCAATCCACAAATGATTAAAATAAGAATGACAAGTTTAAATTTTCTGTGGGCGACTAACTTTCGCAGACATATTTGCAAAGAAACCATAGCATTTCTATAATGTTTAGAGTTGTTTGGTCATTTACTGAACAAGGAAAATAAAAGGAAAAGCAGGATAGATACCCTTCTTGGCTTGTAAGGAAAGTGGTGGTCAGGGTAATGGAGACTTTTCCATGTGGAGCCCCATCTGATCTTCAGCACCCTGTTGTAGATTTACAACAGGGATGGTTTACAGCGGAATAGTGAAAATCAAAGGTTTTTGATGCTGTGGAGCTCTTTGGTTATTTCATACCAAAGAAAGAACCTAACTTCCTTTCTTTGAATGGAACAGAATTCATGTTACTCTGCTTTCCCATCTCTCCCTTCCTCTTGCACCACCATCACCCTAAAATCAGTTCCTGAGGAATGGGTGACCTTTTATCACTAAAAGCCATACCAATATACTTGTCAATGCAATGTCTGTCTGAAGTTCTATATTTCTTACAATTTATTTGGTACTTCTGTGTCCTTCCTATTAGATGTACTTCCTGCACATCTTCAATTATTGTGGCAACAAGCTGCCCCAGTGGGTACAACTTTGGTTTTTTAAACAAAGACCTTATGTAGAGAAATTCCAAATAATTGAGCATCCACACCTGAGTAAAAGCATAGAAACAGATACCTAGTAATATGATAATATTTGACTAACCCTGGGTGCAAGTGTTGCCCACATCAAAATATCTGCCTTGATCTCTTTTAATTATGACAATTGCCAAGACTCATCTGACTAATTCATGAGGGTGCACGGTGATGGTGCAGAACAAATAAAGTTGATAATGTAGTACATTCCATTTGCAGGCAGCAATTGCAGTGTTCCATTTATACAATTTTTGTCAATATATGTATTTTTAGAATTACTTTTTGTTTCTATAAAGAAGTACAATTGTTGGCTTTGTATCTCAATTCTGCATAGATTTCAAAGTATTTACAGCACAGACTGTTAAAACTAGATGAGCATTATATGTACCTCACATTGATTGACCTGTAAGCAATTATGGATTGTATCAAACGTTAGTTCTGCTTAGAGCAGACCCATTGAAATGAATGGGACTTAAATTATATTAATATTGGATATCCTATAAATGACAGACTTTAAATTTACCTGATGAAATATTGCTGGTGTTTGTACAATATTATTTTCTTGATCATGTTTGTTATAGTATAGTAACTCGGAATAACAGTTTGACTTGGTTCGGATGAAACGTTAGTCAACAGTGGACTATTTAAGCAACTGTTGCTTAAATAGTCCCCTGCTGACTAACGTGCCGTCTGTTGGGAAAAAACGATGACACAGTTAGTTATTTTCTAGAAATAACCAGCGGAGATAACCAACAGTTTGCAGAATTGATTATCTGCACAACTGTTGATTATCCTGTCATGTGGCTGACAGAGTCATGAGGCAAGATTGGCAGAAACCCCTGCCGCTCTTGCCCAGTGGGGCTTTATTGGCATGGGAAATAATCCCATCCCAGGAAACACTTGGGGAGTCACCAATCATCCCGTTCCTTTGTGGGGTGTCACAATCGGGGACCCCTCCATGCTTCCCGGGATGGGCACATGCCGTTCCAGTGTAGGGGGCTGCCGATCGCTGCGCCCCACGTGTTCCCAGGGACGTGCACATCCCTTCCCCTGCCCCCGCGATCTATCTGGAGATTGGCTCAAGGCTCCTTCCATCCCCTTGAGCCAATCTCCAAATGGATTGTGGTGGGGGGCAAGGAGGATGTCTCCAGCGGCTTGACGTGCTACGTCAAACTGAGGGAGAAATCCATCCGCCGATATCAAGGTGCGGGTGCAAGGATGTGTCCTGCAGCTGTGATGAGCAGGAGAGATGCTTGCACGTCCCTTCCCCATTCGCCACATGAGAAGGGCAAAGGATGCGAAGCATCTCTCCTGCTCGTCACAACTGCAGGACAGATCCTTGCACCAGCGCTGTGCCCCTTCTTCTCTGTCAGGGCCATCACAACAGGGAAGGGGACGGCATTGCAGGAGACCGCATATACTATGGAGGAGCAACAAAACATATAGCTTTCTGCAGACATAGTTTTAATCTACTTTTCATACATATTCATCATACATTGGATGGTTTGCTCTTTTTATATTAACAGGTGTAGCACAATATTCATAGAAATATTATAGATATGCTATCTTTATTTCTTTCAGATCTAGAAATGGCAATTGCATATTGGAATTTAGTCTTATCGGGAAGATTTAAATTTCTAGATCTTTGGAATAAATTTTTATTGGTACGTAAATTTCTGCATTTTCTGCCAATATAGGTGATTTTATAGAAATATTTTAAATCTTGACCTTTTTATTTTAAGCTTAGTCTGTTACGGACTAAAACCCAGTTCACACATTATGCCAATTCATGAGTTGTTTAATCCATTAATTGATGGGGCTGCACCAGAGCAAGCAAGTGTGCTGCCTGCCATGTGTTCACTGCTTTCACTTTCCACTTTCACCAACAACCCAGAAACACCCCTTTCCTGGGTTATTTGATGTGACACGTGAACCCAGAACTCTGGGTTGTTGAGGGACAAATAGCCCAGAATTGTAACCCAACAACAAACCATGTTGATGAAAGCAGATGAAAAATGGAAGTGGCAAATGGGTGGGAGGCAGCCCCAACAACCCAAACTGGGAATAAGAGTTTTTGTGCAGGTATGATTTTATTAAAAAATTGCTACAAAATTAGAAAATGACTTATACCAGCTTGTCTTTCTTGCATAGGAACATCACAAAAGATCAATCCCCAAAGATACTTGGAATCTTCTTTTAGACTTTGGAAATATGATTGCAGATGATATGTCAAACTACGATGAAGAAGGTAACTGATGAGGATGTTCAAAATCAAATATATTGGTATTGAAGTAGCATTGACCATAAGTACCCACCCTGTTAATCTTTTAGGTTTGAAATGCAGCTGCAGCGCATTGTACATGATTGTTAACGCTTGGCTATGCAACTTAACTTCCTTTTGGACGATTTCATATATTTTTGTGTGAATAAAATATGTTGCACTGTGAACAGACTCTGATTTCTTTAAACATTCAAAGGTTTTGATTTAAAACTGTTTGACTCTTCTTTAGGAGCATGGCCTGTTCTAATAGATGATTTTGTGGAATATGCACGACCAGTAGTCACAGGAGGAAAACGTAAAGCTTCCTAACCATAGACTCTTCTCAGTGGACTTAAATTTGCAGTCTGAACTGCATCAGGTAATGAAGACATTTTGGCCAATAACTGTGCACATTGTCACTGGTTTCAAAAGTCATGGTTGGATGCCACTGACAAAATGGAAATCACTACTTCTGCTTCAAGAAAATGATGGCTGACTTATGGACACTGCAAGAAGAAATTCAGAAGATAGCCCAGGCTGTTTGTAGAATATTGGCTTCAATTATTGTACTGGTTGTATCATATAGGATGTAGATTTTGCATGATTTTATACTTTGGAAAAGTTTAACTAGAGGCCATTTTAGTAAAGTTTTGACAGCACAGCATGCCATTCAGTTCATAAACCAGGGTGAACACCAGCAGTTACATAATTACAACTGTATTATATTGTACTTATATTAAATGCAGTATTTGTGGTATATAAATTAAATCCCTAAATAAAGTATGTGGTATGTGGTATTTTTATACGAACTTCAAAACTGTTGAGATAATGCAATGAAACATTTATTGACACATCTCTACAGCCTGGTTCCAGGATTCTAGGTTTATTGAGAGACCGGTCAGATCCATTTCTAAAATCTTGATTTCCTCATTCCATCATTGACCTGAATGGGATTTGTTTGTATTTGATCAGTAATGAAGCAGCAAAATGCCTGTATTGTTGCTAATGTTAATATTTTAAATTTTGAATCAACCAAAAAAGTTTTGGTATTTCATGCTTGATCATGAATATATTAAGCATATTATGGACATGCTCAAGCCCATGTTAAAGCCTTTTTAAGTTCCACTTTTCTCCGTAGAAACAAGCCGTGCATATACTTCATTCTCCCATTGAAATCAAAGGCACTTAAAAGTGCTTAACAGCACAACCAGTGCAAGCCTGCTCAGAAGTAAGACCCCTTTAGTGGGCCTTACACCCAGGTAAGTGTGTATTGGATTGCAGCCTTAGTTTAGCTTGATCATGCCCTATGTGAGAAGCATTGTTTGGGAGCTGAATGATTTCTAAATGCTGATAGTGCATTGGTCTTCATGTACTAAGGATGTATCGATATTCAGCTGGTGGGTCTGGAGCTACAAGTTGGTCGCACCTCACCTAAAGTGGGTCACACCAATGTGCTACTACCACTTTCTTTTTGTTTAGCTTTAAAAAAAAGTAGAAGGGAAAAAGAATTATTAGATGCAAAAGAGGACATGGTTGCTGTGCTTTCTTGCAGTACAGATAACTTCATCAAAGACATCTTTCTCACTCTTTCATTTCTTCTTAAATGCCCTCTTCTACATAATGGTTAAAATTGCAGAATCTCTGTCCATTTTTGTACCTGGTCATCCCAGATAGTAATAGAGAAAGTGAACTTACACAATAAATTAAATTGGGCCCCAAGTTGCATGTTGAGTCAGATAAGATTGAAGACTTCTGTGTTGAGTGCCAGTGTGTAATGTCACATTATATGGCAAAAAGTGGCAAATTCCACTTTAGATTATGAATTGGGAACATCAGCTGTTTAATCAAAAGTAAAATTTCTGCTTAGCAAGAAATGTGAGAGCTAAATATTGCTTATCTTTCATTCTACCACTAGATGCCAGTATGTCAGCTCTTAGACATTTTTTATTGCGCTGGCCAAGCAGTTAGGCTATAATCTATGGTATATCTTAGTAACATTATCAGAAGAGTGTTCAACTTGATCCATTTGTTCAGAAATGTATTTGTACTTAATTCAAATTGGATCTAGAACAAGAAAGGCCCAAAAGGTTAGAGTGGGAATCTGTCCTTACAAAATCACTGGTATATAAATGCTTAGTCTTTAAATGTTAGTCCTTTCAATGTTTTCTAATAATCAGTCAGATTTGTTGACCACTTCTAATCCAAATATTAAGAGATTTAATGTAGAGACAGACATGTATTGCAGACTAAACATGAAAATTTTAGCAGCATGTTGATAGTTTGTATTAAGAGTTGAACTGCTTGATGTATTTGGGCATGCACATTGTGATCACTATCTTTATGTTATCCTGTTTGTGTGGTTTCAGGGTATATAAAACACACATTTTATGATAGACAATACTCCAAAAATTTAACATTGTTTAGCTGAAGCTGACTTTTTTTTTTAATTTTCCTTGATATATTGAGATATTTTGATCATCATAGTGATCCCAAAGTTGATTATGGGACAAGGTAATAACTGATGGTGACCAGGTATCTAAATATAATCTGCAAAATTATGGTGTGAATTCAACTGCCTGCCCTGGTGTTGCTGCTCAGATATTATGGGAATTGATGAAATTGAGATTAGTTGATGTGCATTTTGTGTGTATGAGAGCAAAGAAGGTGTTCATTTATTATCAGTGTAGTGTGTTTATTTACACAGTGTTTATTATCTTCAGTTCAATTTATTTGTTTAAAACAAAAGGTCAACAAAAGTGGGAAATGATAGATAAAAGATCATAAACATAAACGGAATACAATGTGAGTTAATCTTTATTAGGACAACCTGTGAGGCAGGTCCCAATTTCCATATCATGTAATGGGAACCTGAGCTGGAATGAGAATGACTTGCCTTAGACAAGGCAAAACGCATGGGAATTCAACCCAGATCTTCAGGGCCTTCTCATCTGTTGTGTCAACGGGATTATCCAATAGATTCATGCATGACAGTTGTGCAACTCCAAGATGTTGCAGTCTTAATAGCAATAAAGCGAATATTACGTGGTATGGGGAGTGCATTTAATCAACATCACCAAAATATTATTTAAGTACTACATTCTTTGCAAAAGAGGTATGACCTGGAATGAAGATAACCATGATCCCTGTAACAGTTCAAGTGCTGTGACGTCTCTGCCAAAACGTATCCTATGCTTTTCTAAAACTGCTTTGTTTTTCCTTCCAACCATAACCACTGCAGGAAATTAAAGAGGAAGTGTTCTTTTGATGCTGGATCTTCCAATATACTGATGGATCATGAACTTGTTTGGTTTGTAAAACCATTTTTGTATTACTATAATAGACTATAATTCCATAATGCCAGATGTTATGAAGAAAATATTAAAGATGGCCTTTCCTTTTAGCAATGAGCAGTAGCTTTTGCCTGTTTCCTTCATAGTTCTGTGAAGCTCTGTTATTTGTTTAAAATATTTCTCTTACGACTGTCATGTACAATATATCCAATACAATATTAAAAATACATACATTATTGCTAAAACAATCAACTATACAATATCAGCAGGCAATGAATAAAAAGTTTTACGGACAGGTATGAAATAAACGCTAAGGTGAATAAAAGTTTTCAACATGTGCCTAAACTGCAACAGAATTGACCTAAATTTTACTTCTGAGGGGAAGAGTAGGCCAGAGAGTGGGCGCCATCACAGAAAAGGCCCTTTTCCTGGTTGATGCCAGATGGGCGTCTGTAGGATGTGGCACAACCAGAAGGGCCTCTGATGATAGAAGCCGTTGGGCAGATCTATGGGAAAAGGAGTTCTTGTGTGTATCCCTGTCCCAAATTGTTTAGGGCTTTATAGGTTAATATCAAAACCTTAAACCTGCCCCAGTAGCAAATTGGCAGCCAGTGCAGTTCTTTTAGCAATGATGTTATAAGGCAGCAACTAGGTGCATCATGTAACAAGCAGCTTGCATTTGCACTAGTTGCAGCTTCCAGACTGCAGGCAGCCCCACATAGAGTGCAATACATTGGTTGAGAAGTGAGGCTAGCAGTGCAACCAGGGCTGTAAGAAAGAGTGGAACGGCCATAAAATGCTACCCCCTATGCTCAGCTCACAGAGACTGGTCCAGTAGGATAGTATGGGCAATAATATCAAAAGCCAGAGAGATATCAAGTAAAGATAACAGGGTTGCATTCCCACTGTCCCCCACCTGATAAAGGTCATCCATCAGCACAACCAAGGCCAATTGGTCTTAAATCCGGGTCTGAATACAGACTGAAATGAGTCTAGAAAATTGGTTTCCTCCCAGAGTGCATAGAACTGGGTCGCCACCACTCTAATAAGTAGCTTCTCAAAAAGGGGGCATTAGCAACTGGGTTGAAGTTATGTAATACATCTGGGTCTAGAGATTTAAATCTATTCAAATAATTAAAAGTGCAGATCTACAGTTTCTTCACTGTGAGAAAAAGCTGAACTAGTTGTCCTAACTAATTGCTCAAGTGTGAATCCTGCCAGAGATTTTTCACAAGGAGGGAGGGCCTGGAATCATGATGGAAATGAGAAACCATTGCTAAGTATCGTTTGGGACTGCCTAGTTGCCCCAGAATAACCCATCTGTGTGCACACACAGAATGTGATTCTAATGGAGGAGCACTAAAAAGGGAGCACTGTCCAAACTTTTCTGTATGGTGCAATACCAGTTCATTGCAACACAACATTTGTGAGTGTGCTGCAGGGCAAACAAACAAAAATCAGAGAAAAATATTTTTATTTGCACAGCCACAAAAATAAACCTCCTGATTACAGCATGTGTTTTTCTAGGTATAGAGTTACTTAAATTGGATAGCCAAAATATTTCTTGGCTTGTTTTGTCCTGGATTGTAAGAGGGCTTTTGGTTTTTGCTACTTGCATGTAGTAATGTGTTGCACACTTTGTGAGCTTGCAGCTTAAAAATAAGTTAGAAAATACTTGGACTAACAATCTGTATCCCTTCGTTGGATGTAAGACAAGTGGTGGCATCTGCAAAGTCAGAAAAGGAAAGACTTGCCTTTTACGGAGAGCTCTGTGCAATGACACAATGGCTCCGATATAAGTGTTGCTTGACCTGAGCTTGAAAGCAGAAGAACAAAGAAACACCAAGTGACTGTTTGTGAGACCAAAGAGAATTGAAAAGGCATCTAACTCAACTCGTGATGGATAAATTTAAGGCTGCTATCTTGCTGGCAGGGGTAGGGGATGCTCTGGGCTATCGAAATTTCACCCGGGAAAACAATGTTTTAGGTGCAAAGATCCAAGGGGAACTGAAAGAAATTGGGGGACTCGAGAACCTGGTCTTGTCCTCTGACAAATGGCCAATGAGTGACAATACTCTTATGCACATGGCTACTGCTGAAGCTCTCATCACAGGTAGGAAAAACTGAATCATCTGGACACAAGCTGGGAGGGGAGAAAGAAAACTGGAGAACAATTGTAAAAATAATGTTCTGCTAGCTGCCCAGTGAACTTTTGCAGAGATTTATGCTACTTTCTGTGATTAATGTATAGGATGCCTTGCATAGTTGCCTTAAACTTACTGTGATGACTAAGAGTATAAACTGTGAAATAATAAGTACTTGCTTCAAATACCGCCTCAGCTATGAATTCACAAAGTGGCCTTAGACAAACTATCTCTCAGCTCTCTGTCTGCAATATAGGGAACATAATGCTGGTCTACCTTACCAATTTGTTAATAAGAATGGCTGAGAATAATTTATGTGAAGGACTTCAAACCTCATTTTAGGTAAGGTTGCCTGTTTATTAGTTTGTTTCCTTGGTTGTATAAGTTTATTATTAAAGACATAAATTAAAACAATACATGTTCTCCCAAACTGGATGCATTGGCATGAACTTGCTTTGAATAAAATGTGGATGGGGAAAGTAAAAACCTAAGCCTTTTTCATTTATCACAGGTACCAGTTCCTGTCTGTTATACAAGCAGCTGCCTATCATAGTAAGAATCAACTGTTGTCTGCATAAAAAATGCATCTGAAATGTCATTTTCCTTTTAATGCAATTTATTTTACAACATAATTTATGTGCAGTATTTATGATGCATGCCATATGAGACTGAACAAAATATCTGTATCTTTGCTAAAAACAAAAACAAATGCATTTCCACCAATGCATTTCTCTGTTGTTCTCAATCAGTAATGTCAAATTCAATGAAATTTCACTTGCATTCCATTCTTATCTGACTGCTGCTGAGATGCTCTAAATTTAGCTGCCAGAGGTCTGTTGAAGAGAATCTTGGATATTTCATGTCTAGCTACTGGTTAGCCAATGATGTGAGCAGGAGCTAATACCCTAAAGATAATGGCAAGTTGTCAACCTATCAAGGGAAAGGATGACTAACATACTTCTGAATATAGTCAATGATTGAATGCACATAACATGTTTCTTGCTTCTTGACCTCTGTATGAGCATAAATGTTATCTGCAAGTCTTATTGAGCTGTTTTGCAACCATTTTTAGTTACGGTAGCTGTAGAATAACAAATTATATATCTCTGTCTATATAGTATATTTACACCTAGACAGATGTTGTTTCAAGATACACCTTGTTCTACCATCCATTGCATTTTGAGGCACCAGCTATTTAATATCTATGTGTTCTGGCATGTGATCTTTCTGTTCCAGATAGTGACTGGGCTCGGACGATGCATGAAACATGATAAAAAGGCATTTTTTAATTATTCAAGGCCATATATAATTTTCTTTTTTAAAAAAAAAGTTACATGGGAAAATGCTCTTTAACCCAGAATGGGAGAGGAGGTAGAAATGGTTAATTTGGACTCTAACTATGACATCTGGTCCATTCTAGATAGGTGGGAGAAATCTACCTAAACTCCCCCATTTGTACTTTGGTGACACTTGAATTGCTTTGCCATGCTTAAAAAACATTCATTAGGAATGTTTGCAGCCAGAACATTAAAATCTCAGGCTGAGCTAATAACTGTGTTTTACAACTCAAATGTGTCTAAGCCAGTTAATGCCATTACGTGATTGCCTCTTTCCTTAGACAGCTGTGTACATTTTGTCCATATCATTCCCATTTTACAAACAAGGAAACGAATGCTGATGGATGGTGTCTTGTCCAGGCTAACAAGTGAATCTGTGGCTTCCATTGGTCAAAGTAATTGCACTGCCTGCTAGCCAAGAACAGCAGTCCTATGGTTATCTGTTCGTCGTACCATCAGGCATGGCACTCAGTGCAGAGGGGCCTGCATCCTATAATGCCAACAAAGCCATTGTTCAGGTGGGGTATGCGGCAGGGGCGGGGGAGAGTCCATCCATACTGCAGGGTTGGTATTGTGGTCTAAATCAACCAAGCTACATTGGAGAGAAGGATCGCAGTAAGGATTTTTCACCAAGCTGGGATACAAGTCTCAAGATTAGTAATAGGAAGCCAAGCAGGACAATGTGTTCTTTCTCTATCATCGTCACTATATTTCTATTTGAATCTTCATGTGTGCATTTGACACTCTGCAGTGTTAACATGGCATCAGTTTATCTGAGAGTGGGGCAGCAGACATACAACCTGTAAGCGCTTTCCTCCTGCCCTTTCCATCCATATTGCTTCTGATTGTTTGTGGTGAAAAGGAAGGTGGGGAAAAGATATGAGAAAGCAAATGTTTTTTCTCTGCTATTTGAGTAAAAAAAAAAAAATAAGCCCCATACAACAGTGAAAGATATTTGAAAAACTTCCTAAAAAAATGATCCTGAATTTGACATCATACTGATAAAGAGTAAAGGGGATAAATTAAACCTCACAGAGGAACTCCAGGTGTCCCAGCAATGCAGGGGTTCAAAGGTGATAATGGAAAGGTGGGAGGGCCACTCACCAAAACACCCCTTCAAATACCATCCTGCAATCATTTTTAAACACCTGGGGAAAATTTAAAAAGCCTACAAGGCATTTGCAAGAGTAAAATTCCTACTAAATGACCTTCTGGGAAAAATTCACCTTGTGATCATTTCACCAGTTTATCAAATGCTAGGCGAATTCAAGGCTTCTCTGTGTTGTTTTGAGATCTTAGAGAAAGGATATAAATATCGAGCACATACTGTCAAGGTCTTGATGACTGTATTGGGGATACAATTTCAAGGAGGGGAAAAATCAGACATATTTTCAAAACAAAAGGGATGATTACATCCCTTCTATATGATCTTAGATATTTTGATGTTTTTTTTTAATTATAGTATGGAAACACTTAAAGCTGCTATTAAAAGCTTAAGTTTGGTCCAGTATCTTTCTGTCTCCCTCTTTCTCTGTGTGTTCCCCACCCCCCTCCACCCCACCCCTGGCTAGTTGATTGCTAAGAGTTAATCTCCTCCTCCTTACACAAGAACTCTTTGGCCCCCTCCACAAGGATGCGCTTTTGCGCCCGGTTCGGGGATTATGCGCATTATCGCGGAGGCGCATTTACGCCTAATCCCTCTGCACGGGAGGCGGCGAGAGGCGGCGAAGCGCATTAATTGATGTCCAAAAAGCGCTTTAGAAGACGTTAATGCGCATAATCGCTTGTTCACACGGCGAAAATGCGCTTTAACGGCCGGAGCAAAATAAAAGTCGCTATTTAACGCGCATTCGAAAATGCGCATTATCGGGGAGATAACGCGCCTGTACGCCCGTTTTGCGCTCCGCTGGTGTGGAGGTAAAATTTATAATGAGCCTTCAAGGCTCATTAAACGTCTCGTGTGGAGGAGGCCTTAGGCAGCACCTTTTGTGATCAGACAACTTGAAATTTTTGCCCATGTGACGATGCATTGGGCATTGTATTTGAATCAATTCACTTTCTTTTAGGCACCTGTTTGATGTTTACCTTTTTGTTTCTTTTATATATACATCTAGCAAATAAAACCTTTTCTGGAGTGGAAATGAAGTTATGGGGAAAGTTTCACTTGCTTAATTTCTCTTCGTCAGGTTATTGTTAAAGCGGAGGGAAAAGGAACAGTAAAAGAGTTATTAATTCTATCTATTACAATCAATACAATCTTTAAGAACACCACATCAGAGTGGATGAGCAGTGATATCACAAAAGCATGGCTCTGACCTAATATTTTAATCAATTGCCAATCCTAAATGTATTACATGAAAAATCTCATTCTCCATTGGGAAGTTCATTTGTGTATGCCTTATCTTTCCTGATAAATTTAGGACACTTTTGCAGGCCACGCTTGTGAACATTTAGTCCCAATTTTTACATGAGAGCAGCTCACAAGCTCTGTGTTTGGTGTATGCGTGGTTGATACTGAATATTGCTCTGCTCTGCTCCCTTCTTTCTGCATTTCTTCATTCAGGCAGATATGGCTGTTAACGTTAAAAACAAAAGTACCAGTAAATGACAAGAAGATGATGTACATTCTTATTTAATTTGCTGACCTTTCCATCCTAACAGCCTGAATATTATGTTCAGGTAACATAGAACCAAGCAGTAATTCAGCTCATTGGCAATCTAACATTTTTAAATAAGGCAGGCCAAAACAAGTAATTTTAAACAATACAATGTTGATTTAAGTAAACAGTCTTACCCTACCTGGTGTTCCCCAGACATGCTGGACTACAACTACCATGATTTCCATCCCAGCTTGTTGTGATCATTGTAACTTTAAGAACTAGTGTTTCAGCTTGCATTTTTCCTCCTCCCTCCCCATCTCTTTTTCCCTTTCATTTCATATTTTTTAGATTATAAGCCTGAAGACAGGAACAGCCTTATTACTGATATTTGTAAGCTGCTTTGGGACCATTTCTAGCCCAAGTAGTGTGGAGTAAAAGGGATTTAAATAAATATACCCCACCCATGCTGGTTGGAGATTATGATCAGGTTCATAATGAGAATCCACCTGGGGGAATTTCACTGTGAGGCCTTTTGTTTGTAGTGGCACCTTGTGGTGGCTTCTTGTGTTGTGCGAACCCGGCCAATGTGCCATATCTAGAGGGCACCAGGTTGGAAAAGTTTATAATAAAATATAAAATCAAACATGTAAGAAAAATAGCATGGTAACAGCTAAAAAGAGAGGAAAGTGCTATGTCAGGACAAAATACTTAGTTAACACTCGAATCCCAACTAAGTTATTAACCCACTAAGAGGTTATAACTCTCAAGCCATTTCATTCATCACTGGAAGCTGCTGAAAATGACTAGCCACACAGCCTGTGATGTTTCCAAACCGATTGTGTGTTTTGGCTAGATCAGGTGATGAGTGCTTTTGCCAATGCCACATTTTTCATGTGCATGAGGTAAGAGGCTTATGCAAATTATGCTTACCTTGAATAAAGACATCATGTGGAAATGACATTTGGCAGCCTCAGTAATGCAACCTTTCCCAAGCCAGAGTCCCCAACTGCTGTTGGACTACAACTCCCATCATCTCCATCTAGCATGGCCAGTGGTCAGGAATGATGGGAGCTGTAGTCCAACAGCAAATGGGGTCCAAGGTTAAGGGAGAATGCTAATTTACAAAGTAGCCCTCAGATAGCTATACAAGATTTTTTTTTCCTATAGAAAGCTGGGATCCCAATAGTAATCTGCAGCATTCCTGCTCACCGAACACACACAACACCCCAACCCTTACTTTTTGCAGTGGACAAATACTTATTTTAGGATGCAATTCTATGTATATAGACAGAAAAAGGCCTACAATTGCCAACATTGCCAGGGAAGCTATAGGTCGTCTTTCTGTTTGAACATGTAAAATGTGATGAAAAGAGGGATCCTAAAAAGGGGGAAAGCAGGGAATCCACATAGTTCCTGCAGTATCCAGTCTACCAGAAAAGCCCTCTTGAATAGCATAATTATTCCACAGGTGAATTATGACTGGCTTCACATATATATCTAAAAGCAAGTGTTGCTTCAGTCAGCAATTTTTAATTTTGGTTCTTGTAAAAAAATGGTCATTTTTTTTACTAGGCATAAACATTAATATTGTTTCTTATAACCTCCACAGCTGCACACACATGTCTGTAAGGAAGGGAAATGCATACTGAAGAAACATAAAATGCAGAGCAGGACATTCTTCAAGGGTAGAAGAGGCAAAGTAAATTTTAGGAGGGAACATGTTTGGTACCACATGTTAGATTCTTGAAAGAGAAATAATGATATATTTTGTTCTAACACCCCCACCCAAACATATTTTCTCTGAATCAAGTCCTATTGATTTTTATGAGTAAATTTGCTTAGGATTGCATCCCAAATTTAATTTCTATTTTATGATTGATTTATAATTTGTACGTGAAGAGTGTCTTGCTTTTAAGTAGTCAGAGGGGTCCCGCACTATGTGGGGAGGAGCTACCTGTCTGGAAGAGGATCCTCCATCCCTCTCTGGTCCTACCTATGGAAGAACCATAAAGTATGTGTGGGGTGCAGGGAAGTTTAATCTATTGAGACAGTGAGCCTATCTACACTACTGCTTTAAAACGGTTTATAATAGTTTTAAAATGGTTATTAACCAGTTTAAAACTGTTATAAACCATTTTAAAGCAGTAGTGTAGATAGGCTCAAGGGTATTGTGGACCAGGGTGGAAAAACCAGGGCAAAATATTGATGATCTTAAGTCCTATCACATTTTTTTACCTCAGTCTTACTGAGATAAAACAGATGTGCAAAACTAATCCCTGATTATACAGAGAGCACTTGCATTCAGATATTTAGTTCACACCAATATACATATTAACTAGGCTGACCATATGAAAAGGAGGACAGGGCTCCTGTAACTTTAACAGTTGTAGAGAAAAGGGAATTTCAGCCAGTATCATTTGTATGCAATTAGTTCCTGGTGATATTCCCTCTTCATCACAACAGTTAAAGTTGCAGGCACTATACTAGAGTGACCATATACAAAAGAAGCCAGGGCCTCTGCAACTTTAACTGCTATGATGAAGAGGGAATTTCACCAGGAACTAATTGCATACAAATGACACTGGCTGAAATACCCTTTTCTCTACAACTGTTAAAGTTACAGGAGCCCTGTCCTCCTTTTCATATGGTCAGCCTATATTAACACATCCAGTCTTCTGGCCTCACAATGGTTACCTAGGTGGATTAGAATCTGCACTCACACAAGTTAACATTGAAACCGACTAAAAATGCTTTATCTATTTAGAGTGAAATACCACATACTTAGTAGTGATGGGAGCCCATTGAACATAGGGTGACCAGACGCCCAGATTTGTCCGAACATGCCCGGGAAATGGGGAGCAAATCTGCATCCGGGCAGAAAAACTGTTTTTGGGGGCCAAATCTGGAAATTTAGCCCCCCAAAAGGGTGACCAGATGGCCCTGGGGCGAGCCTGGCCAACTGGGGGGCGGCGGGGGCAAACCGGGGCAGCAGGGGGTCACGCGGCAGTGTCGGGAGGCTGGCGGCGCGAGGCACTTACTGGGGCGTCCGCTTCCCTCCGGTGCTCGGAATCTACTGAGAAACAGGCTTCGCGACCTGCCTGTCCCTCAGTAGCGCGCCGGGTGATGACGTCATCACCCGGCGCGCTACTGAGAGACAGGCCAGGAAGCCTGTTTCTCAGTAGATTCCGAGCACCGGAGGGAAGCGGACGCCCCAGCCGGTAAGGAGCGCGGGGGCGGGCGGCGAGGGGGTGGCATGGCGCAGGTGGGGGGGGTGGCGCGGGGGGGCGGGGCGGCATGGGGGGCGCGGGGGGGCGCGAGGCATGCGGGCGGGGGGTGGCACAGGTCAGGGCAGCGCGGGCGGGCGGTGGGGGGGTTCCAGGTTTTGGATCCTCAAAATCTGGTCACCCTAATTGAACATAATGGAGCTTACTTCTGAGTAAACAAGCACTGTTAAAATTTTAGCCAATTTAAGGCACAATCCTATGCATGTTTAGATAAAAAAAGGCCTATTAACTTCCAGCATGCCCCAGACAACATGGCATGCTGGACCATGCTGGGTGTTGCAAGCTCTTTTCCCCCTGTCGAAACCTTAGAATTGCGGCCTTAACTGTATAAGTGGCTGATTAGTGTTAACTGATTCAGGTTAAGCAACCTTGACAAAGGAAAAAGCAGCTGTATGTTTTTCTTTCCTTCTCTTAAACATTTTGTACTGCTTCTTCACCTAATCATATAACACTTCCCCACCTCCACCCCTGAACAGATTACTGGTGTTTAGAAGACCTGTATCGGGAACTTGTAAAACGTTATGTTGATGCTGTTGACAAACTTCCTGGGAGACGGTCAGACCCTGCTACTATTGAGGCTTGCTCACAACTGAAGCCAGACAACTATCTCCTGGCTTGGCACACACCATTTAATGAGAAAGGTAAGATGGGTTGTAGTTTTTTTTTTAATAGAAACTATCCCACATCATAGTCCTTTTAAAGAAGGAGTGGGCAACTTACGGACCTTCAGATGTTTTGGCCTACAACACCCACCTGCCAAAACATCTGGAAGGCCACAAGTTGTCCCTGTTTTAAAATAGCTTTTTATTAGTTTTTCTATGTAAATTTATGTATCCAATTTTTGCTTACTGGTTTTACTTATAGTCATGAATCCTTTACTATTTAAATACAGGAGGATTTGAAGAATGGAGGGGAAAACAAAAAGCAACCCAAAGTAGTTCAAGTAATAAGGGACCATAAAGAGATTAACAAAATCTGTTGGAGAGCATTTGGTGGAATTGTAGTAAACAATTCCCAGCTCATTATAACATTATTTTGGCTGTAGTCCACAATTTCAAAATCAAGGCTTGAATCCTTATAATTTTCTATAGAATGTGCGGAACCTGGATGTTTCAGCCTGCTCTTAAATGAATGGATGCCCATCATTACTTTATAAATGAAATTGTTTACTATTACTGTTGTTTTAAATGTTTTATGCTGCTGTTTCAGTTAATTGTATTTTATATCTTATATATTTTATATTTTTAACTTGTTAACTGCCTTGAGGAATCTTCACCTCGAAAGATGGGATAAAAATATTTTAATGAAATAAATAATCCTATGCATATATAGCAGGAAGTAAGTCCCATTGAACTTAGTGGGGCTTACATTTGAGCAGACATGCATAGGATGGGGCCATCAGGAGGGGCCATAGTTCAGTGTGACAGAGCACATGTTTTGTATGTAGAAGGTCCGAGAGTCAATCCCCAGCTTCTTCAGGTAGGACAAGGCAAGAATTCCACCTGAAACCCTTTGAGAGCCGCTGCCAATCAGTGTCGACAATACTGGGCTAGATGGACCGATGGTCTGACTTAGTATAAGGCAGCTTCCTACATTCCTATGATTGCACTGTTAGGATGCAGTCTTAAGCATACTTACCTTGTAATAAGCCCTACTGGACAAAGTGGGACTTACGTCTGAGTAAGCACAAACAAAATTGTGTTGTAATTCTTTTAGAATCTTAATAGCTCTCTGCCTAACTGCTATCTGAACACTACCCAATTCTAAATCCTTGTTCATTATATAGTCTTTTACACAGCCCAGGAGAAGTAGTGCTAATGCCTGATAGCATATTATATTTTCAGTTGATCTGATCATAGTGCCTAATTTTAGCACATGCTTATACATTGTTTCAATTCTCTATTTGCTTCACATGTTGTCTGAATAAAGACTCACACATTAGGATCGGCAGGGTGTGTGTGTGTCATTTTTCACCCTCTTAAAAACACAGGACAAGTTTCTTCCCTGTATAGGTAGTGTGACTGTGTAGAAAAGGATTGTGCCCATTGTATAGTTCTACAACAATTCCATATTTGCCTGGATATGCTAAGTGAGATGCCAGGGATTCCTTTGATAGGGCACTGCGTCTTTTCGTAAGTTATGTCTGCCCGGTTTTATATCTATTTAAAGAGTCTTTGTTCTTGGCACGATGCCTCCTCATCCAGATTTTTGTCCTGGAATTTTGTATTTATTTTCAGGAATATAATCTCATGTTTCATTTAAGGGTCTACACTTGCTAGAGATGTTGTCAATGCGAAGTGAGCTATTCAAACCTGATTGCTGAAATGGCAAAACTAGATACATATGAAACCTCTCACTGTAGGTGCCAAAGTAGGAGCCTATCTACACTACTGCTTTAAAACGGTTTATAACAGTTTTAAAACGGTTATTAACCGGTTTAAAACTGTTATAAACCATTTAAAGCAGTAGTATAGATAGGCTCTAGAACTTCCCCATAGGTGCCTATTTATCATGCTACTTCTAGAAATCCTTTTTTTAAAGCCTTTAACGTTGTCAGTTTGGAAGAGCTCCCATGTCCTCCCATAGGTGGTGCAGATTCTAGATCCAGCAACAGTGCTGATATGACACTATATCACTGGGTTATTGAGTGATATAGAATCACTCAACACTAGTGTCATATACTGATGCAGGCAGCATCATGCCATAAACACTGCAATGTAATATGGTGATTAATTTTGTCTCTGCAATTCACCCAGTTTGAAAGAGCTACTCTTTTCCCCACCTCAGCCTTCTCAGGGCAGTTGGCTGGAGGGGAAAGGAAACAGAAAACCTGGAGTCGTCAGCCCACTTACTTTTTTGCAAGAGAAGAGACACTCCAGCATTTTGTTTGTGTGTGCATGTATATGCGTGCATGCATTTGCAGCCCCCCGGCATGGTCCAGGGGACAAAAAGGCTGTGCACCCCTGCTCTATACTGCGGATGCAACAACCCAATCTCATTCATAGTTTGAGATGCAACAAACCATCTTGAGAATCATTCAATTGGAAGGCAGGGCATAAATCGATAAACAAATAGGACTGAGTTCCACCACTAGAGTTGAAGCTCATTCCTGTGTCTGGCGAGCAGGACACAACCACTTGGGCTCCTTAACAATTAGAAATAACTGACACTTATTGTTTCTATGGGGGAGGGAAGGCCTCTCCCATGCTACTTAAAAATTCACCACTAAGACCTGTTAGGATCAAACGTAATTCAAATTATTATGCACAGATGATTTGTCCTTTTAAAGACATACACTTTTTTATCGATGTAGGTTCAGGATTTGGAGCATCTACAAAAGCCATGTGCTTAGGGATGAAATACTGGAAACCCGAGAGGCTGGAATCTCTCATTGAAGTGAGCATTGAAGTTGGACGAATGACTCACAATCATCCTACAGGTAGTATCCAGGGAAATTAACCTATTTGGGTATGATGCAGAAAGCTTTGTATTCAGCAAATGAACAGCTAGCATAAGTCCTGTGTTACAGAATACTTGGCCTTTTCTCTGATATATTTATGATTTAAGGACAAGTGTTAATGTGAACCCTACTAAGGTTAGAACTGTACACATCCTCATTTCATTACATGGCAAATGCAAGGGTGGAGGATCACTTGTGGGGGGAAATTGGTTGCTTAATCTTTCTCCTACCCATCAGGTTCCTCCTCCAAATGCCCCCTGGGCAATTTTTTTATTTTTTTCCTGGCCAAGCTCAAAAACTAAAAGGAAGACCAGATGAGGGGGAAATGGTCTGGAAGAGCATTTGCAGGCAAGAATCTTGATATTATTCCGAGCAGGCTGAGGCAATCTAATGTAGCTTTTTAATATTAAAAAGAAAGAGGTAAAGGACAATAGAAATAAGCACATCCCAACACCCCTATAATGTTTACTCAGGAGTAAGTTCCACTTAATTTAATGGGACTGTCTCCCAAATAGGCCTTAAAGTACTTTTTGCTCAATGCAACTACAGCTGGAGCCTAGTGCCAGGATTCTGCAATGTGCCAGATGTAGAGTGACCATATTTGAGAAGCCAAAAAAGAGGACACCCGGGAGTGGGGGAAAGCATGTCATTCCCCCCTCCACTTTAAGGGCTCTGATTGGAGCGGAGGAGGGAAAAGTGTGTCATTCCCACCCACCCACTGCTCCAATTGGGGCCTTAAAGGCCCCAATTAGAGCAGTGCGGGCTGGTAGGAAAGTACGCTTTCCGAGGCCTTCGGAAAGTGCATCATTCCCCTGCCATGCTAATGGCAGCCACCATTAACTTGGCAGGGGGAAATGATGCGCTTTCGGGAGGCCCCGGAAAGTGCACTTTCCCCTCCTCTACTCTAGTCGGGCCCTTTTCTATAATGTCTGGGAATGATACACTTCCTGTTTAAGAAGCAGCAAGCAGACACAGTGAAGTCTTCAGTGCAATGGCACTGGGGGACTGTTTATACAATCTGTGGTGGCTGCGGATCTGCACCACATCAGTTAAACAATGCAGGCACAAGTTCGCAGCCACCGCGGGACTTCCCTGCTATGCTGCATTTTGAAAAAAGTTGGGGATTTACCCTGACTTTTTTAAATGGAGCAACATAAGGTGATCATATGAAAAGGAGGACAGGCTTCCTGTATCTTTAACAGTTGTATAGAAAAGGGAAATTCAGCAGGTGTCATTTGTATGCATGCAGCACCTGGTGAAATTCCCTCTTCAACACAACAGTTAAAGCTGCAGGAGCCCTGCCATCTTTTGTATCTGGTCAAGAGGGCAGAGCTTCTGTAGCTTAAACCGTTGTGATAAAGAGGGAATTTCACCAGGCGCTGCATGAATACAAATGACACCTGCTGAAATTCCCTTTTCTATGCAACTGTTAAAGATACAGGAGCCCTGTCCTCCTTTCCATATGGTCACCTTAGAGCAACATCAACAAAGCGCTTCCGCCATGTGACATTGTTCCGCTGCCAAACCGGGGCAAAGCCTGGTGGAAGGCAACCAGCAATTGATCGCCTTCCATCAGGAAGAGGGTGGGGGTGGCTCCGTGACCCGGATGGCCACCCAGAAACCCTGTCCTCCCTCCTCGACACTGCCCTGGAAGAGGGAAAGCACCGGGTTGAAAAGGGAGGCTGTGACAACCTGGCGCCATGAAGGCATCCCCTAGGTGAGGCTGCAAGCCAGACCAATGCACAAATCAAATTGTAGTGATACCATGAAAAAACATTAGCTGTAGTTAATTAGCACAAGAAGGAAGTGTCAGAGTTAGAATTCTAATCAACATCCTGTCTAAGCTGCTGTTCCTGCAGAGTGTAATTGAATGATATGCAACAAGTCACTAATTCCTTATGATGTTATGCATAAATGGTTCTGGGACACATAAAAACGGTTTGTTTTTTGAACCTATGTATCCCATTCTCGCATCCCCTTGGAATGTTAACATCAGGCAACAATTATAACATGAATTGTTACAGAGATTGTTATAGATGTCCACCCAGTTGTCAGCCTCTCTACATTAAGGGAAGTGTCTCTACATTAAGGGAAATCACATTGCTTATCCAGGGCTTTTGTGCTTCCTGGTTCTTTGGCACGATTGTTAAGGGCTGCATTACATGGGAATAGAGGGGTGACCACGTGCTTTGAATTGAATACTTCCCCTCCATTCAGTTCCATTGAGACAGCGCCACCTAGTGGCAGAAGTTCCTGCTGTTTCCTGGCTATTATCACTTTTAAAGTGGTTCTTTTCGTACTGGGATTTCCAGAGGATTCCGCAGGAGACATCCTGGCTGTTGACAACATCATGTAATTGACCCAAAAACTTCTGTGAGTGACCAATTATGAGGGTGCAATACATTGTTCATTTAGAAGAGCCCAAAGTCTATAGCAGTTTTTTATTTAGCCTTTTAGAGAAACATTGGTAAATCATTTGGTGCATTACATGAAGGATCTGTATGAATAATACTAATGATGCTGCCAGTGCTTAAATTTAATTAACTGAATTCAAATAAATCTATTTTAGTTTGGATTCTCACCTTAATAATTTAGCTTGTGTGTTTTTACCAACAGTTTGACTTATGAAAATTAAGTAGGTTGTAGGTTTAATACCTGTTTTGTTAGTACAAAAACATTCTTGAAGATAGCTTGAAGTGTCTACATGCTGGATTTCTCTGGGCCCAATACACTTATTTTCTTCTACACCTGAACTCTAATTTTAATAGAGGTGTGCAAAGTTATGCATGGTGTACTGGAAGTGGACAAGGGGACATTTTTCTCCCAATCTCATGATATTAGATTCCAGGATGATCCCATGAAACTGAATGATGGGAAATTCTGTGCAGATAAAAGGAAGTACTTCTTCACAGAACACAGTTAGACTATGGAATTCGCTGCCACAAGCTGTAGTGATGGCCACCAACTTGGATGGTTTTAAAAGAGGATTAGATAAATTTATAGAAGAGAAGGCTATGAATGGCTTTAGTAATAATGGCTATATATTATCTCCAGTATCAGAGGCAGTATGTGCCCCATGCACATCGGGTTGGCCACTGTGGGAACAAAATGCTGGGTTCGATAGGGCTTTGCTCTGATCCAGCTGGGCTCTTCTTCTTTTTTGTGCTGTTTGGTGGGGTGTACTCTGCTTTTTTCACTATAGTGATAATTAATTATCTTTATATGCTATTTTCAGGTTTTTTGGGATCACTGTGCACAGCTCTGTTTGTTTCCTATGCAATACAAGGAAAGCCACTGGTACAGTGGGGAAGAGAAATGATGAAGGTTGTCCCAATGGCTGAAGAATACTGCAAGAAGACCATTAGGCACATGGCAGGTAAAATTGTATGATGTACCATTTCAAATTCAACTGCAAGGCAAAACTTTCATGTTTCCTATCTTCAGTCATTTTGACCTGGCAGCTTCACCCCCCTCCTGTCATTTCAGACATTGCCCTTTTCATCTGAAACGGAATCTAGATGATATTCTTATGATCTTAAGGAACTGCACACTGTTCTAGAAATATACCTATATATTCATAATTTTTAAAAAGCACCATTTATTTGGGCAGCCATATGGATGGACAAGCAGTATGCTTCTTTCTTTCACAGAAGTTCTTCAACTTTTAGCTAAAAAATTTTTGGGGGGACTATGCAGGATTAATGTGTATAGGTCTGCCTTTGACAGAAGGATGGTGTCATTTTACCAGCACAATGCCAGCCCTGGGTAAAATATGTAAGCCTCTTGAAACATGTGCTTGTAACCCTGCAATTGTGGAGACCCGGGGGGGGGGGGGAACCAAACCAAGATACCTGCTTGAAACAACATGCAGTCCCATTTCTCAAGGGCTCAGTCCTGTTGAATACAGAAAATGCTTTGGTGGGGAAAAGATCCCCCCAAATAATTGTTCAATGTTCCTGTTCTTTCAAACATAAATATACCAAGTCCACTAATTAACTATTCTGCAATGCTTATGCTCACTCTGCTGTTCTTCGGGCCAGCAGCTTCACCACAAGACATACACAAGTAATTGCCTGTGATAGCACGTTGTAGTAGGCAGGATCTTTTCTGTATGCATCAGAAGATGTGCTTGCTTGGCACACTTGATTCTTCTGCTCAGGGATAGCAGAGTGCATAAGACCATGAGGCTGTAAGGAAGGAAGGGCCAAGTCCAAGGAGGAAATTGGGAAAGCGAACTGTAGGCCCAAGGCTGTAGGTAAGGCACATGTGGCTAACAGAGAGCTTCAGCTATTGGCCAGTATAGAAATAGAATGAATGAATGAATGAATGAATGAATGAATGAATGAATGAAGAGCAAGCAACTGTCCAGTGCCACTGAGGGAACACAGCTGAGCAACGTGTCTGTGAGGGAACAGGTGTTGTGAGGGGAAATCCTGACTGAGCCAAGGGCCAGGTAGGCGGATGAAGAGTGATTGGCAAGTAAAGGATTCTCAGGATCTGCTGTGACAGGGAAAGGGCAATGGCAATATTTTATCTTGGGTGCCAGCATCCCTAAGGCTAGCCCACTTTTCCCCCCAACCCCCTAATCATAGGCGATTTCCTGTGTAGAGAAAAATGTGTGCAGGCCATAAAATGTGCTACAAGTACAGTAGTCAGGAAGCTACTAAAATAAAACAACCCAGCACACTTCAAATGTGACCCTGCAATTTTTTTTTCCTACATGAAGATTACTTCTTGTTGTCATTTTGAAGCATCCCAAGTTTAAGAAATGCTTTTGCCTTCCGCCTTTATGTACACTACTCCCCTTTAAGGACCAGGTTTGCAGCATGGTGCTGCTGCTTGGCCCAGAATTGCTGATGCATGCGCAAGTGGTATCGGTAACTTGCCCTGCCTTTTACTAATTGACTTGGCCTTGGTTATACTCATGCTTAGCATCCAGGCTAGATTACTGTAATACAGGGTTGGGCAATTTATGCCCCCCCCCCAGATGTTTTGACTACAAGTCCCACCATATGCTGGCAAGAGCTGATGGGAGATGTAGGCCAAAACGTTTGGGCAGCCACAAGGTGCCCACTTCTGCTGTAACATGGTGCAGGTGGACCATGAAAAGGGTCTAGAACTGACAACTAGTACAAGGCCGTTTTAATTCTTATGTTCATCACTCCAGAACCTGTTTCAGATATGGAGCTGAATACAAATTTTATAAATAAATAAGGCCCCCTCCACAAGGATGCGCTTTTGCGCCCGGTTCGGGGATTATGCGCATTATCACGGAGGCGCATTTACTCCTAATCCCTCTGCACGGGAGGCGGCGAGAGGCGGCAAAGCGCATTAATTGATGTCCAAAAAGCGCTTTACATGTAGTTAATGCGCATAATCGCTTGTTCACACGGCGAAAATGCGCTTTAACGGCCGGAGCAAAATAAAAGTCGCTATTTAACGCGCATTCGATAATGCGCATAATCCGGGAGATAACGCGCCTCTGCGCCCGTTTTGCGCTCCGCTGGTGTGAAGGTAAAATTTATAATGAGCCTTCAAAGAGCATTAAAGCGCCCTTGTGGAGGTAGCCTAAATAAGTTTAACGGTGAGATAGAGAACAGGAATTGACTGTCATGAACACGTCATGCCAATATTTAAATATCTTCAAAGACTGTCAGGCTCAGCTCTAGGTCCTGGGACTGGCGTATCTGGGAGACCCCCATGTGAACCTGCCCATCAATTCAGATCTTCTTTTGAGCCCCTTCTCCAGGTGAGCCTGACTTCTGGTAGAAGGCCTTAGGGATCTTAGCCTGGCACTTCCCTTATGCCACCTGATGTCCATCTTGTTATCCCAGCCTTTTAATGCCATATGATGGCTTTTATGATAGCTGGTCCCCACTTTTTAATCAATTGGCTGCTATTTTGTGGACTTTTGGTCAATGACTCATTATTGCTCTTTAATGTATTGCTTCATATGTGATTTCAGTTCATTACTTTTCATTCCTTATTGTTGTTATCATTATGATTTTTGCTAGCTTACGAAGCTTGTGTAAAAGGAGGGATATACATTCCATATATATATATATATATATATATATATAACAAAGATCTATTTCCTCACTAAGGCTGCAATCCTATACAAACATACCTGGGAGTAAGACCCAATGAACTCAGTGGGACTTACTTCTGAGAAGACATGTGTGGAATTGTACTGTCAGTGTATAATTTGTTGATATGTGCTGCACATAAACTGAATACTGAACACGCTACCTGCCGATTATATACATTTGGCTAGATAATTTCTATTTATCTCAGTTTGAAAATTTGCTAGTTGTGCATAGAATTTTTAGATTCTCCATTTATGAATATTTTGGGATATAAACATTGTATGGCAACGGTATGTTACCTATATGTGAAAATGTGCTTTCTGAATCGTAGGGAAATTAGCATTTATAATTTTGACAATTCTTTCACACTGCATGTCACAAAACCAGATGTAAATCAGCTTGCTCATTTGGCTTGTTCACTTCCATGACAGACATGCCTTATTCACTTAAAGCAAGAACCAGTATAGGACCTCCATCACACCTAATTTCAACCTCTGGTTTGCCTCTGCATTTTTTACCTCTGAGGCAGAAGCGTGTCAAGCTTATGATCCCTTTCACCTGAATAGCTGCTCTTTCACTCCTTTGCTCTTTCGCTCCACTCCACTCCACCCCTCCCCTTCTCTTTCCCCCTCCAGTCAGGTCCTGTCAGATGAGCACTTCAACCGGACCGCCTTTCTGCCGAGCAAAAATGGAATGACCCTTTAGTCTGGCTCTTTGGGGGCATTGAGGGAGTACAATCCTGCCCCTGCAGAGATTCAGGCATTGTATAATTTTGGAGCCTGGGATGCAAGGTTTGGGTTTTATATTGAGGCTTGGAGCCGGCTGCTGGGAGAGATTGCTTTTCCTTGCCAGGACCTGATGCAAACCATTCAAGCCCCCAGTTCCTTTAAAACTACACAGAGGTTTAGGGCACATTTAATGCATTTAGGGAAAATAACTAGACTTTTAGCGTTCTGGGAAAGGCTTGGGAAGAGGTGATGTGTCAGCAGGACAGGCACGGCGTCATGTGAGTACCATGCTGCAAATCCACACACCAGGCATGGTGAGAGTGCAGTAAATCACTGGTGTGATGGAGCCCTAATTCTAGCCATGTTTACTTATTTTCACATAGTTGTGTGTGCATCTAAATGCTTCTTTCAGATGTTCAAGCTCTTGGAGATGTCATTTGACTTCTGATTTTTAGATATCCTTCATGCCTTAAAGCAGGGGGTATTGAATTCTTTCAGCCTGAGAGCCAAATTCCATTTTGGAGAAACCCTCAGGGGCCACATTACAGTGGTGGGAGGGGACAATGGCAAAAGGGATGTGGCCAAAAGACCAGAATATTTTATCTTAAATCTCTTAGTACCAGTAACCAATCCATAGGAAAAGCATTTCAACCTTTTTGAAAAGCCAGGAAACCACCAAATGAATGGTGGCAGAGGAAATGGGATGGAGCCAGGGGAAGATGGCAGAGCTATCTGGGGGGAATTCCAGAGGGCTGGATTGGGACCCTAGGAGAGCCAGATTTGGTTTCCGGGCCTGAAGTTCTGCACTCCTGCCTTAGAACAATCCAGTTAATCTCTTTAATTTTCCTGTAGGAAATCATAACAAGCCATTCTGAATCTCACGTGTAGTGACCCTACACATGGGATCTTCACATGGGATGCGAACACATTTTCTAACTATAAATTAGCTGGACATATTTTATTGGATTTTCTTCATGAGATCTCAAGCTTGACTAAAGTATTGAAAAAACCTTTTCAGTATTAAATGTACCATCATAAGTTTATTTTGCGTTCAGAATATCAGGAGCATTGGTTTTACTTCGAAGCAAAATGGCAGTTTTACTTGGAGGAGAGAGAAATCAACGAAGAAAACCAGAATAAACCCAACTTTCCTGAGAATTATAATGCTGAGGAAAGAGAAAAGGTACATTCTTCAAATAAAACTTATGAATGTATTTGGGAAAAAATATTTTTGTTTGTTTGCAATATCTATATACTGCTTCTCACTTGAAACAAATCCCCTACTGATACGTACTGATACATGTTTGTCTGAAATGGATCTAGTTATTCAACTATGTACAACTGTAAGAGAATTTCTTGTGTGTCTTGGATTTTTTTTTTTAAAAAAAATTATTGATTAACATCCAAGTTTAATCTACCATGTGATAGAATTTTGAGAAAAATAACTACAGACAGATAACATAAATAGCTAGTGGTAAGAGTGGATTGGGTGGTCAAGGCCTCTGGGTCAAATATTAGATCGGGTGTGGATTTAGAACAGGGGTGTTGAACTGTTTTCATCCCAAGCTGTGAATTCAATTTCAGAGAAGCTCTCAGGGGTCACATTCTAGTGGTAGGTGGGGTAAAAGGGGCCAGGTCAAAATACCAAAAATACCACCATATTTTAGCTTAAAGCTCTTACTACCATTAACTAAGGGGTTGTCTTTATGATGCCAGGTTGGTGCAGCCTCCCTCCAAAACCCCGTGATTTCCTTCTCCTGGGGGGGCGTTGGGTAATTCCTGTGCTGAGGAGGGAGCGTGGGGTTTCCTGCGGCCCTCCAGGTACCTGAGCTGTCCCCTGTCCTCTTCCTGGTGGAAGGCGACCAATTGCCAGTTGCCTTCCACTAGGGACCACCTACCAGATTGGCCCCCAGATTGCTCAGACATCGGAAGAGTCACACTGACATTGCTCTGATTGAAAAAGTTGGGGTAAGTCCCCGACTTTTTCAATCCGCAGCTTCATGGGAAAGTCCTGTGGTGGCTGTGAAGCTGCGCCTGCATTGTGTAATAGATACAGTGCAGATTTGCAGCCACTTGCGGGGCTTTCCCTACGTATAGACAGCCCCTAAGTTTAAGAGACTCAACCTTTGAGAATGTGAGGAAAAACTGCACAAAACCTGGGAAACCACTCAAAGATTGATGGTTGAGGAGAACATGGTGACACCAGAGGAAAGGGGCATGGCTATCTGGTGAACTCCATGAGAACTGGATTTGGACCCCATGAGGGCAAGGATGTACCCAGCCAGATGCAGGGCAGTGAACCTTTAATCCACAGGTAGGAAGTGTCCAAATTCAAATCTTCTGCCTTCTCTCTCTCTCTGTCTTTCTCCAGACTGTGTTCAGCAGTGCATGAAAGAAAGAAATAGGTTTGCCAAGAACAACAAAAACAGTTCCCTTCAAAGGTGTCTGAGGAACCAATCTTGTGGGATCCCACATTTTTATACACCTAAGGGATTAATTTGCAGGGGAAAGTTTCAGCCTTGGAAGTATTTAGGCATGATGCAAATAACCTAAGGGTAATGTCAGAGTAGCAAATGGCACTGGTGAAATCTTAGAGAACTTATGGCAGCAAATGGGATCCTTATTTGATAAGGAACTCAACAAAGATAGCAAATAATCTTTCTTAGCATAGTCCCCAAAAAGAAGAAGAAGAAGAAGAAGAAGAAGAAGAAGAAGAAGAAGAAGAAGGAGGTGTCCATCTCATTCCATTTTTAAACTTTCAAATATTGGGGGGAAATTGGGCGAGGTATACCTGAGAAATAAGCAATGATCAGATGTAGCTCAAAACCTTTTTAAAAATAAAAAAATAGAAAGGAATACATTGATCTGTAAACACAAAGTGCAGTTTACCTCATGTTTCTATGCCATGCATAGAAAAAAAAATGTAGAGTGAAAGATTATGTGTGTGTGTCTCTGTGTGTGTGTGTCCCCTGGTCTGCTTTGCCATTGAATTCACCGAACCAAGTTTGTTAATTATCCATTCAGACTTACAGGAGATGGAGTTCTGAAGGCCGTGGTGGAAGGAGAGGTCATGATGCTCCCATGATTGCATACGATGCTCTCCTAGGATGTGGTAGTGATTGGACAGAGCTTTGCAACCGTGCAATGTTCCATGGTGGTAAGCATTCTAGTGCTTCCTGCACATTATATAGGATTTCTGTTTCTTGTAGTCATTAGCAGCAAAGTTTGTATAACATATAGAACATTTTAAAAGGCAAACTGGCTAAGTTAGGTGACTCATAAAACTACCTCATCCTAATTATTGCATTTCTTGAAACATCTTTTGTCTAAAGCTCTTAATGTGCTTCCCAATCAGTAATCAGTAATTCTTGTCCCTTACTGGGAAAGGCATCATCTACTGTTGATTTCTTTCTATTGTGTTGCTATTAAGAGACTAAGGCCCCCTCTACAAGATTTCAGTTTGACGCCTGGTTGCCCGATTATGCGCATATACGGAGAAGCGCATTTACTCCTAATACCTATTCACGAGAGGCGGTGAAGCGCATTACGGGCTATATGAAAGGCGCTTTAAAGTTGTTTACATGCGGAGAATCGCATGTTTACATGGCCATAAGGCACTTTAACTCCCGCGGCAAATTAAAACTCGCTATTTAACGTGCATTCGAAAATGCGAATAATCGGAGATAAAAAGCGCCTCTACCCCCGATTTGCGCTCCGCTCTTGTAGAGGTAACATTTGTAATGCGCCTTGAAAGAGCTTTAAATCGCTCTTGTAGAGGCACCCTTAAAGCCTCTCCACAAAGAAGGTGGCAACCCTGTTATAACTGGAAAGAAAAGCCACATGAGCCATGAAGAATGCATTACCCATAAAAGCATACATAGCCTGCACCAATGATCTGTATCTAGTTTTACAGAAGGGGCACTTTAAGGAGATGGAAGACAAAGTGAGCCAAAGATGGCCATTGCCACAGCCATCAGTATATCCACACGCTGCTATTTCCCCTGGGAGGCAACTGAGAGTCCAGCGGGTATTCCTGAGTTGCTGGACTTGGCCCAGGGCCCCTTGTTCCTGATCCCTATTATATGGGTTTCAAGCTATATTAAAGACTATGACTAGTATCCAATGGGGCCATTGCAATCCTGCTCATTCCATTGCTCCAGTGGGACTCACCGCTATTGCAAAGTAGAGCTTATGGTTCTAAAAGCAAACCAAGAAATAAGTGGAAACACTTGTTTTTGGATTGGGACAGGTCAGCGGCGCTCCCTGCGAGCGTTTCCACCCCTTTGCTGTCACTTTTAGAACTATTAGCTCCTAGTTGCACTAGTGATGTGTTCTGCTGGCATTCAGTCAGTATAACTTACTGTCTATGTTACTCAAAGCATTATAAATATAAAAGTGTGTTTTAAAAAAAGTATTCCATTTCATTGCTATTCCTGCTTGAGGCAGTGATGTAATCTCCTTTTGGTAAGTAGGGGAACACTTCTTGAAAGACTTATGGGGCATCATCAGACAAGCGTTTCATGGCACACTTGCAACTGGCCACTCATGGATCTTCGCAGAACATTTTGATTACGCTGCATTCCTCCCACGTGTCTCCTGCTCCTTCTGTCATTTTCCCCATTTCAAAAGACGTCCCAGAAAATCTGATTCTTCTGGCTGTAATGCTAATTGGCACGATTTCTTCCTGTGTGCAGGAGAGGTTGCGCCATAAAAACACCCACTGAATGGGCCATGTGGTCGTTGCTTCCTTCCTCTTTCTTCCCCATGTGAAGAAAGAGGAAGCAGGAGGCAAAGCAACGGTAGGGAAACGCGACCCCCCCCCCCCCCGTGTCCGAAGATCCTCATGGTATTTTGTGCTGCTCGTTTAAGTGCTAAAAGCTCACAATGAAAAGCTTTTGCCCTCTATTGTTTTGGAATAATTGTTTCTCTGTTCACCTAGTTTCACTAGTGCACAGACAGAACAGCAAAAATATTGTTTGCATGTTTCTTTCATGTTGTATTCCTCTTCACAGCAGATTCGAAAGCAAATATTACTGACTAGTGTTATGAAGAACAGGTTGCAGTCGTTGTGCAGGTCACCTTTTTTTTCCTTTGCAGTTATTTGAAGGAGTTGTCTACATAAAGAGTAAGATTTTAAAAAAAGTTTGTCTGATGTTGAATTTAATGGACTTCTACCAAAATCTTAGAAAGTTGGTTACATGGTTTATAGACTGGCCTGAAACATCAAAATAGTGGGTCCCAGCAGGCTCTCTTGCTTCAAGAGCCACTGTGATGTAGTGGCTAGAGGGTTGGATTGGGGAGTCAGGAGATCCGGTTCTAGTCCCCACTCAGCCATGGAAACCACTGGGTGACTTTGGGCCAGTCACAGACTTTCAGCCCAACCTACCCCAACAGGGTTATTGTTGTGAGGATAAAATGGAGAGGAGGATTATTATGTATGCCGCCTTGAGTTCCTTGGAGGAAAAAAGACGGGATATAAATGCAATAAAAGAATAATAAAGAAATACATAGGATGCAGGGCTGTGATTTGTCCCTAGTTGTTGCTGGGATGGTTGAAGGGCAGATTCCACTTAAGTAAATTCCACTTAAATACACTAGTGGAAATGTCTGCAACCATCACATTCTCTCTTTTGCTAACAGAGAATAATACGTTTTCTCAGGACAGCTAAAAGGCATGCTCATTTATGCTTGATTTTACAGGTGAGAGCGCAGCCACTGGAACTATTGCTGGCTGTTTGTATGGATTGCTTTATGGCCTCAACAAGGTTCCTAAAGGCCTGTACCAGGATCTTGAACAAAGAGAGAGGCTAGAATACTTGGGAAAGACTATCTATCAACTGTCTTCAGAGGAAAAGTAAAAATGCTTTTGCCATTTTCATTTCTGTTCTTTTGTTAGGATTACATCACGTAGCTAAATTCCTAAGACTACAAGTTTAAACACATTTGCAACAATTTGGCAAAATAATTGTGTGTCCAGAAGCCCACTGTGTTTACAATCATGGTATTGGGTGACAATTTTTTACTCATTTGCTCCAAAATAATCCCATTAATACAATTACTATTACTATTAGCTATTACTATAGCTAATTGTACTATTGTATTTTTTTGCAAGCAGCCCTGATAATGTATTTGAAGGGTAGTGTATAAATCTAAATAATATAATATAATAGACTGAAAGTTCAAATGATGTCGGCATTCAATATCTTGGAATACCTATGAATATTAATCATGTTTCTTTAAATGTAGTCCCTTGGCATTCATATTAATTTGAAAATGCAACCTCACTTGTAATAATGTCACTCCCTTTCACCAGTATTCTCATGTTCACTTATGCCAAT
Organism: Anniella stebbinsi; assembly: GCA_029215795.1. Lineage (NCBI taxonomy): Eukaryota > Metazoa > Chordata > Lepidosauria > Squamata > Anniellidae > Anniella > Anniella stebbinsi. The sequence continues at coordinate 143,017,074 of JARDYH010000001.1, forward strand.
AGTTTACATAAAAAACTAATGCTGTCTGCACCCTTATTTAAGATAAACTAATGTTATCACCCTTCTAAGGGGGTGTTCTTGAGATTCTATTTTTTTTTTTGCATTTTTATGTACTCTTTCCTTTTCCCCCTGAACTCTTTTATCTTAACTTCTCTATGATGTCGCCTAACTCAAGATCCATTTAATGTATATCCTTTGTCAGAACTGCAGGGCATAACTATTCTAAAGAGGGAATGCCAACACTAGGAAGTTATCCAAGATATAGCAGAACATAAATAGATACCAAAAATATCCAAATAAATGTAACAAACCGATGTAGGAAAACAAATATTCCTATTTTAGCTTACCTATATATTATTGTGGTGTATTGTGTGTGTTTTTATCCTAGACAAACTTTCTAACGATTTGGGTGGCTAAAATTCTTGTAAATAAATTAATCTTATGCCTCTTCATAAGCATCATTCTTTATTTTCTCCTTGTGCTTATTGCATGTTACTGTGTCATTGTTGGAATTTTTGCTTGCAGTTGTCAGTAGGTCATTGTTGGTCAAGGTTATGGTGTTTTACTTGTAGCCAAGAATTTCCACTACTTGAAAGTGTTGTTCTGGTGCAGAAAGAATGTAGATAAAGACAGAATGGAAGATAAAGTCATTTCAAGGCAGTGGGCTGGATCCAAACTGAAGTTGTAGCTCAGTGGTAGAGCACCTGCTTTGCATGCAGAAGGTCACAGGTTTTATAGCTGGCATCTCGAGGTAGGGCTGGAGATATTCCTCTCCAAAACATTGGACAGGTGCTAGCAGCCAATGTTGACAATACTGGGCTAAATGGACCAATAGCAAGACTCAGCATAAGGCAGCTTTCTATGTTCTTGTACAAATTTACCTTGGAGCAAATCCTATTGATTTCCTTCTGAGTAGATATGTGTAGGAGTGTGCTCTAAGGTAGTTGCAGTTAGGTCCCATTGAATTCAATATAAAAAGTTAGTCATGACTAATTTGTCCTGTTGATTTCTATGGGGTGTAAAATGAGCTTAACTTCATCTGGATCTAACCCAGTATCTGGTATTTTAAAATATCAAAACTCTACATTAATTTCTCTGGGTAGTATCAAATGGTGCTGCAGCATTAGTACAAATGATGGTTTACACTCTCACAATGTCATTAGTGCTAACCCTGTGCCACCATTGGATAGTACCCTATGAAATGCATTTGCTTGTTAACTGTTTTGGTTCACCCTACTCCAACAATTCTGAGTCACCATTAATATTACACCCTGCTAGTTCATGTTCTGCCAAACTGATAGAGGGAGCCTTCCTTCCATTGGTCCATCTCCTCTCAATTCTACCCCCCATTTCCTTCCCAGAAGGCATCTTTCTTCCTGTCCTTGCCAGGTTCAGAGAGTGCTGTGATACAGACAAGGAAAAACAGGCAAATGAGGTATGCCAAACAACTCTGGGCATTGTGCAGGGAGGCCTGGTCTATACATTACGCTGGATAAGATGATAGAATTCTGAGGTGGCTGAGTAGGGCGGCCCCTTACAAACTGGTGTTGTTTACTGGTAGAGTTTATTGGCCATGTACAACCAGCCCCAAAAGAGAAAATGCATAGCCCCCCCCCCAAAAAAAATGGGGGGGGAGTTAGGATGCAGACTTGCACAAAATTTGCACATGCTTATGTGTATGCAGATACATATTTAGAAATAATTACTATAATTTAAATAGAAATACAACACATCTCTCCATAATGACAATGACAAGTTGACCTGCTCAGCCTGCTATCCAGGTGCTAACTCCAGGGCCTCTGCTGCTCTTCCTTCTTTTGGTTCTATTTCTCTTAGCCAGACTTGGCCTGAACAGCCCTTCAAACAGAGAACCTTCAAATAGAGGACTTTCCTCTGTAAAACAGGACACCTGGCCACCCTATAGAGAGTGGACTATGCCTTTGTAGAATGCAGATATGGGATGGATTATTTTTTTTAAAAAACTCCTTCCAAGTTTTTGTTTTTTTAAAAATCAGGTTTGGGACAAATGCTGTAGCTCATCTTACTTCTTCCTGTCATAGTCTTCCACTTGCAGGGATGCAGTTATACAAGGAAGTGTTTTTAAAACATTATCCCTCAATGGCATTTTGAAGAGGAACAGTCCATTCTACCACCTCAGAACTCTACCACTACATTGCCGCCTTGCTCTGCATAATGTGTGGACTACACCTAATTTACAGCAGGCTCACAATGCTCCACAACCAGCACAGATAGGGAAAGGAGAGAAGGGGGTTGGACTTGATGACCTTATAGGCCCCTTCCAACTCTATTATTCTATGATTCTATGACTGGGAAGCTCAAGTATGACTGTTAAAAGTGACTGGGACATCTATAAGATAATCTCTGTATGCAACATCCAAATGATGAAATCGTTTGTGATCTTTGTTTTATAATACTATCTTTGTTTTAAAATACTATCTTTGTTTTAAAGCAATGTTTTGGGCAATTTTTGTAGTCGTTCTTTTCATTCTATTTTCACTTTCAGCCAAAGGGAAACATGTTTAAGTCCCGTTTATTTTAATTGGAGACATTTAAACATCCACTTAAGTCCCCCATTGAAATACAAGCCAATCTAAGTCTTTCCTGTCAAACCCATCATGTGTTTCCTTCCCATGATGTTTTGGTAGCATATCTAGGAACTCTGGGATTGCATGGGAAGAGCTGCTAGTGAAATGTATTTTAACACAAGTGCATTGTCTCTCCTAAGAGCTGGAGAAATTTATATTTATTCTATGTATTTATTTCCTAATTTATAGACCACTTTCAGGGCACGTTTGCCCTTCCAAGGTGGTATACAACATTTATTTAATGTACAACTCTAATAATCATAAAACATAATATATGTATCCAATTAAAACTACACTACACCCCCTAAAATTGAGCAGTAGCAATTAATACATCAGTAATAATACTAGAAATGCTGGTGTAGCACCCTCTTGCATCCCCACCTCCTTCCTCTTTTCCTGTGTGTTATTATAACAGCATTGAAAATGGTTCCCACACCACTGAGGTAACATAAAAACTAGCTCTATGGAATTTGGCCCACACTGTGGGGTATCTGGGTAAGAATTAAATCTTCTTCCCCAAGGCAGAAAACTAAATTGGGCATTGGACTCAAGGCATTGGTTACAAGACTTCCTGAATGTGACCTTTGTGTAGGGGAAACAATGTTTCAATGAGCCATGGAAGCACAGAAGTGTGTGTATCAATTAAGAAATGCAGCACCGTCCTGGTTCCTACTGAAACTTGTTGACATATCCTTTCCATTAGAAGGCTCCCATAATCTTAAAGGGCAGCTTTTAAAATTGTTTGGAATATTTAATCTTTGTCCTTGAATTCATGCTTCTGTAATGAAAAGGGAATCCAGCGACCCGCATGGTTTTGAGATTAACACCAGTTCCAGGAAATACAATCCTTGAAGCAATGACTTCATCCATTCTGTCATGTGTGCGTCACGGCACGGCTTCAGCAGAATGTTTCTTTTATAAAAGTGTTACTGCATGTGCAATCAATGAGGGGAAAAACACTGCCCACAAATGAGATCCAGTTACTCATTATTACCCAGGTTGCATATTGTTCATTATATTTAATGCCGGTCAATTGTCAAACTCCCCCCACCCCCATTGTCTTTTTCCCAATATGGTAATATTAATTATAAACAGAGCCTGTGACACTGAGAACGACTACTCTGATGTTCTTGTGTGCAGCATTTATCTGTAAATAAAGCTCTGAGGACTGGGTTCTGCCATCTTTATTTACAGGTGGGGGTGCCATTTCGGGTAGGCAGAGGTCCCTCTGCTACTGCCATGTGTTACTGTTCTTCAGGAGCACCTATATTTCTAGTTATTATGACATATAAAAAGTCACCACAACAAACGTTGTTAAAATAAACTTGAGTGCATATCCAAGAAGTAGGACTTTGACTCTTGCCAGGAATCTTTTCTTCCTCAGTTTTTATATTTCCTCCCTCAGACCTGGCAACCTTGTTTACAGGAAATGGGCGCTTTTGTTATAAAAAGCACCTCCAAAAATTGAATGGCACACCTAGTTGAATAAGGAATAAATAGTTGACTGACTTACAGTAATCTGGATGGCAGAATCTATCTGAACAGCTTATGTTGCTTCTTGAAATCAAGAAAGCACTTGCTTTATTTGGTCTTGACACCCTGTTGCTATGTGATAAAGATGAAATCCTGAGCTATTGGAGTCTAACGTTTTGTTTGCCCTTGTATATTCGTCAGAGCCAGGATTTTATCCCAAGATGATTTGTTGTCTGGCTTCTGCTCATATATGAAGAGGTATAAAAATGTAACACTGTTATGGTATGCAAACCGAAATCCCATTCACATACTACTTTATTACTACATGAATTAACCTCCCGAGTTTTTTTATTGTGCTAGAAAGTTGAAACCTCTTGTGTGTGTTTTTCTCCCTCCAGGCTATTGTCTATTGCTGTTGACTTCACTCTGTAGCTTTCACACTGAGTTCACTATTTTATTTAGTAACTGATCCTCACTGGTTAAAGCATTTCCTAAATCCTCAGCTGCTTGTAGTCCTAATTCTTCAAACAGAAGTTTACTTATAGCCATGCCAAATGTCCAACTCCATGTTAATAACTAAGAGGATACAGAGGTCAATTGATATTTCTATGGATGTCATTACATACAATGCTTTTATCTCTGGCTCTTGTGGTCTCACTGGGATGATCCTTCCAGAAAAGAGATTTTAAGAGAACATTTCCCCATGTAATTGGCAGGAAAGCAAATTAGATGTTCACTAAGTACTGGATGGGTTTTATTACACTGGAAGGATATGGTTTGATGATGTTGAAAATGTTCAATTCTTGCTAGTTTCCATCAAACATAACCAGAACAGGCCAGGCTCTAAAGAGTTTCACACAAACAAGTCTGCTTTGGAATTGTGTTTCTCAAATAATCATCTCCTGTGCCACATGACGAACTGGTTTTGAGACTGAGGAAGTTTCAAAATCAGTTTGTGATATGGCATAGGAATTTATTGAAAGAGAAAAGGGTTGTTGTTGTTGTTTTTAATTTCACTGGGCAAATCAAGTTCATAATGTTTTTCCAGTATCCTGTGGCTGCCCACTTTTATAAATCATCAGGACAAAGATATATAAACCTGGCAATGCATGGTAATGTTTTGTTTGCTTGTTTTCTATTACCATTTTTCACATAAACAGCTGTATGCTATAGCATTATACCATGATTGAGGTTGTGCCTGCACAGGTGTGTCCTGTTTTTCAAAGAAAATGAAACACACTGTACTTGTACTGTACATCCTTTTTGTGGATAACTGCCCCTTCTGGAGAAATAGCAATAATCACCTGTTGATGATGGCCATGGCTCAGGTGATGTATCGTATATCATCTTCTGCATTAGACAAATGTTTACACCAGTGTGCCTGGCATTAAGGAGAGTGTCACTATGAAAGACATAATTCAAAAAGTAAGGAAATAAAAGCAATGTTTATGGTTCTTCCCCCAAAAAGCATTCATTTTCTTTTATGCAGCAGAAGCAAAGGTACAAAGGTGGGCAGTGATAAGGTGCTGATTGATCCCATGACACTGAAGAAGAAGCTCAGTAAGATGTCAACAGAAGAAGGTGCATTTGCTGTCCTCAGCAACCTTCTCCTTTATCTCACAGACCTCATATCCAGGCACCCACAGGTTCAGAGTAAGAAGGCCAAGTGGCTAGAAGCCATACAAAACAAGGTGAACTTAAGGCGTGAAAGCCAAAGGCCAAACAATGCCATTCGACCCACAAAATTCCAACTTCTACAGTCGAGGTTCATGAACAACAACCGTGAGCCTTACAAAAAGAAGTCAAGAGAGGTTGGCAAGCTAATTACTAAAGAAAAACAGCCTGCTAACAGAAATGGCCTAAACTCAATTGTAAGTAAGTTTGAAAGAAACTCTTTATCAGAAGAAGAAACACTCCAAGAAAAAGCCAAATGGGTCAGCTCATGTGGGAAAAACACTGTGAAGAATGTTCTGAAGAAATTTTTAGCTGCTGAGGAAAAAGAAGCTAACGAGAAGCAGCCAACTCCAAAAAAGAAGGCACCAAACCTGCCCAAAATAATTAACAAAAACTCTGTCTTTTCCAAACTGAAAGAGAAATTTGAGCAAACCAGTAATGTTTGTTCTGCTATTGATATGAAAGCTTTGTTGCCATGCAAAGGTGAGAAAAAGAATAGAAAGGCCATGGAGAAAAAAGCCATTTGCAAAGCAGAAATCAAAGAGCTAGAGACACTCCTGAGGACAGCTACAAGTATCCAAGGCCTTCAGCCTCAACATCTGGTATGTACCACTGTCCCTATCCCTAAATTCTGTGTTGCTACTGAAATTAATCATCCTCGGAGCTGGGCAACAAATGCCAAGTGTGCCACTACCCCTGAAGTGGGGGGAACAAAAGACACTCAGAAAACATGTGGCATTCAGCCTGATGAGAAAGAGATACCAAAGAAGAAGGGGCATGAAGGACAACAGAAAGGACAGTTGCAAAACAAGAGTCATGAAGCGCCTAAGGTTGTGAATGACAAAAAGGACATTGTTGAGATGAATGTAGCTTCTGCAAGCCCAGGTCCTAATCGAGAGAGTGTTCCACCATTACATGAAAGTGCATCCCCTGTTGGCCACATTCCTACTTCATCTAAAGATGGCTTAGACCACAAAGAGAATATCACACTGCCTGTGGACATTATGATTTCCAGCTCTGGGGACAAAAATGCAGCACAAATTATTAGCAAAGAAAACATATCTACTACCTCCTCTTCTAGTCCAAGTACTACGCACAGTCACCAGAAAATTAAACAGGATGAGATTTCTGGCATACCAGAGGGCATGTGTAAGCCAAAGGAGACAGAAATAGAATTAACAGAGCCTATAAAAGATCCCCCCTTTGCCAGCCAAAAATGTTTCCCCAAACAGAAAGTGATGGAAAATATTCCACCATTTCGCTCTTCTGTAGCTCAGGCATCTTGTAACACAGAACCTCCTTTCAATGACCTGCAATCAAGTGTTGAACCTGCAGCTGTTGACAAAATGCCTCAGCTAAAACCAAGGCAGGAGAATGCACAAGATTTTAGGAGCAAAATTTCTGATCCACTTCAGGACAAAGAAAAGCTATCTGAAAAAGAAGCAATATTTCCTAACCCTACCAAAAATGACCACAGAAGTCAAGCAAAACAGGAGAAGCTTAAGCCAGTGAGAAGCCTAGATAAGCTATCTGATGATCAAGTGGAAAGTGGGTATTTGCCTCAGAAACCTCTGAGCCAACAAAACAACCAGGGTAACTCCAGCCACAATATATCAAAACAGAGTAGGCAATCTCCCACCTCAAATAATAGTAAGAAAAAGGAAAATGTAAAAGAAAATATTTGCTATAATTTTGAAAAACAGCGCTCCCCTGTGCCTAGTGATTTAGAGAAATCTAACCATGCCACAGCATTGGAGAATACTGGCAAAGCCAAATCATGCTCAGTTAATGATATACCAAAATCTGAAAACAATAGTGAGAAGGAAAAGATTAGCTTGAGTAACTTGGAAGCCTCTCAAAGCCTGTTAAAAGAATTCATCAACCATGAAGCCCACACTCTAGAAGAGAATCCCAGATCTTCTTCTGAAAAATGTCATTCACCCTCATTAGACCATTTAACAAAGCCAGAGAGCAATATTGTAGAAGTCAATAGACCTTGGTGCGGTGTTGGAAACCTCCAAATACCCTTGCCAAATGAATTGATGAAGAAAGAAAGCTGTATTAGAAGAGATAAGATAGCTAGTTGTAATTCTGAGAAACACCTTGTACCTTCTCCAAATGAACTGCTAAAGCCCAAAGGTACACATGGACAAGATGACAAAACGCCACATAGCTTGCACAGTGATTTGATCAGCGGTAATAGTCCTGCAGAAGACAAGAGTATTAGTCATCAGACTGAAAAGTATCAACCACCCTCAACAAGGCAGTTTAGGAAGCATGGAAACAGTCCTGCAGGTGAGGCAAGTCCCACACGCAATGTGGAGAAGCAACAAATGCCCTTGGGAAATGAAACTGGGAAGCAAGCAAACACGAAAGTGGTGGCAGGAGGAAAGACTGAGAAAAGCAGTTCCCAAAATGAAACAATGAGGCAGGGAAACAATGAGGCAGGGGAAAGAAATTTACCAAAAGCACCACAATGGCCCATTCCATCATCTGTTGACAGAAGGGAGGAAGACAACAAGAGGACAGGAGAGAAAAGTCCTACAGTGGAAGGTAAGAAGATTGTGCATAATTCCAAGATGCCCCAGAAATCAATAAAGAGTGACCTTAGAAAGGATAGTGGCGTTACAACAGAAAATAAAACTAGCAATACAGGAGCAGTGCATTCTGTTGATAACTCAAAATACCAAACACCACCAAGTGATCCAGCAAAACGTGAAGGTGTTTTAGCAGGAGATGAAAACACAAGGAGATACCAACCCCCCTCACTAAAGGAACCAGTGAAATACTGTGGCAGTGCTGAGGGAAGAAGCGCCCAGGATGACCTTCAAAAAGACAAAATGCCAACATCCGGTGATAAAGTGAAGCCTGAAAGTAAAACAGGAAAGATGAGAGAGAACAGTAGTAATTCTAGACAAAACCAGTTACCTCTAAAAAACGAACTTCCGAAGAATGAAAATAATATTGCAAAAAAGGGGGACAGTGCAAGAGATCAAATGCCTTCCTCAGAAAAATTAAAGACTGAGCCAGTAAATCTTGCAGCAGGGCAGCCACAGAAACCATCCTTAAATGATTCTAGAAACCCTGAGGTTCTTGCTAAGGATAAGAAGCAGGCACTGAGGAATCCCCAAAATGAACAGCTACCCTTACCAGATGTGAAACTGGAGAGTCATCAAAATAATCTCACAGCAGGGAAACAGCAGCAGCAAGCCCAAGCACCAAAGGATTCTGTCAAGCCTAAACACCAGCAGCAACAGGCTCAAGCACCAAAAGATTGTGTTAAGGCTAAACCTCAGCAGCAGCAAGCCGAAGCACCAAAGGATGCTGTCAAGCCTAAACAACAGCAGCAACAGGCTCAAGCACCAAAATATTGTGTCAAGCCTAAACCTCAGCAGCAGCAAGCCCAAGGACCAAAAGATTGTGTCAAGCCTAAACCTCAGCAGCAGCAAGCCCAAGCACCAAAAGATTGTGTCAAGCCTAAACAGCAGCAGCAGCAGCAGCAGCAAACCCAAGCACTAAAGGATTGTGTCAAGCCTAAATCTAGTGATGAAAAGCATGCACATCATAGTTCTCAGAAGTACAGACTGCCCTCTTCAGATGAACTGGAAATGCATGAAAAGAGCACTAGTGGGAAGAAGGACACCTTGGAGAACCTTGACAAATACAGGGGTCCACAGTTAAGTCATGATAAGACATTGCAGAAGAAGAAGAGAACAGTGTGTGAAAATGAGGCAGGCTCCGAACTGTGCTCATCAGACAAGACCTGTCTTGCAGAAGAGAGAAAAACACCACGTAGTTCCGGCAACTACCAAATACTATCAGGAAATGATTTATCAGGGCCAGAAAGTGGAGAGACTAAAAAAGATGTGGCTGGTGCAATAAATGAGAGCAAAGCTAGATTAGTAGGCCTGGAAAAGTACATAGCCGAGAGTTACAGTGAAGGACCAATGGAATCATCTTTTAAACCAATAGTTTTTCGAGCGATTGATACAATTAAGCTTGATAACTAAAACCAGACTAGGGATGTGCACACCCAAAAATATCGTATTTTATCATTATCGGAATTTCGGACCAAAAAAATATCATCTCCGATAATATCGTAGGTTAATCGTATCATCTTCATGATAATTATTGGAAATTCGATATTTAATTTGCAGCCCCATTGTGTCCTATAGAGCTGGTTTTTTTTTTTTTTTTTTTTTAGAAAAATGCCTATAACTTCTGTATTTTCAAAGTTACAGGCTTGAAACTTGGTCACAGTGCTTATGAGGTATGCCTAAGTATGTGTATGAAATTTGAGATCGATCCCTCCAACCCTCAATTTTATATGAATTTATTAAAGAACGTTTAAGTTTTGACAGGTCAGAATGACGGCTCACCACGTGCGTTCATTCAGACCTGTAAAAAAGTTGCAAAATATTTCAAAAAATCATATAAAATCGAGGGTTGGAGGGATCGATCTCAAATTTCATACACATACTTAGGCATATCCCAGAAGCACTGTGACCAAATTTCAAGCCTCTAACTTTTAAAATACAGAAGTTATAGGTTTATTTATATGGCAGTCCGATAATCTGATATAATTGGACTGAAAATTTTCGGATCAGATATTTATCGGAGGTTTTTCTATCGTATCGTTATCATTAATCAGATGTACGATAACGACCTTATCGTATTGTTATCAGACATTTTAACGATATGATACACATCCCTAAACCAGACTGAATGGCTGGAAGAAAGACCTGAGTTTTTAATCCTTCAGACACTGTTTCACTTTGGGGCATTAAGTGATGACTTTTGAGTTGCACTGAAATGGTTGTCTACTGATCAGTTTTCAGTTTTAGCTGACCTTAATATGAGTGCCACCTGAGATCTCTAGTATATTACATGCTAAATTGTAAGCCTACGATTCATGAATGGGAAATCTTAGGTGTAATAACTATGGGAACAATCCAGCCAAAAGCCTGCTCTAAGACTTGTGGCAGAATTATGTGGTGGCATGCTGAGGTGGTAGCATGTCTTATACTACTTCAGACTGCAATAGCAGAGTGGCTGGAAATCACAGTTTTGAATGCTTCCCTATGTTAAAACCTTGTTACAACTAGAAAATCAGCACAGGATGCAAAGGGATGGCTGGAATCTTTCTTCCTGATGTGCTGATTTTCTCATTGTAGGGAGTGTTTTGTCTTATATGGGGAAACGTGTCAAAGAGTCTATCCACATTGCCCTTAAGATGACTTATATTCTGTTTAAAAATGTGTTTTTTTAAGTCGTTTCATTACGTGGTAAGACACACTGAGCAGTACTTACGTTTCATAGTGACTGCTTCCTCTGTCCTCAAAGTGTTCAATGGTGTATTACAGGGTTAATTCCTTGACTCTTCTTCTTTAGTTTCTGTTTTGCAAGCTGCTTGACCCACCCACTTCTGTCTCTGTAACTCAAGCAGCCTGCAAAACAGAAACTAAAGAAGAAGAGGATGGAGGAAGCAGTCACTATGAAACGTAAGTACTGCTCAGTGTGTCTTACCACGTAATGAAACGACTTAAAAAAACACATTTTTAAACAGAATATAAGTCGTCTTAAGGGCAATGTGGATAGGCTCAAAGTTGTGTCCCTCACCTTTAGTCAGAGCTGACAGTGGGCCTGTTCAGACAACATTCTAAGCCATGGTTAGGCCGCTAACCCTTTTGCAGCAAATGGTTAGTGAGTGTGTTTAAACCATGGTTATGTAGCCACCATGGTTAGGAATGTTTCACATGACACACTCAAAATGCTTAACCACCGCGACTTAATGTGTCGTCTGAACCAGGTCAGTGTCTCTCCTACCACCTGAGCTTGCCACCACTTCTTTCTGCTGCATGAGTACACTCAGCCAAAATTAAGCACTTTGGTTGTATCCAATGATGTCCTTTTGCCTGTGAAATGGGCACCACTTGCAGATAGAATTCCCTCTTGTCCCTGCATTCCCTTGGGCATCTCTCCCCAAATCCCACTGGAGCAGATTTGGGGTATGTGTGTGCAAGGGCTGCAGTGGGGACGAGGATAAGGGAAATCCCCATTAAATTGAACAGAATTATTAATAAAAATAATAAAGAGTCCTATGGGACGTTAAAGATTAAGGCTTCGATCCTCAGGTAAATTAAGTTAGGCTGCAACCCTGTACCTAATTCTCTGGGAGTCAGCCCCATTGAAATCAGTGGGATTTATTTTCGACTTAAGGTTACTGCCACCAGCTTGCTTTTGGAAACAGAATACTGAATTAGATGGTAGTGAACCAGTATGACAGGGTTTTTTGTTCTTACTTAAAAGTGCTTAGCTTCAGCAGCAGCATGCCTAAAATATCTCTGCTTGCTAAATGCTGAGGTTAGTGCACAATTAAGGTGACCCTTCTGAGAGTGAACTTTATTTGTATTTACTCATTCTAATAAACCGTATTGCTCATCTCCCAGGACTGGCTGTAGACACTGCCCCTTTTAAGTATGGGCAAATCTACACAGTCCTTTGAAACATTTTAAATAGTATTTTAAAACGTTCCAAATAGGTGCGTTCTAAAACGTCTTAGGCCACATTACTGAGTACTCACGTTACAGGAGAAAATTTCTTCAGTCTTTAAAATGGTGTGCGCGGTCACACACTGTTCTGCCCTGTCTCTTTCTGTTTCGTTTTTACAGTGAGTTTAGGGGCTAGGCATTGTAGTTCAGTCACCCACTTCCTCCTTTGTTCCTCTGTCATTCTCTAGCGAGTATAGGGCTAAGAATTGTGGGTGTTGTAGTTCATTCGCCCACTTCCTCCTTAGCCCGGCTTTCTTCCCCAACAATCAACTGCTAAGCAATTGGCCACCGGTAAACGAAGCACTGCCCCCATGAATCCCAAACGGTAAGGAAGGACACATTCTTTTACTTAAAATGATTTATTAAAAGTGAAACTTTTGTATATAACTGAAGGGAGTTTTAAAAAACCTCAGATATACAATGTTATAGGGACTGCATCATGTGGCCCAAAGAGTTTTCATAACCCTTATAAACGTTAAAAACCTAGCATGTAGATCGGCTCTAAGCTATATAGCCATTGAAATCTTGCCAGGGTATGCATTGTGTGTGTGTCCTTCAGTTGTTTTCAAAAATAAGTTGTGAAAACACTGATGCTAATTGTGTGGAGAAATTAAAGCATACAAGTTTGGAAAAGCCTATGCAAAGATTTTAATAATGCTACCGAATGCCATAACCATAAGCCATTTTTTTGCGTATTGTAATCAAAGACTTTTAGAAATTGACAGTTAAAGTATACTGCAGAATATAGCTAGGTATTTTACTTTACAAATAATTTCAACAGAGCAAATAATGAGAATCTTATTGTATAGGATGTTTTGGTAAAATCCTGAATGAATATTTATTATAAAACATACATTAGCATAGATGTGGTTTAAGTATTGAGAAAATATTGCTTGAATCATTTTGCATTTGATCTCTTTCATGTGTCCAGTCCTTTCATATGTCTGTATAGCTTTATCATTTCATGTCTAGCACATTATCTCATTATGGTTATTTTGTTCATTAAAATTCTGAATGTAGTAGCTTAATAGTACCAAATGTGAAATTGCCCAGAATTTGAAATATATATATGAGAAACTCATAATCATTACAGTAGAATTAGAAAGAAATCATCTTCATTATGTCCAGAATACATCACCTAATTATGAATTCTTTTCAGGATGCTTCCAGACAAGGTTTTTATTGTGCAATCACCCTGTCTCAAACATGGCATTTTATTGGTGGGGTGTGTGTGTCCAGGTATCATCTTCCATTTGTATGTTACGTATTTTTTTCTGTATTTTCCCACCATTACCTCCGTCTTTTTTCTTACCACAAAATATCCATTAAGGAGGGAAAGATGGAATAGGTGCACAGTGTCTTTTGGTTGGTAGCGCTAAGAGCTGTCTGTCTGGAAGTACCCTCTGTCACTTTTTTCCTACTGTTTCTTTGGCTACAAAGTGAGAGACTGTCCTAGGAACAGCAAGGGACCAGTTTTCACAAATACTCCTGTAATGCAAACACATCAGAAGGATGTAAATCTAAGGCTGGATCCAGGTGTCACATTAAGGTCAAGGAAAAAAAAAAAGACAGCAAGAGAATTCTCTTCTGCAAAATGAAACTTGATACTAACCAACAAGCAACCGGAGGCCTCCTGAACTATCCCAAAGGAAAGGTGACTTTGAGAATTAAATAAAATACTAGCAACCCCTGCCTGAAGTTTGAAAGAAATGCATTTGGTCAGGCTTAGGAAAGTTTTGCTTGCTTTGGTTCTTTCAGAGAGTGGTTATAGAATTGATATTTACCACTGCTTCCTTTTTAAAAGAAAGCAGCTATTTTATATGCTTCTCATTTCCACCCCCTCCATATATGTTGAAAGTCCCATTGAGTTCAATAGGGCTTACTCCCATGTGAGTGAGTATAGAATTGCAGCTTATGATACTTTAAACACATCGCACAATGGGTTGGATACAGACTTGAAGTAGACCCATTGAAATCAGTGGGACACCATGGCTAAGTATGAGGGTGACCATATGTCAGGAAAAACCAGGACATGTCAGGATTTTTGGTGACAAATCTGGGATGGGGGGGGGGAATTATGAAATTTGAAGAAAAATCTGGATTTTTCCCATCCTCCCCTCACCCAAAGGGGGCAGCTCTACTTTATAGTCAATAGGAATTAACAAAAATGCTTACAGCTCCGTCATTTATAAAGATAAAGAGATGAAACTTGGCACCATGATAGCATTTACATAGGGCTTTAGCCATGCCAAATTTGAAGCAGATCCTTTCATCTGTTAATTTTTAGGATTTTTTTAAAGTTTGAGGTTTTAATTTTTTTTTAAGTCATTTTTAAAGCTAAGGAGATGAAACCTGGCACCATGATAGCTCTTAAGTAGGGCTTTAGCTATGCCAAGTTTCAAGTTTCATCTGTCGATTTTTAGCAATTTTTTAAAGTTTGAGGTTTTAAAATTAATAATAATAAAAAAAACTGGAGCCATACCCTTCAAACTCTGGTTGTCAACCCTTCCCTTTGGGGTCTTGCACCTTGAGCAGTTTCAGCCCTTGGCATCAAGGGGATCTCATGTTTTAGCTAAGAAGTGCTGGGTGAGTACAGCACCTGTCCTGTTACAGATTTGGTGGGTAGTCAGGCACCTGGAGCTCAGTAGAGGCGAGGCATCCACAGATCAAAATGTAGGAAAGGAGAGGTCAGTCAAAGCAGCCACAGGGCAAAACAGAATGGGCAAGAGGCCTTTTTCTCAGAGTTCCACATCATGGGTAAAAAAGGATCATCCTTAAAGAAAAATCTCTTCCCATCCACTTCACTTTGTTCACTTGTGAGCTAGGCCCTATCTGCACTGCTGGCATGCAGGGAGAGGTGGGTAATAAATAAATAAATCATCATCATCATCATCATTATTGACAGAGTTAGACTGAAGACACAACTCAGAGATGGCTGTAGCTGAGCCCTGAGAGGCTGGCATGCCACACAAAGTCTTTCAAGAGCGTCTCAGAGTCCCGTGTTGGTGCAGACAGAGGTGGCTAGTGGCAGAGGCAGTTTTTAAAGAAAGAGTTACCAGACGTGAACAAGCAATAAGCTGGCACCCTTTCCCGCCACCCCCCCTTGCCACAGGGTACAAGTGCGCAGCACGGCTGTACCATTGGGAGACTTTGGAAGAGGGAGGGAGATTGATTATTTGAGGCTGGAGGCTTTGGTTTGGCTGCCATGACTTAGAGAGACAGACAACAGAGGCTGCGCAGACAACCCAGAGACACCTGTTGTAACTTAGCCCCACAGTGCTGGCATGCAATGCAGGGCATTAGAAAGAGGGTCTCAGAGTGACGTGTTTGTGCAGGAAGTAGAGAGGAATTCAAAGTCTGGATGTGAAAAGTGGTGCCAACGCAAAAGCCTTGAGAAGCTAATGTATGTAAGTGAGAAGTGTGACTTGACAAAGTAGTGTCTGCCGCCCATAACACCCACCCTAATGTTAGAGTAAAGAAACCTGTGACAATCATACACAAGTTTCAAAAATATATGTTGAACTTTAAAAATAAAAAAGCCAGCCAGCCAGCAGCGAGCCCTGTTAAGCAGCAGCTTGCAGCGGATTGAGGATACAATAAGAAAATACATTTGAGGGAAGGGGAAAATGTATCACACAGATATAGCAACAAAGTACAGCAAAAACTACAAAAGTGAGAGTGAGTGAAGTTAATTTCAGATACATTGATGTCTCACTTGTTATTTCAGCGATTTTAACATTAAGATGTTATGTAGAACAGATTTGTCTTCATTGTGCGCTGTAAAATCAGACATGTGACTAAGGCTATGTTCAACTGCCCCCCCCCCCCGGTGCTGGGCATGCCCCCTGGGGGCAGACATGTTGGTTGGGATGCCCCCTTGGCAGCTGACCATGTTGTCCTCCTTTTTGGTTTCCAAAATATGGTCACCCTATGACAAAGTCTAGATCAAACTCAATATCCGTTCTTATCCAGAAGTGATACAACTAGCAATCTAAAGACATACTTCTTCTGAGTACATCATCCAAGAGCTATGTAAACATATATTTTACAGAAATATATTCTATAAAATAGATTGCTTACAACTTAGAGCATGATACAGTAACAGTAAAATGTTTTTAGTCCTGATTTCAGGGAGGGACAAGTATGCATGTATTTAACTCTCCTGTTCAAATCAATGGAATCTAAAAGTGCTTAACTTTGGCTGGATCATTCTCTGTGTGAAATTTTAATATGCTACTCTTAAACTTCTAAAGAGTAGCAGTACCAGTATTCAACAATTATTGCAGTGGCTGTTTCCCCTGATTTGCCTCTGGTTTTTACCTCTGAGGCAGAAGCACATCAAATTTATGATCCCTTTCACCTGAATAGCTGCTCTTTCGCTCCTTCACTTGTTAGCTCTTCTGCTCCACTCCACCCCATCCCTTCTCTTTCTCCCTCCAGTCAGGTCCTGTCAGATGAGCACTTCAACCAGTTTACCTTTCTGCCGTGCAAAAATGGAACAACCCTTTAGTCTGGCTCTTTGGGAGCATTGAGGGAGTACAATCCTGTCTCTGCAGAGATTCGGGTGTTGTATGATTAAAAAAAACGCTTTCAGGACTGGGATGCAAGGTTTGGGTTTTATATTGAAGCTTGGAGCCTGCTGCTGGGAGAGATCGCTTTTCCCTGCCAGGACTTGATGGAATCCATTCAAGCCAACAGCAAGACTCCCGTCACAACACACGTTCCCAATTCCTTTAAAACTACACGGAGGCTTAAGGATGCATTAAACATGCTTAGGGAAAATAATACAGACTTTAGGCATTCTAGGAAAAAAGAAAAGGCTGGGAAGGAGGCGGGGTGTCAGCAGGACAGGTACGGCGTCATGTGAGTACTGTGCTGCAAATCTGCACACCAGGCATGGCGAGAGTGCACTAAATTGCTGGTGTGATGGAGCTCCAAGTGCATTGTAATACAACTTTTTTGCTGCTTTTATCTTACAGCATAATCCTAACCATGTTTACTGAGAAATACATTTTTCTGAGTTCAATAAAACTTACCTCGAGATAAGTAAATCTAAGGCTGTAATGCTAAGTGTATCTACTAGGAAATATATTGACTCATTAAACTCAGTGGGACTTACATCCTAGAAGTGTTTAGCGCTGGAGCATTAGGCAGATAGCTGGTTGGCAGTCAGTGGGATTCACTGCTACTGTAATAATTAATTATTGTAATGTTTATACAACATTCCTAATATACTAGGACAATCACATTCATGGTTACCTCTCAGGAAAATGTCCTCTGGGAGTTCTTACAAATTCACAACTATGGTGTTTTTATTATCTGTTTAGAATTATTAATGAAGATGGATTCAGGAATGATTAAAACATTATCACCTATATTTTGAAGTCCCTGAAAATGTTTTCATTGGCAATGCAAAAAATTTCAGCAAGCTCTACATGGGGGTGTGTTGTGGTGGAATGAAGTTTGAACCAGTCTTCAGGGTACCATCGTGGAGGGTTTTGAGAAACTAATTGGAGGTTACCACACCTTGTGATTTATTGTTATTTATTTTGTAAATGACATGTCAACATAGGTAGTTTTGTTTGAACATTATTTTTTCACATTGAAACATGATGAGTAAGGCATCAGCTGAAATGGACTGGCTTTCTGTTGATAGCAAATCTCATCCTGGCTAAAGTCGTTTGGAGGTCTTGTGAAGATTAATAGCACGACAGTAATCTCAAATCAGATTTTAAGGTGGACTTTACAAGTTTATGAATTCCATTATATATCTGGTTCCATGTAGTATATTTAATTGTTTTATGCCCGTTTTGAATGAGACAATACATCAAGACGACTTTTGTAATTTGTCATGCAACACGAAATTTTCTCATTTGATTATATTATGCTGGTGCTTTTTAAAAAATCTTTTGCATTTTATATATGGTAGTGTAATGATCTCTTTTTTGTATGTTGCTTAATCTGGTTGGAATTTATTTATTTGTCTATTTGTCTATCTATTAATTCATTCTAAAGTTAAGAGATCTCCCTTTTGGAAGTTACTTTGTGTCTTTGGTTGTTTTGATGCCATACTTTAACAGAGGTACAGCCCCAGCCATTGGTGCAGTTATGGTTGGACCTCAGGGTCCAAAGGGCCCCCCCAAATGACTACCCAGAAAATGTCAGAGGCCAGTGGCAAACAGGGCTGGCATCAGCCCCTAGGTTGGTATGGGAAAGCCAGGACCCTCTAAGCTTAACACTACTTGCTGTACCATCCTTTCATTTGCTAATTATTTTTAAAAACATTTTATAGTTGGGATATGGGGATAAACATGCACATTAGCACTGATTCTTGCTTTATTGTTTCTACTTCAAAAATATATTATCATTTTGTACAACAAAATTATGCTTATTCCCAAATAAATGTGGTTAGCATCAGGGCAGCAGAAGTGAGCTCCATCATCTTCCTATGGTCCTGGGAATGCTATGATTTAAGTGAGTTTAAAATGTGAAACTGCATATGCTCAGAGTATATTTATTTTTAATCCAGGTAAACAAACAAGTTTTTTTTTTGGGGGGGGGGGTTGCTTTGACATATCAGGAACATACAAGCAGTTGTAAAGCATGGAATGGAATTGGAACACCCTCCCCCAAGGAAGCCCATTAAGTCCAGGTTCTAAAATGATCTAAGGCCCCCTCTACAAGAATTCAGCTTGACGCCTGGTTGCCCGATTATGCGCATTTTCTCACCATCGCTTTTACGCCTAATTCCTATAAACGACAGGTGGTGAAGCGCATAACCGGCAGTATGAAATGCACTTTAAAGTGGTTGAAATGCGGAGAATTGCTTGTTGACATGGTCATAAGGCGCATTAATTGCCATGGAAAATTAAAACTCGCTATTTAACGCACATTCAATAATGCGCATAATCGGACAGAAAAAGCGCCTTGACCCCCGATTTGCGCTCTGCTCTTGTAGAGGTAAAAATTTTAATGCACCTTGAAAGAGCTTTAAATCGCTCTTGTAGAGGCACCCTAACTGTACCAGTGCTGCTAGTGACCAGAGACAATCGACGTTAGGTTGATAGGTATAGAGGGATAATTCAGGAACTGATTGTGATTAGTGAGAATGGGACTAGAAGAGAATCAGATGGCAAATTCTTGAGTGTCTTTACACAGGCAATTTATTGCATGCTCATGAATGCCTCTTATGCTGTTTTCAAGTGGGAATCTGCCATTTAAAACCCGAAAATGCTGCAATAAATGGAAATAGCACAATAAAGCAGTGCCGTCTGCTGGCGGTAGAAATGAAACATATGAGAAGGAACTGGCAAAAACAAGCTTGTGTATTGTGCCGATCATTAAACATGCGAAGACTCCAGAAGACAAAGCGCCGGTAAGTCTGCAGGATCTTTGTTAAATGTGGAGAAGCCCAAAATGATGATCTGATGGATGAGTTTAAAGACATAACTCACATAGGGAGTCGTCTTAAACTCTACCGAGCCCATTTCTGTGATATTAGGAACTTTAAATTTCCCCAGATAAAAATAATCTGTTCGTTGGTGAGAGCAATCCTTAAATGTATGCACTAAAATAGTAGTTAAGATTTTAAAAAATGTTTTGCTGGATCACACCTAGGTCTATACTGTCTTGGTCAGTACAGCATGTTGGTCAATGGCCTATGCAACCAAATACATTTGCAGGGTTTTTCATTCACTTCTGTCCAGGATGCTGAGGCTGCATCTTTTTCGCAGCAAAATGATGAAAGGCTGAGTGCAATCTCCCTTGATTAAATTGTGGAAGAGCACTTACATATATTAAAACTTGGAAAGACAGAGCAGGAATGCCAAAGTTATGACACAGTACATGTTGTCCCCTAGAGTATTAAAGAAGGTGTCAGTTTTACATTCTCTTTTGAAGACATGGGATTAGCAGGTCTTCCTAGTTTAAGGACGCTCAGGGAGAAAAACACATTCCAACCTCCAATGCACACCTCTAAACACAGGCTTAAATTAAGAAAGGACTCACTACAACAGAAGCTTTAGGATTTGAGCCCAGAGCCAAGCTGCAAAGTCTTGATACATGAAGCAAGACATTGAAGCATTTAGCTTTAAGGAGGGAGGCACTCCCTTCCTCTTTTTCTTTTTTCCAGATCACATGTGATAATTTCTCAGAGACTGATATCTAGAGCTAGCTCATCTTTTATACACACTAATATTGTTATCAACAATTAAATGATCCTCGGTAGAGCCAGCCCATGACATTTTCCAGCCTAAGATGATGAAGAAGATGGATTCTTCACACACACTCTGGTCTGTTTTATGTACAGAAGCTGAACAGACTGGGTGTTGCATCTAACTCCAGCATGGGCAATGGGAGAGCATTGGTACATATGGTTCTTCCTCCAATACTTTGCTGCTTCTCTCTGCCTCTGCCACCAGACCTTTCTGCCTAACGTGGCTGACTTAGAGGGTGTTTTCACGCTGCCGTTTTGACGCTATCGCAATAAATCCTGTCAGCAGGGAGCATGAGCTTTCTGGTGCCCATTCAGCTCGTTGGACCTGCCCTCAGCCCCTCTTCCAGTGACCTATCAGCCATTGCCATTTGCCCTGGAATGCCCCTAGGTTGATGCCGAAGCGAGGTCACATGGTGGAAGGACTGTGGTGACCTTGTTTCAAAGGGAAAAGTTGGGGAAAGTCCCCGACTTTTTAAATGTTCAGCTTCAGGGAAAAGCTACGCTGTGGTTGTGAGTTGGCGACTGCATCGTATAAGTGACACATCGCCATAGCACAACTATTGCAGGGCAATTAAGTTGTATGGACAGCCCCTTCCTCTGCCTAAGGTTAGGACTTGCACTGAGCCTTGGTAATAGGTAGATATACCTTGCAGCTAAAGTATAATTTATAATGGATCTGCATTGACAACTTTACAATTATTATGAGGTATAAAGAAAGAGAAAATAACCACAACAAATGCTTTTAAAATACCTTTTCACCCCTCCATTTTCATTTATTTATTTGATTTATTCCCAATATACTACAAAGAAATTGCACTCAAGGCAGTGATTCATAGATAAATAAAACTTTTTTCAAACAATAATAAAACAAATATGTTAAAACCCAGCAATAACAGAACAAAAACAGCAACCAACCCAGCAGACCTGCTTACACACCAAAAACCTGCTTGAATAAAATTGCCTTTGTCTGCTGGTAGAATGACATCAGAGAGGGCAACAACCAAGCCTCCCTCAGCAGGGAATTCCACAGCCTGGAAGCAGTCACTGATAAGGCCCTCTCTTGTGTTGCCACCAAACACACCACTGAAGGCAGCAGTATTAAAAGAAGAGCTTCTTTTAGCCTTACACGGTTTTGAACCACAATACCTGGCGGAACGCCTCTCCTGACATGAGCCTACCCATACACTATGCTCAACATCTAAGGCCCTCCTCCAGGTGCCTACTCTGAGGGAAGCTCGGAGGATGGCAACAAGGGAGAGGGCCTTCTCAGTGGTGGCCCCCAAATTATGGAATGATCTCCCTGACAAGGCTCGCCTGGCGCCAACATTGTTATATTTTCAGCGCCAGGTCAAGACTTTCCTCTTCTTTCAGGCATTTAACATTCAGCAGCATTTAATTGACCCCAGAACTATATTTAGGCCTGGCTGAAAGTTCACAGTTGTTTTAAATGTATACTGTTTTTATATGTTGTCTGTTTTTATGCTTTTATGCTTTTAAATGTATATCGATTTTTAACGTCTAAAGTTTTAATTTTTGTAAACCACCAGAGAGCTTCGGCTATGGGGCAGTATACAAATGTAATTAATAATAATAATAATAATAATAATAATAACAACAACAACAACAATAAATATATAAATTACAGCTTAAATATATCCATGTCCAGGCATTTGAACTGCTGTGAATCTTGATCTCTTTTTATTCAAATCTCTTTGCCTTTCCTTATTAAAATTTGAAGTGGTACACCCTTTTCGAATAGCTACGTAATTGGCAAAAACGAATCAGTGACATTTCCCTCTGACAGGTTAACGCTTGTGTGATAGGGAGGCTAAGATATAGAGCATCATCAGATGAGCATTTTACCGCACGCTCGCTACTCCCCTCTTATGGATGTTCATGGGTCCTTTTGACGACGTCTGCCTGCCGTGCGTCTCCCGCTCCTTCATGCCTTCTTTCCGTCACAAAATAGACCCCTTAAAATCAGTTTTTCTTAAACTAAGTATGTCGCCATTTCCACCTGTGTGCAGGAAAAGCGGTGCAGACGACGCTCATCGTGATTTGCCCATTGTCATCCAGTGAGTTCCGTGACTGAATATTGAATCCAAGTTTTCTGATCCATTGACAACACACTATCTACTATACCATACTGATTCCTGCACTTGTTTACGGTTTCAGTCTTTTGCATTTCAGTTCTGCACAAACTGTAACAGATACCAATGAGTATTATTAGTATGAGTAGTCATCCCCCCCCCTTTTCAGTTTGTTATTTACTGGAACTATCACTTGCAGTGGGAAAGCTCCATCTTGTGGCTTATTTTATATTTTATAAGTATATTAATGACAGCATTAGCAATAAATTTGGTGAATAAAATCCCAGAGGTTCAAATGTTGATTGCATGCACTAAATTGCTTTTAAGGAAAGGTGGTTTATGCATAGCCATGCCTATAATAAAATTCTGCTTGTGCCTTAATTAGAGCTTTTAGTATAAAATAATGAGGTGGTTAACCCATGTCTGCATTGTACTACTTCAGTCTGGTGGTGAACCCTCACACAATGGAATGCTCCTCCTCTCTCTCACACAAAATCCCTGCACATTGAACATGATACATCAGGAAGAAGGTTAGGTGGGAACCCTTTCCCTGGGCATCTATTTAAAGAATGTAAGGAATTCCTACAAAGGATCTATAATATTCTCCTGGACTACATGATATAAATCAAGTTGGAAAAAGGGTCTGGATTTAAAAGCGATGGTTTTGCTAGTGACAAAACAAAACAAAGATAACTGGTCCATGAGTAAAAATAAAAATACAAAATCCACAGTTAGGCAATACCATTACTAGGACCAAACAATGCCACAAAGATTGTGCAAGCTTTCGAGTTCACTTTGTTAGTTAACGCTATTTGCATGGCCCATAAATACTCCATGTGTGCAAATCTCAAAGAAAATGTTATACGGATGTTTCAAGGGCATCTTACTCCATTTAGATTAAAGAAAACACAGGATCATTGTTCATACAATGTCATTCATATTATTGTGCTTACCCTATTTCTCCAAGAGGTGCAAGCTCCCAGGGGAACTTGACCCAGGTTTGGTAAATCTTTGGAAGGAGGCCACTGGAGGCCTATTGGCATTTTACAATATTTGCATTTATTTACAAATACACAGGTGGAGCGGCACCTCAAAACAGTCTAACAAACAGCCAAATCCACTGCCCCACATCAAATCTCCACAGAGAAGCGTTCCCCCACAAATTTGGTGCCGAAATGGAGCCAGCATCTGTGACAGCTAGGCCTCCCAGAGGAGGGCATTCCACAACTGTTACCTGGAGTTACTTAAAATAAATCTCAGATAGTAAGGAGGGAGGTACAACTCGATTTTATTAAAAAAAGAATCAGCGCGCTGAGACGGAACCCTGTGGCCTCATGGCCAAAGTACAGAGGAACCGCCCCTAACTAACATAGACAAAGGTTTTTACTCTCTTGGCATTAAAAGAAACACCCCTCTTGTGACGTACGTGTCTAGAAACTTCTTTCAACTAAGAAATAGGGGAGGGGGGAGAACAAATAATGTTCTTTTTGCAAGCAGTTTACAGAGATGCAAGCAGCAAGGTCATTTTAACATACCAAAGAAGAGATAACTCAGGGGCCTCTGGCCGGCAACAAGAAGAACAAAGGATTCTTTGATTTGCCAGCTCCTCTCATAAAAATTCTTTGACACCTTAATGTTTCTGCTATCACCGGTGAGATCATCTGCCCTGCTAAGACTCTTCAGGATTTACATAGGATTTGTTTTACAACTTACTTGATCTCAATTTAGGGGTTTCTGGGCACAGAGGCAGACATTAATCAATTCTTTCTTTTCTTTTTAATTTCATGTTACATTCCACATTCCCCTCTTTTAAAGAACTAATTCAAATTTTACATTGGTTCTTTATCATACTTAAAAAGCATAAAATTACAGAAAAACAGAAAAATCACTGTTAGGTACATTCGCCCTGTCTATAGTCATTCTTTACTCTTAGTGCCTCAAAAACAGCTAGCAGGATCCAGAGCATGTGCAGAGTGCAAAGCAGGAATTTGATACATTCTTAACTGCGTCTAATTTTCTACTTCTTCATGTTTTACATCTTCTTGCATAGTTAACGATACATAATGAGAATATATTTTGCGTTCTACAATGGAATTCACTATTCGTGTTACCAAAGCCATAAAACACGGGATACAGCAAGGCAAAATGCAAACTAGAATCACAACCAAACAAAACACTAAAAATGCAGTTTTGAGCCATCTGAGATTTGGAAGCCACGATGTGATCCAATCAAAACTCCATCCATTCCAATCTTGGATCGGCACATGAGCTACTTCTTTTATGTTTTTTGCTAAGCTTTTTATAACTTCTCCATTGTCATCTATTTGAAAACAACAATCAGAGAAATTCAGGGCAACACAAAGTCCGCCCTGCGCTGCCAATACATAATCTAATCCCAATTTTAATTGTAAAGTAGCTGTTCTGAGCTGTGTTAGTTGGGTTGCAATTAAATCTAAAGCATCAGCTGTGTGATTGGCCATGATTTCTACTACTGCTTGTAAACGTATGAGTCTATTTGTCAAATAGTGGCTGGTCCTGCCGGCTACGTTGGATTCCCAGGTAGCAGGACCTATCCATTGTACTATACGTTCAGCCGGCCATTCTTCACTTCCCCATTTCTGATTTCCTCCTCCTGCTATGCTTTTTAGATCTAAAGATCTCTTTTTTCTCATATAGATGTCAGGGGAAGTGTCAGGGGAAACCATCCACAATCCTGGAACCACAATTCCCAAATAACAACTCCCTTTCCAATTTTGAGGTAATTGTTTGAAAGCCCATTCTCCGCAAATCTACCACAAGTGGTGTTTGTGTCTTTTGTCTCTGGACAGGAGGAGAGCGAGGGTCAGGGAAAACATTGAGGCAGGCCTTTCCATACGGACCCCACTACTGTAGTGGGTGCAGTTTCTCTCTCAAGTATGCATCTATTCTTTACCCAAAGAGCAGCCACAATATTTAAAAAGCACTCTTTTTAAAATGTTACAATTCCATGTTCCTTCCTTGGGGGCTACTTGGTCAGAATACCAAGTCTCTTGACATTCTGACTTGCCTACAAACATCCCTGAACCATTTTGTGAAATGCAAATTTGTCCTGACAAAGGAACTACTTTGAGGGCTCTGCTGGAATTATAGTGTGCATATTTGAAAGGCACTTCTTGAAACCCCCAATCTGCCACAATCCCTGTTCTGTTAAGGGGAATGGGCAAAAACGGCAGTCCATCTTGATGAGATTTGGGAGTCAGTGCACAGATTACACAAGATTTATTATTATTATTGAGTACTGCTGCTGTTTGCTTCACGATTTGAATCCACAGATTTGGTTCTTCTTTTTCTACGGGTTTACTCAAACATATGGCTATCAGGGTTAACAACCAAAAGAGGGAGCACATTTTGGCGAGATCTGCCAAGAAACTGTTCTGGTCTGAAACAACACATTATTGTTATTCCAACTACAGCTAATGCTATGATCAAAACTATAATCAGTGGCCCATCAATCATGACATAAAGTTCATTTAGATAGTCCAATGTGATGAATCTTCGTCAGAGGAGGCTGTCAGCTTCCGGTGTGACAGCTCCTTTGAGCTGATGCTTTCTTCCTTCTCTCTCTCTCTCTCCACAGAGTGTCAGCTCTCGGTAAGGGGGGGGTCGCTTGGGTCAGGCAATCGCTTTAAGATTCCTTCAGTTTAACCCTTAGAGTTCTCTTCACTGGGCTGGCCTTCCACTGTCCCGGTGCCTCAGCACTTTTTTTTTTTTTTTTTTTTGCTCTGCTGTAATGTGTCCAGGATTTAAAACTAAAACATTTAATAGCAGTTGGAGTGACCAGCATTACCTGATGTGGACCTGACCACCTCGGCCTCAGAGGATCAGCTTTCCACCTTTTTTACATAAACCCAGTCCCCTGGCTCAATATTATGTACTGAATCTGTGAGAGGTAAGGCACCTTCCAGTTTAAATTTTTCCTTACCTCTGCAATGCACTTTGCCTATGGGACTACTTCTCTCGGGACATTTTGGCTGCTGCCATATTTTCTCCACAATGGAGACGGCCTACCGTAAACGGCCTCAAAAGGGAGGTCAATTTACTCTTTACTTTGGGAGTGTTTGGCATCCTGATCAATATCTATGGCAACAGCAAACTCTAGTCAGTAGGTCTCCAGTAGTTCAGTTTATTTTTCTCAACTTGCAGTCTCCACTCAATGCTTTAGAGACCTCATTGTCTCTTACACTATCAACGGGTGCGCTTCTGAGTTCAGCTGTAGTGGGAGCCCGTGGGTGTATTTCTCTTGAGCGTCTTCACTAGAGTCTCTTGTCAGCTATTTTCGGCTCTCCAATCTCTCCTGTCTCTGGTGTGAGGATTTGCTTTGATTTCTCTCTTCTCTGTAACATATAATTGGAAGGGTTTGGACAGGTTGGGTCCATGTGCTAGCTGATGCTTTAATTCTTCAAAGCCTCTTTGTTGCTCTGTGCCCCAGATAAACATGGTCTGTGTCTTTCCTTTCCGTTGCTTTATAGAGTGGCTGCCCATGTGTAGCATAATCTACGATCCAGAGCCGACAGTAACCCACCATTCCTAAGAAGGCTCTCAGTCTTTGCCTTGTGATGGGTGGTGCAATATTACAAATTTCTTGCACTTGCTCTGGCAACAGTGCTCGTTTCCCATCTTCTCTCTGGAATCTACACACTCTCTGGAACATCTGTCAATTCAATCATGGGGAGCATAATGGCTATCGGCTGGCCACCTTTTTTTTTTTTTTCATAACAGCTTATACTGCCATCCATGTTTGGCATGGATACTGTACAGACATCTCTTTCGTGTGGGACCTCGAACTTGAAACCTCTGTCTCTCTCAAAGGTTAGTCTTGCTTGGAGGCGGCATAACAAATCTCTCCCCATCAAGTTCACTGGGCAGATTCTGGCTGAGGTTCTTGAGTTTGCAGGACTGGTGTGTACAGAATTAGCTCTTTCTCTTGGACATTACATTACTGCTACTTTTCGCGTTTAGGGTCACAGCTTCTGACAGGGCTTGTCCTTTTGGACTTTCTTATCTCGTAAGCCCTGGCACTATGACTTCTAAAACTATGCCTTGCAGGCAGTATGTTTATGCTAATTCTGTCAGTCCTCCTTAAATTTCTCTGTATCGTTTCTTCTTATTGCTTTCAATGGGGGGTAAGGTTAAACGCTCTTCTCTGGCAGACTCTGCTCCAGCTCAAGGCTTTAACTCTTTCTGCTCTCTTCTTGCATTTTTGCTTTCTGTTGCTTCATTTTGCCAAGGAGCACACAGATCTAGAAAACCTTTGAGTAATCCCATTACTCCTGGTCCACCTTAAGGAATTCAAGCAAACAGTCTGCATTTCTCACACAAGTTGCATTTCCTACACAAGTGGGGTTTGCAACTTGACTCTATAGCTTTAATCTTGATTTGTTTTTTTCTTTTAAAGTCTTAGTTATTAGTTCAACTCTCTCTTTTAGCAAACTGGCTTTTCTAACACTTTGGCATTCCTAGCTTGGGGTTGTAATTTCTCGATAGGCTCAGGATTACAACCAGAGATCTTCTTCACGTCATGATTTTTGTTGCCAGTATAGTTTGCTTCCTTTACTGCGTTCGCTTCTTTCTGAGCTTCAGTGATAAGTTCAGAACATCATCCTTTTCAAGGGAAAGTCCTCATTTTCTAACAGCCTTCCCAGCTGTTTGCCATGTATAGCTTCTCTAGCTGCTCACATATAGGGGCTAAGTTTGGTGCGCTCAACCTGTTGATTAGACCTTTCACTGTCTAATTTTCCCCTCTTTTTGGCACCTAGAGCCTCTTCAGACCTTCGAGTCTGATGGGGAACAATTTTTGTAGCATCTGGCCCCTGTGCTTCTGAAGTCTTGGGCTGTGTCTTTTTCTTTCTTTTCACTTTCATCTCTTGCCACACTGAAGTTTGCTAAACTTCTCGCCTTTTCTCCTATAGCCAAAATCCAATTTCTCCTGGTCTGCATTCATCTCTTGTCTCTCAAGGAGTCGCCGTGGTCTTAGGGAGTTGCCACTGTCTTCACAACCAATTTCTGGCACCTGTCGCTCCGGTCTCTCCGTTTGCCGGTTGCGCAGTCTTGCCTCTCTCTACTCTGTGCACGACTTAATTTTCACAGTCTTTTACATTGACTTTTCCTTCGTCTGTATTTTCCTTTGCTTGCTACTTTCTCTGCCTTTTCATTTTCTGACTTTTAGACTGCACGTCTGGGCTTCTATCTAAAACTCTCTCACATTTCTGGAGTTTCTTCTTGTATGTCTCTGTAGCTTGACTCACAAGGGACATGTTCACTGTACGTCTGTTGGCAGCCTCATCTGGGTCCACTGGGGAGTATTGTCGATAGGCTTCTTTTAGTCCTTCCATAAAAGACCTTGGGGATTCTTTTGGACCCTGCATCACTTCAGCTACTTCAGACGTATTCATAGCTTTCTTGGCTGCTCTCTGAATCTCTCTTGTGGTCAATTGGCACAACTCTTGACGCCTCTACTCATGGTTCACATTATGAGGGTCTCATTGGGGATCCTACGTGTCTCATCTGCAGCTGCTAGATCTCTCAGTTGTTGCCCCATGGCCTGATATAGGCGCCCTCTCTCTTCTGTACCATACAGAGGGCTTTCTAAGACTCTTAGGTTCTGCCATGTGAGACTATGCGTGTCTATGGCATTTTCTCACAAATCAGCCATTTGTATGGGGTCTTCAGTCAGTGATTTCAGTGACATTTCATCTGGGGTAACTGCATTGAGATCTATGGGAACTGGGTTCCGCCACTCTTGCACCTTCAATGTTGCTTGAAGCACAAGTTTCAACTTTCTTCCCTGTTGCTGAGTGCGTTGGCCGTGAAAACGCTGGGGCGCTAGTTTGAGTAGCTTCTGGTGACTCAGCAACCAGTGGGGCGTCGGGGCAGAATGGAACATTGTTTGAGGGGATGGCAAAATTGGATCTCAGCATCACCTTGCCACTTTCCAAACTACATAGTTATACACACCATGCAGGGCTTCAAAAGGACGCAGTCATCGGGAAAACTCTTGTCTTCTAGCCCCTGCTCTCACGTCTGCATACTTTTACTTCTCCTCCGCTGACATCGCTTCAGTTGGAGGAATGCTAATGAGAACAGCCGTTGCCGCTTCCATCAATGCTCTGGTCAGGGGGGATTCTCAGCTGCTAACTTTGAACAATCTCGTTTGAGAGTTTTTTTATTACTTCGCCATAAAAAAAACACCTCTCACTTTGCAGCTTAGTTTCTGAGCATTGGTCGCACTGCCTACTTCGCTGGATTCAGCTCAATGGGGGCATTGACTCTTCACCTCTCTCCTCGGCTCCCGATCTGCTTCCTCTTTGCCAAAGCACTCAATCGGTCTGCCATCTGCGCTGCTTTCACTGCCATACTGGAGTTCTGACATCATCTCTCTTTCTGGGTCCCTGTCCCTGCTTCTTTGCACGCCATCTCGAACCAGGGGAGAAGCCATTGCCCGCTGCAATGCCTCTTCTTCTTTTGTATACATAAACTGCATACATTTACTGAGCCTGCTCTTTCTGCAGGTCTGTCTCCTTTACTCGGGAGACGTTTCCCTGGCTTCCTGCTTCTATTTTTCTCTTCAGCCCGTGGGGCTTGGAGACTCGGCTGGTTAAGCCTTTTTTTGTAGACTGGCGTGTCTGCACTGGTGAAGCTTGTATACGCACAGGCTTCGGGATACAGGATTGGGACTATCTCTCATGCTGCTCTCTTTGCACACAAATCTGTTAGGACATTGTGCCATTGTATGTCAGGTGGCAGTCTGTTGAGGAGGGTCCTCAACCAGTGGAGTCAATGGTTCTACTCTTGAGTTCACAGCGCGTAGATCATGTACTGGTTTGTACTGGCCTGAGTCTTTCTTTTCAACTGGATACCAGCTGATGGACTTGGTTGGGGTGCTTGCAAAGCTGGCTATATGGTGGCTGTGGCGGTGACAATTCATCTTCCTCATCCTGGGCAAAGGCTCTGGGGAGTTTTAACTCTTTTCTTGACTTGCGTGCCCTCACTTTTCTTCTCTCTGCCTCTAGGGACCTCTTCATCTGGGTGCCCTCTGCCTTTAAGGCTTTTTCCTCTTTTAGGCATTCACTGTACTGGCATCACCAAATTGGCTGTGGTGCATGCCTGTTTACAAGGATTTCTTAGCCACGCTGGCCTTTCTTGATAATTAGTGGGCTATTGATACAGGAACTGATCAGGATGTGGAACACTCACAATGATTGGTAGGCTTCCTTAAAATTTTCTTCTATCTAAGTTACACCTCTCCTCTGCCTTCTAAAAATCACTCTGACTTGGCAGATCTATTTGACAAACAACGTCTCAATACATGTGGGTCTAACTCTTCTTCTACATTCTCTTGAATCCACTTTCAAGATTAACTACCCCTCTCTTGAATCTATTTCTAGATTTTCTACCATATACTACAATATGGTTTTTGGGGTTTTCTTTGAGTTTCTCCCACCCATTATGAGTTTTCACAGAGACGTCACGCTTTCCATACAAACAGGACACAGAGGGGAAGGAACGGGCTGAGTGGTAAGGGGTCCACTTCAGCTGACACAAAAAGGTATGGACAGACAATCCAGACGTACCCCTCTTTCACGGCCCTGCCTGTCTCCAGGACAAGGAAACGCGTGAGCAAGGGTCCCACTCTCCAGGGAGAGTCACACTCGTTTTTCGGGTCTCTGCTAATCAGATAACCGTCTCAGCCACCAATCCACGCACTCACCAATCACACTTCCAAACCCTTTCTCCAGGACCACGTCGGGGTAATGAGGTTCAAGCCAAAAAACCTCCCCCCGGTCCAACAGGATGGCTAAATTCCTGTTTCTCTATGGAGGCCTCCCTTTTTCATACGTTACCTGCCGGCCGGCGTCTTGTTCTGGTTAAGAAAGAAAGAAGGAAAGAAACCCCGTCCTTTTTCACCCGTTCCTGGCTGCTGTACAGCTGGCCTCCAGCAGCCGGCGCTCAGTCCTCTCTCCGCAAAAATGCAGGTGGCGCCATGAGGTATGATCATCGGCAACAGGAAGCTTTGCTTGTCACAGCTGAAGCCAATTGGGCAGGTAATTCACCAGAATGACCATCCGAGTCACGGCACCAGGATATGTTACCTGGAGTTACTTAAAATAAATCTCAGATAGTAAGGAGGGAGGTACAACTCGATTTTATTAAAAAAAGAATCAGCGCGCTGAGACGGAACCCTGTGGCCTCATGGCCAAAGTACAGAGGAACCGCCCCTAACTAACATAGACAAAGGTTTTTACTCTCTTGGCATTAAAAGAAACACCCCTCTTGTGACGTACGTGTCTAGAAACTTCTTTCAACTAAGAAATAGGGGAGGGGGGAGAACAAATAATGTTCTTTTTGCAAGCAGTTTACAGAGATGCAAGCAGCAAGGTCATTTTAACATACCAAAGAAGAGATAACTCAGGGGCCTCTGGCCGGCAACAAGAAGAACAAAGGATTCTTTGATTTGCCAGCTCCTCTCATAAAAATTCTTTGACACCTTAATGTTTCTGCTATCACCGGTGAGATCATCTGCCCTGCTAAGACTCTTCAGGATTTACATAGGATTTGTTTTACAACTTACTTGATCTCAATTTAGGGGTTTCTGGGCACAGAGGCAGACATTAATCAATTCTTTCTTTTCTTTTTAATTTCATGTTACATTCCACACAACCAGGGTGCCACAACAGAGAAAAGTTGGAACTGAGCATGCTGCAGGTCTGTGTTTTGGGGTGTGGTTCCAAGATGGATGCCAAACTGTGTGAAGAAATAAACCAGTTATTGTTTCACCTTACTTGTGTAGGTTACCTATGAAGGTAAACTGGACACCTCCTTTGGTTCTTCACACATTGAAAGTAGCAGTGTGGCTGGAAAATGGCTACTTATGGGATTACGAAGGAGTTTGATGCTGATCAGGAGGCCTGGCTGCAATACGCAGAGAGACTTTCCTAGTATTTCATTGCTAATGATATTGTTGAGGATAGCAAGAAGTATGCCATTTTACAGGATGTTTGTGGAACAAAGACTTATGGATGCAATAGAAGTTTAGTAGCTCCTGATAAGCCCAGTGCCAAATCTTTTAAGGAATTGATAGGGATTGTCTCAAATCATCACAATCGCTTGCCATCAGAGATGGTACAGCAATGTAACTTTAAGTTTCTCATGCTCTCCTGGAATGTCTGTGGCAGAATTGCATCGCCTGTCAGAGCACTGTGACTTTGCAGATACCTTGAATGCCTTGCTGAGGGTTCGGATGGTCTGTGGCATAAATGAGGACAAATTGCAGAGCCTTCAATTGGCAGAATCCAGTTTAGACTTTTACGAAAGCCCTGAAAATTGTTCAGGACATGGAGGTGGCAGCCCCAAATGTTTTAGATTTTGCAGAGAGTGTATATGAACCTCAGGTAACATTGGCTGAAAAAGTCTCCCTAGGGAAAGAGAAATATCACTTACAGTATATAAACATATATTACACTCTGACACAGAGCCAGCTGAATATATTTTGCAGCTTGAAGCAAAGAACAAAATGGCACCTTCTTTGTTCCATATATAAATTGACCAGATGGGCAGTTGAATCTTACTTCAATGCTGGCTGCCTCTACTTTATCTGAAGGCAGCAGGCAGGCTTAGGGGGCACAGGGCAAGTTGTGTGTGGTGGTGCATATATAGATCTATTCTCCAGCACCTCACTGCCACTGCCCAATCCCTAGGATTAGCCACCTGAAGTAGCCATCTCCCTCTGCCTAAAGGTAGGGCCAGTCCTGCTCTTCCAGTCTCTCTCTGTCCCAGTCAGTCTCACTCTCCAACCCAAAACTGCCATTTGTATTCTTTGGAGGGGAGGAATGAGGATGAGCCCCTTTCTAGGACTGACAGGAAGCTGAGCTAGGAAAAACTGGGGGCTTGAGAAAGGAGGGAGCAATGGAAGATGGAGAACTAGACAGAAGCAAGGGGCTTTTCTACACAAGGCTATTAATCCAGTGCATCTACTTTCGGTTTCATCGCAGAACTGATATCCGAGCACTACACAAGGACTGTTTCCCTTCCTGTTTTCCACTACATAATCTCTAGGTGGCAGTATGGTATTGGAATAGTACAATTACACAAGTGGAAATCACACTTTCTTTTGCAAATAAGAAATAATACCACATTTCCCTTGATCTAAAAAAAACTCATGGAAAGTGCTGTTTACAAGCAGAAGTGAAACTGGAGGGCCACATTGTCATCTAAGGAATCTGTGAACAAATATGGGGTCCATCACACCTACTTTTTTTTCCAGGTACAATCTGCGATTTCCACCTCTGTTTCATTAGTGCGTCAAGTGTTGGTCCCTTTCACATGCCTTCCTGGTATCTCCATTGTATCTGCAAAATCTCTTTTCACTTGTTTGCTCTACCACTGTTGTGCCTGCCCCCCCCCCGTCCCCTTCTCCTTCCCCCTCCAATTCATTGGTTCTTGTGGTTGATGGACATTGTGATGGGTGTAGGCACCCTCCCTCCTCTGGTTTTGTTGTCTAGCGTTTTAGTGATTTAACGTTTCATCGGCTGGGCGCCATTTCTGCCTTTAGAGGTGAGATGATGCTCCCTGCTGTACAGGATCTTCACGCACCCTCTCTTCCCGGTTGAGCGGTTTTATGGACTGGAGAACTGCCCCGCTCTCCTCTTTCATCAGCAAGACTTCCCTTCAACACACATGCCCCCAAGAAAGAATGTTCTGTGACATAGCATGAGGACAGCAATACATGGGAACGGAAGGGTGGTTTTATTCCACGTGGAAAAAAAATACCGCACTTTCCCTGCCCTAGAAATACACAGAAAATGGAGGGGAAGAGGCAAGATGACTGCAGAACAGGGAAGACGCAGGGCAAAACTGTAAACAAAGCAGGACGAAGTTCACCTATATCAAGGGAAATATGAAGCTTGATGCCTAAGAGAGAACAGGTGCAGAAAGGATGATGACAATGGGGAGCGGTAAAACAAATCCAGCCGGGAAAAGAAGTTGGAGCTGGCATTCAGCTACAGCCCAATTTTACAGTCATGTTATTCATTCTCACAATTTTGTGAGCATCTTGCTAATAAGAGGTGGGGTGGAAGAGTCCAAAGTATTAGGTTAATTGAACAATCAGAGCATTTTTTTTCTTGATAATACCACTTATTTTCCAAATCTTCCTTCCCTACCATCTCAGAAATTATTAAAATAAAAACCCATTGGACATGGCCCTATTTTAATACGTTCAAGCAGTTTATGAATTCTGCATAGAAGCTCTTGTGTTTCTTTGCCCCATGAAAGAGTACTCACATTTCCCCTTTGTTCCTACTACAGAGAATCTGACTAACCTATTACTGAACTGAAAACCAAGTGAACAGCAAGCAATGATCACATTCACAAATATTACATTAAGCTGTCAATTTGTTTTTTTCTAAAATTCTATTATGGGTTTATAAAGTCCGAAAATATTGTATACCTTTTATAGAGTGGACCTTATAGACATCAATAGAGCTATCATTTTGTTCATTTCACAGATAAACTAAAGTAGAAAATGAACAACAGGATTGATTTCAGGCCAGTTGGATCATAACCCTCAGGTTATGTATTTACATGCAAACCATGTCCTAATAAATCAGACCTTTATGATTTTTTTTTTACTTTTTTGGTCCTATCAAAATAGCCCCAATCCAATGAAATTAATTAACCACACTGAAATCAGTAGAACCAGTTATTTGCTGTTCCTGACTTCAATCCCATTCACTTCACTGGGCCTCACAATGCATTTCTTTGCCTCTAGATGGTGCATTTTCCATATAGCAAAATGAGTGTAGAGTGATAAGGAGGAATCACTGGGTATGTTTATTAGAACATTTGTTTAAAGATTAATTACCTGTGCCCTGAAAAAGTGTTTGCCTGTTACAAAACATCACAAAATAATCAGCTAGGTGGCGCATACACAGTGTAGGTGTGGGGCAGAGGGCATACTATTTTTCATTTGAGAATTTCTGATTTGGGTTTGCAACAGCAGCAGGGGTTGTAATGCTTGGAGGACTATGGCTCATGCTTCCCAGACAATCAGTGGATAACAAAAAGACAGAGATCCAAATTCCCCATTAAACCATGAAGCCTAACAACCTCATAAGGTTGAAGAGAACCAGTGTGGTGTAGTGGTTAGAGTGTTAGACTAGGACTGGGGAGACCCTGGTTCTATTCCCTACTTGGCCATGAAGCTCACTGGGTGACTATGGATCAGTCATTGGGTGCCTCTACAAGAGCGATTTAAAGCTCTTTCAAAGCGCATTACCGATTTTACCGCCACATGAACGGAGTGCAAATCGGGGGTTGAGGTGCTTTTTCTGTCCGATTATGCGCATTATCGAATGCGCTTTAAATAGCGAGTTTTCATTTACCGCGGGAGTTAAAGCGCCTTATGACCATGTAAACAAGCGATTCGCCGCATGTCAACAACTTTAAAGCGTGTTTTATAAAGCCGGTAATGCGCTTCACCGCCTGTCGTGTATAGGAATTAGGCGTAAAAGCGATGGTGAGAAGATGCGCATAATCAGGCAACCGGGCGTCAAGCTGAATTCTTGTAGAGGGGGCCATTTACTCTCAGCCTAATCTCCTTCATAGGGTTGTTGTGAGGGTAAAATGGAGAGAAGGAGGAGGAGGACCATGTAAGCCACCTAGAAATCCTTGGAGGGAAAAAAAGGCAGGATATAAATATGTAACAAGTTAATAATCTATTGGAGAGGTACCATGAATGCTATTCTGATTTCCTTGGAGGGGAAAAAAGGCAGGATATAAATATGTAACAAGTAAATAATCTTTTGGAGAGGTACCATGAACGCTATTCTGATTTCCTTGGAGGAAGGATGGAATAGAAATGCAATACATACATAAAATGCAATGGCCCCAATTCATGAATTAGCTCTATATGCCCCATGGGTTTCTGAGCAGCCTTCATTTCTGCACCAAACAATTCACTCCTTAAACTTGGGGAAACTGCAGAAACACCCCCATGGTAGAGCAGCAAGACATGGAATGACAAAAAAAAAATCATAGCATGCACGTAAGCCCTTGTGTGCCTCTCAATATGACCTTTCAGTCGTGAACTAAATATTTTTAAAAGCACAAACGCTGTTGTTTTATCTTAAATGTCACAGTGACATTTAAAATAGCCCACAGTTTTTCTGGCTGGCCATCAGGAAAAACTTCCTGTTAGAGCAGTACGGCAATGGAACCAATTACCTAGGGAGGTTGTGGCCTCTCCTACACTGTCATCTGTCGAGTATACTTTAAGGTGGATTCCTGCATTGAGCAGGGTGTTGGACTTGATGGCCTTATAGGCCCCTTCCAACGCGACTATTCTATGAGTCTATGAAAAGGAAAAAGAAACAGAAGTCACTGTACTGCATGATATGAAACTTTCTGTAAAGAAACCCAGCAAATTTCTGTGTCATGGTTTTAGAATCCTATGTTCAGAGCCAGCTCACACAAGGCAGCTGTACACAGTAATGCAGCCACATCTCAGTTGTCTGTTCTGGCTGGTTAAGGGATATTGTTGAGACACAACCTCTAAAAATAACTCTGTTATACATGTGGCATTCTAGAATATTGACTCAATCATTTAGCCCCACTGCACTCTCTGAAAACATGCATTGTGGTCTGAACCATAATGTGGGGGTCATTTTGAGAGGTGCTATCCATATTTGTGTGTGCATATTTTGTGAAATATCTGCGTTTTGAGGGCCATGGTGGTAATTATGTTGATAACACAAGAGTTTGTTATATTTGGTAGATTCAGATATAATTTGAAGAGTATCAGGATCATGCTGTGATAGGGTGATCATATTTTGGAAACCAAAAAGGAGGACAACATGGTCAGCCCCCAAAGGGGCATCCCCACCAACAAGTCCGGCCCAGGGGGCGTGTCCAGCACCAAGGGGTGTGTCCAGTTGAACATAGCCTTGGTCACATGTCTGACTTTACAGCACACAATTAAGACAAACCTGGTCTACATAACATTTTAATGTTAAAATCACTGAAATAACAAGTGAGACATCCAATGTATCTGAAATGAACGTCACTCACTCCAACTTTCATAGTTTTTGCTGTACTTTGTTGTTATACACTGAGTGATACATTCTCCGCTTCCCTCAAATACCTTTTCTGATTGTATCCTTACTCAGCTGCAAGCTGCTGCTTAACAGGGCTTGCTGCCAGCTGGCTTTATTTTTAAAGTTCAATGTGTTTTTTTTAAAAAAAACTTGTGTATGATTGTCACGAGTTTCCCTACTGTAACATTAGGGTGGGTGTTGTGGGCAAC
This sequence comes from Anniella stebbinsi, assembly GCA_029215795.1. Classification (NCBI taxonomy): domain Eukaryota; kingdom Metazoa; phylum Chordata; class Lepidosauria; order Squamata; family Anniellidae; genus Anniella; species Anniella stebbinsi. The sequence goes on from JARDYH010000001.1 coordinate 143,055,020, forward strand.
AGACACTACTTCGCCCATTCACACCTCACTTATATACATTAGCTTCTCAAGGCTTTTGCATTGGCACCATTTTTCACATCCAGACTTTGAACTCCTGTCTACCTCCTGCATAAACACGCAACTCTGAGACCCTCTTTCTAATGCCCTGCATTACATACCAGCACTGTTCGCAGCACCGTTCACTAAGTTACAGCAGGTGTCTCTGGGTTGTCTGTGCAGCCTCTGTTGTCTGTCATGGCAGCCAACCCAAAGCCTCCAGCCTCAAACAATCAATTTCCCTCTCTCTTCCAAAGTCTCCCAATGGTCCAGCCGGGCTGCATATTTGTACCCTGTGGCTGTGGGGAGGGTGCCAGCTTATTACTTGGTCACATCTGGTGACTCTTACTTTAAAAACCACCGCTGCTGCCAGCCGCCTCTGTGTGCACCAACACTGGACTCTGAGACACACTTAAAAGGCTCTGTGTGGCACGCCAGCCTCTCAGGGCTCTGCTACAGCCATCTCTGTCTCTAAGAGTTATGCCAGCCAACCAAAGCCACGAAACGCTGTTCACGTCGTGCTTCAGTTTGACTTCTGCAATGAAACCAAAGATTGTGAGCCTATCTACACTACTGTTTTAAAATGGTTTATAACAGTTTTAAACTGATTAATAACCGTTATTAACCAGTTTAAAACTGTTATAAACCATTTTAAAGCAATAGTGTAGATAGGTTCACAGTGTATGTGTGAAAAAGCTCTAATTAAAAAGGTAACTCAAGTACTATTGTCTTTTGCTACATATATTTTCTCATTCAATGACATCTGACAAAACAAAAATCAGGCAAGCTCCAGTTAATGCAAATGAGAGCCACAAAGAGTGGGTGGAGTGTAGGTCTCTGTTAAAAGGACTTTCTGGAAAATCAGGGAAGTGTGGAATGAAAGCAGGACACCCCCAAATGTCAGTTCAATACTTAAAATCCTGGAGGTCACCTTGCTAAGGGGTGATCTTGTCTCCTTTACCTCACCTGTCCATTGCCAACAGCTGTCAAATCAGCCTATATGCAATCTCTTCTTGTCAGTTACCTTCTATGTTTCACACTGCAGTTAGTTCCCTTGAGAGCTGAAACTTACAAGGCTGACTAGATAAGGCAGGCAAGCCTATATTTTTGACAGCCACAAGCATGCACTTGTGCAACTGTGAAAACCTGATGGAACATTTTTTTTAAAAAAATGAATAAATAATGATGCTTGCACAAATTCCAGGGGCTGAAAAAAGAATTTAAAAAATATTTCAGCCCCATTTGCGCAAATATCAGTGGCTGACAACAAACATCAGGAGAACAAGTGACAGCCCCTCCAAAGTGCCATTTGGGCACCATTGGGAGGTGTCACTGGCTATGGAGACTTGAGGCAAGTTGCCAACGATTGGGAAATGCAGCAGGAGTTTTTGTCATTCTTGTTGAGTGGCTTGCTCACAACGGAGTGAGTGTCCCGGGTTCGGATGACATGCCAACCCACCATGGGTTGAACAATACTAGAACAAGCCATGATTTGTCAGGGTGACTTGCTGGGGGAAAACCAGCCACCCTGCAGGAAGCGGCCCGGGTCAGACGACACAACAACCTACTGCAGTTTCTTACCCATGACGGGTTGCCGTGTCGTGCAAACCCAGTCATAGAAGTGTAATGAATAATTATGTTATTAGTAAGCATTAGAAAACTATCCTACTTTAATGCCTTCTCCTTATGACATGCCTATCTATTGTAATTATACACTCCTTTCCCCTGGTTCCAATCCTATCTTTTTCTTACTATGAAATTATCGCCTAGTAATGCTTTTTTCAACCATGTATTCTTTTATTTACATATTTGTATATAATGCAAAATACTTAATAAATCATTAATTAACCAAGAGCAAATACCAAGCACTTAACAGATGGGATGTCACAGGCCACATATATGGAAGTGATAAATAGCACAAGACTGCATTACACATAGTAAGGTATGCAGAGGTACAATTTGTAGCAAGCTTTACTACATTATTCCTCTCAATAATTAACAAAGGGGTGCAAGAAATGGAATATGTAGCACTCAAGTATATTCATTATTCTTATATAAATATTCCCTACAAATTAGATCTTCCTGTGTGTATATGTGTTTATCTTTTCTGGATCCTTATGACCAGTCATGAATCTTCTCTCAAGCACTAATTGTTTCCACTGGACTGGAACTACCAGTATTACTCGTTCTTGCAAGAGCCTGAAGACAATTGGCTAGAACATGGTGACTGCAGTTTTAATTCAATGTTGCGCTCCATAATCCCCAAGATGAGCATGGTATTAAAAAAAAAATCTGAGCTGCAATCATTAACCTATATTCACAACTTCTACTCATCATACATATTATGACATAAATCCATTTAAATGCTATTTCAACAACTCTGGGCAGAGACTGCATTTCTCATATATTTTGTATAGTAGCTAGTGCTCTGTTGCTGCAAAAAAGAAAAAAAAGAATTAAACAGTGATAGTATCCAATTTTCTACATGCACAATAACATCACAATGCTATGATGTTGAAGAATATCCTTTAGATCAAAGAAAGGAACATAGGAAGTTGCTTTATACAGTCAGACCAATGGTCCATCTAGCCAAGTATGGTCAACACTGTCTGGCAGCAGCTCTCCAGGTTTTGAAGCAGGATTCTTTCCTCACTGGAGATGCCAAGGATCAAATCTGGGATCTTCTGCACGCAAAGCATCTACTCTACCACTGAGCTATAGCTCCTCCCAACCAGTTCTGTAATTCTCAGAAGCCACTCTCTTATTGGTTGTGCGATTGTCATTCCCTACTCATGGTTGTTTATGGGTTGTTGCTTGTTTGTAAAAAGTACTTTCCATGAGTTTTACTATAGCAGAGAACACAGGGTACTACTTCTAATAGTTGAAGGACACAATTTCTTCTTGTGTACTTGCACTATTCCGCTATACCACTATGCCATTAGAGGCTATGTAGTGGAAAAGCAGGAAAGGAAACGCTCCCTGTGTAGTGCTCGGAACTCAATTCTGCGATGAAACTGAAAGAAGATAAAGCGGATTAACATCTTCCTGTAGAAAATCCTGTAGTGCACTTAGAACTGGGATACCGCTAACATTGACCTGCTGCCAAGATATGTGTATTTAGCAAGTCACCATCCTGTCTGGACTATATAGTCAAGACAGTGGCTTCCTGTATCCTTGATAGTGCACTATACATATAGTTAGAAACATGTTCCTGCAATCAACCCAGACTAAAGCTGTAATCTTATTCACACTTACTCAGGAGTAAGCCCCACTGGATACTTCCAAATAAATAATAATAATAATAATAATAATAATAATAATTTATTTCTTACCCGCCTCTCCGTCTGGATCGAGGCGGGGAACAACAACATGATAAAATACATAAAACTGATTAAAACATAACACATATTATTAAAACTGCATAAAAAATCCTAAAACATCCTAAAAACATCCTAAAAACACCCTTAAAACATTCTAAAATTCCACTGGATATGCCTGCCGGAAGAGAACATAGGGTTGTGCTGTAAGGCTCTCTGGTCCCCTCTACAAGAATTCAGTTTGGCGCCTGGCTGTCCGATTATGCGCATCTTCTCACAATTGCTTTTACGCCTAAATCCTGTAAATGACATGCGGTGAAGCGCATAACCGGCAGTATGAAACACGCTTTAATGTGGCTGAAATGTGGAGAATCGCTTGTTTACTTGGTCAAAATGCACTTTAACGACCGTAGAGAATTAAAACTCGCTATTTAACGCGCATTTGATAATGCGCATAATCGGACAGATAAAGCACCTCAACCCCCGATTTGCGTTCCGCTCTTGTAGAGGTAATTTTTTAAATGCGACTTGAAAGAGCTTTAAATCGCTCTTGTAGAGGCACCCAAAAAAGTCTATCTATACTACAAAAACCAGCCACCCTAAAATGGAATTCCCAGTCTCAGAAATGACAATAAGCCATCCAGGAAAGTCCTTGACTTTGGAGAAAGGAATTTTTTTTCATATTATGTGCAACAATCACTATTTTTCTCAGTGATATACAGTCACTGCTGTATGTAATCTTATTGCTACATTGGTCCCAGAGAAAGACATTACTTTAGGGAGAACCACTTAGTCCAAATCCTGTCTCAGCTCAGTGCCAGCACATTTGGGTTCCAGAGGTTCTGTGTATAGCTCAAATATCTATTTACTCCTTTTCATTAGAGGCAAAACTTTTATCTCCTTTGTTTCTCATAATAGGGGTGGGGAGACAGGTGGTAGTTCCAGTTATGAACATGGTACTATCATGAATACTTTGTCCACCCACACAAGTGAAGTGTCACAAAATTATCAATGTATATACGGTCTTCTGTATGTTTGAACAGAGATTTTGCTTTTATGCTAATGGAAAATTTGCAATGCAAAAGAAGACAATGCATACCTGCACTGAAAAATGGTAGGTAGCCCTGATATTTTAAAAATACATGAGAAACAACAACAAATTTTTTCAATAAGATTTCAGATTTGTACAGCTACTCCTCATGCTAGTGCCAGGAGTAAAATGATGAATTCCTCTACGCTCCTGCCCTATAGTCAAACCATATCTCTAAATAAACTCATGAATACATCCATGCCAAAGGGCATGTGCACACATGCTCTCTCTCTCTCTCTCTTTCTCTCTCTCTCTCTCTCACACACACACACACACACACACCTCATGCTCAAGTTTATGACTCTCCAAAGCACAAATACATGCACACTTCTCATAATGTATATTATTGCTTTTAGCTGCCTTGGGTGCCCATATAAAAAACATGGGATAAAAATAAATAAATAAATAAATAAGCCAATGCCCTCTCTCACCACCTATCCTCCATACAGGCATTCTGGTGATCAGGATCTTCCTGGGTCCAAAAGGGCACCACACTGCCCTCAGACTTACAGGTCTATAGATCTATATTTAAATGTATATTTTGGTTTTTATATGTAGCAAGCCAAAACAGTGAAATTATAACAATCCACATTGCATCCATATCATTAGCCCAAACTTATTCACTAATCTTCTTTTCTCTCCTTATTCAGATTTCTATCTAGAATCATACTATATTGCTGGGTGTCAGCTGAATGTGTGCTGCAGTTTGAACTTTTAGGATGCAAAAGGGGAAGTTGTTTGAAGAATCACTTTGCAAATAGGTAGCACATTATTGTATCCAAATACATATGTTGACAGGGAGATTTAAGTTTTCCTGACTTACAGGCCACAGGCAGTACTGATAGACCCAGTAAACATTTCTTCAGATGTTGCTTGCTTGCACTCTGGAGGCACAATACAAATGTTTCTAAGCTCTATGAAGCCATAATCTAAAATAAAAATTACTCCCCACACACACATTCACACTTTTTCTCCCCAGTCTTTCCCCCCTCCCCTATCCCTCAACTGGTGTGCAACACACACAAGGTAAGAGAAACCGCTGGCTCTGGCTTATTGACCCCAACTGAAAGGCGTGCACATGGGTTTAAAACAAATTAAAACAAATAATACTAGACATTCACATCAGGAATTATGTATAGGAAGGTATATACAATGGCAAGAAGGATATGATTAAACTCTTCATAGGCATAACTGTAAGTAACCAATTTAAATAACTCTGAAGGCGATTAGGTATGAGATTTATCCAAAGAACATTATTTCATAAAGAAATAATGCAAGATTCCCAAAGCATCTTGCCTACTCTCTAGCACAAGACTCCTATTGCTAGTAATCAAAAGGCAGTGCAGCTATTCCGTCTTTTACTTCGTAATGATTTTTTTTCATGGGAATAAAAAAGACAGCAACAGTGATGGGAAAACTCAAGAGAGTTCCAAATGGAAGACAATATGGTCCAGACCTCCTGAAAAATTATGTGGATGAGGCTAGGAAATTCCATGATAAAAAATGTTTTCAGAAATAGAGATCAGCATTGCTCCTGCTTCTCAAAATGCATTGCTAGGTGTAATCTGAAACTTGCAACATCTACTACTGTCTAATTCATTCAGACTACAGACCTCTATTTTGAGACTAGATTTATCTAAATTGCAGAGCTCATGGCCACAACAACAGAAAAGTCATGGACTTTCCCCCCAATACCTCGCTTTTTGTACCACCTAGCTTTATGAAGAGTTCTGGAGAACCTGAAAACTTACGCATTTTTATTGAATTCTGGTTGGTCCTAATTGCCCAACTGTGGATTCTGGGAATGTTTTTGTATTGCAGTGATACATGTTGGGATCCTATTAGACCTGCTGCTGTGACACTCCATATACATTTATTGTACACATCTGAAAGGGCTTCCTCTTGCAGCCCTATTCTTTGCATGCTTACTAGGAAGAAAGCTCCACTTGGGTCAGGTAGACTTTCGCCCTATTAAGTACACTTAACATCACTTTTGATGTTTATATGCAATAGCACCTTAACATTTTTCTTCCATAGATGCTTTCCCAAATCTGAAACAGAAAATGGCAAATTGTGTGTGCGTATATATATCATCTTATTTTGGAAGATGTATACAAGCTGAAGATGTCACAGAGCTACAATGACAATCTTATCCTCATCTTCTGCTTCTTATTGCCCCAACCTATGAAAAAAATGCCATCTTTTAGATGCAGTTTTGTTTTAATATAGAATTCTGAGGGTAATGTTTATGCTCCAGGCTGTTCTATGCTTCAAAAACAACCTTATATCCGCCACAGTACATTAGGAAGTTTTGATTCCTGAAGCTATAAGTCACATGGAGATTAAACTACAAAATGGAATCCAAAGTAGTTTTCACTGACAGTTTTCATCTTCCCTCAACTTACTAAGTCAACATTGCCCCGATACCTCAAATATAATGTTGAAAGCTTCTGTAGAGAAAAATGAGTTTTTATTTTGTGAAATATTTATTCTAGGGCTGTCCATGGAACTTTGTGGAAAGTAGGCTTGTCATCGGTTTAAAGAAATATTACTTAATCATATAATTTTTAACTGAACAATTCAGGCTGCAATTCTATGTACACTTACCTGGTGGTATGTCTCACTGAACCCAATGGGAGTCAATTCTGATTAGACATACATAGGATTGTGATATAAATCTGTATACATTTGCATATGAATAGAATGATAATAGGGGAAGACATAATTACTGTGTCACACTGGCTCCATTCAAAAGAGACATCCCCTCCTCTGTAAGAGTAAATGGGGGAATTTTTCTTCTAAAATGCCACCCTCTATCTTTTGTTTTTATTAGAATTTGTATTAAAAGATGTTTGTAATTTACTGCTTGATTAAGCAGGAGCACCTGTTTCAGCCAATCAGAAGGTTTTTTACTGTGCTATCCTGTGCATGTTTGCTCAGAAGCCCATTTGAGTTTAATGGAGCTTACACTCAGGTAAGTTTGCATAGGTTTTAACTCAGGGGTAGACAACTTTTTGGGGTTGTGGGAAAACATTTGGCAAATTGAGAAGATGTCCTGGACACCACTACAAAATGGCAGCCATGGGAAGCCTGGCAAAAGTCAAGTAAACTGCCCAAAAGACAAAGTACAAGGTGAGATCTGATCCCTAATACACTAAACAACTCCTTTGAATAGTAGTTGGGCTTGCAGAAATCTATAATGATGAAACAAATCTGTATAGCTCTACTGAGATCTATACATAGTATGAAATAAGAATGAGGCATGATCCAATCAGTTAAGCATGTTTAAATCTTATTGATTTCAATAAGTGCATCCAGTATTTATTTAATGAAATCTCTCCCACTGAAATCAAAAGGACTTAACAGTGCTTAGCTTTGGCTGCTTCAACCTCATTGGCATTAGCAGGTTCCAAGATTTCCAGACATTAGAATGTACAAGACAATTGAGAGGAACCTTTAATTACCTTTGCCACAATGTCTTTTGCCAAGAATTATTTTCGTGCAGTATATATGTACATGCACACACACCTAATCTGTTTTTAATTTACTCAGTTTATACTTTTTACATGCTGAAAGGTGAACTTAAATTATGTATTTTTCATTGTATGGGGGAGCACAGAAGGAACCAATTGCAAAAACAGCAGCAGCAAAGGAGTCCTGCCTCCTCTTGAGTAAGTCTAGGTTGTGGCTTTATTTTAATTATGTATTAATCTTGCACATTTGTAACTGGACCCTTATTTTTAGTTTATTGTATCACAAGAGGTCCTTCTCTCTCTTGACAAGTACTTTAAATTAAGATGCTGATAATTTAAAAAGTACCAGGTCTCAATAGCTAAAAAGTAACCAATATGGAGGATGTCCAGATTGTATACATTTGTTCATTGTAACAGGTACTAAAGTTGAACATCAGGTATTATATATTGTTTTATTTAACTTATTTAATTATTATTTATTTTAACCTGCCTTTTAGGATGTCTATCTTCACAGAATAGCTTACTATAAATACCAATTAAAATATCAAAACAATCAAATATAAAATATATTCAAAGCCCATGAAGCTTTCAAATGCCTCTTATCTCTGTTAAAATGCTCTCCACCAACTTTTCAAGGCCATGAAGACAACTAGACCACATGACCATAACTGCTGGAACTGCTCTATCTATGCTCAAGATGGTATTGTGTGGATTGAACATTGGGTTTGAATATCAAAAACGTGAATCTAATTTCCCTTTCTGTCCTGAAGCTCACTGACATATGCCTTGGACAACTTATGCCTGATTTGCACAAAAAGACAATCAATGGGTTGTTTAACCCATAGGTCGTCAGGGCCAAGTGCTGCTTCTCATTTGCATGCTGCTTCCACTTTGCAAAACAACGCAGGAACACCCCCGTTCCTGGTTGTTAATTGCTTGTTAGCTGCCTTGAGTGCCATTTTTGGTGGAAAGGCAGGATATAAATTTTATAAATAAATGCCACTATGGGGGGGGGGAGATTGCTTGAATTAGCCCCCTTTTGTGATGAAACCATACCATATTAAATCGGTTCCCTGTTTTTATCATTGGTTCATAATTGGCTCAACATTGGTTTAATTTCTTTTCCTCTCACCATCTGTTTCAATTATGTTACTGCTTCAAAAAAAAATTAGAGTTGTCATCAAAGCATACCCCACCAAAAAAGACACTGCAGTCATAGAGAAGTCCCAGAAACATTTATTTGCATAAGTGATAGGGGAGGCCTAATATTTTTTTATTCAGTATGGATTCAGGGAACAGAAAATCCTTTATTGATCTGAGACATGTAGGAAACAATGGTCCCTTCATGGGCTCAAAAATCATGTGAAAATTATTGACTAGCCCCTCCTGCCTGGGAACTTCTCTCCAAGTACAATACACTCTCACAAAGCAGTGTCATTTGGTTAGAACCAGGGGTGAAGTAATGGTATTAATGCTCCTGGATTTGTTCTATGGCAAATACAGTAATTACACAGGACATCCTCTTCCTGCTGTGTTTGATATTTTGATTAGGTAAACTGCCTGCACTGCATGTAATATATACACATAACTGATCAGACAGAAGGAATTTGGGTGTGATCGTGTTACTCTTATGTGTATCATCAATACTTTATTTCCTCAAAGTTTTGCAAAACATTACAAAAGAATGAATATGTTCCGGCTAAAGTCCTCACTGAAACAGGGACAACATTTAAGGCTACAATCCACTTATCTGAGAGTAAACCCCTCTGAACTCAATGAGACTTATTTTGAGTAGTTATATACAGGATCGTGATGCAAGTCAATTTAATAAATGGGATACCGAACATCAAACATGAGCAGCCTGCATGTAGAGGTGGCATAGAGAATTTAAGATTCTTCCCATTTTTTAAACTTAAACATTTTTTCTGTAGTTCATCTTCTGAAACATATAAGCAGCTTCCTTTCAATATTTCACTACAGTTAGGAGGTGCAGAATATATTACACCTGAAAGCATGTCTGAGTAATCTGACTGCTTTTATTAACTTGTTTTTTCCCCTATTTAGGTAGTGGTTGAACAGGATAACGTAACAAACATATGTCATTCAGGAATCAGCAACCAGAAATCCAAGGGCCAATTCTGAGAAATAGAGCTTCCTAGTTAACATAGTAACCGGGTTGGGGGGTGGGGGGAGGGAGGGGAAGAACTGGTTGTGGGGTTTTCAGGAGCATGCTTTTAGGAATAGAGAGGAGGTTGGCTGACCCATCAACTTGCTCCTATAGGTAGTCTATGTTGCAGTGTTAAACTTGAGTAAGTTCCTATATTTTAATATGCGTTCAACAATGAAGTAGGCATTAGAAGGAAATTTAAGACATAATCTAACAAAACTGGCAGGAACAACATCTGTTTTCTATTTTTGATGGATATTCTTGCCCTTGGCCAATCACATTTCAAGCATCAAGGTCTGCGGAGCATAAGTGTCCCAAGAGCAAAAAATGGGCTTATATATAAACTTGTGCTTTGAGACAGTTTTAGTGACCTTTTCTATGATCAGCCCCCAATCTAGAACGTTGAACTCAAGAGAGCATGTAGCAACAATGAAAATAGGTTTCTGATTCTGGTAGATCCTAGCATTGCCCTAGCATCTGGTACATTCTAGTAGTTCTATTGCCCCAGTCCAACTTTGTTACTGCTTTCAAAGGATCTTTATGTGTGATTAATTGCCCCAGATTAGAGATGGAGATGTGCACTCAAATGGGACTTCAGACTGAAAGCAATGTAATGCGAATATGAGTACTCAAGAGGCCTGTCTGAATACACTTTAGATGCCCATGGTTCCTGCTACACCAAGGGATAAATGTGGGAATGGATACCTACATATGCATGTGGATCTCTCTAGCTATTTTGGAGTGCAAGGGTTTTCTCCTGAAGTGATATAATTTTTTATGGTTTATGACGTAAATTCAGCATTTATTTTTGGCAGTGGGAGCAGAGATCTCCCTTCCCATTGTAAATCTCAACACCACATCCCATGCTGTGGAGTGTCCCCCTGCCTTCCAGGGCAGATTTTGTAGGCAGAGGGGCCTGCATGGGAAAAAGGGGGAAACAGCAATTGCCTCCTCCCATGTTCTGCCATCAGAAATGCCTTGCTGAATCAGAGGTCTTCTGTGGACAGAAGGAATCCTTCTGTCCATAGAAGGTAGGTCTTGGATCCAAGGATTTGTTTGCCAAAATTATGTTCTGAACCATTTAACAGGCAATCTTTAAAAGCTTTCTTCTGCCATTAATTGAATGAGCTGCATCATTCATCATCACAAAGTTGTATTTCAACAGTTATTGATGGTGAGAAGAAATAAAATAAGTAGAAAGGGACTTAGGGGTTTCAATTAAATTTACAATGACGTTTTTCTGTATTCTTCAATATCACTTACACCCTCCAGAAGATTACTTCTTGGGAAATGATAGAGAATGCATATTAAAATTTCCAGATGTTTCATATTTTGGAAAAACTAGTCATTTTTCAGAATATCACACAATAAGGACTTAATTGATGAACCATAATTTAGACTAACAAGCTTTATATTGTGACGTGCATGAATATATCATGCCAGTTGTACACTTGTGCAAAAAGGTTTCATAGGCTGCATTTTTGAAAGAAAGGAAAAGCAAAGGATTTAAACTCATGTGGGAATTGGTTTATTAATAAGGGATAATTCACAGTAGTAAGAAATAATAAAATATGTGGTTTTGAAACCCGGGTAAATTTAAAAGAAAAGCTAATATCTTTTCAATGAAATAAAACATTGCCAATTCCCCCACTAAGCTCCTTATGGGATAAAGAAAAAGCTGATGGAAAAGTATGCCAAACTTAGAGCTAAGGGGCAGGAAACATAGCAAAGCCAATATACTTGCAGAATAAACATGCTGTTACCAAATATTTACCATTGAAAATACATTTCAGTGATGCAAAGTTAGTTCTCACAATTTGTCCTCTTTTTACACTGCAGTATCTTCCTACTACTGTTAATTGCAGTATGAGGATCTTATTAGTACAAGGAAGGATCCAGACCAAAGTAAAGCACTTTAAGGCTGCAATCCTATACCACGTAGATATTTTATTATATTGAGTGGTATGCAAATATTAATAAATGAGTATACACTCTTACCTGGAAATGAGTCCTGTTGAACCCAGTGAGACTTACTTCTGAGCAGACACATATAGTATTGCATTAAAGGTGGTATTTATTTCAGTCAGAGACATCTATCTGGGCTACAAACCTCTACATATTTACCTGGGACTAAGCCCCATTGAACTCACTAGGGCTACCTTGTTAATTATATTTCTATACTGCCCAATAACCAAAACTCTCTGGGCGGTTTTATTAAACCATAAAATACAATAACGTTATAAAACATAATATATAAATCTTAAATTTAAAAAAGAATAAAACTAAGTAAAAAAACAGGGGGAAAGCCAGCAGCAGCACCACCACATAGACCTAAAAACACACTAACACAGTTTTTAAAATTGAACACAATTTTTAAAAATCTTTGTAGCCACGCACAGGATTGTCCTGGACTTTGTCTAGAGGTCATGTTTTAGTGTGTATAAAATGGGTGCACACACAGTAACAATATACAACATAGTCCTGTGTCATCCAGCTGATTTGACTAGGAACTTTAAATCCAAGAAACAAGGAATTTCACAATATAGTTTGTAAGGATATGTTTATATCAATATTTATATAGGCTTGAATCCAGATTAATGCAGGAATAAGGGGTGCAAACCAAGCAGAAAATAGGAAATTAAACAGCCCATAATTGCAACAGTTTTGTTATTGACAATACTTAGTTATTTGACAAACAAATGAAAGCATACAAGTCAGAATCAAAAATATCTGCCCAGGTTTGCCTTTTCTTTATAAACAGATCTCCTTGTGCTAAAAATCTTATACAGACTGTTCTGTCTGTGTGTGATCTTAGGGTCCTTAACTTGCCACAGAAGCTTAAGAATGCTTCTTTTAGCATCAGTGAAATGCTGTTATCCAGAGGTCATCTATTTCAGAGACAGGAAAATTCCTAAGCTACTTAAAAACTGATCTTGGCTCTTACTGATCTTGGACACTCCCTGCAGAACCTAATCCCATGCGATTTGATGGAGAACACTGGAGTTGGTTTGCCCAGATAGTGGGGTTCATACACATGAAACTTTGATGCAAAATCCTACAATAATAAGAAAATTTACCATGGCTACTGGGCCAATGACTCACCAAAGGAGGAGGGAGAAAAAGAAGAAAGCAACATTTTATAACATATTTTATATCTTTTCTGTTAAGGGACATCTTTAGAGAAGCTGTCTCTTTGTTTCCTTCCGCCTTTTTAATATCCATTCAAGTCCTAGGTTTCTCAACTTTCTGGTTCAACTAACGGACACAAAAGTATTCTGGGCACTTCCCCTAGCTCCTCCTCCTCACTTGAACCTGTAGATCCACAATACGTAGAAGATGCGCTGGCTTTCTACCTGGAAGTCCTGTTTTCTAATCCCAGTCTAACCAGGGACAGCTTCTCTGGCAACTGGCCCCAAAAGCAATCAAAATTATCAAATTAAATTACTCCCAAAGACCAGGCCGATAGTTCTATGAAAAGGAACTATGGATTTGCAGTTTAATTTGCTCAAGGGAGTAGTTACAGAACACAATCCTATGCGTGTCTATAATGGGACTAGTTTACTCCCAGGTAAATTGGCCCAGAATTGGAGCCACCCACTATATTCTGCGAGTATGCTCCTTTGATGCTACACCACTCAAGTGAGTAACCATTAATAAGACCTGCTTAAACGTTTATGAACAGTCTTGGTTTAAGATCTGCAGGGAACCTCACATGCACTCGTAGCAGCAAATGTGTAGGAACATCACCAATTTTGATCTAAATATAGTTTCACTGGAGCTTACTCTCAGGTAAGTGGGCATTATTTATTTAATACCATCATTATTCTATTTTATTTGTTACATTTATATCCTGCCTTTTTTCCAAGTAGCTCAAGGCAGCATACACGATCCTCCTCCCCATTTCATCCTCACAACAACCCTGTAAGGTAGATTAAGCTGGGTAAGCGACTGGCCCAAAAGTCTCCCAGTGTGCTTCGTGGCTGGGTGAGGACTAGAAACCAGATCTCTTGAGTCCTGGTCCCACACCCTAACCACTACACTTCACTGGCCCAAGCATAGTATATACAGGTTGAATTCAGACAACACATTAGTCAATGGGGGGTTGAGTAGCCAACTCACAGTTGGTTATTTTGTGGGTACTCCCCACACAACATATTCCTACACAACTGTGGGTGGTTGGGGCTGGCGTTGAGTGGACTAATAGTCAACCCAGCATTTGACTGACACAGCCCCTGCCCCTCTCCCCACCCTCCCTCCTCCCAGTTCTATTCCAGCAGCCTCTGCAAGTTGCACCAGTTGTAGCAGAGTGGCAGCTGCCGCTTTGGTCGCTCTTGCCGCCTGCCTCTATGGGCTTGTGTTTTAACCCACTCACCACACGCCATTAACCCACTCACCCTCCACACAACACTTTAAACAACTGGCTTCGAGCTAAACAACTTGCAAGTCAGTTGTTTCTCTCCTTTGCTTATTTGGGTGGAATAGCATACCATCAGTAGCTTGTGAGCAGCATGTTACCCTCCACACAACACAACATGACTATTACTTCCCCCCACACACACACACCAGTTGCTTAATGTGTTGTCCGAATTCAGCCACAGAGTACAAGAGGGCAGATCCCTGCCCCTAGGCATTTACAGTATAAAACTCAACACAGAGAAAGGTGAGGCAAGTGGAGGCAGGTCTCAACAGGAAAGCAGTATCAGGTGGCTTCACTAACAGGTGCTTAGGGTTGGTCACAGGCTCAGTTACAGCACCACACAAGAACTGTAGGCAATCTGGAACTCAAGCTCATGTGGAAGTCATACCACATTTGCTCTAGAACTCTCAGTTATGTGTGGGCTGCTGGCTGCACTTACCCACTGGGTGGGAAAGGCATTCTACACATGCTCAAAGGCACTCTTTCCTTACTGCTACTTCACGTGGTGGTCCAAAAATGAAAACAAATTCCGGGTCGCTCTCCCCACCCTCCCAAGCCAAGAGCTGCCCTCCCAGCTCCAGCCTCCATCTCTGCCCAGCCGGGCCACCTTCCCTGCCGGCGGGACAAACAATCCGAGGAGCGGGGCGAGGATCCGTCCCCTCTCCCCTCCAGCTGAGGTTGTCCTGGGAAGTGCGCGCGCAGGTCGCAGGAGCCGCGGGAGGGAGCCCAAAGCAGGTTAGGAGGCGTCACTCGGGGCGGGGCGTCTTCTCAGCTGGTCTCCCAAGCCTCGTCTACCTCAGGCGAAGGTTGCGCTGGCGTTGTCCTTAAGGAGGCGCAGTCTGTTTGGAGCTCAACTCCCGCGGGTGGGAGACACGAGAAGCTTGAATAAAATTAAAAGCAAAGGCAGCCGCTTTCCCCCAGCGCGTGCAAGGACCCGCGTGCAAGGCGTGGAGTATGAGAGGGACGCCGCTCTGGGAAGCCCAGCGTGTCCCTTCCCTTCTCCTTCTGGGTGCTGGTGGAGCAGCCCTTGGAGGGGAAACGCTGCTGGACCTTTGAGCTTATTTCACCCTCCTCCTCCTCTTCCTCCTCCTCCTGTGTGGACGTCTCGCTCCTGCGCTCTCCCAGACTCACCGTATTCTTGGCATTTTGCAGCTGCTCTGCCAACTTCGTAGCGCTTTAGGAACGGGAAGAAAGGAGGAGCCTCGCGCCTCCCTCTTGAGACTCGTAGTGGGACTTTGACTCGTCTCCCACGGGGGGGAGGAGGAGGAGAGCCGGGATTTTCCTTTTCTCACCCCCCGATCATTTTGTGCTGGAGGAATCCCGGAGACTCCCTTCCCATGGAGGGGGCGGAAGAGCGGCGAGCTAAGCAAGAGAGCCGCGAGAGCAACGTGCACAGGTACGCCGTAGCCTTGTTGAGCGCTCTCGACTTGGTGTGTGCGAGTGTGTCTTCTTCAATGGACTTCTACGTGGGTTGGCGTCGTGGCCCTCCAGGTGTAACAGGAAGTTAATGAAGATGGGATTGGTTTGAGATGTTAGAAACGGGACACGAGGGGGAAAAGACACAGACAGGCAGAAAGCGGGGCAAGCACCCCTTTACACTATGGGTAGACTCGGAGCCGAAAGGGCCGCGGGTGTGACTTCCGACAAGATAACATTTGCGTGGACTGAATTCCCTTCCATTATTGGATTCGCAGCTGGGCAGGCATTCATTCCAACGGCTGCCCTTCAGGTTTTAATGGACACAAGATTACTTAGAGAAGACAAAGAATGCTGTTTTGCTATCTAATTCAATATACCAGCTAATTCCAGTGCAGAATTCCAACGCCCCCTCTCCAGAAGCGGTTTTTATTTCCTCATGATAAAACTACTTTCTCATTGACTGCATTTAGGACTGCAGTTTAAAGCTGCTGTCCTCCTAAACATACTCCTTGGGAAGTTTCATTGATAGCAGTGGGATTTTCTTCCTGATCTTAGAACTCCTCCATTTAAAAATAACAATTTATTCCAGTTCTTAAAATGTGCTGTTATTGGTATACTTGAGTTCATAATATAGGATTTTCATTATTTTGGAAATACTATTTACAGTGCTCGTTCTCCACAATCTTTTCCCATGTTGGTATCAGCATGTGGAGCTTTAGAAGAGCAAGAAGAGATATTTACAAACATGTTCCGATCTTATATGAGTTATTTATTTAGAAAGAGATAACATGATGCAAAATAATATTTAATTTACAATGGAATGTGTAACGACTTCTTGCACTTCTTGGGAGGGTTTTATTGGGGAAAAATAGATATTCAAGAAATATTAAACAGGTTATTCTGATCCTGATAGTTATTGGAGAATATGAAGTGGCTGAATATGGACTAGGCAGAAGTTCCCTGTAGTCTTAAAAGACCTGCTTTTCTGAATGGAATCTCTACAGAGGGACTGATGAGACATCAAAGATGTTTGATTAATATTTCCCTCTTCGTGACCAGACAGTGTCTAATGCTGTCTTCTTTGTTCTGGCACATATCTTTAATTGAAAAAGCCAATTTTCAATTTCAAAAAGTTTTATCACACAGTTTAATCAAGTGATAAAACTTTTTCCTGGGCTGTACTTCTTCAGGTTGAAGGTGGAAGTGGGTATGACCGAATGCTCCCCTGCCAAGAGGGCTGGAATACCATGGAAAAGTATGGCTATAAAAAGCTTAAGCTGCACGTGATATCTATGTGATACTTTTTTTATAGAGAAGTTTAGAAACACACTGCATTTATGATACTGTCCAGAAAAAGTTTTACAAGTTACTCTGCTACATGTATTAACTGGGCCTAAAGGCTTAGTTATATGGACATATTCTGGAAGCTTGTAGAGAGAAGTATTTATGCAGAATACTATACAAAAAGTTCCAGTAGACTTGAGAAAGACATGGCCTTATTTTGGCTCTCTTTCAGGATCCTAAACATGTAATGTGCCTGGATTAAACTGTTGGACTTCCTTGAAATTTCTTAGTGCTTTCTTCGTATAAATCTCCTGCATAGTTATGCATGCTTAGGTTCAGTTGAAACCAGTGGCACTTAAACACATGAACGTGTAGCAGATAATTGCTCTTTGAGTACCTTATGAAATGGCAATTATTTCTTGGAAATGACTTGCCACAATTTTTCATTCTCTGTTTTGGCCATGTGTTCAAGAAGCTACTAAGCAGAGGCTAGACGGAGCTGAGAGTGGGGCCCCCTCCACAAGGATGCGCTTTTGCGCCCGGTTCGGCGATTATGCGCATTATCGCGGAGGCACATTTACTCCTAATCCCTCTGCACGGGAGGCGGCGAGAGGCGGCGAAGCGCATTAATTGATGTCCAAAAAGCGCTTTACAAGAAGTTAATGCGCATAATCGCTTGTTCACACGGTGAAAATGCGCTTTAACGGCCGGAGCAAAATAAAAGTCGCTATTTAACGCGCATTCGATAATGCGCATAATCCGGGAGATAACGCGCCTCTACGCCCGTTTTGCGCTCCGCTGGTGTGGAGGTAAAATTTATAATGAGCCTTCAAAGAGCATTAAACCTCTCTTGTGGAGGTAGCCTAAGATGTTACTGATTGACCTGTTGTCTTCTCAGTGTGTGTTCAGATAAGCACCCATGTAAACAAATATTGTTCCCATTATATAGAGCTGGACAGAGTTCAGAACTTTATGCAAAACCTGAAAGAGCTTTGCCTGGCAGTCAAGGATACACCATGGCTAAAAGAGCCAGGGCTTCCTTGTAAAGTTGGGGTAAAAACTTTTAAAAGTTGCAGATCTTGGATTTATAGCAAGCCTTAGTAAAGGAAAAAAACCTCTAGGATTATAATCACAAAACATTTTGACTGGACCACACAGTATTAGTAGTTCATTGATATCCCTTAATGATTCTCAGCATTTATGTAGTGCATTGCCAGCACTTTAAATACTATGTGTGTATCTTGGTAATTTTTGCAACAACCCGACAAGGTAGATTAATTTTATTACCACTGCATTGCAGATGGGTGGAAAGAGAGAATGATGGCTTGTTTAAGTCCCCCGCTCTGCCCCACTCATTGCCCCAGTGCAATAGAGGTTGAAATGAGATTTGAACTTAGAATATCTTGACTTGTGTCCTTTGCCCCCTTGTTTGTGTGACAATGATGGCTTTATTGCCTGCCTCACTATAATACTATAATTTACACAACATATGTATAGCTTACATGGTACAGATAGTAGGGTAGGAGCTTTAGCTAATAATTTCCTTGCTTTAGCTAATAATTTCCTTGGAGCATGAGTAAAATTCTTCAAACGAGGGGAGTTTTATCCTGTGGACCCCCCTTTAATGCACTGAATCACATCCCCTGTAGGAGTATCACCCTTTGTGTAATCCCTAAACACTAAATAGGATCACTATGTATATGTGTGGCAGGTAATTGGAGAAGCTGTACCTGTTGGATATCTGCCTGATCATTTTCAACGGCACTGTCATCCACTTATTTCTGCAATGAGCAACAGGACATTGACAATCCTTTGTCGGGCAGGAACTTATTACCTACCTATGTAGCAAGTGTTTGGGAAAGCTGCACCTATTGAATGTCTGCATGGACACTGAACTCTTTGTATTGCTGTGCTGAAGTTTTGCCTGGAGACGTAACTGCATTTTTAGTGGTAATGAAATTGAGATGGTTGTTTCTTCAGCATGAAATTAGGCATAGAAGGTTTCATGGTATTCAGGAAGTTCCATTTAACTATCATGGCTAATGGCATTTTGACTCATGCACCATTATTGCAAATAGAGTTTGTTTGCTGTTAGGCAAGAGTTGTGCTAATTTAAAGGAAAGATAGAGTTGTGTCTTTTGCAGGATCAGCATCAAGAGTAGGCATGGTTGGACACCTGCCCATGGCCCACACCCCAGCAGGGACCACTGGCAAGCGTACCCAGTGGACTTGTTTCCTCTTTTCACAATTGCAACCTGCTCGTTTTTCTGTCTCTTCCTCAGGCCCAGACAATGGTGGTGAGGAGGCGCAGCAGCAGATACCACTTTTTTCTTACTCAATGGCTCTCTGCCAGTCAAGCAAGCGGTAGCAATGATGGTGACAATGGCAGAGACTTACCAAAAAAGGGAGGCCCATTGAGAGTGTCTTGACCAAGTGCCCCAAAAACCTTTAGCCAGGACTGTTTTTTTTTGTTTTGGGTTTTTCATCAAAGTTGATCCATATATGTTGCTCTTGACCTCAATTCCCAAGTAACCAAGCTATTATCTGGTTATTTCATCTTTCTCTTGCCATTGCTTTCCACTTAAGGATAACCATTGGCTGCAGTATCTGCTACAATTATTCAAATGCACAGACATTATCCTAGGAACATCTGGTGGTTTAAGACTGGAGAATTGCCAAACGTACTAAGCACAATGGGCATGATGTAGGTGCATTGTGCAATCCCTCTCCCCAGCATAGTTGAGTAACGTGACAGTCATCCCTTGTCTTTGAGTAAGCCCAGAGACCTTACAATTGTAATAAAGCATTAAACAAAGCAATTCTGCTCTGCTTAACATCCTAAATACAATAAGTGGTCTCATGATTGCAGTCACAGTATGAACATTACAGCACGAACAAATATTTTCTACGACAAAAATTGTGGAAGTTCAATCATACTTGCAAAAATGAATCCTCAGAAGCTTGTTTTCACTTTTAGTTAACCACAGTTGTGCCATGTCATATGAACCACAAACTGTGGTTAAAGTTAACCATAGTTCCAGGTTCGGATGTTAATGAGGAAATTGCAGTTAATGATAAGAGATAGTGAAAACTTCCAAACTCTTCTTCTTGTCTGCATTGTAGTTTATGAGCCCAGAAGGAGGTTAGGCTTGTTCATTACTTGCTAAACCATAATTTAGTATGACATCCAAATATGGCCACAGTGATTATGTTTTCTTTAGTCATGAGCTACAGTCCTAAGAATGGTTAGGGTGTCCTTTAGAAAAAAGCACTTTTCTCCCTGTTTCTAGTCTTGTGTGAAGGGAGATTTATAAATCCTCTGTTGGGAGATACATGCTGATCTAAGAAAAGTGTACACATCATTTCTCTGTGTTTTTTCAAGGGACTCAGAAGCAGGGAGAAGCAAGCACATCAGTGCTCTCTCATTGCATTAGTAGATTCTGTGAAATCACGCTAACTTCCAAGCAACACATCCCTTCAAAACCAGAATTTTCTTTTAAACTTCCAGAATGTTTATCGAATCAAATCTATTCTGGTACTGTCAATTTGATGTGCTTTCCTTCTGTCATTATCAATTAAAAAACATTTTTTTTTACCTTTAAGTTGCGTTTCTGTAGAATATTAAGTTTTGGTATATGAATGAAGCTTATTTAACTGCATAAAACTAATATGTCTGTGCAATAATCTGTTTTATATTGTAGAGTGGATTCATATGGGTTTGAAAGGCCAGCAGACTTTGACTATGCAACATATGAAGACTTCTTTTCTAGATACCTAGTGATACTCACTAGAAGAGCAATTAAGTGGTCCAAACTTTTAAAAAGAAACAATGCTGTACAGAAAAGCTTAAAAGGTAAGATTCCAGTGTGTTGTGGGATTTGAGTACAAAAACATGATAAATACACTTTAAATGTAAACAGCTATCTCCTATTTTCTGTTCCTGCCTTTCCTCTCTTTTTTTGAAATCATACTTAAAACATTTTCAGAATCCTTTTTTTTACTCCATATATTATGCATCTGATAATATCTGCCTTTTCTTGTTCAGATTTATTATTGTGCCAATGGCCCCAGGGGTGTTTTTATAGACAATTTTGTTAAACTAATAGCCAGTGGAAAAACTGTAGTGGGGATAACTCCTAGGCTTGACATTTGATCATTGATGAATTGCTTTCATTTTTACGCAGATTCTGTCCTTGTAAGAAATTAATCCATTTGGTATTATCTATGTCTGATAACAGCAGCTATTTGTTGCAAACCTGGTACAGTAAGCTATCATGGGTAGGACGTCTCTCTCCCCCCCCCCCCCCCCGTTTTTCAAAACATGGCATACTTGGATAACAGAACTTTCAAATGTAAGTTGTTATAAAAGCAAACTGAAATGCTGAATGAATGGATACCAACTTGTTCCTTGAAAAATACAACACAACTAAAGTGAGGCAGAAAAGTACAGTTTGAATTTCTTTAAGTAACTTACAAGTATAGTGAGTTGGATCCAAATGCATGAGCATAAAGGCATTTCTGCTTACTCAAGGGAAGGCCTCTAATTTTTGCTGGCACCCTCTGCTGCAACTGCCCCTTGGCACATCTTATATTGTGCTAGAGGGTCCTCCAACACATGGGAGCAGATTATCAAGGGGCACGGAGGACTTCAGCCCGAATGGAACTCTGGTCACATAAGTTTGATGAATCCCAAGGTTGAAGCAAATTAAAAGATTATTACATTTGCATGCACATGGGTTGAAACAAAATACACTCTTTCAGATGTATTTTCTCTAGTCATGTCTCACTATTTGCTTGACAGGTTTCCTGCTTGAATGATAACATAATCACTACCGCTTTGGACATTTATAATTGCATGTTATCTGTACATGTGAAAGCACTATAACTAGTTAGGTGACTAGATACAATAGATTCTTTGCAGTTTTTATTGGTCAATAAGTTAGCAGTAGGGGCCAAGCTGGGAAGTGATTAGGCCATACATAACCAGCAAAACAGATACCAATGTCTCATTCAGTGCCCGCCCTGTACAGCTTTCTAAATTCTAGCAACAAATTCTGAGCAAACAAGTGCCTACTGGGATTTCTCAGCATTGTGATGAGATTATCAAGTCTGGCTTCCCCTTAAACTGAAATTATGAATTCTTTCTTTAAAAGATTCAGTTAGCGGATGCTGTTGATAAGGTTTTAATTTTGTAATCATGAATGGTTATAATTAGATGCTGGATTAAACTGAATTATAAAGTGTGTGCATGTCTTTACTGGATCAACCTGGTGGGGTGGGGAATATCCTTTAGATTAAAATGAAGTAGACATGACATACCTAAAACTTCCAAAATTCAAGGGATTCTAGAGTTATGCATTTATTTCTTGTGTTCTTAATTGTGTTATTAATTTATTTGTTTTCATCTTATGTTTTAATTAAGGATTTGTTTTGAATCTGTATTTTATTGTTAGCCAGTCTGAGCATCATTTTTTGGAGGAAAGGCAAGACACAAATTAAATGAATAAAATAATGCATTGGTAGACATAAAAAAAAATCATACTGCTAGTTGAAAAAGGATGTGTGGTTTCCAGAACTTAAATTGACTTTCCCTCATTATAGGCCTATGGCTTTGCTATCATATTGATGCCAGTGTTAAGGAATAATGAGTGTGTGACAAGCCGCAGGGCTGCTTTCCCCTTGTACTGGCCACCAAAGTCATAAGGCAAACACTGCTTGCAGCGTCTGATTTAACTGTTTCAGGCAGACTTTGCTTTCAGAATCAATAGTCATGATGGGGAAGGGCCAGCTGCAAAGG
The DNA here is from genome assembly GCA_029215795.1 of Anniella stebbinsi. NCBI lineage: Eukaryota > Metazoa > Chordata > Lepidosauria > Squamata > Anniellidae > Anniella > Anniella stebbinsi. The sequence goes on from JARDYH010000001.1 coordinate 143,078,020, forward strand.
TAAAAGAGACATTATGGGAATATTACACAAACATGGCTGCTTTTCCTCTTGGCTGTAAATACCCAGATATTATAATATCCCAAGGGAAAAAAGGAAAAGAAGATTCCCCCCCCCCCCAATTCCATTTTATTCGATGAGGTTGCCATTTGATTATCAGAATGGGCAAATTCGCATGTAACAAAAGCCCATGGACTGTCAGAGACGAGTGGGTGTGCTGCTTTTTGTGCATTCTCCATTTTTGCTTCTCCTCAACAACCCACGATCAGCTCAAGTTATTGAGCATGATGTACGAATCTGGATCCAGTAGTTTGTTGTTGAACTAACTGCTGGGTTGTTTAGCCTTTAAACAACTCCTTGGTCTGGGATCGCACATCATGTTCAACAACAGTGGAGTGTGAATTATAATGGGTTCAGGAAAAGGATGTTTAAAAGATACCACAGTTTTGTGTATGAGAAACTTTACGAACATAGGAAGACCACTAGTCTAAGTAGCCAAGGTATGTGGACACTGACTGGCAGCAGCTCAGGATTTTTTTCAGGTAAACTTTTTCTTCCAGCTCTACCTGGAAATGTTGGGGATTGAACCTGGTACCTTCTGCATGCAAAGCAGGTGCTTTACCACTGAGCTGCTTTAAGAAAATGGAACTTCTTAGGGTCCCTTGGAAGAAGCTGAAATTAGTTTTGATTTGTAGTGTTAGTTTCTGGGTCCACATGCAGACATGGCTGGGATGTCTGCAGAATAGGAGAAGTAGGAAAATAGGGGGGCATTCCTGATAACACCCCTAAAACCACATAAAGTAGCATAAGTTAGTGACTGGATATACATGCTGTCTTCAAGACTGGTGTAGTGTAATGGCTAAGAGATAGAGCTATCAGTCAGGATGGCACCATCTTCATCGTGAGTTTATTGATATGCCATTTTCCATAGTAAAACCATGTTCAAAATGGCTTACAGCAATATCAGAAAATGTACAAAATAAAATTCATTTCAAATTAATTTTCTAAGTGCTAGAAATGATAACAAAATTTAAATAATCATGCACATAGGCTAATCCAGACATCTGAGATTAATAAAAAATACACTGAAATTAAACGAGCCAATGACAATGCCCTGCTTTGAATCATAACTTGGTATGAAGTTTCTCTCTCTCTCTCTCTCTCTCTCTCTCTCTCTCTCTCTCTCTCTCCCTCCCTCTCTCTCTCTCTCCCTCCCTCTTAGGTTTCATTTCTCTCCTCCAACCCTGCCTTCCCCTTCTGTAATATGGGGAAAAATAGTACTGATTTACCTTACAGGGTTGTTGTAAAGATTATAATTAGATAATAGGTGTGAAATGCTTTCTACACATAAGCTCTATACAAATGTTAAGTATCATTATCCCTGGATAGTGCGCCACCTTGAGATGTCAGACCTGGCCACGGTGACATATGCCTTAGTTACATCCCGTTTGGATTACCGTAAAGTGCTGTGCATTGGGCTGCCTTTAAAGAATGTTCAGAAATTTCAGCTCGTTCAAAGAGCTGCAGCCAGATTGTTGACTGGGACTGGTTACAGGAAGCACGCAACTCCCCTGTTAAAACAGCTCCACTGGCTTCCAGTCTGTTTCCGGGCACAATTCAAAGTGCTGGTTATCACCTATAAAGCCCTATACGGCTCAGGTCCAGGTTATCTAAAAAAACATATTCTTCCATATGAGCCTGCCTGTGCTCTGTGATCTTCTGGGGAGGCCCTTCTCTCAGTCCCACCAACATCTCAGGCATGCCTGATGGATATGCGGGAGAGGGCCTTCTTGGTGGCTGCTCCAAGGCTCAGGAACTCCCTTCCTAGTGTTAGAAATGACTTTTCAGTCTGCAAAAGTACAAAACAATCTGGACGGTAAACAAGCTTCTTTATTGAAATACAATCTTGCAAAATTGGGTGCTGAGCTACAAAAGCAGAACAGGCACCCCGAACATCAAAAATCACACATATTTATTCTCTGCCACGGTCAGTGAGGATCCCTCCTCGACACTAGGGAGGCCAGGCTGGCTCCCTCTGTGCTACACTTCTGGAGCCAGGCAAAAACTTTCTTATTCCAGCAGGCCTTTGGTGAATAATGTGGACCTCCATTTATGTTTAAGATTTTTAAAATTTAATACGTATTTTATATGTTGAAATGTTTTAATATTGAAACCTATTTAATTATATTTTTAACTTTTGTATATTTCTATTTATAGCTTTTAACTTTATATGTTTCAATTTTGTAAAGCCTCCTTGAGGCGGGATACAAATAAAGATAATAATAATAATAATAATAATAATAATAATAATAATAAAGCATACATGTGCTATGTATTGACCAGTGAGGACTGAGATTGTGGCTGGCTAAGGGGGAACAAGTTGCCTTCTTCAAGCCCTAGCATAAGTCCCTGCAATGGCTTAAGGACTGAAGTGGCCCAGAAGCCATTGCAGGGCTTGGAGTGCCTTGAGTTCAGGGGAGGATACAGTTATTTGCATTCATATCCTGAGCTCATTTGTGTATGTGAGTGAACTAAAATCCAGTGCTGGCGATACTGAGCAAAGGCAAAAAAGTGAGAGAATCTCTCTGTACCCTGTTCATTCTTCCTATTTGTATAGAATTAAAACATGTGCACAAACTCTCTTAAGAGCTTTGGTGATCTAAAAAGACTCTGGGGTAGTTTTATTTTCACCTGCATGTGGTGTTTTCTGCCTTTCTCAATACAATTCTGCATTTCTGAGCTCTTGTTTGGGGAATGATTAGAAATTGCTGATTACCTAAATGCCCCTTAACATCTGTTCTAGGCTTTTCTTTTCTTTTTCTTTTTTTGCTTTTAAGTATCCAAAAATGTGTTTTCAAATGATTGTTCTTGTTTCAGTGAAACGCTATATCAGGAAAGGCATTCCAAATGAGCACCGTGCACTGGTTTGGATGGTGGTCAGTGGTGCTCAGTCCCACATGGAACAAAACCCTGGATACTACCAAAAATTACTTGATGGGGACAAAAATGACAAACTGGTGGAAACAATTAAGACAGGTTAGTTTTGAAACATATGTATAGTCCCTTCCTTTGAATACCTAGAAGCTTGTAGTTCACTATTCCATGTATAGATATGAATGCAGGTAATTTTGTGCCAACTTATGGAGACACGTGAATTGAACACATCATTGTATCCTCTTCACAAAAGCAATATTTTTTCTGCCAATGTGGGGCAGTGACCTGGTTTATGTGATTAAATAACCCCTGGTTTGTTAACTGTGGGTTGTTTGGGAGTGTGTAGGAGCAAGCTGGCTCCCACCCACCTACTTCTACTGCGCTTAACAACCCAGGGACTAAACATCCCTGGGTGTTTGCCATGATGTGAGAATTCTGGGTTGTTGAGAGAGAAACAGTCTAGAGTTTTTACCCAAGAACAAACCATGAGTTCTAAATATGAGCCTTTTTCCTTCAACAACCCAGAGTTCCAGGTTTGCATTTCACTGAGAACAGCCAAGGGATGGAGCATCCCTAGTTTGTTTAGTTAGTGCACCAGAAGCAGGTGAGTGGTTAGGAGGCAGCATGCTTAGTCGTTGCCACACACTCCCAAACAACCCATGGTTAACGAACCATGGGTTATTTAATTGTGTGAACCAGGTTATTGTTTTGGCAATTTTTATGCATGATCTTTTCCTTATGTGCATCTTTATTTCATTTGGCTGGTATGTTGCTATCAATCTGGTACTATCTGGAATATAGCTGTCAAGTAAATTTCAGTAAGTGTAACTTTTTTTAAAAAAAAAGATTCTACAAATAACTTTTTTAAAGTGAAATGTGGGAAGACTGGTCAATGGTGATAGTCACCTTAGAAACTTGTAGTCAGATATTTTCAAAAATATACAGTTAGTTACAATAGTGGCAGAATGTTCCAAGTGATTTAAGTTGCTGCTGTACTGCTATCATGATGGTCCTTCTAAGGACCTTTTCTTATTATGAGCGTTTTGTAGTTCTCCTTTTTTATCACTTTAGGCTGAAAGTGAAACTAAAAATCTGTTTTTTTAAAAAGAAATTGTTACTGTTTTTTTTTTAATAAAGGTATTGATAGACTTTGAATACTTAATTTCTCAGGGGAAATATTTGACCAAAGTCAGGCTCCAAACAAGATGGGTTTTCACCTCTGAATATGTTATAATGGAAATGATGAGATAATCAGGATGCAACAATAGTAGTACAAAGAAGCTCCTGTTCACAAAGCTAATGTTCCAGGCAAGGGACTAAGGTGATTATTCAAGGTCATTTTAACAGATTGTTGAGATTTTCCCTATAGGCTAATCCTTGGAGTGCACTAATAAAATAAAACAAGAAAAGGTCTCCTGTGCAGTTCTAGAAAAGATACACAGTGGGATAATGTTAATTCCATTGACAGGTGAAATAAGGATTTTTTAAAAAAAGATAACTGGTCAGAAAGACCAACTTGGTGTAGAAATGGATAAAAATAGGTTTAATTAATAGTTTTACAGGACCATACTGCAAAGCATCTCTACTTAGGTCTTACTTTTTATCATTTCCCCTCATCATAGTCAATGCCTTGTAGAAGCTTGTGATGTTCATTGTTGATACCAGCAATCTATCCACAAAAAGCTCATAAATTTGGTATTTTGTATTAGGATTTAAGTAGATCCCTAATTGTCATTTAAACTTTCTTTGGTGTGAAACTGCATTTTGTTCTCCTTTCAACCTGGATATATAGGGCAATTCCATATTATCATTTAAACAGTAGTATACTAGCCGAATCACATTATTAAAGGGGTCCAGTTTTCCCCACCCATCTGAATATTCCTATCCATCTCCATGTTTAAAACTTAATGTAAAATTTAGTTTATTGCATTTTTTCACAACTAGAATGGTAAGTCTATAGAAATGATCTTGCTTGCATACAATTGCTCTGGCCTACTGTGTGTGTTTAGGAGGGAACGATGATAAGAAAAATTCTTGCTCAGACTGTGTGGCTCTGGTCTCAAGATTAAAACTTCAGATACAGTGCCGATCATATGCTGTCCACTACTGCATTCACAATGATAACTGTAGGGTTTGAAGGAACTGAATTTCTGTTTGTCCCCACAGTCACCACTTCTGTCAAAACCGACAACTCCAGCACAACCTTGGCCGCAAGGGTCTCTGAATTTAGTTCAGTGTCTCTAAGACCAGAATTACTTGACTTCTTAAAAATACAGAATAAAAATTTAAAGACTAATAACATTCTAAAAGTGGTGCTGCTTTAATGCAAGCAGAAAGAGGTGTCCAAAATACTGGATTTGATACAGATTTAGTCCTATTTGGAGCTGACCTATTGAAATCCCTGGGACCTATGTTAGTCATGACTAAACTCCCATTTATATCAGTGGGTCTACTCCGTATGACTAAATAGGATCCAATCTATTGTCAAGTGAAACATTTTTTAAAAATCTGCAGAAAAATATCTTCATCTTAGAGATTTTTTGATGAATAAAAATCAGAACCCTTTTCTCTAGCAAGAATGCTTAGGTTAATGTTTATGCTAAATTTGACTAAAATTGGATTGCCAATGAAGGAATAACTGTTTTGACATTCAGCTTAATTACAGAGATTGAAGCAAACAACTAACAAAATACATGATCATGCATCTCTGCACTGAAAAGTTCTCTTTGCTTTGACCTTTCCCTTGCATAAAGGAGCAGATTTTTCCATTCATGACTTCATTTTTCTGACTACAATAATAGCATAATACTATGTTTAGAAAAGCCTTTAGAAAAAGAAAACCCAAGCTGATTGCAGAACTAATCTATGTGGAGGACTTAGGTAAAGCATATTGTTTGTCCATTTAAATCTACACTGGTCTGTTGAACTAATATGGCAGTGTGGTTTTCAGTAAGGCAATTGGGTATATTTTATCTTATGAAATACTGTTATGTGCCTCCATTGGTTAGTCTCTGCCTTGCATCTGGATCAGAACCACTGGGGTGGCTTTAAATCCCCACCAACATTCCCATTCACTCATCTCAGCAGGCAAGGAGGGGAAATTTAAACTAGAGATGTGCACCTCAACAAACCTGAGCTCATCAAGGTGATTTGATGTCTTCCTCGGAGTTCGTACCAACCAGAGTCCATAATAAATTACAGTCTTTGTTTTTTTTACTTTTTGCATAAACATTTGAGCATATTTTATGTGCTCCCCCCCCCCCAAAATGTATGCATCAAATATGCACTTGTAAAAACATATGAATTGCATTGCGGGCTTGGAAATGTACAGGCTTCAACCTCAGATTGTGTTTGTGTCTGTGTTCAATTGTGGGAGGTGTGAGTTGGCTAAATTCTGGGCCAAAGCAGTCAAATGAATTTCTCATGCATCCCTAGCTTGAACCTCACTGAGATGTCAGTGAGTGTGGAAAAGTGTGTGCGCACGCAGGCATGTGTGCTTCTGTGGTGTGGCCCCTGACCCAGCACTATGTGTGGCTCCGAAGGCTTTGTTCATTTCGCCACATGTTTTTTTAGATGTATTTTAAATTGTTTCCCTTTTTAATCTTAGACATGAATAGGACGTTTCCAGATAATGTAAGATTTCGCAAAACTGCAGATCCCTGTTTACAGAAAACACTCTACAATGTATTAGTGGCATATGGGCACCATAATCAATCTGTGGGATACTGCCAGGTATGTAACTTTAAGGATGCAAGTAGATGTTACTTTTGAAGTAGTACTACTCTGGTAGGCTTGTTTGCAATGCAAGCTTTGAGCAGTGTCGGTTTCACACATGTTAACTTCTCATCATGGCATTTTACTAATTTAATATCCTAAAATTTAGGCACATCTCAATAGTATTTAGTTTGCAACCTTCATTTGCGCCTTTCTAACCATATCTAAAATTGCCTCTAAAACTGCTGGTCATGGCTTTCACAGCCGATCTGGAGCTGGCAAGGCCTTACATGCCAACATTCCCTGGAATAGTTTGCATCGTTGCATATAACTGTAAATGCCACCCCCCTCCAAGAGCATCAGAGGCTGCAAGGTGATCATGGGTGTGGAAGAACCACAAGTTAAGGACAAAGGGCACAGATGGCATGCAATTAAGCATGTACCTCAAAGCTGATCCCTTCATTGGTTTTTGGTGGGTTTTTTTGGACATACCAGTTCTAAACTTACTGTTTTGGAAACAAGTCTTATTGATTTTAAAGGAACATAATGCCAAATTAAGCTGGAGATTGAAGCCAAAAGGATTTTGTTTAGCCGCAGCAGAGCTGGGGGCAGATTCCAGTGGTCCCTCGGTATAGTGCTGCTGCTGAGCCATCTAGCTGCCCTCTGCCAAACCCCTCCCCCCTCCCCCACCAGAGGAGATCCCCAAAGCCCCATTTGCCCCACCCTCAAAACCCACTGCCCAAGCCAGTTACCCATCTCCCTCAACCCCTTATGTGCCCTCCTCCCAAGGCCCCCACCTGCCCATGCTGCCCAAGCCCCCTGCTTATCCTCTGCCTTTGAGACCAAAGCAACGTGCTGCTGCCCCCATGCCAGCCAACCTGCCAGTACTGCCCACTCCCTGCTGCCCTGCCCTGCCCTTCTTTCTTTCTTTCTTTTGTTCCTTCTTCCCTTCCTTTATTTTTTAACTTGGCTCTGGCGGCTCCCGTAACTGCTCCTGCTCACCCAGCCCCAGCTAGCCCCAGTGGCAGCCCCACCTACTGTTGCACCTGGCCATAGAAGCTTGCAGGGCCCGCACCCCTCAGTTTCAAAACAAAACTTTAAAAACTTGACGTTTGAGTAACAGCGACCTAAACCAATCAGTTCGCTGCTACTCAAACATAAAAGTTGTAGAAATTGGAACGACGCAGGCTCTGCAAGCTTTGCTGGCCAGCTGCCACAGTGCTTTCATTTGCCAGTGGCACCAGCTAGATGAAGAGGAGAATAAAATTGGAGGAAGCTGTGGCAGGGGCTGAGTTCTTTTGAACCTCTGGGCCCTTGGGAACGGCCTGCCCATGCTCACCTCTGATGCTGGGCCTGAGCCACAGTGATGCAAGAATGGCTTGTGCCAGAGCACCTGAAGCAGCATTTGAGACTGGAAAGTGAGGCGGATTCATCCCTTGCCTGCTTCGCTTACCCATAGCAAACAAAACATCCATATGGAGCAAGACTCCTGCATTAAGGTAGAAAGGTGAGTTGGCTGACCTAATAGCCCAAAGATGCTATGTAGGAGCAGTGTAGGAGCAATGCTGCTGGTGGCTGCCGGTCCAATGCTGGGGCTGAAACAACCGGATGTATCCTTGGACCAGTGTAGGAACCTGGATGCCTGATCTAGTAAGTGCCTTGGTACAGTAGTAGCTGCCTAGTAGCTACCAAGGGTCAGGCTGTAAATGTTTCTAAAGGAACCATCTTGAAATCACTTACCTTTCTGTAACCCCCACCCCCCCCAGGGTATGTTGATGGCTGTAGCTGTGAAGTAAGCTCCCACTCTTCACCAAATTACATTGTAGATAAGAGCATCAGTTGAGATACATTAAAAAATAGGCACTTCATCTTAAAAGAAGGAAAAGTCTTTTCATTTAGATAAAAGATTATGTATGCAGAACAATGCAGGAGGCCAGATTGCATTGCTTTAGAGACCTTTTATACATCCCAAGAGTACATAGAAAAATGCATATGATTCTGAATAACCTGCGCTTTGTTCCAGGACCTTCCTAAATGCATCTTAGTCCAGCAATATTAATGTGTGGGAGAGTTAACTTGTTATTGAGAAATGTAACTGTAAACTTTCCCTCCAAAGAGTTAAAACAGGTTTGTTTGCTATTATGTGCAACAAGTCCTGCTTTATGCTGGCATGTACGATTAGTGAATGTAGTTGTTCCCAGAATGTCTTCTGAGGGGCAGTGTTTTGTGCCTGCTGCAGTTGAAGTGCCAAATACCCTTCTGTCACCATGGTTGCTATTGTCAAGCAAACTGGCAGGATAAGGATTGAAAAGACATCCTCACAATGGGAGGGCAAATGCCCCAACAACATTGAACAGTTTTTACAACAGCTGTTGGCTTTTTACAGACTGGTGGGGTGAGGGAGAATTGAAAACAAACGTTTTTGAAGAGTGCCCGTTAGATGGGGGAGCGATGGTTATGAATTCTTGGAATGTGAAAAGAACAATTGGTCCTGTTTGAATAAATGGACATGCTAGTCCTTGAAAAAACTCGTGATTTCTCCATGTATCCTCTGTATCTTCTTCTTCCTTGAGCCCCAATTGGCAGTGTTTATGAGATAAAATGAAAAAGTATTATTCTCCCACTATGGAAGAGGATAGTAAGGAGATGAAGAGTGATTGCTGAAAGAGGAGCTGGGAGGGTTCAAAAGAAAATAAGGTAACTGGAGATGCATCCAAAGATTAGACCTAAGCAAGTGCAACTGATACTAAGGTTCATGAATATTTTAAAACCATCTTACAACTTATACACGTAAGATTTCCAGAATTGCTATTGCTATAGGGGTGGCTGGCTGTTGCTGAGCTTTGTTGCAAAATAATGCCATGATTTGTTTATTTTAAAAAAAACTGTAGAAATATAGCAATGTTGTACACTGAGCCAATTTGTTATCATGAGTTTATAAGCTTATAACATGATTACATTTTATGTGGTACTTGAAGCAGATTTCTTCCCCGCACCAAATCACAGAGAACATTTAAATCACAGTTCTTATATGGAGTCTGTATTCCCCCCCTGCTTTCTCCTTTATGCCAGATTAGCTATATCACAAAGGGCTTGATGGATTGTCAATTGAACTACAACTCCCATCAGCCCCAGGCAGCATAGCCGAAGATGATGAAAGTTGCAGTTCAACAACATCTAGAGAACTGCACATATCACATCCCTGACTTGAGCCAAAACATGTGAATAGTTAGTTGTAGAATGCTTAAGCGGATTATTTACTCCAGAAAATATATCATTGGTTGAAAGCAAGGGAGTGTATCTGGAGTGCCTAATAAATGAAAAGTATAATCTAAAATGAACCTTGTTTATAGTCCCCTATGTATAGCTAAATGCCCTATTATTCTATGCATTCATTGTGCAGCTGCAGTAGGTCAGTTTTCATCCTGTAGTTGGCTTGTAAATTTGTATAGTCTTACACTTTCTGGGGCAGGAAGGTTTGACAAGAAACTTGATGGTATCCTTCAAGGCAGTGGGTTTTTAGACTTCACAGAATTGTAAATGGAGAAAGAATTTACTGGATTGTCAAGTCAAACGGCCCCAACTTCATGTTCCTTTTGATGTAGCTTCAGAAATGGACATGCATTTAATCACATCTGCAGACAAGAATTTGCTTGAAAAACCTTTAAAATGGACTTTGATTACAGGTCAGTGGTGTTTTGGGTTTTTCTCCCTCATCCCCAATTGGCACCTTCAGGACTACAACTGTCAATATGAAATCAAGCTAGATCTCCTAGATAAATTAGACTTTTCCTTTTTATTTCAGGGCATGAATTTCATAGCTGGATATTTGATTCTTATCACAAGGAATGAAGAGGAATCCTTTTGGTTGTTAGATGCTCTCATTGGTCGAATATTACCTGGTACGACAGATTCTCATCTTACCTTTGTTTTGCAGATCATTTTCTGTGTTTGAATTAAGAGTGTAGTAGCCTTGTCAATCAAATTTATAGTTTTTGGTTTGCAGGTGTCTAAGTGATTATACTATGGAGCAAATCTGTATAGAGGACGGTAATCACTGTGTACACATTTCCCATGTGTATCAAAACTACATGTGTGTACTTCCATCCATTTTGTTGACCTACAGGGATGTTGCACAATATTTTCTGATTTATTTATTTATTTATTAATTGCATTTTTATACCGCCCCATAACCAAAGCTCTCTGGGGGGTTCACAAAAATTAAAACCATGAAATCATTTTAAAATATATAAAACAAGGCACAAGCTAAAAACACAGAATAACATACAATATAAAAACACAACCAGAATAAAACCAAGCAGCAGGAATTAATACAGATTAAAATACAAATTTAAAACAGCAAGGATTAAAATTGAGTTAATTTAACTGTTAAAATACTGGGAGAATAAAAAGGTCTTCACCTGGCGACGAAAAGAGTACAAAGTAGGTGCCAAGCGAACCTCTCTGGGGAGCTCATTCCACAGCCGGGGTGCCACAGCAGAGAAAGCCCTCCTCCTAGTGGCCACCTGCCTCACTTCCTTTGGCAGGGGCTCATGGAGAAGGACCCCTGTAGATGATCTTAGGGTCCGGGCAGGTACATATGGGAGGAGGCGTTCCTTTAGATATCCTGGCCCCAAGCCGTTTAGGGCTTTAAATGTTAGTACCAGCACTTTGAATTGGGCCTGGACCTGGATCGGCAGCCAGCGAAGTTGGAAAAGGACTGGCGTAATATGGTCTCGTTGGCCAGTCCCCGTTAACAATCTGGCTGCCCTGTTTTGTACCAGCTGAAGTTTCCGGACCATTTTCAAAGGCAGCCCCACGTATAACGCATTGCAGTAATCCAAATGAGAGGTTATGAGAGCATGGATAACTGTAGCTAGGCTATCTCTGTCCAGATAAGGGCGCAGTTGGTATATCAGCCTAAGCTGGTAAAAGGTGCTCTTTGCCACCGAGTTCACCTGTGCCTCAAGCGACAGTTCTGGATCCAAGAGCACCCCCAAACTACAGACCCGATCCTTTAGGGGGAGTGCAACCCCCTCCAGAACAGGGTGAACATCACCTCGCTGGAGGTGATGTTCTTTCCATGTAGAAGAGACCCTGATTCCGAACACAATATAATCTTATACAAGAAACAAAAAACTTTGACCAATGGTGAATTCTAATCTTATAACCATGACTAACATTCAGCTAGCATGTGAAGCCTGTAGTAGGCAGCATGTTGTTTCTGTAATATTTATTTTATTTGTTACTCAAATTTATATAGCACTTTCCACAGTTATCAAAGCGGTGAACATAGGATGTCACTACCGTTAAAGAACAATAAAACAGCACAATAATAAATATTAATTGGCAATAAAGCTACCCACCCTACTGTGCTTTACAGACCATAGCTGGCTATGTCACACTTCAGGGAAAGACTTGTGTAAAGGGGTGAGTCTTGAGGAGACATCTAAATGCACAACTGTTTAATGATAGTTGCTAATACATTCCAAAGGGTGGGAACTGTGACACTAAACACTCTACTTGCAATTGCTCCTGAGCTTTCAACCTCAGGAGCATGTGGCGCCCTCAGAAGTAGACAGCTGTGCAGACATTCCCATTTTCCCTATTTGAGCAGGAACCATCTGATTCCTAAAGCTGATCTCCTTTTCTCCACTCTCTTTTTTCTTTTCTTTTTCCTTCTGAACTTCCAGCACTGATTTCTGGTCCCCTTCATTGAGGTTTCCTGGACAGCACTGTTAGCACTTAGCAGAGCTTGCTAAGGCCCAGTGCTCTTTCTGATAGATCTTTTTCTGGTTTGTAGCACTTCAAATGGGGCTTATGTGATTGATTTGTTTCTCCATACAAACAAATACCAAAACATCCCTCAACCCTCGCTCCACAAAGAAAATTAGGAGAATGTTTTTAGCCTGGCCTTCTCCCTCACTTGTCAAATTTCCATGTGTAGAGAATATTTTCTTCATAAGTTTGCATTCCATTAGGTGAGCTCCCACCTGCAATCTGAAGTGGTACAGTCCAGACAGATTTACTACTTCGTTGAGAAGTGCAATGCTTTCTGTACTTTTCAGCTTGCATTCAAGCTACTTAAAATTTTATCTAAACCAGAGCTGTACTTCTGAAGACATCTGGACATTTGCATTAAAGATCTAGATGCTTTAAAAGATTAGCTTTGCTAAACTCAAGGCTGCTAGATAGCTCACTGCATTAGGCATTCCAAAAAATATTTGTTGGCAGCCATGGTTTGGAAGAAGGGGGATTCTCAGGGTGGAGTGCTGCAATTGGCAGCACCCTACATGCTCTCATGGACATGGACAGCCTGTCCCTGGGTGGGGCACCGAGAACGGGGAGGGCGAGGAGCAAGCATCTCTCCTGCGACTGTCAGATGCTTGCACCCCACCATCCCTGTCGAGAATGAGGACAGGGGCACGAGGATCTCTCCTGCAGCTTGTAAGCCACAGGAGATATCCTTGCACCCTGTCCTCATTCTCCTCCACTTTGGGGAGAACAGGGAGGGCGGGGCGCAAGCATCTTGATAGTCGCAGGAGATATCCTTGTGCCCAGCCCTCCCCGTTCTCGATGCCCCACCCAGGGACGGGATATGTATATCCCTGGGAGTGCATGGGGTGCCGCTGATTGCAGTGCCCCACCCAGGGGTCGCCATGTTCACTGGCTCCCCATGCGCTTCCCGGGATGGCTGACACATGCCTATAGAGCCATGCTGGATGAGAGCGGCAGGGGCTTCTGCTGCTTTTGCTTTGCGACTCTGTAGGCATGTGAAATAGTCAATGGAGCCTGCCACCTGACATAATAATCAATGGTTGTTCTGCACACCGTTGATTATTTGTGTTGGTTATTTCATGGAAATAACCAACCATGGTGTGGAAAAGGCTTGCCAGACGACACAGTAGTTAACTGTTGACTATTTAAGCAACCATTGACTATTGTGTCATCTGAACCCAGTCACTGTATACTTGGCTGAATTGTTTTAACCAATTTACCAGAATAAGACAAATGAAGACGCTTTTTGCCTCTGAAGAAAACCACTGTAATCTTTGTGTAACAAAAAATTGCTACTTTAAAGGCTTGTGCCAAAATGTGTTATAAAAGGTGTCATGGCATGATATACACCGTTTACATACAATGCAGTTTTGACATTCTAAAATAGTTGATAATGCTACCAGTTGCATGAGGCAAGAATTGTTCATGCTGAAACTCTAATATAAGGCATTCATTGTATGTTGATACTACATGCAAAGTAGCATTGTTTTACATCCAAACTAAATGTTCTTCTAATTACACGTTGCTGTTCACATGACATGCTAAGCCATGGTTAGGCCACTAATGCTATTGCAGTAAATGGTTAGTGAGTGTATTAAAACTGTGGTTAGGTATTATAATTTATTTATTTATTTATTGCATTTGTATACCGCCCCATAGCTGAAGCTCTCTGGGCGGTTTACATAAGATTAAAACACTTAAAAACAATATACAAAAATTTAAACTGCAAAACATACAATATACAATTACATTTAAAACTATTATAATAACTTAAAAAGCGATAAGCCTAAAAAAAATAAAAATAGACCCAGGCTCATCAGATATTGCGAATGCTTGAGAGAAGAGGAAAGTCTTGACCTGGTGCCGAAAAGATAACAATGTTGGCTCCAGGCGGGCCTCATTGGGGAGATCGTTTCACAGTTGGGTGGCCACCACAGAGAAGGCCTTCTCCCTTGTTGCCAACCTCTGAGCTTCCCTTGGAGTAGGCACTCGGAGGAGGACCTTAGATGTTGAATGTAGTGTACGGGTAGGTTCATGTTGGGAGAGGCATTCCATCAGGTATTGTGGTCCCAAGCCGTGTAAGACTTTATAGGTTAAAACCAGCACCTTGAATTGGGCTTGGAAACATATAGGCAGCCAATGCAGGCGGGCCAGAGTAGGTCTTATATGTTCACACGACACACTAAGCCATAATGTTTAGTTGTCTGAACCGGGGTCACTGTGTAGCTATGGATTCCAATTGGGAACATGGTGCTGGTGTGAGTGTGGTGTATTAAATTTTTGTCCCATCCATTTCCCACTAAAATTAGCAAAACAATACTGAACTGAAGGTGATTTTGAGGGGAAAAATAATCTTCCATTGGGGAAGACTGGGGGTGATGGGTGGTTCCAAACTTGCTTACACAGAAGTAAGTAAATCTATCATCTGTACTACACGATATGTAATTAGGAGAACATTTAGATTGGCCCTTTATCTTCTATTTTTGGTGCTAATTTCTTTCCACAAATACAAATAAGTTTCTATGCCAATTTCTTAGAGGATATGTTTAGAACAGTAGAATGATTAACCAAACTAGGGAGACTTGAGGCATGAATGTTGTCCTGCATACAGTGTTGGACTTTGATCCAAGAGACCAATTCAGCCATTAAATTCATGAGGTAGTTTTCTGCATGTGTGTTTTTGTGAAAACAAATTAGAATGACTTCATTATATGCAACTGTGAGATCCTTGGAGGAAGAGCTGGATACAAATATGGTAAAATAATTTTCCCCCTTGGAACTGATGCATGCTTCTAAAGCAGACATATCTTTCAAACAAGTTGATGTGTGGACATAAGAGGTAGTATAAGGTATGAATGCCTAAACTGAAGAGTAATTATGTAATTAGAAGTCTGCCCTGCAACTTCATTTTTCTCTTTACTGGACATGGTAGCTACCTCATTTACTGTCTCATCTCTTTGCTAGTAATTTTATGTTGCCTCAGTAATAATAACATGCTTGTTTCCAAGAAAATTGAATTTTCTGTGTTTGGCTCATCTTAGGGTGAATAGAAATGGAATAGCTATTTTATTTTACTCAGGGCAGCTTTCTAGAAGAGGGGTCTGAGGTACAAAAATTTGTAATGTGTAACAGTGCTTATTTGACACACACAAATTTTCATCACGGATCTGAAATGAATGAAATAAAATATTCACTATGAAGTCACTAGAAAAGACCTTGAAAGTCTTTTGTTGAATTACTCTTGAAGGAATACTATTCTTGAAAGAATATTATTATTGCTACATCTCCCTTTTCCTGTTTTTGACGACTAGTTTTTAATCCTGCACCAAACAGTAGTCATTGTGCAAAAAGCAGATAATTGGAATTTTCAAGATGGGAGACAATAGTATCACCATCACCCCCGCCCCATTTTCTCTTATCTTCCCTCTCCACAAAATAGGTAATCGTGAAAAAATTAGAAGGACACATGAAGGTTATAAGCTGATTGTGTTCCCTGAGTTGACAGTCTTTCAAGTGGAAAGCATCATGGAAGTTTAATGGACAGACATATATTTTGAACAGGGGTAAGGAACTGGCTGCAGCCCTCCGTGTAATGTTAGACTCCTAGCTCCATCAGCATCAGACAGCATACCAGATGGTCAGGGATTATGGGAGCTTTAGTCTACAAAATGTACAGTGCCACACGTTCCCCATCCCAGGTTTAGAACATCTTATGAGCCTGCAATGACATTTTGCTTCTAGCTAAGGAGGTTCAATGTTGGTTGAGAAGATGTCACTGACTTTATTTAAAGTATTATTTTATTTTTCTCCAGTCATGCTGTAAATCCATTTATACCAACCTGGTGCCCTCAAGATGTTTCTGATAACCCCACAACGTTCTTGACATTCGCCAAGCTGGCCGGGGCTGATGGGAGTTGAAGTCCAAAGCATATGGAAGGCACCAGGTTGGGGGAAGCTGGTTTACATAATCTTTGAGGTTCCTAAGTAATAACAGATCAACTTAGTTACTCTCTGTGTTTTAAGCATTATGAAAAGATGCCCTTAAACAAATGTGCAGAAGTATAGGCACATAACCATAGCTTTGTTCTTATGGTGCCTCCAAGCACCACACTCTTATCTGTTCTCGTAGGAGTGAATGATAGCCGTTCACTTACATTGGAGATAGTAGAGAGGTGCACTTGGAGGATGTTACTGGAGTGCTAAAAGCTTCAGGCTGAGAATGTAAGCTAGGCAATGTTCATTTGGCTCTTCAAGTAAGTATCTGGGCTACCTTTTTCCAGTTAAGTACCCAAGGTTATTCCAAAACTCTTCTGTATCCACTTCTACAACAGCCTTGTATTGAATTTAAATATGCATGCATATGCAGTATTCCAAAATATGGGTCTTAAGCTTCTGCACATTGTTTATCTGGAGATGAAGATTTAAGTCTATTAAAAGTCCAGGAACTGCAACCCCCACTCCCTGCTATTTTGGGAGATTCTTTTTAATCCATTTGTGACAAAGAACAAGGTTACATGGGTCTTATAATTCCCCGCAAATCTCACTACTGTATCATAAGTCACAGTTGCAACTTCATCTTTGCATTATTAAAAGTATTTTAATGTTAAGTCTCAAGCAAACAAAACCAAACAAAAATCCTGCTAGTGATCTTTGTTCCAGTTAGCCAAACAGAGACAGGTTGTCATGATAATTCTGTTGTGCCATGAGCACAAAAGCCTGTGCGTGTGTGTGTATATATATATGCATGCATAATGCATCCACAGTCCTGTGCATAATAATAAACCCTATCTGGATCCCATGTGCTTTGCTTTAGCTTCCTTTGCAGGCACACCAGTACATGCATAGCATTCAAGTCCTTGTATGGCTCTATATTAGGAAAGAGGAGGAAACAGTCTTTAAAGCATGCCACTGTCCAGCAGGCTGGGTAATGTGATGGGATTTGTTATTTTTTTTTTGTAGAACTTGGATAGGCAATACACTCACTCAGAGCAATTCACAGATGAAATTTAAAGGTGTGTTTTTTTGTTTTGTATTTAATCAAAAAGCAATAAGTAAAAGAATCCAACATCTAAGCCAACCCAAGTTCACAAAATAGTGTGTGCAAGCTCTTGATCTCTTAAATGGGCAAGATAGTAAACAAGGAAAAAGTGTGTGTTAAGTGGCCAATGTTCAGGTCATCGAATCTACAGTTAATTACAGTTTTTAGATGGAATGTGGGAAGAGACTGCAAATGTTCAAATTAGGCTGTACCAGGAGATATGATGGTTTCAGGTTGCATCTGTGAAAGTCCTGAGGTATGCTAGAATTAGCTGCCTCTCAGATTTTAAAATTATTTCATGACTTGGTGGGTTGCTCTTGAAAACTGGTCATTGTAAATCTGTTCACAAGTCAGGGAGCTTGAAAGGTACACAGTGAGAATGGATGCTTCAAATTTCAATTGACCATAACTGATTATAATAATGAAGAGACATTTGGAATTAGGAAATTAAAAGGAATGTAAAGGGGGAAGAAGCAAGTAATACAGGGTCTGGGTAGGTCTCAGTTAGATATTTTCATAGTCAAGTATAAATGTTCATCAAAGCGGGCAACAATATAATTTAGTATAGCATTATACTAAATCAGAGGGAGCACAGCAACCCAGTTGGTTTCTGCCCTCAGCGTGTCACATTCAAGGCATTTATTTGTCCCTGTAAGGAAGTGTTTAAAAGCCTCCTTCTGAGCTTCTTCCTAGCCCTCACATGAGCAATAATTTTGCTTTCCACAAGTTAAGGCGCAATCCTGTGCATGTTTAAGCAAAAAAAAAAAAGTCCTACAACTCCCACTGTTCCACAGCCAACATGGCTGGCTGGGAAATGCTAAGAGTTGTAAGACTTATTTCTGTCTGAATATACATAGGATTGCGTGCTTACTCATGAACTACCACTTAGACTCTGCTTAGACAACATGCGAAGCCATGGTGGTTCAGCATTTTGTGCCAAGCATTATGGCTTAGTGTTTTGTGCGAACCATGACTTAGCATGTTGTGTGAACCATTCCTAACCATGACGACTACATATAACCACAGTTTAAAAATGTTGACTAACCATTTGCCACAAAAAATTTAGCAGCCTAACCATGGCTGTTGTCTGAACAGGCCCATCATGGCTTAGCATGTTGTGTGAACCATTCCAAACCATGATGGCTACATAACCACAGTTTGAACAAACTCACTAATCTTTCTCTGCGAAAGTGTTAGTGGCCTATCCATGGCTTAGTGTGTTGTTTGAACAGGCCCTTAGTGTCCCTGTATCTTGCACCAGTCCATAACACATGATATATATACTGCACTGGACCATTAGCATGTATAAGAAAGATGGCCTTACACCCCTATGAGCCTGCCCTGACCAGTTCGTAAGCACACTACAGACATTCAAGAGGCAGCTGGACAGCCATCTGTCAGGGATGCTTTAAGGTGGATTCCTGCATTGAGCAGGGGGGGTGGACTCAATGGCCTTATAGGCCCCTTCCAACTCTACTATTCTATGATTCTATGATCACCAGAGGCCTGACTTTGGTTGCCCCTGCCTCCTGTGCTGGGTAGTTCCTTAATGGTTGTTGTCTCAGCCCTGGAACTCCCTCTCCTGGTGCTGAACATGATGATTTTCAGCACCAGGTAAAAACTCTTTTGGTTTTGTGGGATTTGAATGCATTTTTAATTGGCCTTTAGTGTTGTTTTTAGTGTCTCCAGAAGGTGTTATTGCTCCTGAAAAATGCTATCTTAAATAGGTTTCATTTTAAAAAAAGCAATGGTTTGGTTTTCAGTAAATGTTGTAGTAAGCCACCTTGGAAATTCTTATATTGAAAGGCAGGGTGGAAATATTTAATTTTTAATTTATTTAAGATATTTGAGATTTTTAGCTATTAAAATCTTGATAAATACCCTGCTTGATTTTCATGACGATGTTTATATCTTGCTTCCCCATGTCTCTTTTGAGTCTGAATCTTAATATTCCATGTGTAATAAGGCATAGGTTGTGGTGTCATGATAGTGGAGAGAAGCCGTAAAGCCATAAAACCTGGAATCCTCCTTTAATTTTTAGTGTACTTCCTTCCCATTGATCAGTTTACTTTTCATTTTGTTATCATGAAAGCAGGGTAATTCAATAATGGTGAGTCTACCCGTGGTCTAGCAGTATTTCTTGCTGTTTGGAATGATGCCCTGCTATTCTTGTGCGAGAGCTTTGGCATTCATCTTCTGCTCTGGTCTCAGAGACTGAAAGCGGCAACTGCTGTTCCCTTTCAACAGATCAAATGCTTAAAGGAATGTAGCCCTCACTGCATGGCGACCTATGCCAAGTCATGGAGCGCCATCTGGTGGTATTGACTATTGGGAAAAAAATTGGTTTACGGTGGAATATATTGATACTGTCGACTTGGTATCTTTTTTGTGCCATCTGCACTAAGGTCATGCCATGGTACACACATTAGTCTCTGAGGTGTAACAGCAGTTTCTGTATTCTTGCATTACATTTATTAACTTTGCATAGTAAATATATCACATTTTTCAGGTGGCTGTAATGGAGAGAGAATTAGCTCAGAGCAGTTTCTTTTTAGTAGTATTCCATTCACGCTGAAACCCAGGGACCCACAAAAATGGTAGTCCGGCAGCAAGTCAGAAATCTTTCTGCCAACTACCTAGCTCTGGTTGCCTTCACTTTTACTGATTTCTCTGTGTATCTCGGAGAACTCAAGTGGTAGAAGGCAGTCTCTCAGTTGATGCCATGCAGGAGAGATGGATGCTGCTCTTTACCCAAAGTATGTGGCATGTGTAGAGAACATGAGAAATGGAAAGGGGCAGGAAGTCATTAACTCAAAACCAGGCTGTGGAGTGTTTTGGAAATCGTGAGGCAGATTCTCACTTCTTCTGAGGATCTCCAAAGCCTGATACGAAACGAAGTTCTGATCCTCTTCTTCCCTTTGTGTAGTCTCTGGTAACCACTAATAAGGGCTACCTAGGCCAGCAAACATCCATGGACCCTATTGAGACCTATTTGTCTTTAATGGTGTAACATGTCAGATCATTTTGTGGGTCCAGGTGTCAGCTATAGGTAGATAAGGGTTGGGATGCAGTGAAGGATAAGTTGAAAAGGTAACGCAACGGGGTTGCAGTCAGTTGTATTGTCTACTCTGCATTTACATGTATGGAACTGGGCCTGCTCAATTCATGGTACATGGGACTTTTTTTTTTTTTTTTTTACAAGCTTGTGTTCAGAGTGGCCTCCGAGTTGTAGGGTGTGGGGTCAAGTCCTTCTCTCTTAACAGATTATGATAAAGAATGGAAAAGACAAGCCACAGATTATTTTTGAAACAGTAAAAGCTTGATGGGAGTGCCTCCCTCAGTAAAAACTTACTGATCTGAGACCCTCAGAGTGCCTCCTCTGAGGGAGGTTCAGTAAACAGCAACAAGGGACGTTTTCAGTGGTAAAGTTGTTTTAATATGGTATTTTAATGGAAATTGTTTTAAGCTGTTTTATATTTTTGTATGTTTTAATAATTTTGTTGTTAGGTCTTTTTAAAGAAAAAGGCAACTAAGCAACAACTACAACAATTGCATTATTATTTTTTACACTCTATACTCATTTTAAGTTTACTTTTTTGACTTATACGTATTTTCAATTGACTTAGCTTTTGTTTCATCCTTGTTCTTCGTCCTTCATCTAAAGATTATTATAGCCCAGAAATGATGGGTCTGAAAACGGATCAAGAAGTTCTTGGAGAACTTGTGAAAATGAAGATTCCAGCTGTGGCGGAGTTAATAGAGAAGCATGGCGTTATGTGGACTTTGGTAGTGTCCCGTTGGTTTATATGTTTGTTCATCGACATTCTTCCAGTAGAGGCAAGTGTGAACTTGTGTAGCTGTATGGATGTTTTTGCTGTTTAGCAAGTTGTCCAACTAGCGTGCCATATACTAGTAGTGCCTAAACAAATGTCTTTCGTTTTCTACAGACTGTACTGCGAATTTGGGACTGCTTGTTCTATGAGGGATCAAAAATAATCTTTCGCGTGGCCTTAACATTGATTAAGCAATACCAGGGTTTCATTTTGGAAGCCACAAACTTTCCAGATATCTGTGATAAATTTAAGCAGATCACCAAAGGGCCATTTGTAACAGAGTGTCACACTTTCATGCAGGTGGGTGTCTGTTCTTCTAGTAAATGTATAAATCTGCTTGAAAATGGTTATGGATATTGCTAGCCTTCAAAGTGTTTCAGTGAGTTTGCACCTAGTGTGTTTGAACACTGGGTTGGATCCGGAATACCTGGGGACAGAATTCCTGACCTCCAGGGGCAGAGAGTTCCACAGAGAAGGTGCCACTACACTAAAGGCTCTTCTCCTGGTGGATCTCAATTGGGCCACAGGTCCATGTGGAACCACCAGGAGCATGCCCTCCAACGACCTCAGTGATCGGGCAAATCAGTAAGGGAGAAGGCGCTCTCTCAGGTATGCCTTGGAAGACATTTCTCCGCGTATTTGAGATACTATTTGAATGACAGGAATATTCAAGGTTGTGTAGGAAGTCCCATTCATTTCAATGGGTCTACTGTAGGTAGGGCTGACATTGGATCCTGTCCGTTGTTTCACAAAGAGATGACAGTTAATAGAAGTAATTAACTTCTCATATTACATCCTTTGCTGTTACAACACTTTTTACGTAGCACCTAGTAGAGGCAAGAGCTGGACAAACTTTCTAGCCCAATAAGCAGCTATTATTCAAATGTCAAAGAATAATAGACTTGACCAGAGTGTGTTTGTCCTGCTTTTCCATAAAGCATCATTTTAGTCTTGCAGTTACTTTGATTTAATGACTTGTCCAGAGCCATTCATAGCTGAATGGCCATTTGAAAACAAGGCTTTCTGTATACTTTACAGCCTTCCCCAACCTGGTGCTGTCCAGATGTTTTGGACTTCAATTCCTAACAGCCCCAGCCAGCATGGCCAGGAAGGCTAGGAGTTGTAGTCCAAAACATCTGGAGGGCACCAATGCAGCAGTTACACTACATTAGCTATTTTTAGGCCTGGAGAACCCCTCTGGTGAGCTATACTGCAGCTACTTTTTTCTTGCCCAAGGTCATTGTCTTACTTGTTATTAATTACCACCTCTGCATACCAACTGACTTTGGGGTTTCTGAATTAAGTGTTCTCCCAGGAGTGTTGCTAGATCAAAGGCCTAATATAACAGGGGCCAATCTAATTACCTGGAGAAGCTTATAACCAGCAGACCTTCCCTGTTGATTCCTACTAACTGGATTCAGCAGTATACTGCCTCTGAACATGGAAGTTATGTCTAGCTATGAAGACTAGTAGCTGTTAAGTTTGTTTTAAAGCCTTCTGAACAAGTGGCTGTCATCACATCCTCTAGTAGTGAAGTTGCAAATAAGTTAATTACGGGGAAGAACACAGTAGAGACACACATTTTCTGTCTGTAATCCTTCCATTATATTATCTTCAGATTAGGGTGCCACAGTGCTAGTACTAACAGCATTGTGCTAGTGTAAATCAACACTAATGCAATATCATTCACGCTTGCTAGTACAAAGGGAAAAATCAGAGATTGGCCGCTGAAATTTGGCAGCACTGAATTGTTTTTTTCTCCCTTTGCGCTAGCAAGCACTGATGATATTGTGTGGTGCTGATTTATGCAAGCACGATGTCATTAGTGCGAGCATTGGAACACCATTAGATCTTACTCATGAGCACACTCGTAAATGTATGTGGAAGAAAATGGGTCCGTATGGAATTTTAGGCATGTGAATTTAAAGAGAATCATGACTAATTGGAATGTGATAGAGAAATTGTGTGTATGCCGCTGTGCTGTGCTGAACCCACTAGATACTTCAATGCGCTGCCAGTGTAAAATATCCTTTAATGGGTATAGGAACTATGTGTAAGAATACAAGTATCTCTGCTGCCTGTTCTATCCTATGAAACACATTTTGTCTGTTTTTTCTCCCTGACCATAGGTGTCCTGGTTTATACTAACACTTTAATTCTTAATTCCAGAAAATATTTACAGAACCTGGAAGTTTGCCAATGACTACAATAGACAAACTGCGAGAAACTTGTAGAGCAAATCTGATTGCACAGAGATAAATGGACAATATTTAAAACGGATAAAATACTGCAAAAATAGGTACATTCCTTCGTTGCACTGATGCACTATTTCCTCAGTTTCCATTACTGTTGATTGACACTTGACCAATTCTCTCCATCCTTTCATGTAAGTGTTGATCTGGATAGTGTGCTTTTTTTTTTTTTGATAAAAACACAAATACCTTAATTACTATGTGAATAAAATGTTATCAATGTGGTAGTAACCTCTCTTCAAACAAAAGGTACTACTTTCAGGAAATGTCTTATTTAAATCCATACATTTATAAATGTCTTACTATGGAAATACAAAATAAATTCTATTTGTGAAATTCCCCCTTCTTGATTCTCCATTATCAGTTTGTGTTTAGGAAATTGAGCAACTGGATAACTCCTCAATCTTTCTTGAAAGTGTTGTGGGAATAGCACACCATTTGCTCTTTCTCTTTCCTTGACTTGCTGGAAGTCAGTCATTAGCATTTATTTTGCTTTTCAAAATACTTTTATCTAAACAAAGGAGTGTTGTCACTGCAGGAGCAGGAACATTAGGCACTTCTTGCTACACTTGCCTTGGGATATAAACACTTGTGTTCATCCTTTTGTCTTGACGTTTTACACCTTGTTGCACAAATCCCTAGTAGCCAGGACTCCAATGGGTGTTCCTTTCCCTGAATGGGCTTCTGCAAGGCAGAAGTTCCATGTATGTGAAAGGTTGAGCAAAGGGGGCTGTTTGCATGCACAATAGCTCTAGGCCAGTAGGCTTGCCTGCGCCTTATCAATACTGAGGGTTTCCCAAATTTGGGGACCAACTCTCCAATATGCTGCAGTAGTTTGCTATATTAAGGGAGCAACCCTATGCCCCTAGACAGCATGCAGAGGGGATGTAGGATATTTCGGATTCCTGGATCTATGTCAGACACTCTGCTCCGACCTTGGAATCCACACTTTTATTTTCTCAAGCATGGAAAGAATCATGTCAGCTGCCTCTCTGAAGTTGGGAACTCCACCTCAGAGGAGTAAGAGAGTTTTGGTGGGTGAGGTTGGGAGGAGACTGCAGAGGCTAGGATATAAGCTATCCCCAGGCCTCTCCAACTTCCTCCTTTCCCACTCTGGAACGCCCCAGCAAGATGGGCAAAAAAGCCCATCTAGCAAAAATGCTGAATGGGAGGACGGGGAGGTGACTATTGCCTCCCACTGATCCTCTGACTCTACACTGGATGCTCATAAGCCTCCAAGTTTGGAGGCTTACAAGCATTGAGGGCAGAAGTCACAAGTTTCCATCCTCAGTTACTTGGAGGGGCATGAGGCTTACTCTTTAAAAACTAACAACCGCTGTAGGCTGGAATTGCATTTGGCATCCTACATTCAATCTGGGAAATTGTGTGTGATTTCAGCCAGGGGTTATATTATATGAGACCTATGGGCAACATGTGAAAGTGGTGGAACAAGCATACCTGGTACCTTATTTATATTTTAATTTATGTTTGCTCAGTAAGATGTGTCCCTTTTTGTTCAACATGCAAGACAGCATGACATTTAACTCTGCTGGAATATAATGGAAATATGAAACAAAGGAGATGCAACAACTGAAGTATGCAGTATAGCAACTCCTGCTTTATGATAGCACCTAAACTTAAACTGCTTGAAAGCTTTTATTATACTGTTGCTCCTATAACCCTGAATATTTAAATGTGTCTACAAACTAGCGAGTTTAATTCTGCAAGCCTTCCCTGACCTGGAATCTTGCAGATGTGTTGGACTAGATCTCCCAGTGACTATGTTACAATCCAACACATTTGGAGGTTTCCAAGTTGAGAAGGCTACACTAGAGCAAGAACAAGCAGTAGTGCAGGCTCCTTAATGCAGTTGCCCATGGGCATCCCCAATATCCTTCAGTCCCTATCCCCTCCCTTAAAACAATTCTGTAAATCACTGATAAAAAACCTTAAAGTGCAAGGTTCTCATTCCTGTCCCTCAATCTGCTGCTGATCAGCAGCCAGGAAGAGAAAGCAAGGTAGAAGGGAGAGAGGGACAGAAACTGCAAGATAAAGGTGTGAGTGGGAAAGAGTAAAGCTAGGGGGCCAGGAAGAGAAAGAAACAGCAAGGAAGAGGGGAGAGAAATAGCAAGGCTAGGAATGGAGACTGGGGAAATACAAAAAGGTCTGCATGGGTGGAAGACTGGGTGGCTCAAGGAACAATTCTCTCCATTTCCCCCTTCCTTCCACCCCCCCCCCCCCCAGCCTTGCTTATTTCTCACCTCCACATCACCTGTTGATTTGCCAGGCCCCTACAGCAACCATTATGCAATTAGCCACATCGTCAATGGGAGCCATTTTGTGATGGTGCGTACAGCAGTTTCTCAAATGTGTCCACAGCTCCAGGCCCCCTGCAGTAGTGATTATTATTCTAACACTAACTACAAGCTGCAACGTTTACTGCTGTGGTTCTTGTAAAAAGACTATATCTATATAGGCTTAGAAATTAGGCTAATTTCACAAGAAGTGATCTTTAGGATCTTCTGGAAATTCCAAGCTTCATAATTATGCATCTACACTTCAAACCAACCCTTACAGTTCAGCTCATTCATCCTTTAGTTGTGATTATGTGGATCAAGTTACTAGGGTACAAACCTTCTTCTGAGAGGTTAGATAATACTATACAGTATTCAGAATTTCCATCCTATACATACCTAAACTGGTGTTGAAGAACAGGGAGAAGTTTGGCATTTTCAACCTGCTAATTTTATAGTAAACCAGTGGTGATGTGGATTTTGTGCAAACAAGCTAATATAAGTTATAAATCAACCACTACCTAGAAAGTAAAAGTCTGCACCTATCTCAAGCTTCAGCTCAGATCCTGATTCAGTGCTTCTGAAAATGGCCTATTCCTTCTTCGACCAATTTGGAGGACATCCCCTTCGACTTGGTATCAAGCCATTCAAGATTTGGAAATCTGAGGCTTTGTGCCCCCTATGGGAAATTTTAAAATGTTTACAACAGAAACGGATGGAATTTGCAGACATAGAAGTCCCAGGGCAGGTGGGTGGGAATTACACCTGCCAGATTTCAAGGAGGTGCAGGTTGTTTTTGTACTAACCTTTCTATTTTCATTTTTAAAGGGAACTGTTAATTTTATTTTTTGGTAACAACGAATACAAATTGCAAGGATCATTATGATTATTTAAATCATATTTAAGGCTCGTCCTTGCCCTCCCTGAAGTATTAGAGATCCTTTGGTCCCCAAAGATTAGAACTCTACTTCCCCTCCATCAGCATTTAGAGAAAGTAAAGTAAAAGACACTATCTGCCTTTCCAAATCCAGAACTGCAGCCTTGTACAGGATCCAGCTTTCATTTTGGTCACTTTGGAGGGAAGCCTGATTTGACTAAGGAAATACCAGAAAGTCTAAAGACAGCCAATTTGGCTCAGGTTCCAGCTGAACCCAATCACATCCCTACTAACTAGAAAGCCTATTCAAACTAAGTAAACATAAATTACTAAAGGTTTCTGGGCAGTGTTCTATGATTAGTATAAATGAAACATTGTAAGATGTATGAACTATCTTCATGCATGTCAAACTGTCTCTCAGAAGCCTTGACTACAGACTATGTAAATACCCTTAGAAGCCCTGTAATTGCCCAACAGAACACTGAAAACATACAGAAAAGTCTTTATTAGCATTGTTACAGGCAATGCATCCATAACTGATCCTTGCGTGTACAGTCCCAGCCAAAGTCAAAGCAAGAATTAGCAGATTGAAGTCTATTGTACACATGTGCAGAAATAGGATCTCCTTTGAACTCCCAACAGAAGAGACTGAAATTCACTTTACAAAAAATAAAGTAACACCCATTTTTATGTAAAAAATGGCCAGCTCCTACCAAGTTGACAGACCAAAAATATCTTAAGAGTCGGCCAAATTGTATCTTCACACTTTTCATATACCAAGCTTAGTATTTAAAGCTTAATGATACACACCTAGGTAGAGACAAAGTGAGAATAACTGAGCTTGAATGGTCAGTCATAACTTTAACTGCATAAATTCAGTAACTAAGTTCAGCACAGGTTGGTAGTACCAGAAAGTGGAAGTTTCCCTTTGTTAGATACAATTAATCTGAATTTTAAGTGAATGAATGTGACTTAACTATATCACACTCATTTTAAGTAGTTGACATTAAAAACCATGCCAATTCAGAAAAGCATTCTTAAAACTTCAGCCTGTTTCTAGGTGGGTAAATACTTAACCCATTAGCAAATTAAACAGAATTATAGAAGTTATCTTTTGTGCATAGTTAAATGCCACAAGATGGGTTTCACATTTAGTAAAGCAGATACTGCAAGAAACAGTTGATAAGGAAAAGATTGTGCTCCCTCATATCAATCTATTTGAGGGGAAGATGGGGGAGAAGGGGAGGAGAATCAATTTATCTGCTTCTTGCAACTGCTCCTCTTCCACACTGGTTTAATTAAGTGCAAATCATTAAATAGTTTGATAGCCAGCATGGCTACGTTTTCTGCCAATTAAATATGCAATCAACACTATAAGGACAAGTCCAGCAAGGGCTGCACCAACTACGATAGGGATCAACATATTATTTTCATCCTGCGGACATTCTTCCACTGAAAGAAAAAAAAAACAGTTTTAGTTCTGAAAATAGCAAGGGATCAGGTCAAACACAATAGAATCCCAGGACCTAGACCACAGCGTGTATGTAAACAAAGTATCTGGGGCCTGTCCTTGTGGTCACTTGGCTAAATTATATTTGCACCAAATCAGAATTTTAGGTGGCAAAATACCTAAAGACATTATACCTTATAAATACCTTATAAGACCTTGGTGCAATAACTTTCCAAGATTATTAAGCATAGTCTTACAAGTTACCACTTCTTAAAAGAGTAATCTGTACTCTACTGAGTATTTCCTATATGCTTTAGTTACTCAGTAGTATAAAGAGCAATATGGCGCGAGTTACAACTGTCACACTTGTCTATGTTAGTATGTGAGAGTTTATCCCAAAGGTGATCTCTATCAATTAAACTGAATGCAGAGGTAAAGTCCACAAAGGCCACATACAAGCTTCCTCTTAGTTGGTGCAAACATTTGTGGATCAGATGGCTGAGCACAAAACATTGATCAACTGTGCTCCTCCTTTGGCGGAATCCTGCCTGCTCTTTAGCCAGAATATTATTTTCCTCTGTCCAAGATTGAAGCTTAATAAACATACCAGATTTACACATCCCTTTGAGATTGCATACTACAGCAAACTTATTTAAATTGGTTAAGAGACAGATGATCAGGCACCTAAAAATTTGCTAATTGATTAACCATACTGGTTACATCAAGAAAAAAAGCAACCGAACTGGTTATGAATAATTACCATTGCTCTAAGAATGAATATTTGCATATTCAAATATTGATTTTGTAACCTGTGTTAAAGTTCTCACCTGCTCCAAATTTCCCTCCTGGAATCTTGAAAGCCTGGATTTGAACATTGAATATGTTGACAGAAGCTTCGTCTGAGAGCCAAATTCTCTCTTCTGCAGCACATTTGTAAGATTTCCCAACTGTGGCTTTTAGGGCGTTCAGGGAATTGTTGACAACATGAATATCTTTTTCTGCATAAAACAAAGATGAAGATTATGTAAGACCACCATTTACAAAAATCAGCCCTGAACAAGGAAAGACAGTTATGACAAGTGCACTCTTTTGTCCCCTTGTTTTTGTGGGGTGGGGGCAAGATGAAGAGGAAACAGGATAAATGTGAGTACCAACCCCCTCCCCGCTATCAACAGTGTGCCCTCGTGGACAAACTACCCCGGAGAATGAGCATTGGCCATTCGCTGCCTTGGCTTTGTGGTACTCTCAAACAGGCTCATAGCACTTGGACATTTCTACCTTTTAAAAGCTAGACCTGGGATCTACAACGTAGCGCTCATGGGCACCAATGTGCTCCACAGACACCTCTCTTGCTGCCCACTAGTTCTCAGGCCCCTCTTTCACAAGATTCCAAATGTGCCCAAAGACTCAATGGTTGGGGATCCCTGCACTATGCCATAAAAGAATCTTTAAAAATCATAAAACCTTACTTGTCAATTCAGAAGGCAAACTTGCATTCACAACAAGGCTTTGAAGGAAGTATTTCTCGATACTTGTGTTCTTAAAAAGAAAGGTAAAACTGGTTACTTCTTAACCCTAGTTTGTTTTAAAGCCGCTCTACTCACAGTATAAGGCTACTACATCACCATCAGAATGTTCTGCACTTGTTAATTTATAGAGAAAACAATTTTATGAGACTTGGAACAGAGATGCCAGAATATCCAGATTTAGCCACCAAACATGTATCTTATTTAAAAGTATACATACTATCTGCAAATTAAAACACTATTACCAATCCCAAAAAGGCAACTCTTTTATTTCTGAAGTCACAAACAATGGAGGGCATTCCCCAGAGGTGGGATTCACTTCTGGAAGATACCTTTTGTTAAGATAGTGAGGTTATTTCACTAGCTCAAGTAATTTTTTTAAAAAACCTCCCAAAACCCAAGATGGGCGTGATGTCTATCTGCTGCTTTCTGAACAAGCTCTGCAGAACTTCAACATTCACAATGTTATATGGACTCTACTACAGTCATTCATACTGTAATTGGTGTCATTCTGATGACTGAGGTAGCAGTAGTTATGTTCATTAGTAATTGACTTACAGGGGAAACAATTACTAGTTTAGCCTATAGATTCATAGTATAAGACAAGCTTTAATGAAACCGCTTATGCAGGACCTGTTTAAACTTTTACTGTAAGCTGCCAAGGTAACTGATTATTGGGCAGCATACAAGTAGAGTACAATCCGCCCCGCCTGCTCAGGTCCTCTGGGAAAAATTCACTACAGTTGGCCAAGATTAGGCTGACAACTGTTACCCAGTGGACCTTCTCTTCTACCGCTCCCAGACTGTGGAACGGCCTGCCGGGAGAGATCCATCAACTTACTAGTCTTCAAGAATTTAAGAGAGCTGTAAAGACTGATCTCTTTGTATTGATGTTGTTCCCCGCCTCAATCCGGAGGGAGGGGCGGGTAAAAAATAAACATTATTATTATTATTATTATTATTATTATTATTATTAAAGATAAATACAAGTAAATAAACTTGACAATTCTGCCGTTAACTTATTTAAACTGAACAATTCCACCATCACCATTTATTCAGTGAACTACATGAGAAAATGAACAGCAACCAACACCATCATTTAGAGAAGGACAAGGGCACCAAAAAATATCCAACAAGTTTTGATACTACAGAAGCATCAAAATTAGTTCAAAGTTCTACATCTTGGACAATCTCAGTTCTCTTTTTAAACAATTTTTACCATTTGCAAGTATATGAACAATTACTGATTCAGTCTCTGGGGGAGAGGCTAAGATTTCAAATGAGTAGGGCTTCTGTACCCTGCAATGGACCATGCCCCCTTTTGATGCATATAAATAAATGAATAGTTTACACATGTCAAATACAGCATTTTATGATAGTTGTTTTACATCATAAACAGCTCTGTCTATAAAGAATCATGAACACTAATAGCACAGTGTGAGCAATGGAAACAGTTTCATGTCTTGGGCATACTTAAGCATTCCATAAGGCACTGCATTTCATTAAGCTTACCTGAACAAAACTGAAAGAAAGGCTGATGCTACCATAAGTCAAAGTTAGAGTAACTGTCGTATTGTCACAGCTCCCAAAGTGAGAGGTATTTGAGGGAAGATTCAACACCTCTGATTTAGCCTTGAGAACAGAAAAACCAAGTTACAATGACTATTAGAGATCATGTAGCAGTATATGCAATTTTTTCTGTGCAATCTTGTTTGTATGAACAGCTACAGGGAACATTGGATAAATGTAAGTGGCTTTAGGGGACAGTATATTCCTGCCATGGCAGCGAAGAGGAGAAGATTAGCTTTTCCAAATTCATCCCTGTCAATAGTTAGTATAAATCTAGCTGTTAATCGCAATATAAGAGCAAGATACTTATTTGATAAATTTGTGAATCACCCCTCCACTGACAAGATGCCCGATGCAATGTACAAAGCAGGTTAACATAAATAAAACAAAATCTTTAAAAGATCATAAAAATGACAATGCAGGAGCAAAAACATCCAGTGCAATTAAAATTATAGAGCATTACACACCACAATTAAAAGCTAGGTAGAACAGAACTGTGTTCACTACCCATCTGAAGCATAATAATGAGGGGGACAGTTTGACCTTTCTAGGAAGGGAGTTCTACAATTGGGGTGCTGCAATAGAAAAGGCCCTGTCAAGTATCCAGCAATATAGCCTAGCCTATCAAGGTGATGGGACATCAGATGGGACTCTGATTGCAAATTATGGTTATGGCCAGACAGGAGGCAGCAGTCCTGATATTTCAGCCTCAAACCATTTAGATTTTTAGAAGTAAGAGCCAGTGCCCTGAATTGAGTTTGGAAACAGCCTCCTTGGCATTAGTTGAAAAGAAGAAATAGTGCTAGGTATCATCAGCATATTAAGAAGACCCAAACTCCAAATTGCCACCCTCAGCAGCCTCATGTAGATTCTATCTCCTGGGAATGCTCAGCCAAAGAGGACCAGAACCACTACAAAACAGTGCCCCAAGTCCCATATTGGCTAAACATGCCAGAAGGATACCATGGTAAATGGTATTTAATGTTGTTGAGAGGTCCAGCAGAACCAACAGGGATGCACTCTCCCTGCCCAGATCATGACGTAGATCATTCACCAAGGCAAACAAAGCTGGTTCTGTCCCCACACTGAAATAGATCTAATAAACTGCTTCATCCAAATTAGTCCGGAGTTGTGGTACCACTACCCACTCCAAGAACTTACTGAGAAAAGATTTGGAACTGGCCAGTAATCACCCAGAGTGATGGGGGCCAATGCACCTCAGTGTGAGTGCTGAAATTCCTCAAAACAATCTATTGGGAGGAAAATAATACCACTCTAAACCACCAGAACTAGCTCAGGCAGGGAGACAGTTGAGTAGTGGACTGGGTGCTATCCCAAAATAGTCCCTATCCTGTGTCTTGCCCTGTCACATATTAAAATCCTGGAGACCACCAAATGCTGTACGTCACTAGGGGAACGGACTTGTTTCTCACTGCCCATGGAATCTTGCCTGCTACTGCATTCAATGTGGTGGGGGCACTTTTATGTAAAATTGTCCCTTCCATCTTTGTCCAACCAGGTTTTGGTTATACAGATCAGGTCAACTTGTTCATCCAGGATAAAGTCCTGGACCATAATGCTCTTCCCCATCAGTAACCTGGCATTAAGCAGCAGAATTTTATGACCTCATCGGTCTCCAATAGAGCAGTCAGGAATTTGAAAGAGGAAAGCCACAAGATGGCTCAGTTCAGACAATATGTTTCTCATTAGTGTTTTTAGAACTCCACGGTGGAGGGTTTTTGTTTTTTTGGAAAACATTCCAAGCTGAATATCCACACTGTGCAGAGGAGAGTTCCTACACAACCATTGTGTTGCGCGTTGCGTGGAAGACTCCGTGGAGTTTTTCATTGCGTTGCGTTGACTTTTCCCACTGGCTACACAGTTCCCTGGCAAAAGTAGTGAAAGGAGCAAGTGCTTCTCTAGGAGAGCCACCGGGATTGTTTTTTGCAGCAATGGCTGATGGAATACCACTGGAAGGACCGGAGGAGGAGAGAGGGCGGAGGAACTGTCAAACGTCACAATGGATTTTACTCAACTCCACCGTAGTTCACACTCACACAACGGTGGCATTAGAACATGTTGTATGGGAAGTATCTACTAAAAACTCAACAGCTGAGTTGAGTTTCTACACTGCGTTGAGTAATGCGTTGTCTAAACTGAGCTGACATTGCCTCTCCTTTCTCTTCCATTGGCCTGTTCCACCCATACATGTTAAAACCAGAAGAGCAGCACCTCTATTTCTTTCCCTCATTCCAAACACATACATAAACGAAAACAAGGCAGCCCATAGAGCTCTGTCAACATCAAAGAGCATCCACATTTCAATAACTAATCCCAGAAACCAAACCACCCACAATTAAACTCTCTCCTACACTGAACTGACCGAGGAACAGGTAAAAAGATCCTGGCCAAATGTGCAGAATACATTACAGGGAGAGGTAACCTAACATCTTTTTGTGTGGTGCAGAAATAGTAGTAGTTTTGTTTTTAAAAACCCACTAGTCTGCTCTAAGGCTCATTTGGTCTCCTGAAGCATGTGTGTGCATACATATAATACCAGCTGATATACCCAGCTTTGCTCACCTCCACTTCCCAGATATATATCTGTGAGGTAATCATCGTAAAAGTTGTAGGCAGCTGCTAGACCTGTGAGTTAACTTTTAAACTAATTAAATTCATTTCTTTTTCCCTCTCTCACCCTCATGACAACCCTGCAAAGTTAGGCCTGTGAGGTAACTTTAAAGTGAATTAAATTTGTTTCTTTTCTCTCTCTCTTTCACCTGACACCTGGCCAGGGCCACCTTGAAGCTGCTGCCATGATTTTCCTTGAACCCCACAGAAAACTGCAACTCCCAACTTGCCCAAAAGGAGTCCTGCTGTTGAGGCTCACAGGAATTGAAGTCTGGCTGAGCCAGTCCACACTACACTGGTGCCCGTAGGTAGGCTGTGAGGGAGCTGGCCGACTGGCTTACGGATGGTTAGCTCAGTCGTTGCTGTCAGCAATGGGCCCAGAGTTGCATCCTCCTTCTCTTGCGCTTTACACCCAGGATGGCGAGCCACTTCCAGATGATGACTGCCTTGTAGGCGTAAGCCTAGGTCTCTGAATAACGTATTAATCTTTGAACACCATCTGAAGTGTGGTGGGAAACAACTGAAGAGCGGGCTTTCTTAGTTGCGGCAACCTGCTTATGGATTTCTTTGTCCCAGGCCAGCTTGCCTACTTTGCTTTCCAGTGCCAAATTATTATTATTTTAATTTTCCAAGGCCTTTTAACTTTTTTATGTGGTATTTTTTTCCCTGTTATAACTAAACCACAACATTTCAAGACAGATGCATCTGATTTTATATAAAAGCCTGACTATACCATTGAAACAGAAAAGTGAATGGAGGAATGACTGATAGCTGAGGCTAGAATGGAATGGGGGGGGGGGTTAGTGGCAGTTGGAGAAAGGCAGAAGGAGAACGAAGACAGTGAGAGATCAGGAAAGTGGGAGTGGAGTTAGGATTGAGAGACAGTGACCTGGTTTGCTAACCCATGCTTTATTTAAAATCAGCTACTCTACGTGCCAGTACTACACCTCCCAACATGCCTTTGGCAGCCCACAAGTGCCCACATCCTTTGAGGCACTTCACTCCTCTTGTTGCCAATGCTGCTCCTTAACAGAGCGTCGAGGAGTAGCATCACCAGCGGGGGAGGTAAGCGGCTGTCAGTGGACACATCCAGCTCTGGCCAAGTCCTGCTGGGACCATGCTTCTTGCCCAACAAGTGCTCCATCAGGACCCTGTACTGAAGGGCTGGGCCTGGGCCACGCACTTGCCCCCTTCATTGGGCCTGTTTCTGGGCATGTGCAGGGTGCCTCCCCTCCCTCCCTCTTAAGGGTGAAGGCCACATGCACACTTCTCCCAGATTCTGAGAAAACAGCGATATCAGGATGGGGGTACCTTTCAGCATGTTCAGAGTTGGGCCTCTCAACTCTGTATCTAGTTATGATTTTAAAACCACACACGGCAGGCGGGAGGAGGCACCACAAATGGACGCAGCCTATTTATTAGGTTGTTTCCTTTTATATGGAATTGGGCTTACTGCTTGAGGCTGACCTTAGGAGTCTGGGTTGTGAAAGGCACGCAGTGGCCACCTGCCCATGCATTCACAATTGCTGCCAAAGGCTGGCCTCTCACCCAAGTTGTAGGCATAAGCCTAGGTTTTTTATTAAATTATTTTAAAATACTTTAAACCCCCAAAATTTGTGTTTTTAGATCTTTCTGGTACATTGTTCAGCCAGACCTATCAGCGTGCCAAATTCCAAGTTGCTAACTCATCTGAAAGTGGGTAAACATTTCTGGACATACATCCCACACACATACTTTCCACTTTATGGGTAAAGATGCGTGTGCATATCCATGTGTAATATTAATAAATAATAGAAGTATACCTTATCTGTTGCATTGTAGGTGAGATTGACTTGCAGACCCATAAAAGCAAGTAAGCAGGTCCCACTTGGGCCAGTCACATTATAATGTCCAACAGTTGGATCTGTTGTGGGTGCGGGCGGTGCCGAACTGGTAGTTGCAGGGACAACATGGGTAGTTACAGGGGCAATGTGGGTAGTGGAGCTCTTATCTTCAGTACAGACAGTTTCTGAAAGGCACAAATCACAGAACTGGAAGCAAGCTAGCAAGGGGTAACCTAGCTCACTTCTGCTCAAGAATTACTAACTTAGCAGCATCCCCACTTACAGTAACATACTGAACTGATTAATAGCTGCCCTTGGCACAAGTGTATACAGTTTTATTTTGTCCTTTTCATACACAGTCCATCTATCTAGTACTTCTTCACATAGCTTTATGCCCCAAACTACAAAATATCTACTTAATTCTTCTATATTTAAAAACATTTTACTGCAGTCAGCCCTTGTATTTTGAAGGTGACTGTAAACTTAAGATGCCAGACGCCCTGACTAGATAAGAAGTTTAGTTCCTGATATCACGGGAAAAGGGTTACATAAAAAGTGATAAAAAGCTTCAATTGTTTCAAATATCCTACCCAGATCACCTCAAATCAATATCCACTTCACCATTAATTCCTCCCCAATCAATATTCTATTCAGACATCATCCCAAATTCATCCATCAAGTATGCACATGCTTCATCTCTATGAAACAGATCTCTATAGGCTGATAGTGGAGGTTTAAACCTCCCTTTCCCTCCCCACTGTTCAACTGATGGATGGAATCAGCTGAGCAGCAGAGGAGAGAGGGAAAGTCCTGGCAACCCTGCCGAAATAACAGCAAGGGCAGAGGAGGCTGTGTGGCAGAGGGCTACACTGAAACGGGGCCAGAAGTTCCTCATACCTGTTTCTAGGTAGTTGCACAACAAGTTGCTGGTCAGTGAAATCCAGTGCTTTACTAAGTGAATTTCCTGATCAGAAACTCATTTTACATAAACCTTTAGAAAAAATGTCAAATAGCAATTTTCAGCTCAAAGCTAGACCAACGGTGAAAAAGAGACCCACATGTATGTATAGTTCTATTTGGAAGATTTGGCTCACCAGAGGTTCTCTTTGAAGAGAAGATGCTTACCATTTTTACTGAAGGTGCCTTTTTTAAGGTATGCTTCAAGTACAACATTACTGAGAAGAACTGTCACATTTTTCATGCTTATCTTGTTCTTGTTGTGACAAGTGTACGTTGTATTCACTTGCGATTTAATATCAGTTTTCTCACTTGCTCCTTGTACTCCTGTAACAGAAAGTGTGCAATTGTTTAAGAGCTCATGTGTGATGGTCTTCAGAAAATTCTGCACAAATGGACCACCATCCAACATATTACCATCCCAGCTACAGCGGCATACTGGAGTTTGCAAAGCTTCAAAACACTTACCTCCAGTTGCACTGGGAAAAAGGATGGTATCCGACAAGTTGTATGTAAACGTCAGGTTATTGACCATGTAGGAAGACGTCATCTCTTCAAATACCATTCTTAATGAATGCCCGTCGCCAAATCCAACTACAAGAACTTGAAAAGGTTGTTCCTCACTACCGCAGGTGCTTACATCTTCCAGTACGGTAGCATTAGATGGAAGTACGAAGGTCGTGTTCTAGTAAAGATAAAAGCAGCAATACCATTATATGTCTCAGAAATGCAGGTTGCTTACCTGTAACCATAGTTCTTCGAGTGGTCATCTGTGCATTCACACATATGGGCTCTGCGCCTGCGTGGAGCCTGTTTCGGAAACTTCTATAGCTAAGGCAAACGTTTTTGGCGGGAAACCCTCCCCCACTGTCTACTGACTCCATGTTCCCGCCTTTCTCCTCAGTTCAAAGAGACCGACTTGCTGGCCCCATAACTAGGAGAGAAACCGCTCGGTATCGACAGTACATTTACATCGACACCAAAGCGGGGACGGTGGGTGGGTTGTGTGAATGCACAGATGACCACTCGAAGAACTATGGTTACAGGTAAGCAACCTGCATTTCTTCTTCGTGGTCTCTGTGCATCACACATATGGGCGATTAACAAGCTAAATTCCTGGTGGAGGGTAGGTGTAGATCAATGTTCCCTCACAAGACAAAGAAATTGCTTGCCCCAAATTCCAGTTTGTCCTGGTACAAACAATCAAGTGGTAGCATGTAATGAAGTTAAAGGACTTATACCAAATAGCTGCCTTACATATTTATTTATTTCATTTCTAACCCGCCTCTCCATCTAGATCGAGGCGGGGAACAACACCACATATAAATATATTAGCAGGGGATCGACAATCCCCTGCTAAAGATACAGACTTCGATGCACTGCACATCGACTTAGCTGTTACTGGACCAACAAGCTGCAAGCCCTTCAACTTGTAGGGCAGTTTAATAGCATGTACAATCCACTCCACGAGTCATTGCTACTCTTGCGTCTTATGGAATTTGTCAGTTCTAGCCCTGTGTGGAAGCCCAGGTAGGGTGCATCAATACTGAGGCAGCTAATTCACTCGATCTGCGTAGTGTTGATATAGCCATCAGAAAACAACTTTCTAAGAAAAATAATGTGATATCTGAAGGTACCATTGGTTTAACTGGTTTCAATGTCAGAGATTGTGGCATGACAGAGAAACTCCATGCCAGAATGAAACTCCTAATTAGAGGAGACAGATTTGTAATGCCCAGAGGAACCCCCTAACAATGGGGTTGGTGCAAAAACACGTAAAGCAGTCAAATACCTGCATATCGACAACTATTTTAGCCCTATAGTGTATAGGGGGTAAGTGTAAGGACATCGTTAAGGAGGCTGAATGGGGCTTGAGGCCCTGAAGATTCATGTATTTAGAAAAGAATCCCATTGTGCAGTATATGACTTCATTGCAGGCTGCATGAAAAAATGGAATCGACCTCATGTCGAAAGTAGTTACGGTATTGGGATACCCCATGC
The DNA here is from genome assembly GCA_029215795.1 of Anniella stebbinsi. Classification (NCBI taxonomy): domain Eukaryota; kingdom Metazoa; phylum Chordata; class Lepidosauria; order Squamata; family Anniellidae; genus Anniella; species Anniella stebbinsi. The sequence continues at coordinate 143,116,694 of JARDYH010000001.1, forward strand.
CATGGGTCTGAGCATAGGCAGGGGCATAAACTATGGGGGGAGGGGGGTAGCGGGGGGGGCAATGTCCCCACTGGGATTTCCCAAAGGGGGCAATGCCCAACTAAGTAACATCAGTAAGCTCACAGCCTGAATGACAGATTCCTCAGTCAGTCTCCAGTTGTCTGTATTCTTATGTGTTTGGACGCAGTCTAAATTACATCCAAGCACATCCTGCTTCCTCATCAGCTGCCCAGCAGATCTCCTTGCAAGACAAAAGCCACTCTCCTGTTGTGTCAGGGTCAGGCTTCCCCAGATTTATTTTCTTCTACCCACTCAGGCGCTGTAAGACAAAAGATTGCCCATTTAGGAATTACAGTCTGGGTACATCTTGACGAGAGTTTTGCCTCCGGTCGGGGTGTATCCGGAGTGGCAGCAGGTCATCTATATGATGCAGCTGGCATCCCGAAGCCATCCAGGAGCAAATCCCTGAAGCTCCGGTTTTAAAAGTCGGGTACTTACCACGACTTTTTTTTTTTTTTTTTTATCTTTTGAGCTGCAGCGGAGCTGATGGTAACCCAATTGGTCGCCATTGGCTGATATCTTCAGAAGTAGAGTGAGCCACACCTGTCTCGGCCACCAAGGGGTGACTATAATGGAGACTGTGTGGACTACACAATATTAATATTATCATACCACAGTACTCATGGAATGAGAAGAAAAATGAGGGCTGCAAAGACATTCCCAGTTGAACAGGAAAGTGTTTGTATGAGGACTTGAGATGGGGGAGGAAGTGGGAAAGCGCATGCCCCGTAGCAAATAGTCTGTGCAAGTACACCAATGTAGGGTTGTTAGATCCAGGGGAGTCTGGATTCTGTGTTCACTATGAGGCCCAAAGAGCTCAATAAATTGAGTCGTCACCTTGCCTTCAATAGCATTTCCTTTTAGGAAGCTACCAGAAGCCAGTTGTCTAAATATGGGTAGATTTCTACCCCTTGAAGGCAAATGAATGGAAGGAGCAGTGCCATACATTTTGTAAATATTCTGGGGCAGGGCTTTATGTGTCATCAGAAATTTGTGATTCTGATGTACGTATGGAGCCATCTCAAATCCAGAACAGGTTGAAGAGATCTGTAGAGGAGTGGGCCAAATATTAAATCAGAGAGTGATATAGGTCTTCCAAAGGAGGCTCCACTCTGTACAGCTACCCCATCAACAGGCGATGCAGAAGAGAACAATGTTGAGTCCAACTGAGAGCTCTCTAAGGATTGAGGGGAATCAGGTTTAGTTCTATGATTAAACCCATCTTCTCCAAGCTGAACTTTTTGACACCCCACAGAGTGGGTCTGGAAAGGAGAAGAGCTAGGTGGACGTACTGACGCATTCACGACGGTATCATGAGGCAATGGTTGAGCCCTGTGGACAGGTCACAATGACAGTGATCTTGGTAGAGCTAGAGGGAGTTGCAAGAAAACTTCCTCCAGTGGCAATCACGATACCGATGGAGCTGCTCAGTATCGAGAAAGGCGTATGTACCAATATAGGGGTTGGTATCGATGCCTGGTACGGGAGTTACGGACCCATTGCAAGAGGTGTCCCTTTTATAATTGATGCCAATCTCTGTACTGGTATGGCATTCTCGGGGGAGGCAACCCAGTTTAAGTTCTGTCCCTCTTTTTTTTTTTTTTTTTTACAGGGACCCGAGAATGATGCCCCTAGACATTACAGGCATAAAAAACTCTCTCTGTTGAAATCATAGCACTCCAATTGTAGCAGCTCTAGGGAGCAGCCCTGTATTTGGCAGCTAGCCTGTAATGGCTGTGCTAATTAACTTGGTGGGGAGATGTCTACTTCAAGCTGCATGTTAGACGTCTCTTCTTGGTACCAAGAGATTGGTACCAAAAGAGGCAGTTGAGTCTCACCCTTTGATGTCGATTCTGCCTGCTAGACATCTCATCTGGACGTCAAAGCTGCATGTTAGACATCTCATTTTGGTACCAAGAGCTCTGCACCGAGGAGCTTGGTACCATGGCGCTCGGTACCATGGCGCTCGGTACCAAGGAGCTCGACACCAAGGAGCTCGGTACCAAGGAGCTCGGTACCAAGGAGCTTGGCACCATGGAGCTCGGCACCAAGGAGCTCGATACGAAGGAGCTCGGCACCAAGGAGCTCGGCACCAAGGAGCTCGGCACCAAGGAGCTCGGCACCAAGGAGCTTGGTACCATGGAGCCCGGCACCAAGGAGCTCGGCACCAAGGAGCTCGGCACCAAGGAGCTCGGCACCAAGGAGCTCGGCACCAAGGAGCTCGGCACCAAGGAGCTCGGTACCATGGCGCTCGGCACCAAGGAGCTCGGCACCAAGGAGATTGGTACCATGGAGCTCGGTACCAAGGAAGTCAGCACCAAGGAGCTCGGTACCAAGGAGCTCGGTACCATGGTGCTCGGTACCGAAGGAGGCAGTTGAGTCTCAGCCTGTGATGTCGATTCTGCCTGCTAGACGTCTCATCTTGACATCGAAGATGCATGTTAGAAGCTCCAGTATCGAGAGCTTAGACCTCGGTACCCAAGGAGCCAGTTACGTCATCGCTGCCAAAGGGGCCACCCTCAGTATCGGGGGGGGGGGGCTAACAGCTGCAGAGGAGTTGGAACCTGGTCTCTCTCTAGCTGTAGAAACACAGGTAGAGAGTATCCAGATGTTGGAAGATCGGAACGACCTATGGTTAGGGTGGGGGTCCGAAGACACTGAGGGGCTCTCATCCATAGAATCGCTCCAAGCGATCAGTCCCCAGAAGTCCTATGTAACCTGGCCTTCTTAGATATCCCTTTCACTGTAGAGACAGCTAGGGAGCGTCCAAACATTGGACGATCGGAATGACCCATGGTCAGAGTCAGGGTCCGAGGACGCAGAGGGGCTCTCCTCCGTAGAATCTCTCCATGCGATCAGCCCCAGAAGGCTCCTGCCTTCTTAGATATCCCTCTTGCTGTAGATACAGCCTGGGGAGCGTCCAAATGTTGGAAGATCGGAATGACCCTTGGTCAGAGTCAGGGTCCGAGGACGCAGAGGGGCTCTCCTCCGTAGAATCGCTCCATGCGATCAGCCCCAGAAGGCTCCTGCCTTCTTAGATATCCCTCTTGCTGTAGATACAGCCTGGGGAGCGTCCAAATGTTGGAAGATCGGAATGACCCTTGGTCAGAGTCAGGGTCCGAGGACGCAGAGGGGCTCTCCTCCGTAGAATCGCTCCATGCGATCAGCCCCAGAAGGCTCCTGCCTTCTTAGATATCCCTCTTGCTGTAGATACAGCCTGGGGAGCGTCCAAATGTTGGAAGATCGGAATGACCCTTGGTCAGAGTCAGGGTCTGAGGACGCAGAGGGGCTGTCCTCCGTAGAATCGCTCCATGCAAATAGCCCCAGAAGGCTCCAGCCTTCTTAGATATCTCTCTTGCTGTAGATACAGCTAGGGAGCTTCCAAATGTTGGAAGATCGGATGAGGCATGAAGCGGCCATGTCTCCAGTAGATCGAGGAGCCTGTGCCATAAGTGTAACAATTGTCTGGAAGAAACCATGGCTTCTAGAACTTTTATCCATAGACCTGGCGCCAACACGGTTATCTTTTCAGCGCCAGGTCAAAACTTTTCTCCCAGGCATTTCAACAGCTTAAGTTGAGGTTTTAACTGACTTTGTAGCCAGGCTTAACAGTTTAAAATGTTTTAAATGTCAGCTGTCTTATGTTGGTTCTAAATTTTGTAAACCACCCAGAGAGCTTCGGCTATGGGATGGTATATAAATGTGTAAATAATAATAATAATAATAATAATGTAGCGACAGGTTTTGATGACCTGAGCCTCTCCCAAAACAAATTAAACAGAGAAAAGTCTGTCTGCTGGGGAAGCTTGCTGACGCACTTAACACATTTTGAAAAGGGGCCTTAATGGCTGTGCGATCCCCCTCAAAGCGATCCAAGATCTCTGGAGAATAAAATATCTAAGAATATAATAACAATAAATTATATTGTTTTAAATGTACGTGTGTACGTTGTATGTTTTTGCTGCTTTAATTTTTGTATATTGTTTTTAATTGTTTTAATCGCACGTAAACCGCCTAGAGAGCTTCGGCTATGGGGCGGTATACTAATGTAATAAATAAATTAATTAATTAAGACTAAAAATGAACTAAAACAAAGTAAAATAACTAAAAACCTTAGCACTCTAAAGCTTTCTCCTCAGGAGAAAGACAGAAGTTCCCAACAAGACATCCTTTCAGCAAGGCGGTCGAAAAAGAACTGAGGAGAAAGGCGGGAACATGGAGTCAGTAGACAGTGGGGGAGGGTTTCCCGCCAAAAACGTTTGCCTTAGCTATAGAAGTTTCCGAAACAGGCTCCACGCAGGCGCAGAGCCCATATGTGTGATGCACAGAGACCACGAAGAAGAACTGTTTTAACTGTAAAGTATCCAAGGAATTATAGCATAGAGCTGCTTTTGACATCCATCCCCCACACCCTGGCCACTGTGCCTTTATACAAAAGCTTGGAATCAGGAACTGATATTTGCGCAATAACATGTCCCCAACCATGCATCCCTATTGCTAGGTAAACATTGCCAATTTTTTTAAAAAAATCTACAGACCTTCAATAGCAAGAGAAAACAGGGAAGACATAGCAAAAGTATAGAGTAAGCCAGCCTACATGGGTTTATTGGTTTCCATGGCTGGTTTTCAGTATAAAATATGATTTCTTAGTACTCTATATAACTCTATATAACTCTTCTCCTATGAACATGTCCTTGACTTGAGCACAACATACCAGGATCGCATATGATCCTGATCTTCCTTCAACAAATGCATGGTGGTGTATGTGGGTTTATCTCCTTGTATCCTCACATCATACCTTTTGAGGAAGGTTAGACAAAAAAGTGACTTGGGCAAGCCTTCTAGCATACAAATGTAATGATTTCATAGCAATGTCATAAAATGCCAACCACACAAACATCAACTATACTGATTGGACTTCGTCAGGCTGATCCTTTTGCCTTCCAGCAGTGATCTTTGAACCAATTTACACATTACTTTTTGATGCACATTTAAGATTCTCTTAAGGTACACCTAAACATGAAACACGCATAGGCTAAACAAATGCATCGGAGAGCTATGTTTAGCTGAAGCTCCCTATGAAATATGCATTAAGTTGAAAAAACAAGTTTGTTACCGCATAATATGCAAAATGACAGTTTACTGTTAACAAAGGCCCACATTTGAGTGTGAGTGAAATAGCTTCAATTCCAACTGTGGCATCATGCTGATTTTAGCCACGCAGCACTCTGACACGGGTCTTAAATTACAAATCCTTGCAGCCAGTGTTTGGCCAAGCATTCATTTAAATTTCAGTCTCACCTTCTCTCCTTTAGCCTTCGTGACATATTCCACTGTGAATTCCACAGAGAAATTGGCTAATATGCATGCTTTCCCACTTTTATCTTTTACTTCAAATGTTGCAGACACTTGTGAAACGCCTGTGAACAGAAAACAAGCAGTAAAAATCAAGCAGTACAATGTTAATATGCATCTTCGAAAAGCATATTGCCCATGTGTAACCATGGGAAACACTGAGATGGCTGACATGTGGAAGGAGAATACAAGTCTTTTTAGAAGGCTTGAATTTACTGATCAATTCTTACCTTAACCACATTATGCAGGCAATCTAAGCCCACATAATGTTCATAAATTTATTTCTTCATTCACACAAAACATGCCCAAAAGGAGTTAACATTCTAAACTACCATGATAAAGGTATTGGATGACTAACTGGCATAGAACAAGACTCTTTTTGTTATTGTTTGTTTGCAAAATAGCAGGTGAGCCAATGATTTCCATTTCTAGAATTGCTGAAGACTCGGAAATGCAAGTGTCCTCCCTCCTTTCAACAAGTGGAATTTCAAGGCTTAACAGTGCAAGGTTAACATTGCCACGTGGGAGTTATTGTCCCCTCTACCTACACACACACACACACACACATCTCTGTGGCGCTCTTTTTCAAAGCACTTATTATTTTGCATTTCCTCTCCCCTCCCATTTTTTGGTGCTTCTGAATTATGCAAATAGGTTCCTCCCCTCTTTCGACATTTCCCTGAATCGCCAACAAGTCCAGAAATAGGAATCATTGGCTCATTTGCTTTTTCATAGCCCCTTTTTGGATGTTCTGGATTCGGGGAAGCGTTGAACAGGGGGAGAACAATGACAAGGGTCAATTCAAGGTATAATGCGGAGAGGATGACATTGCCAAGCAGAGTTACTGTCTCCCCCTCCCCCTTTGGTGCATTTCTTTTACTTTTTCTGTGCTTCTGGGTTTGTCCTTTCTTTCAGCGTTATTTCTCCCTCAGTCCTTCATAACTTTGTGCAAATTAGCCTACATGTAGTCCCACCTTGTCAATTTCCTTGTGTGTTACCTACTCCACTTCAGCCTCCCTTTGACAGCTGGAACATACAAGGACATTTATAACACAAGACTACATATATTGGACAGCCAAATTGACAGGCAAGATTACATATATTGGACAGCTCTTGCACACTTGTGAAGACCAGGGGATTTTATTTTTATTTGCGCCCAAAGCACCAAAAAAATAATTTTAAAAACGTAGCAAACAAGCGATGGTCTTTCCAACCTGTTGTTTAGGCATCAGTGGAGTAGCAGTCATTGGTGAGATTGTGAAGAGCGTCACTGGCTTTTTGATGCTCTTGCCAAACATCTGTATAGCTGCTTGGCACAAGCTATGATACCTGGCTCAGATGTCATGACAAGTCAACCTGAGAACAAGCTATCCTCAACAGTCCCACCATGACTTGTTGAGGGGGGAAAACATGCTGAATCATCTGTGCCAGGTTTGGACTTAACGGTAAGCCATGCTGACACTAACATGGCTCACATCATGGCTTATTGTCATGTGTGATATCAGTCCCTCTCTCTCTCTCTCGCTAGATTTAGAGACTGTAGCCTTTTCTGTATACAAAATCTTTTTGGTAGAAAAAGGGCAGAAAATATATGTGCAAATATCACTGGAATATTTGTTTCCTACTTCCTTGAAAATTAGTGCGGATGCAGAAAATGCCATCCCACAAAAGTATACACACAGCATCAGTATATTCTGACAAAGGGCAGTATTTGAAGAAGCAAACAAGAACATAAAAAGGTAAGAGCTGTGCTGAATCAGACCAAGGTCCATCTTAATCCAGTATTCTGTTCATGAAGTAGCCTGCAGTTGCCTGTGAGAAATCCACAAGCATGAGAAAAGTGTAATGGCACCCTACTGCCCATGTTCCCCAGCAACTGGTGTACAAGACCTACTGCCTCTAATACTCGAGGTACCCTATAGCTATCTGGACTAGTAGCCATTGATAGCTTTATCCTCTGTGAATTTGTACAATTCCCTTTTAAACCCATCCAAACTGCTGGCCATCACTACATCTTGTGGACATGAATTCCATAGTTTATCTATGCGCTGTGTGAAGTAGTACTTCCTTTTATCTGTCCTGAATCTCCCACACCAATCAGCTTCAATGGATGACCCCAGATTCTAGTATTATGAGAAAGGAGAAAAATGTCTCCCTATCCACTTTCTCCATACCATGCATTATTTTGTACACCTCTCTCATGTCTCCCTTTACTTGCCTCTTTTCTTAGCTAAACCATCTCAGATGTTGTAACCTTTCCTTGATCCTTTTAATTGCCCTTTTCTTCACTTTTCCCAACTCTACAATATTTTCCAGGTGTGTGACCAGAACCGTATACAGTATTCCAAGTATGGTCTCAACACAGATTTATGTAAGGGCAGTATGATATTGGAAATTTTATTTTCAATTCTTTTTTATTTGTAATTAACTATATTTGCATTCTTCATGGAAGTCACACACTGTGTCAACGTTTTCACTGAACTGTCCACAAACCTAAGATCTCTTTCTTGAGAAGTCACTCCTAGGTCAGATCTCATCAGCATATACATGAAGCTGGGATTTTTTTTTGCCCCAGCGTGCATCACTTTACATTTGTTTACACTGCATTTGCCATTTTAATGCCCATTCTCCCCATTTGGAGAAATCCTTTTGGAGCTCTTTGCAGTCCCTTTTTGTTTGAAGAACTCTAAATAATTGGGTCTTATCTGCAAACATAGCCAGTTCACTGCTCGCTCCTAATTCCAGATAATTTATGAACAAGTTGAAAAAACATTGGTCCTAATACAGAACTCTGTGGGAGTCCACTGTTTATGTTCCTCCATTGAGCCATTTAGTCCTACTTTCCATTTTCTTTTAACTAGTAACTGATCCATAAGAACACTTCCCCTGTTATTCCATGACTGCTAAGTTTGCTCAGGAATTTTGGTGAGAGTTTTTTTAAAAAAAAAATCAAAGGCCTTTTGGAAGTCCAAGTAAACAAGTACTGTTGAGTTCATCTCAGCTATCAGGCTTCTTCATTAACAATGTTCCAGTTGTTACAGTTTAGGCTGTTGTCAAAGGCAACTATACAGACTAGCGGCAGCTAATGATTTACTCGAATTGTATCTGTACAAAGTACAGTTCAAACTTCTGCATTATTAAAACTGCGAGTGTGTGTAGGATTGAATTGTCATGAGGCAGCTGCTACAGAATAGTATGTCCACTTTACCTCACCATTTATGCTACAGTCTTGTCTGTTTCCTCTCTAGGTTTTTATTTGTATACTGTTTATTCTAGAACAGTTGTGTTTCTTGGAGGCAAGAAGAGGGAAGAGAGCTACCATGGTTCGAAAAGCAGAGGTTAGAGAGCCAAAACTAGACACTTCCCTGTAAAGTAACTGAATGCAAATGTTTCCCAGCAATACAAGTCTTAAGTTAAGGTAGCATAACATCTCTTATACAGTCTGGGATGCTCTCTCTCTCTCTCCAAAGAACACCCAGTGTGCTCTATTTTTTTTTCTAGAGGATGTTACTTGTCCCACACAGTGAATTAGAGCTGGCTGTATATTGTTGATTTTTTCCCCTGGCCTATGAGTTATTTGTGCTTCTTTCACCATTTCTACTGTAACATGCATGGTGTGACAATACTTCAAATTTATGAAGTATGACTGTGATTTCTGAAGAGACAGACCATTAATGGGTTAAACTTTTATACTGGTTGATCACCTTAAAGTCTAAGGTGATAAAAATCGTCAGTGACTTTTTCAAACAATAGTGACTCTCAAACCTTTTATTTCCTTCTTCCCACCCCTTAAAAAAAACACAACTGTTTTGGAGTAACAGCCACTAATAGTGAACTGCCTTATGGACCAGGATTGTTGGGAGACACAGATGTTGAGAGTCACAGTCTGCTTTGCAAAAAAAAAAAAAGTTACCAATATTGGCTCTGCTAATCATATTACACCATTTTTGTTGATATTTTTTCTGAACATGCCAGGATAGCAGCAATTCTAGACCTTTATAAAAATGCACTCATTCAAGTTCTTCTCAAGAACAGCTTTATAGAAACACAGGAACAAAGTCCACTGCATTATCCTGCTTTCCACTTTAATACAGGAAGGTTGTTTAGAAGCTGTTTGCAAATGACCAGTTTTAATGCAGCAGAATCATGATCCATCTGTTGATGGAGGTCTCCATACATTCAATCAGGACTAGATGCTATGAAATGATAGTTATTCTAGAAGAAATGGTTATAGTTATTTGGATTCCTAGCACAGTCACATTTAAGACATAGATTTGGACCAGATGACAAGTTCAGAAAGAGACAAATGTACTAGAAGCTATTCTAGAACAGGAGTAGGCAGACTTCAGATTTATGGAATTTACTTTGTTTTATACTAGCGATCCCCTAAGACAAAGCCTGGTGGCAAATGACATACATGTGGAATTAAAACCTTTCTGAGCTCAGGATTTGTTTTGAGCACCAGAACTGAACACAGCTCACAGTCTTTCCACACAAAAATTCATTCCTGGTTATCTCAAACTTTTCCCCTTTTGGTCTTGTAATTTAGGGCATGTACGTGTGAACTTTGTAGCTCCTACTGGGAATCAGAAATCTTTGCCGATCTACTAGTAGATTCAGATCTATTTTCTCCCCAGCCCTGTTCTAGAAGAGCAGCCAGAGAGGGTAGTCTTACCCAACTTTGAGAACACAAATATAGTTTAATCCACTTAATTGCATACATCAGTGCACTGACATTTCAATGCTACAGTTTTTAAATACTTATTTTCCAATATTCACTGTATGAGGATCCTATTATAAGGCTAAGATCACAAGTAATTTCTTGCTCAATCTTATTTAGACATGCTCTAGAATCAAGAAACATATGGTTTTAAAAATGTCATCAGCCTTTCTTGGTGAGCTCTCATGGGTTAGAAACTACCACAATGCAGAGGACGAACTTTTGAACAGGAAGAGGGGTAGCTACCACAGTATGCATTCTGTAACAAAACAGAGGTGATTTATGTGAGGTTATCCTCGACCACTTGCTTCTGCTGCCTGTCTCGCCTTTACTATTTAGGCACTACAGCCCAGCAACCTGGCCTCCAGGTAACTTCTTTGTTCTGCTGCCACCACTACCTTCTCAGATACACCCATAGCCCACACTAGTAGATAGATTTAACAAGAATATATTAGTAAGAAATTGCATGTCAACAAGTTTAATGGTGACTTCAGTTCAATTGCGTATCGGTTATAAGGTTTCAATGATTATTGCTTTCAGTCAGAACTCTTATGTTTATAAACTGTTCTTCATTTGATCTATGCTCTAAAATCTTATCTCAATCTCTCAAATCTCTCTCAAATCTCCCCCCAATTAACCCATCAGCTCTCTCTGTCAGACACATATATACACTCCACTCACTCTCTCGCTCCTCCTGCTCTTATACAACCAACCAATCCAGGCACTCTAAACAACTAGCCAATCAGCACTCACTTTCCAGTCAGGCACACAGCCAGCCAATCCAGGCACTCCATACTTACCTAACCACAAACAGGAAGTATATTTCGGCCTAGTTATTTACTTTACCTGTTATTATTCTTACTTCTTTTTAAAGATATAAACAAACAAATATCACAAACAATAAACTTTGCAATATATTTACAACTACAAACAGTAGAACATCACAATTTACATCTAAAGGTATCACACGCTCTGGCTTTCTGACTCATTAAAAGCCTTATTAATGGGACACATTATACATTTTAATAGAGTATGCAGGAGAGAGGAAAAAAGAAAAAAGGTGCTAGTTTAGCTGTAACCCCTAACCCATGCACCTCATAATACACATTCATACATGGGCATCGCTGCATAAATTTGCCAAGACCCCATCAATATCCTGTATGGAATGGGTAAGAGCACAGTAGCAGGAAGACTTCAAGCAAGCCTGAATAACCCCTCCATGACAGATGTTCCACTTTCAGGTTGATAAATTTCAACAGTAGTGAATGGTGGCAGCACGTTAAAAGTGTTGACAATTTAAACAGTAGTGATATCTAGTCCAACTGTGAAAAGCTGCTACATACAAAAGTAGTTAACACTAGGATTTCACTTTCCATCTAGGTTGAGAGTCAGTGGATAGTAGAATTGTAAATCTTGGAACTGTAAAGTTAATGGCTATAAAAGCCACATATCATGACAATGTATTACAACTTCCTGCCAATAGCTGTTCCAGCCCAAATTTCAAGCTGGATCAGCTGTTTTTTCAGAAGCAGCTCTTCCTGTGTATGCAAGCAATTCTACTCTATGGATAAACAAACTTACAAGTTTTAGTGGAAAGTCAGCCGTAAGTTTCATATTTTATCTGAAATGAAGTAGTAAGGTGTTCAATCCAGAATTAACTCTAGAAAATTTGTCATGTTTGCAGGTTGTCTTCTTGTAATCACTGGGCAATTGTAGATAAAGTTAAGGAGTGGATATTACCCCACAATTTAGCCATTTTAAATGAAAATGTTCACTTATTTTCATTTGATTAAGCACACCCTTTGTAACCCTTGTAAAGCAATGACTTCTAGCAAGAGATAAGATGACACTGATTGGTCAGCATCTCTGCAATATATGCAAGAACTTGAAACACTACTGCACTAGCAAGAACTTAAAACTTGCATCTTAGGTGTTTCACATTGCTGCAGATAGCTCATATTGGATGCTTTTTAGCACCAAGAATGAACAAGTCCACTATAAAAGGCTGGGGGGTGTCTGCCTACATACCCAGCTCCCTCAACTAAGAACTGAACTAAGAACTATCTTTCCTTTTAGTGCCCCAGTTTATCTTCTTTGTTTGTTCCTATTAAACTGCCCAGTTTAGCAGATTTGGAGAGTTATCTACCAGCCTTGCAATTATCTGCTTGTGTGCACGTACTTAAGGATTCCTTAACAGCTAAATCCACTTAAGCTACACTGCAGCAAATTGGAACAAATAAAATTTGAATGTATCTCCAGCCCTAAGTCACTACGTTACTCTATAAACTTAAGGCTCCAGAGCTGGCAGTCTGAGTATCTAGTCACAGGCTCCAAAGTGCTGTAGGTTAGATGAACCCCTAGTCAAAGTTACACCTTCCACTAAATTAACTTTAAAAAGTTGGTGACTTTGATCCTCAGATCAATTAACTCAAAAAAGTTAACACAAAATGGTGACTTTGATCCTCAGATCTTTTTTCGCTAAAAAAAAAAAAGTTGTCAGATACTATACTTTTAGTGGGCATTACTGTGCCAGAGGCATAGAGACAAACAAGAGTTCCAGAAAACATAAGATTTGAAGAAATTGTACAAAATTAGCCTAGAATGATTATGTTGATTCCATTTTTAGGCACTGTAAAATTATCAAATAGATCAAGCACTGACCTTTTATAGCCAAACACATTTTTATTTTGATAAAATGTAGGGAACAGCAGGGAATCACAAAATGAAGCAGTGATAAGGAAGTATCAAATTTATTTTGCTAGTGAGGACGTATCAACAAAAGAAAGTCGGATTTCAGGTAGAAGGACGTATCTCATTCAGAATAAAATCCAATGTTAAATTCATGAATTCATCTTTAAAGTGTTCAGGTTTAGAACCCCTAAAATGTGTACACATAATGAACAGCTGTAAAAGGGAGACTTGGCCTCACTAGTCACAAGCCTGTCCTTGTATTTTCCTAATCTGTTTCAATGCCACTAAAACATTGTAAACTAAACCTCTCTGGATTAGTCTCATATATAGCTTTTCAATGCTAACATACCCTAGCTTTATTTTTGAAAGACACAAATACTGCAGCTTGGCTGACTTTAATGACACTGTTTTTTTCCAAGATGAAAAGAGATCTTGAAATCACTTCTGGGAGAAAGCACTGTATTACATACACACTCAAGCAAACACCTCTGAATCAGGAAGGAATAGAATAAGGCAAACCAGTAACGATCATATAAAACGCCATATCATATTAGATTAAAGCAAAATAGAATGACTCCTATTTATGAGCCATGCTTGTTCTGCATTCTATCTTCTGGAATTCCCAAGACTTCTAATGTACCCTACTACTCTCAGGATAGAGAAATTTTGCTTTCAGTTGGATCACTAGTGGCATGTTACATTCAGGCACCATATCCAGTTCTCACAAGATATTGGATTGGGGTGATAGGAAATGCTTTGCTACAGAGCTTTGCCAATTTAATTTTGTTTGTACAATCAAAGGTGAAAGAAAATGGGGAGGTCATTTAAAGAACTCATACAACCAGTTCACACATATGGGGAGATGTGTGCTCCAACACTTGGAAGGAGGGCATGGTTTAAAAAACAATTTAGAGAAAGAGAAAAGGCAGAGGCAGTTGTTTAGTATTTGGCACAAGTTGCTTTGCAGTCATTTGCTACTTTTGGTTCAGAGAGCTAGATAAGAATTCCCACACTCAAATGACAGAGCAAGATGGAAAATTTATTTTATTTTTAAGGGGTACTTAAGATGGATGAAGGCATGGGAGAGAAAAATGGTTGCGCACCAGAAATGAGATCATATACAGTATCCAAATAAGTGCCTGCAACATCTTTTCACAATCCATACTGCACTGACAACTGCAAAGGAAGTACTAATGGGAATACTCCTCACTCTCCCAAAAACAATTTTTTGTTGTTGTTGGTGTGTTGAGAAGCCTTTCCCCTGCACTCCCCTCAAAAAAGCTACCTTGAGGAAAGGTGGGCACATACTATGCAACAACCAAGTTAAAAACAAGCACTTTTAAATGCTAAACACAACCAACCATGACTGGCTGCCCATGGTGGGTTGTCATGTCATGCAAACCCAGTCAGTATTTGGGAAGGGTCTGGCAATTCAATAACAGCTGTGTTGCAGGCACTTCCTTTTAACTGAACCATTTAACTTTTTTTATTACCACAACTGTAAGGCTTGAGTAAACAAGCTATCACCAGTATACCAGTAGCTTTCATTACATCAAGTTAGGAAAATGTGAAGCTTCAAGTGCAGGAAAGCAGGCAAGTTTCCTGGCTCACACCTGTAGTTGCTAGGTAGCTTCTGATAAGTGCCCATAAGAGCTGTTTGTGGAGTTGCTAGGCGAAGCAGAATACAGGGGCAAAGTATTTGAGCAGTCTTCAAATACATTGTTACACCTTGGAAGGAGGACAATAACGCAGTAACACATTCTTAAGATACACAGACACAGCCAACAGAAATCAGGTTTACGGTTACAACGCCACCCACACCCTGATTGGAATAAACTAATCCTACAGTGCATTTAAAGGAAAGCGAAAGTAGTTAGTCACTCGCTTCCCTCAGCCCTTAGAGAAAGGGAAACGTTCACTAGATGCTTTGCAGAGAAACATCTAAAATAGCCTTCCCCGAGCAGGTGTGCGACAGATGTTTTGGACGACAACTCCCATAATCCCTGACAACTGGCCATGCTGAATGGGGCAGATGGGAATTGCAGTCCAAAACATCCAGAGAACACCAGGCTAGGGGCAGCTGATTTAAAGTCTACAGACAAATCAGTGGAGTGGGGGAAGAAACGAATAGCACCGCTTTTGCTAGTACAGACATAGGGAAGCTACACAAGAAACACTGAGAAAGGTTAACCCAGCCACAGCGTTTCAAAGTTTAATTTTAGCACGCACTACCGAGCGTTAATAACTGTACTGTTTTGCGATAGCATCAAACAGGAGGATTTTATCACAAGAACACTGAGCGGAAGGCACTACTGTTCCGAGCTGAAGCTCCCATAACCAGTATCTACTTTCTGAAAAAGGGAGGGGTTACCACCAGGGCCTACGTGAGCGACCCACATGGTCTTCAGCTTGGGTACCTTGCCCACTAAAAAACCCCATGTTAAAGGGACAAGCGCTGGGGCACAGCCCTTGGCTCGAAATTCACCTGCGGGAACCTCCGACGAGCCCAGGGCAACAGAGGGGCGAGGGGAGTGGGAGAGTCTTCTTCTATGGGGGCTTCCACGCACCCAGCCCCAAAGCCAGAGAGGTCTGGGCAGGCCCCGTGTTGCGAAGGGGGAGGAGAGAAATGGCGCTCAGGTAAGTAACACGGAGCGCGTCACACAGCCCCGGTGCCAGGCAAGGGAGAGGCAGGCCTACGGAGGAGGAGAGAAGCGCCCGCGACCCTTTCCCCGTCCTCCCCCCGGCTCCACTTCTCACACTCACCCAGCATAACCGCCGCCAGGAGCAGCCCCCAGACAAACCGCGCCGCCATGACAGGACCGAGTCGGGCGAAGAAAGAAGGACGAGGCGAGCAGCTCCCTGCGACGCGACACGGGAACGAAGACAGAAAAGACTCCGAAGGACGCCAATGGGCGCGGTCACATGATCGACAACGTCAACCCCACCCCCTCCTTTTCTCTACCTCTCGGGTCACATGATCTAAACCACGCCCGGCCTCCTTTAATTACGAGAGAGAGAGGGAGCGAGAAAGAGCTGGGTGGGGAACGGCCGGCCTGACTTCGCCGTGGTCTCGCGAGAACTAGTGAGAGTGGCGAGAGCTATTGCTGAAGCCCTAATGAACTACTTGCTCTCACCTTTCGCCCCCGCTTCTCCACAGCTGTGCAGTTTGGGTTTATTTTACGATTGGCGTGTGATGGAAGTATTGGCTGTGTATTAAGGAAGGCTAAAAGCTAGGGTGACCATATGAAAAGGAGGACAGGGCTCCCATATCTTTTAACACTTGTGTTGAAAGGCGGATTTCAGCAGGTGATATTTGTATGCATGCAACACCTGGTGAAATTCCCTCTTCATCACAACAGTTAAAGCCGCAGGAGCCCTGCCCTCTTTTGTATCTGGCCACACCAGACAGGGCTCTTGCAGCTTTAACTGTTGTGATGAAGAGGAAATTTCACCAGGTGCTCCATGCATACAAATATCACCTGCTGAAATTCCCTTCTTGCTATAACTGTTAAAGATACAGGAGCCCTGTCCTCCTTTTCATATGGTCACCCTACTAAAAGCACAAGATTCTCAATAATAACAATGCAGGAAATATTAGTAGGGCTTAAGAGTTGTGCTCGATTATTTATTAGCTTTCTGTACCTCCCAACAGCCAAAGCTCCCTGATCCTGTTTTCCTAGTGGCCAAACAGATGCCTCTGGAAAGTCCCGAATTGGAGCACTCTCCCAGCAAAGTGGCATACAGAGGCATACTGCTCCTAATAGTGGAGCTAACTTGATCCAGATCAAACAGGGACTTGAACTCGTTGGTATTGCTACTATTACATTTTACATTGTGTTATAAGTTACCTGAACTTACAGTGTTTCATACATTATAAAGTTAATGCAGGGAAGGCACTTGTGTGTGGAAAATGACGTTCTCCCAGTGTGAGAATATATAAGGATCACATGCGGATTTCACTGGGCTTTCACACTTAACCACAAACCATATGTGTAGCAATTTTGCAATGTCCCAAGCAGCCTGATTCTGAGCAAAGGAAATAACTCATATAAGTCATGTGCTAGCTTTCTTGCTTTCCAGAGTCAAAGGGCAAAAAAGAGTGTGTTTGCAGATGATATATGCAATCTCTGCAGGAGGATTCTCAGATACCTTTTTCAAACAAAGGCTATTGTCTTCTGCGATGTCAACACACCATAACTTTGGTACACTGATGGGAAGGCTGGCTATCCCCCAATCTAAAATGTCAGAAGCAATTGGAGCAGCTTGTAGCCAGAAAGGTTATGGTGAAGTGGTGAAAAAGGGATATTTCATCAATATGAAACAGTAAAAACCTGTGTATACACAGAATTGAAGTTACTTAGTAACCATTTGGACTATTGGCAGCATTTGGTAGGTAAACCCACAAATTGCAGGGGCACACACTGCACCCAAGCAACTTGTGTTTGCTTTAACAACCCTCAATGTTTCGTGATGTCTGAACAGGGGCACTTGGGATTGCTTGTGGGTTAAACAAGCCCAAGTTAACCCATGGCTCATTTGATTAATTTGGGGTTGTTTAACTTATGAACAACCCCAAGTGTCCCTGATTGGATGTCATGGAAACAGCCCTCGAATGTAGTATTCAAAGGTTGTAAAGCAAACAAGAAGTGACTTGTGTGGCACATGATTTGCTGACAGACATAGCCATTGCATCCAAACAGGGTCAATTTATTAAGTGAAATTGAAACTGTTTTTATGTCTATCCTACATAGCTTTATCTGACTAAACAATTTTCCACAATCCTGTTAGTGGTTTTCCATACTCTTCTGTATTTTGTAACTACGTTTATTGCAGCCGAGAAATGTTGCCCACATCTTTGTTAACAGACTTCTGTGCAAACATCAAAACTGAACTAAAGCAGTAGCAGAGACAAGGAAAAGAAAAATGAGGGTGCACTTTGTTATATATATATATATATATATATATATATATATATATAACGTATGCCCCTAACAAAGCCTCATGAAGCCCCCCCTTTTTACATACTTCTGTAAATATAAACTGTATAAAACAGAAAATAGATGGTCATATTCATACTAAGAAATCAATATGCATAAGATTTGCTTTAACTAAAACTCAGATATTAAAAGTTAAAATAAGTCAACGGCTCAATTCGGACAACACAATAAACAACTGGTGTAGGGGAAACAATCGTCAGTTGTTTTGACTATTGTGTCATCCAAATGCTGCCATAGTCAACTCAGTGCTGATCCTAATCCACACCACAGTTGATTATTTATTACCATGTTGTGTGGGGAGTACCCCCTAGTTGAACAACTGTAAAGTTGATTATTACCCCACCATTGACTATCGTGTCGTCCGAATTGAGCCTTTTATATTTGCCTAGATTTAGGTTTTTTAATACAACAATAAAATGGAGGGAAAATGCAAAGAATGAAACACTTATTGACAGTAATGCAGGGATTTTAATTTGAAGAAATCAAAATAGTACAAGGGAGGATTTTTATATAATTAATCAAGTTACTAATTTGATGCAAAGCATTGTAATAAAGATATTACTAACAGTAATGACCCAAAGGTCAAAAGCTCCTTTGGTTTCTTTTAAACACATACTCTTTTGCATATTCTGAAAATCAGCAGTTACAAATCAGTTTACATACTTTTCTTTCTCCAAATTTCAGTCAACTTCCATATAAACAATATGAAACAAGATACTTTCAAAATCTGTCAAGACAAGAATGATGGGAACAATCCAGTCCTCTGCACATGCATGCACAGTTCTAGGCATACAGGAGAGAAACAGCAGGAATCTTCTCTCATATGCATAGTTCTGCAAGCATAAAAGATATGAAGGACTGGATTGTCCCTTATATTTTCACAAGGCTATAAAGCCTTTAAAAAACTTTTAAATGTTCTAAGATTATGCTACAGTAATTGCCGTTGTGCAGTGTAAAACTAGATTATCCTGTGGTGTTACATAAAAGCTTACAAACAAATATTCTGGACTAAGAAAGTGCTTATTTGATTCACTCTCATGTAGCCGAGAAGAAGAAGAAAGTTACCAATGAATATCTTGAGCTAGTTAGCTCAACTAGTAGTGTTTATATGCAGTCATCCTCTTGGCACTTGATCTGCCTAAACAGGAATAAAGTTTAGAAAGATGTGAAATAAAAAAATCAAACAGAAATACTAGAATTTGTTTGCATAGTTAAAAATTCAGTATACTCAGAGACCACTGATTGTTATTCAACAGTGTTTTAAAAAGTAATTCATATAATCCTTGAAGCTGAAGAATGCAGCATAAAAATTCTTTATGAGGTGAAAACTAGGGATGTGCACTGACCCCCCGGATCGGATCGGATAGCGGATCGGAATCGGACCTGGGGGGTCGGATCGGATCGGATCGGAGGCTGGTCGGATCGGATCGGACCAGATGTCCGATCCGGATCGGACGCCATTTTGAATGCTTTTTCTCATAGCCAAGTATTGTTTTACAAAAACGCCTATAACTTTTTCATTTTTAAAGATAGAAGGATGAAACGTGGGCACATTGTAGACTGGTTAGGGATAGTTATCTGTGAGAAATTTCAGAAAGATTGGTGCATGCGTTTTGTGGCAATTAATTTTTTAATAAATACCCATGAATGCTTATAACTTTGTCATTTTTAAAGTTACAAACATGAAACTTTGCCACATTGTAGGAGGTACCTTGGGACCTATGTGTGTGAAATTTCAGAAACATAGGTGCTTGCCTTGTGTGGCAATTAATTTTAGAAAAATGGGTAGTAGTGGGGTAAATTTCCTTTTCTTCGCGGGAAGCGGGAGGGGGAAGAGGGGAAGACCGGGCCTCTGTGGAAAATTTTTTGAAACATTTTATCTAAAAATTCCATAGCCATCAAATGCCTGGACCTATCATTCTGAAATTTCTGACACATATCTACCCCTAACCCATCTACAAAGTGAGCAATGTTCAGACTTCTAATTTTTAAAATAAAAAGGTTATAGGCGTTTCTTTCCTCATTGTTTCAAAAATTAATTGCCACACAAGGCAAGCTCCAATGTTTCTGAAATTTTACACACATATCAAGTGAAGTGTTCCCTGTAATGTGCCCATGTTTCCTGTTTGTATCTTAAAAAATAAAAAAATGGGAGGCGTAACTGTATTTACCCCACTACTACCCATTTTTCTAAAATTAATTGCCATACAAGGCAAGCACCTACGTTTTTGAAATTTCACACACATAGGTCCCAAGGTACCACCTACAATGTGGCAAAGTTTCATGTGTGTAACTTTAAAAATGACAAAGTTATAGGCATTCCTGCGTATTTATTAAAAAATTAATTGCCACAAAATGCATGCACCAATCTTTCTGAAATTTCTCACAGATAACTATCCCTAACCAGTCTACAATGTGCCCAAGCTTCCTGTTTGTATCTTCAAAAATAAAAATGTGGGAGGCATAACTGCATTTCTCAGTGGGAAAGTGCAATGCAATGATTCCCTATGGGAAAGTGCTTTCCAATGATTCCCTATGGGCAAGTACTCTCCAATGAATCCCTATGGGCAAGTGCTGTCCAATGAATCCCTCATTGTTTCAAAAATTAATTGCCACACCAGGCAAGCACCAATGTTTCTGAAATTTTACACACATATCAAGTGAAGTGTTCCCTGTAATGTGCCCAAGTTTCCTGTTTGTATCTTCAAAACTAAAAAAATGGGAGGCATAACTGTATTTACCCCACTACTACCCATTTTTCTAAAATTAATTGCCACACAAGGCAAGCACCTATGTTTCTGAAATTTCACACACATAGGTCCCAAGGTACCACCTACAATGTGGCAAAGTTTCATGTGTGTAACTTTAAAAATGACAAAGTTATAGGTGTTTCTTTCCTCATTGTTTCAAAACTTAATTGCCACACAAGGCAAGCTCCAATGTTTCTGAAATTTCACTCACATATCAAGGCAAGTGGTACCTGTAATGTGCCCAGGTTTCCTGTTTGTATCTTTAAAAATAAAAAAATGGGAGGCGTAACTGTATTTACCCCACTACTACCCATTTTTCTAAAATTAATTGCCACACAAGGCAAGCACCTATGTTTCTGAAATTTCACACACATAGGTCCCAAGGTACCTCCTACAATGTGGCAAAGTTTCATGTTTGTAACTTTAAAATTGACAAAGTTATAAGCATTCATGGGTATTTATTAAAAAATTAATTGCCACAAAACGCATGCACCAATCTTTCTGAAATTTCTCACAGATAACTATCCCTAACCAGTCTACAATGTGCCCAGGTTTCATCCTTTTATCTTTAAAAATGAAAAAGTTATAGGCGTTTTTGTAAAACAATACTTGGCTATGAGAAAAAGCATTCAAAATGGCGTCCGATCCGGATCGGACCTCGTCGGATCGGATCGGAGGTTGGTCGGATCGGATCGGATTTTCCCGATTTTGGGTCGGATCGGATTCGGATCGTAGATCGGATCCGATCCGATGCACACCCCTAGTGAAAACACACACAACCACCCTAATTTCTTCAGGCCAAAGAATTACATCATAGAGAACTGTTACTATTCACCTCCAAAAGAAAGTTTGAACAGAATTCCCAAAGAAATCAAGAATCAGATCTAAAATGAAATGTGTCTTTGAATACTGCCACAAACTCTGAATACTGCCACAAACTCTGATCAAGGATGTTTCAAGTATCAGCAGGCCATGCAGCTG
Source organism: Anniella stebbinsi (assembly GCA_029215795.1). Classification (NCBI taxonomy): domain Eukaryota; kingdom Metazoa; phylum Chordata; class Lepidosauria; order Squamata; family Anniellidae; genus Anniella; species Anniella stebbinsi. The sequence continues at coordinate 143,138,248 of JARDYH010000001.1, forward strand.
ATCAACTAACATCATTCCCAAATCTGCTAAAAAAAAAAGGTTTGGGAACAATACAGGTATCCACTGTTGGGGAAATTAGTGTCCTTTTGTTTTATAAAAACAGTTTCTTATCATGCAACATAGTGATACTGATTAGGGTTTTCTTTGTCTCTCTCCATATAGTCTCTGTCTATGAGAGATTCAATCCGCTTTTTCAAATCTCCAGGCTGTAAAAAGAGAATACATTGACACTGTGTTTAGCAATGCAAAGACAAAGGAAAGAAAATACAATATACATATAGCAAATATCTGAAAATGTTATCATAACTATTCTGTGATCATAGAAACTTTACCATGGTTGTGTAACCAAAGTTCTATTAAATATGGCTTGTTTTTCTTTGGGGGGCGAGGGTAGAAATATTAATATTTCACTCACCTTTACTGGAAATTTTAGCTGATTATATAACTCCGAAACAAGAAGATTATGACCAAGTGTCTTCCTCATCTTCATTATTCGTACTATGGCAGCATCAATCTGATACTGCCTATCCTGAAACACCCTTTCAGTTGTGCTGACTTGTTCCTCAACCTAAAGATCAAGAACAGAAGATTTACATCTCTCTTTCTCTCACACACATGTGTGCTTGTGCGCATACACACACCTTGCTTTTGGTTAGTTATAAAACAGCCAATACAGCCATTGGCTGTATATAGAGCAAAAGGACACGATCCTCCAAAGCAAAATGATGTTGTGCTGAAAAGTGATCTACCAAACGAGCACTTGATCTGTTGTTCTTTAAGTTACTGAGGTGCTCTCCTATACGTTTCAGCACAACATCATTCTTTTGCAGACTTAAAGTTTGGGGCCCTTGAAAAATTGGGTAGACAAGATAATGAATTGTTATTAAGAAAGGACATAGAATGGATCCTAGGGTTAAAAACTCTAAATCCCAGTGGCTTAAGCTCCGATCTAGAATTTTTGCCACTCCTGTGACTCAGCAATTACCTACAGCGACTCCCACATAATAGCAATAAGCATAGCAGTAATGACGTATTTTGAGACCTTGCACTTATCATTGCTACATGGAAACACCTGGCAGAGCACAAAACATGATGAAACAGTGAGAAAAAATGAATTAGAATATAAGGAGGGCCCTGGAATGATTACATTTCCCCAGTAATTATCGTAGGAGGCGATCATCCTGTTAAGAGTATTTCTGCAGACATCTCTTATCAAGTAAGAATCTGGGGTGTGTGGCTTCAGCTATGGAGTGACCGGTGGAGCTTTTCGGATCTCCCGAAACGGGGAAAGCAAAAGGAAAAATCCCTATCTTCATATTGGATGGACAGTAAATTAAAAAATAAATTTGTGTATCGGAAGCGTAGCAGCACAGGAATGTGGTGGGACCTTAACTGAGAACAGCATATTAAAGCTGATAAGCCCCGGAAGAATCTGGGCTGGATGCCAATTGTTTTGGGACTCAGTAAAGTTTTTTTGAAAATATATCTGCCTAGCTAATGTTCTAAAAAGGGATATTATGGACTTTAAGAACTGATATATGAATTAAGGATAAAACTAAGACTGAATCGGGCTCCGGAGTAGCTGGCTGGATGCCAGATGCATAGAGATCGCATAGAAAAGAGTTTTTCTTCTCCGAAGTGGGCAAGAAAGGCCAAAACACACCCTTCTGATAAAAATTTGGTTCGTTTGACAAGAACGATGACGGATAAAGTAAACATGAAAGGGTAAGGAAAAGAAGGAAGAGAAGACAGCAAAGCGGGCCCGTCTCAAACCGGAAGTGGTAATCATAAAACTGGAACGAAGCCAGGAGCTATTCCTAAGGGAACCAAACCACAGGAATGTCAACAAATGTCTTTGGAGGAGTTACTAGCAAATATCAAAGCTATGATGGATAATAGTTTGGACAGGCAGAAGGAAGATATTATGAAAGAGGTCAAAAATGAGATTTTTAAATCTCAGAAGGAGATATTGACAGGCTTTCAAGCTGTTAATGCCAAACTGACATCTCTGGAACAACGGAAGAGAATAAAGAAAAAAACAGCAAGATATCAAAATTCAAGAAATGAACTTACGTTTAATTCCTATGGAGGACAGAGATCGAAGAGTAAATATTCGAATCAGATCCTTCCAGGAACAGCAGGTGGAAAATCCAAAGATTTTGAGAGATAAGATAATGGAATGGATCAAGGAGATGGACCCCCAAATGGATTGGGAAGATGCTGATATTGAAAGGATCCACAGAGTTGGATAAAAGAAAAGGGGGATGTTTCCAAGGGACATAATTGTTAAATTTGCGAATTATTACAAAAAAGAAAAGTTCAAGCAATTAGATGTGCTGGTCAACTGATGTTCCAATCAACGCCGATACAGGTTTACAATGATCTTTGTTCTCAAACGATCCAATGGAGGAAAAGTGCGAGAATGTGCACAATAACCCTGCGGAAGAATGCAATTGCTTATAGCTGGGGTTACCCAGTATTTCTGAGATTTGTATGGCAGGGGAAACAACACAGAATAACATTGTGCGAGCAAGGGATGGAGTTACTGGGGAAGCTGGGCTTGATGGAGAAAGATGCAGATGAAAGGCAAGAACAAGAAGCAGAAGAACAAGGGGCAGGAGGCAGTCTGTGACTGAGTTTTGGATTAAAAAGGGATAGAAGAAGAGAATCAAAGGGAGGAGGCTCCAGGGTGGTGAAGTCGCCTCCCCTCCCTGAAGAGCTCTAAAAAGGGAATAAGGGAGCTACTGCCCAGGAAGTTCCTGGCGATGAGGGGGGGGGGGGAAATTGGGGGGTATGTGTGGGAGGGAGGGGGGAAGGAGAGAGAAGGTAAATGTAACACAAATGGAGACCTACAAAGAGAATTAAGGTTGGAAAGATGGAAAATAAATTAAGAATTGTAACTTTAAATGTTAAAGGGCTGGGAAATGTTATTAAAAGGAAGAGGATGGAAGTGATGTTAAACAAAGAAAAAGCAGATATAATATTTTTACAAGAAACTCATCAATCGAAAGATGGAGTAAACGAGCTTCAAATGAGGGATGTGGGCGTATATGAGAAGGCATATGGGACTTCTAAAGCGAGAGGAGTAGCGATAATAATTTCTAAAAAATGTGGTCTCAACATAGTGAAAGTGAAGAGGGATGATATGGGAAGATTTTTGATAATATACTGTACTGTGGGGGAAGAGGAATATGTATTGATTAATGTTTATGCTCCAAATGAAAATCAGATGGAATTTTATGATAAAGTGTTTAAAACTATGGGAAATATGGGGAAAGTGAATATTGTAATTGCTGGTGACTTTAATATGGTGAAGGATAAAGATAATATATTGAGAACTTTAAAAGGTGGTGGTAAAACTGGTTTAAGTAAAGTAATGGATGAAAAAGAATTAGTAGATGTTTGGAGGTTAATAAAAGGGGAAGAAAGGAAGTACACCTTTTATTCACCGAAATATAAGAGTTACTCCAGATTGATTATATTTTTGTGTCAAAGAATTTGATTTCTAAGCTTATAGACTGTGAAATAGGAGTTATTAAAGTCACAGATCATGCATTATTGAGTATGGATATTAAAATAAAGAAAGATTATAGAGAAGCAAAAAGGTGGAGAATGGATACAAAGATTTTAAATTTTAAAAACATTGTTGAGAAAATGAAAAAAGAGATACAGACAATATGGGAAATTAATGAAACAGGGCAAAACTCTCAAGCGATAGTATGGGACACGATGAAAGCAGTAGTAAGAGGGCTATGTATTAGAGAATCGTGTAATTTAAGAAGACAACAAGAAGCACAAAGTAAAAAGATTGAAAAGGTGGTTAGGAATTTAGAGGAACAATTGAGAATAACTAAAGATAAATGAATATACGCTCAACTTCAAGCTAAAAAGAAGGAACTTGAGGAAGCAGATTTAGAGAGAGTGCAGAAAGATCTGATATATTTGAAAAGGGATTTTTTTGAATATAGTAATAAAAATTCTAAAATGCTGGCCAGGTCCATGCAGTCGAAGAAGACAAAGAATATAATAGGGACAATTAAAGCCAAAACAGGGAAAAACTGTACTTTAATGAAAGATAAATTAAACATATTTAAAGAATTTTATCAGAAATTATATGTATCAGAAGTGGGCCCACAGACAAGGATAGTGGAGTATGTAGAGAGGAATTGGAAAATAAGGTTACAAGGGAAGGATAGGGATTATATGGAAGGTTTAGTGAGGGAAAATGAAATAGAAGAAATTATTGATAAATTAAAAGAAGGGAAATCTCCGGGTTTAGATGGGTTGGGTCCGGAATATTATAAGATATTTAGAGAGATATTGGTACCGAGACTAAAAGTATTATACAATAATATATTAGAGGGAGGGAAGTCCCCACCATCATGGGAACATTCTTTGATTATATTAATCCTGAAACCAGATAAGGATTTAACGGACCTATCTTCTTATAGACGTATATCTTTAATAAATCTAGATTCAAAAATTTTTATGGCAATTATGGCAACAAGAATGAATACTTTCATAAATAAATATATAAAAAAAGATCAATGTGGATTTATTCCAGACAGGCAAATGCCTAATTTAATTGGGAGAGTATTGAATATAATAAATGTTATTAAAAAAAGGAATATAAAAGCAGGGTTGATAGCATTAGATATTTTTAAAGCCTTTGATTGTGTGGAATGGCCAGCATTAAAAACAATTATAAAAACATTTGGGTTTGGAGATAAATTTATAGGAGTGATCAATCAGTTATAAGTAAATAATAAAGCAGCTGTAATGGTTAATGATGGGTTAACACAACAGACTACCTTAGCCCGAGGTACTAGACAAGGGTGTCCACTCTCCCCGATATTATTTGCAATAGTTATAGAAATTTTGGCAAATGTTATTAGGGAAGATGGGAGATTAAAAGGGATAGGAGGAAAAGAAAATATAAAAATTAATATGTTTGCGGATGATACATTAATGACATTAGAAAATCCAATGGAGAGTTTGGAGGAGATAAAGCAACATTTGAGAGAATTTGGGGAGATTACAGGATTACAAGTAAATTGGGGAAAATCCGAAATGTTATTTAATTATAATAAAGAGGAAAGGGAGGAGTGTAGTATAAAATTAGGTTTTAAGATTAAAAATATAGCATGCTATTTAGGAGTTAATATTACAAAAGATTTAGAAAAGTTAGAAGAAATTAATTTTAATAGCTTGAAGAAACAGATAATGAAAAAATTAGAGGCATATAGGAAGTTAAAGCATTCATGGTTTGGTAGAATAGCGGTTATTAAAATGAAGATATTACCGAAGATAATTTTTTTGTTTAGAATGTTACCAATTAAAATAACGAAAGTAGAAATAAAGAGTTGGTAAAGTATGATAAATAATTATTGTAATGGAGATAAAAAAGCAAGGATTAATAAAGGGAAATGGTATAAGATACAAAAGAAAGGAGGGTTGGGACTTCCAAATATAAAGATGTATTACATAGCTAATCAATTAAGACATGTTATAAATAGTATAGTAGGAAAAGACGATTTAGAATGGTTGAAGACGCAGACAGGAGATATAGAGTTAGAATTACAAATTTTTTTTTTAGCAAAATACAAAAGAAACAATTGAAGGAAATGGAAAATCCCCTTTTAAAAAACATTGTAGAGATTTGGGGGAAGTATATAAAAAAATTAGCACCAGGAATCTCTCCTCTGACTCCAGTTGTATTACTAGAGAACTTCCCAGAGAATCTAAGAAGAGATATGGAAGGGGTATTGAGGGGACAGAAAATTATTAAAGTGAAAGATTGGTTGAAAAGAATGTCTAATAAGGAGCAAACAGAAGAAGTATTAAGAGGACAAAAGATTTCCTGGTTCAAATGTATAAAACAGACGCAGGATTGGAAAAAGAAAAATAACGACTGCAGAGATAATACAAGATTTGAAGATTTAATAGAATCCAGAGAAAAGGAGGGGGAAAATAAAAGTAAAATAGGTATGATAAGTGAAATATATAAAATACTGATAGAGGATGGAGAACAACAAGATTCTCTTAAAACAATATGGAAAGATGATTTAACAAAACAAATTAGTGATTACAACTGGGGGAGGATATGGGAATCAAGAATGCTAAAGTTATTATCAGTTAGGATAAAAGAGTATTATTACAAAATAATTTGGAGGTGGTATTTAACACCAGTAAGATTACATCAGATAGATAAGAAAATTTCTAAGCTATGTTGGAGGGGATGTCAGGAGGTTGGAACATATTTTCATTAGGGATGTGCACTGGATCGGGTCCGATCCACAATCCGAATCCGATCCATGGGAAATCGGATACAATTATCCGATTTCCGATCTCACCGCTGGATCGTCCGATCCAATCCGATCTGATCCGGAAAGGTCCCGATCCAGATCGGATGAATTGGAGGACGCCCGCTGGCGCCCGCCACCGCTTCCATTGGCGGGCGCCAGCCGATGGAAGCAGACAACGGGGGCAGGGGGCGGCGGACGGGAGTGGACGTCCCAGAAGGTAAGCAGAGGGAGGGGGAGGGGGCTTACCCCCCCGGGGCCGTCCACAGCAGACGGCCCCAGGGGGGAGTAGGGAGTTAGGCCCCCCTCACCCACCTGCCGCCATTTTTTCCTCATAGACTTGCATTGGGGGAAAGCTTTCTTTCCCTCAATGCAAGTCTATGGGGGGGGGGGGGGGGGAGAATGGCGGCCAATCCAAAAATCGGATGTCCGATTTTTGGATCGGGATTGGACCTGATCCGGTCTGGGGGGCCTCCGATTTTGTCCGATCCGAGACAAAATTGGAGATCCTGATCCGGGTCCTGATCCGGTCTGGGAGGTCCGTGCACACCACTAGTTTTCGTATGCGGTGAACATGTGAGTATGTACAAAAATTTTGGAAAAGGGTTTTTAAAGAAATAAGTGAAATAATGGGAAGCAATGTGGAAGCAAGTCCAAATTTGGCTTTACTTTCAATTTTTGATAAAGCATTTGGGAATCAAAATATGAAGGATTTGATTAACAACCTCCTGACACCCGCCAGATTAATGATAGCTAAGAATTGGAAAATACAAGGAAATTACAGAATAGAAGAATGGTATAAAGAAGTATGGGATATTGCGATTAATGATAAATTAACATGTAATATAAAAGTAAAGAAGGGATTATCTAAGAAGAATGATTTTGAAAATATATGGGAGCCATTTTTAAGACTTTGTATTAATAAAGGGGAAAGGTTGTACACCTTTAAAAAGTTCTTTACAATTTTGGAAGAATGTATAATAGAATAAAAGAAGGTCTCAATGGGTTAGGGGAGTACTGGGGGGTTGTTAAGGTTATGTTAGTATATTATTTTTTATGATTATGTTGTATTATATGTTGAAAATAAAAAACAAATAAAAAAGTAAGAATCTGTATATTAAACTTTTGTTTAAAATGTTTTATAGGATTTATATAAGTTTTAACGTGTAACATGGACAGGCCCCAGAACCTTCATATTGTAATTTTTTTAAAAGAAACCTACATATGGGCACAGGCCTTTGAGGCAATATGCCTAATTAACCCCTAAACTGATATATTAATGTTATGTGTTATCCCCATAAACATAATTTAATGTATTCTTGATATTACAGCCCCCAGAAGAAGGCCTTAAAAAACAACATTGGTCCAAACGTGTTGGGCTTGAAAATAAAGTATCTTAGTATTCTGAGAACCTGCTTCTCTCCTTTTTTTGCCCTGAGTTGGATGCTCTCCTCCTTTTGGTTTTTAGGGCTGCATCAAAAAGGAAGAAATCAGGAGTACTATTCACATGCTGGAGGAGTCCACTGTTATGGAAAAATTAGTCACCTAATATTTAGAATTTTAAAAAGCCCTTGCTATGCCTGTAGTATCTGTTTGATAGAACCCTAAACATCTTTGTGCATTACTATATTCTTATTGGTCCTCTGGATATATCTGTTGCGAATTCAGCATGTTGGACACCCATTGTTGTAACTGTCTGAGCTGAAACCGTACTGTTTCCATTTTCAAGCAGAATCTTTTTTTTATGAAGGAAGAAATATTTATCCTACAAATCATCCTTGTACAGTAAGTACGATGCTTTGTAGGAGAAATATTTCTTCACTGACAAAAGGTGGAAGTTCTGCTTGAAAACTGAAACACCGCAATTTCAATTCAGTCAGGATACACTTATAAACAAAGCACCATAGCCCTATACATAGAATATGTCAAGGAGGTGTTAATATTTAATACATACTGTTTCTTTCATCTGGATTTGATTGATTTTTATTCTGAACAATTTATGCTTGAAATCATCATTAAAGGTGAATTTGTCATCATCTTCTACATCCTTGCTTCTTGGACTTTTATTCAGCGCTCTTGCTTTACCACATGCCAAAGACTGCAAGGTTCTTTTTAATTCACTATCCTCTGTAAAATAAAATAAACAAGGTAAAACAGAAAAAACACAGTGTAAATAAGTTTATGATAAAAATACAAAGCACAGGCTGAGGGAAATATTATGTAAATACAAGGCATACACTGTTGAGATGGGGACAGGGAGAGATTGTTCCAGTTCAGGCTTGAATTTTAGTCATGGACAGAGCAATCCTATGGTCCCTGAGAGAGTGTTCCAAGGATTTTAAGATTGCTCATAAAATCCTTCTGAGATTGGAGACAGTGCTTTTATCTAGGAAGGGGGAGTCAGGGATCTGACCTCTTCCCCTGCCCTCTCACAGCTGACATGGAGAGAACTGCCCTTGCTGCTGCGTCAGAAACACAACTTCAGAGAGGGGGAATAGGGGGCATTTCAGTGGGTGGGGAGGTGACTGGGGATGCCAGGATAGAACTTATCCTGAGCCTCTTCCAGACTCCATCCTTCCCCCTCCAAAGCGCTTCGCTAGAAAAACTGAAAAGCCCGACCAGCAAAATCTGCAGGGTGGGAGGACAGGCTTCCACTGCTCCTCCTGCCCTGCCCTGGATAACCAGACACCTTTGAGTTTGGGGGCTTCCAATCACAGAGGATGCAATCAATAGGACTGGTCCCTTACTCACTTAGGATAGGCTAACAATATCCTGGGTGAATAGCTAAGTTACAAACTGCTTCTGTCCACTGTCCACTGTCCACCTTCTCTCTTCTGCCATAGTGCTGTTTCTGGGTTTTAAATCCAGAAAATAACTACTGTAGCTTTTGGCTGCATTCCCTCACTTACGGAAACAGAGCAAGGCTGCCTCTACAAGAGAGGTTTAAAACTCTTTCAAGGCGCTTAAATTTTTTTACCTCTACAAGAACGGAGCGCAAATCGGGCGTAGAGGCGCGTTATCTCTCCGATTATGCGCATTATCGAATGCACGTTAAATCGCGAGTTTTATTTTGCTCCGGCCGTTAAAGCGCATTTTGACTATGTGAACAAGCACTTATGCGCATTAACTACTTGTAAAGCGCATTTTGGTAATCTGTTAATGCGCTTCGCCGCCTCTCGCCGCCTCTTGTGCAGAGGTATTAGGTGTAAATGCGCTTCAGCGATTATGCGCATAATCACCTAACTGGGCGCAAAAGCGAATCCTTGTAGAGGGGACCCAACACTACTGTGACTGCATGTGCCTGCCCCCCCCCCCCCCGTCCCTCTTCTCTTCTGCAGTTAAGGCTAGAAAATAGGTGGTCAGGGAAGCAGGACAGTGGCAGCACCGGGGGGCAGAGGGGGCAAGTGCCCCCCAAACAAGGAGCTTGCTGCAATTCTGTAACCCAAACTCACTCACTCTTGCAGTCACTGACTTTATTTGCCTGCTGCCTCAATTCACCTGTGTGCGAAATGGGCTTCTTCCTTTTCCACCTCCCTTTGCTTCAGTAAGTGGACTCTGCCACAAACTGCTTTTTCTGTGTTATTCTGGAGAGGTTTCTTGGAGGGGGTAACCCCCTTGGCTCTACCTCCAGTGAACCCACTTTCTGCTCCACAAATTATGGTTAGGTAACTGAGGTTTGGGGGTGGGGGCACTCACAACTGCATCACACTTAAAATCCCTGATGCTTAAACTTATCCTTGGCAATTCTCCAAACTATACTCTGGCACCAGCAGCCAGAGCCACCTAGAACACCCTTGGAAGAATTAATCTGCTTATTCCATGGATCTCTTCCTTTTTATCTCAGGACAGTAGGCCAAGAAAAATGGGAGAGGGAGGAAAGAATTATCCTGTACCTTCTCCACATCTTTCTTTTTTCTCCTCAGAGAATTAGGACAGGAATGGGGGGTGGGGAGAATTTACTCACAGTACAAGCCTCATTAATTAATCCCACCATATTCAATGCCTCTTATTTCTTTTATTCCATTTTACAAAGGCAATGGACTGCAATTAAAAACACCCAGATTCATCAAGAGCATCATCTTCAAAAACTTCATCTTTTGGATGTTTAGACTACTGCTTCATAAGCCGAGGAAATCTCAGGAAAAAGTCTGTCACAGAAGCACAGGGTTCCTCGGAAAGATTAACTGAACCAGAACTTGACTGGTCTGATGTCACAGAAGCACAGAGTTCCTCGGAAAGACTAACTGAACCAGAACTTGATTGGTCTGATGTCACAGAAGCACAGAGTTCCTCAGAAAGACTAACTGAACCAACTTGACTGAGAGGAGGAATTATCTGGCAGTAGTAGTGAGTCTGATTTTTCTGAAATAGATAATTCTGAAGACGAAACTGTTTCAGAGTTGCCAGTTGCTGGTTTAGGGGATTATTATTATTATTATTATTATTATTATTATTATTATTTACATACCGCCTCATAGCTGAAGCTCTCTGGGTGGTTTACAAAAATTAAAAGATTGAACATTAAAAGTCAATATACAAAATTTTAAAACATAAAAACAGCTAACATTTAAAACAATTTTAAACTTTCACCCAGGCCAAAGACTCAAACTCAACTTATGCTGTTAAATGCATGGGAGAAAAAAAAGTTTTGACCTGGCACCGAAAAGATAACAATGTTCGCACCAGGCAGGCCTCATCGGGGAGATCATTCCATAATTGAGCCAACACAGGGAAGGCCCTCTCCCTTGTTGCCATCCTCCGAGCTTCCCTCGGAGTAGGCACCCAGAGGAGGACCTTAGATACTGAGCGTAGTGTACAGGTAGGTTCATGTCGGGAGAGGTGTTCCATCAGGTACTGTGGTCCCAAGCCGTGTAAGGCTTTATAGGTTAAAACCAGCACCTTGAATTGGGCTTAGAAACGTACAGGCAGCCAATGCAAGTGGGCCAGAATCAATTTTATATGTTTGAACCTTCTGGTTCCTGTTACCAATCTGGCTGCTGCATTTTGCACAAGCTATAGCTTCCGAACCGTCGTCAAAGGCAGCCCCATGTAGAGCGCATTGCAGTAATCTAACTTGGAGGTTACCAGAGCATAGACAACTGAAGCCAGGTTATCCCTGTCCAGATAGGGGCGTAACTGAGCCACCAACCGAAGTTGGTAAAAAGCACTCCGTGCCACTGAGGCCACCTGAGCCTTAAGTGACAGAAATGGTTCCAGGAGAACCCCCAAGCTATGAACCTGCTCCTTCAGGGGGAGTGCAACCCCATCCAGAACAGGTTGAACACCCTCCATCTGGTTAGAAGAACCACTAACAGCATCCCTGTCTTGTCTGGATTGAGTTTCAGTTTATTAGCTCTCATCCAGTCCATTGTTCCAGCCAAGCACTGGTTTAGCACATCCACAGCCTCACCTGATGAAAATGAAAAGGAGAAGTAGAGCTGCATGTCATCAGCATGCTGATGACAGTGCACTCCAAAACTCTGGATGACCACACCCAACTGTTTCATGTAGATGTTGAACAGCATGGGGGACAAGACCGACCCCTGCAGAACCCCATACTGGAGAAGCCACAGGGCCGAGCAATGTCCCCCAAGCACCACCTTCTGGAGCCGACCCACCAAGTAGGAGCAAAACTGCTGCAATGCAGTGCCTGCCACTCCTAACTCAGCCAATCGTCCCATTAGGATACCATGGTCGATGATATCGAAAGCTGCTGAGAGATTAAGGAGAATCAACAGAGTCACACTCCCCCAGTCCTTCTCCCGACACAAGTCATCATACAGGGTGACCAAGGCTGTTTCCATGCCAAAACCAGGCCTGAAAACCGGCTGAAATGAATCCAGATAAACAGTCTCATCCAAGAGTATCTGGAGCTGCCCCACAACCACCAGCTCAAGGACGTTGCCCAGGAATGGAACATTTGCCACCGACCTATAGTCATTAAGATTTTCCGTGTCCAGGGAAGCTTTCTTCAGGAGTGGTCTCACTACTGCCTATTTCAGATGGTCTGGGACCACTCCCTCTTGCAGAGCGGCATTAATCACTTCCCTGGCCCAGCTGGCTGTTCCATCTCTGCTAGCTTTTATTAGCCAAGAGAGGCAAGGATCCAATATTGAAGTGGTTGCACGAACCTGTCCAAGCACCTTGTCCACGTCCTCAAACTGTACGAACTGAAACTCATCTAAGAAAACAGGGCAAGCCTGTGCTCTGGATACCTCACTTGATTCACTTGCTATAACACTGGAGTCTAAGTCTTCGCGGATGCCAAAGATTTTATTCTGGAAGTGCCTAGCAAATATATTATAGTGGCCCTCAGATAGTTCTACCATGTCCTTGGGGCCAGCATGTAGAAGCCCCCAGACAACTCTGAAAAGCTCCACTGGGCGGCAGATTGATGATTTAATAGTGGCAGCCTCCCTTTGTAAAAAAGTTAGCTGGTCCAAGTGACAATGCACAGTCTCAAGAAGAAAGTCCAATTCAGCCAGCACTAAAAAGTTATCCATCCCCAAATATTGCCAATCGTGGAGACATTTCAACCCAGCATGGTACAAATGCTATTCTTGGTTAGAATACAGTGTAAAACAAAATACTGTGTTTTGCTTTCCTTGTCACCTTTTCTCTGGAAAAGATTCCTGTACTGCTGAAAATCCTTTTACTCATAAAGGGTACAACAACTGGAAAAAAGCTACTGCTAATGATTCAGGACTGAAGCTGCATAGCAGAAGTTCAGTCCACAAAGCCTGTATGGTGGCATGGGAGAGTTACAAACACAGAAATCCAAAGGAGGCTCAGTTTTAGTGCAATTACATTATGCTCATAAATAACTTATAAAAGAAAACATGCATTATATAACCACTCCTGCAGAAATTATTTTGCTCACTGCTGTACAAAACATTGCTCAGCCTGGACATTGGGAAAGTGAGACAAGTGATAACAGGGGAGATGTTCTTGAACTCTTGCATCTAGTTGCAAAACACGATCCCAGAATCCAGTCCAAAATAGATGCTCTTCCTCACAATTCAGAGTACACACATCATTCCATTCAAGATGTATTGTTAAGCCTTATGAGCAAAATGGTTCTGGAGTCAATTTCTCATGAAGTGAAGGAAGCTGGCTTCTTCGCATTAATTGCTGATGAAACTAAGGACATACGTAAGCAGGAACAAATGTCAATAGTTCTCAGTTATTGCTACAATGGCAATATATATGAACGTTTTGTTGGTCTCCATCCATGCAATTCATTGAATGCTCCTTCACTACTGAGTTACATAAAGGAAATCTTAGCATGTTGTGGCATAGCTATCAAGAACTGCATAGCACAAACATATGATGGTGCCATTGTAATGACTGGAAAACTAAATGGGGTGCAGGCACTGCTCCTGAAAGAGGTGCCGCAAGCCATCTATGTTCATTGTTCCAACCACAGGCTGAACTTTATTATTGTTGATGCACGTATTGATGTTGTTGCAAACTTCTTTAACCTTCAACAACTGCACATATTTGTATCCTCTTCTTATGTGCATCCATGCTTCATTGAATTGCAAAGCCTACTGTCCTGAGATAAAAAGGAAGAGATCCATGGAATAAGCAGATTAATTTTTTCAAGGGTGTTCTAGGTGCCTCTGGCTCCTGGTGCCAGAGTATAGTTTGGAGAACTGCCAAGGATAAGTTTAAGCATCAGGGGTTTTAAGTGTGATGCAGTTATGAGTGTCCCCACCCCAAACTTCAGTAAATCTCTGTAAAATTATGGCAGCTGTGAAGATGCTTGCAGAAGAAAATTCAATCAAAATGCAAAATAAAGAAAAGAGAATGTGCTGTATTCCAAAACAATTTCAAAACTATGTTACTGAATTAAAAACAGCAGAAAGTATTGATCCAAAAACTGACCATGATTTTAGAATTAAGGTCTTCCTTCCTGTTGTTGATCTCACTATTAGCGAACTTCAGAGACGATTTACAGACAATTGTAATGTTTTGAATGGGGTTAGCACTTTTAATCCCAAGTGCTGTTACTTTCTTGATCCAGAAAAACTCAGACCATTTGCAAGGCATTATAGCAGTGGCATGGATGGCTTTGAAGTAGAACTCAGACTTCCCCCACCCCCAAAGTTCTAGAGAGGTATGAACGAGAAAGACAACTAAAAATTGACAGAGTGAACCAAGTGTTTACTCTCCCTGAAGAACTGAAACTGTCTTTCAGTGAACTCCACAGATGGTGTACCACAGCCATTATAATACCTCCAACAAGTGCCAGATGTGAACAAACATTTTCATCTCTGCGGCAAATTAAGACATACTTGAGGAGCAGTATTGGTGAGGAACATCTAAGTAATATTGCTATACTGGCAATTGAAAAGAAACTGTCACAAGCCCTGGACCTTGAAACTGTTGTCAATCGATTTGCAGTCATGCATAAGAATCGGTGCATTCAACTTCTTTAGATCTACATACTGCTTCATTCCCTCTCAGTGAGTGACAATCTAAATCAGCAGGCAATGGCTGTAATTTACATACACAACAACGTGCATTGGTTTTTCTAGATTTACAAGGCCCAGGTGTCTCAGTTTGCTCTTACTTTCCTTATACTAAGAGTCTACTTTCCCAGTTCTGCCTGCACTGGTTCAAAAGTAACCGTTTTCTAAAGAAAGTGTTTTGTCTATCTAATCTGTATTATCAAGGAAATGCTTGTGTAGTGACTGTACCTTTTTTGAAAGCCTTTTTCCTTACAGTAATTTGAATTTGGCTAATACATGCTGTATGAAAAACACACTAAATTAATCAATATATGACTTATTTCAGAATATATGGTTAGGATGGCAGTTATAATGTGAGATATACCATTATTTTTCTTTCAGAGATCCTAACATGTGAGGCACAGCCTGTCCACCTAGAAATATACTTTGCCCCTGCTATGCCCCCTTGATTGTTTTCCCTAGTGCTGCCACTGAGCAAGAGAACTGCCAACTACCTCAATGCCATGGTTGCACTGTTCCAACTAGGGACACATTCATGTCAGGGTCATATTTTCAAATCCATAAGACACATGTGTGTATGCACAAACTGCTACATACCTATAAGAGTGGCCATTTTAATTTCTTCAAAAGTGAATTCATCTCCTTCATTGAACATTAGAAGCACTAATGTTTGAAAAAGTGATACCTGAAATTCCTTCTTCCCCTAAAATGGAAAAACACCACATATACAATATACATATATATACACAAACATACATATTTGTTTGACTGTGATGATCTTGTTTTCCTCTACGCTGCATCAAGAACCAAGTCAAAGACATGTGACACATACAAGATACCTAACAATCTGCAGTGAGACAGAATAAGTAAATTTAAGAGGACACTATAGCATCAGTTTTATACTTTCACATACAATGTTTTAAAAATGGGTCTGGGGAGACTTAAAAGTTGAGGCAAGACACAGGGTTGCATCCCACTGTGTCATTCTGCTAGCACAAATGACTTTGTATTAGTGGAAACCAGGTTCTAAACTAGGTACAAGAGGAGAAATCTAAATAAATTGCTGGTTGTAAACTGGGTTGTGCAACTGCTTGCAGATCTTAGGTTTACTAATTGGTCTGCTAGTACTTATGGAACTGCTTGCACATCAAGAAAAGATAGCGGAGTTCCAGTAATGCAGCAGTTTCTTCTGCTAATGATACTTCAGATTTAGGCCACAGTTCTACTTGATGATGATGGTCTTATTAAGAACTGTTGCCTTTTCCCCTCCTCTTCCTTCCTTTCTCCTTTTCTTTTTGTGTCTGTCTTTTAGATTGTAAGCTAGGGGGCAGGGGGTTGTCTTTTTATTGATCTGTAAGCCTTTTCATCTGCAGAGAAAAAATGCTTTTAAATAAATAAATAAAATAAGGCTCAAACTGAAGCTGAATTTACCTCCTCCAAATTCTGATTGATCCTCTTCAGATGATATGCTAAGCCATGGTGGTTAAGCATTTTGAGCTAAACATTATGGCTAAGAGTGTTGTGTGAACCATGACTTAGTGTGTTGTGTGAACCATTCCTAACCATGGTGGCTACATAACCATGGTTTAAAAATGCTCACTAACCATTTGCTGCAAAAGGGTTAGTGGCCTAACCATGGCTTAGGGTATTGTCTGAACAGGCCCATTGTTTAAAATAAATTCACATTACCATTTTTGAGATGGTAGAGTCAACATAAGGGTTGCTTTCTTCTCAGGTGTCAGAAGCTCAAATGCTCTTGTAGTGCTCAAAGTAAGTTTATGTAGCAAGACCAAGTGACCACATCCTAAAACCACACTAGAAATACGCAGATTTTAAGATACGGCAACTTATAATCTTCCCAAATGGAGTGCTTTGCCATTCTTGCATAAACATTTGCTGCAAAAGGAAAGTCACCCCTACTAGAGTAACATATTCCCAATCCAATTGGGAATTAGGTTCCACAGTCCAAAGAGGAAGTACTGATGCGGGGGGGGGGGGCTGGGCTGGGCTTGGAAGAAAATTGGAGGGACGAGTTGCCTTTCCTCCCCCCTCCTTAATGAACCCCTCATGCTATTCTAGGCCTGTTTATGGGAGAGATTGTTTTAAACCTACGGATTCAAGACTTTTCTATTGACCTGAGTGATTTGTCACTAATGTATGATACTGTAGGACTCACACAAAAAGCACACTTAGACGAAAACATGTTCACTTTTACACACAGAATTCTTTGGTCAGATCAAACCTGACAAAAGCTGCTTTTGTTCATGCAATTCTCTGGCCATAGTGTAACAGAAGTAAAATAGACTACAGAAACAAAATCAATTATTCAGAATTCCCAAAAGCTACAATTTTCCAGTCATCTCATTGCTATGTGAATCTGTTAGATTAAAATTAAGATGTCTTTTATAAGCAGTTACTGATCTAAAATACTTAACAAAGATAAAAGGAAAAATATATTAATATTTCAGTATTTTATATCTTCGTAATACTGCAAATATTTACAGTGTAACTTATTCATGTTGTTGAACTGTATCTTGTTTTTAAAAACTTCAACAGTTCTTTCCATGAACTCTTTAAAGAACACAAACACAAACATCACAATGTTGACACTTCAACTCAGCAGGATCCCCGTTTTCTCCTAGGTGGGTAACTTGAGAGTTTAAACTTTTTACACTTAAACATGTATTACTGCCAGTTAAGTGTGATGATGGCTTCCCTACAAGCAAGATACAATCAACTGGACCTATTCAGCAAGGTAATTGGTGATGAGAACATAACTTGCTCCAGAACGTTTTTCCCACATGGTGTGCCTGACCAGACAAGATGGAGAGGAAAGACAGGTTGCTTACCTGTAACTGTAGTTCTTCGAATGGTCATCTGTGCATTCACATATATGGGCTCTGCG
Source organism: Anniella stebbinsi (assembly GCA_029215795.1). Classification (NCBI taxonomy): domain Eukaryota; kingdom Metazoa; phylum Chordata; class Lepidosauria; order Squamata; family Anniellidae; genus Anniella; species Anniella stebbinsi. Next base: position 143,155,929 of record JARDYH010000001.1, read on the forward strand.
CCTGTGCGGAGCCTCATTTGGGAAACTTCTATAGCTGAGGCGTTTTGGGTGGGAACCCCTCCCCCACACTGCTGTATGTCCATAGGGTTCCTGCCCCAATCTCCTCAGTTTATTGAGACCAACATTGTGGCCTTGGAACAGAGAAGTCTTTTCTTGGCATAGACACCAAGAGCCCTGTCTCGGCATCAAGGAATCGACACCAAGTGGGGATGGTGGGTGGGTTGTGTGAATGCACAGATGACCGCTCAAAGAACTACAGTTACAGGTAAGCAACCTGTCTTTCTTCTTCGTGGTCTCTGTGCATCACACATATGGGCGAGTAGCAAGCTGACTTACCGGAGGGGGGTTGGTGTCCTAAGCCAATATGGAAGACAGGATGGCTCTCCCTAGCTCTAACATCCAGTTGATAATGTTTCACAAAAGTGGATGGTCTGGACCATGTCACTGCTTGACACAGGTCGGGGACTTGTACACCCTTGTGAAAAGCAGTTTTAGTGGCCATCGTTCTGGTGGAATGTGTACAGACTGGAGCCAGGTCATATGCGAGTGTAATGGTACTAACTATCCAGGATGCTAAGCACTGTGGAGAAACAGGCATTCCTTTTCGCTTCCCTGAATAAAAAATGAATAAATGCAGAGACTTCCTAAGAGGACTGGTTCTCTCCTTGTAAAAGGCTAGAGCCCTTCTAACGTCTAACACATATAAAGTCATTTCCAAATGAATTGAGGGCAATGGGAAGAAAGCAGGCAGTATAACGTCCTGATTCAGATGGATATCAGAAATAACCTTAGGCAGGAAATTTACCCCTGGGCGCAAAACAACTTTGTCCCTATGAAAAGTTAGGTATGGGCCATCGACATGGAGAGCGCAAAGCTCACTAGCCCTCCGTGCCAAGGTAATTGCCACCACAAAAGCGATCTTCCATGATAGTACTCTATCCGGTAGCCCCTCTCCACGATGGACAAGACCCAATGATCTAAGGTGATTCGAGTCCAAGCTTGTAGATAATGGGATAGACGATCGCCGAAAAAAAGAGGAGAGGGAGGTCTCACAGGATTTGACTTGGTGGAGTCAAAGACGTCACTTTACCGAAGGCTCACCCTTACACAACAAAGTCTTACTCTTAGACGAAGAGAACTGTCTGTGCGCTGTTGGAAATAAGAAGATTGTTGCTGATGCTGTTGGCCCGAGTAATAGGAACAGCGGGGTCTAAACCAGTGGTGTTGTGTTTGCAGTTGGGGCTGTGAAAACTCTATCTTGCGAGCGGTCTTTCTGGCTTCCTGTACCGTATCTAACGCTTCGTCAGTTTTTGCATTAAAAAGGCATAGGCCATCAAACAGCAAGTCCTCAATCTTACTGTGTGCTTCCTGAGACAATCCTGCTCACCTTAGCCAGGTGTAACAACAAAGAGCAATGGCCCCTGCTAAAGCTTTCGCCGTGCAGTCCACCAGCTGTCTAGAGAGCCTGGTTGCCTCCGCATAGAAAAGTTTTGCCAGGTTTCTCTTGTCTTCGGGTAGATGTTCCATGAGCTTTCCCATTTTATCCCAGAGAAGTAACTGGTAGCCTGACATGGCCAACTTATAGTAGGATACGTAGAAGACGTAGAAGAATAAATTCTGTGGCCTAATAGGTCTAGGCGGTGACCCTCTTTGTCTACAGGAGAGGAATGTTGTCATCTACTCTTTCCCTGGGCTGCCTCCACCACAATCGAATTAGGGGCAGGATTCTGAGAAAGAAAATCTGCGTTATTCTGTTGTACTTTATACATTCCTTCCAGCTGTTTTGAAGTTGGCGGCATTGAGGAAGGAGACTTCCAAGACTGTTTCATAGTTTCCAACAGAACTGGCAGCATAGGAACAGAGACCGGTCTAGCTGCATCGGAAGCAACAAAATAAAAAAACGGGTTTTGGACCATCAGTGTTATCTGTTCAACTGTCAAGCCTAGGGCCTGTGCCATTCCAAGAACTTGGTTGGAGAACGGCCCAAGGTCCTCTGAAGGAGAAATCAACCCTTGAGATGTAACCTCAGCATCTGGTGAGGATAATGGGGGGGGGGGTGCAAAGACGAAGAGGCCGAGTCAGAGCAATAGTCCTCCTTTTCCGAAACTGAGGAATCTCGTGGAGGGAGTCGGGGCTGAGCCTGTTGTTGTGGTTGCTTCTGATGCAGAGCATCCAATAATGCAAGAAAACCCAGCGAATCTGACACCACTCTCAGTGTGATTCCCTGCTGTGTCGATGGGGAATGCCCTTGGAGTTGGGACTGAGGACGTGCTGGAGGTAGTGGAGAGTCCAACACAATGGAATATTGCTCCCTTTCCCTCAGGTGTTCTCGGCGGCAAACTGTCTCTGGCGGTGGTCAACAGATCATTGTGGAGGGCTGTGATGTATGAGGCTGAGGTCCTGTGTAACGATCCTCAAAAGAAAATGGATTGTTTTGCAGTTGTCCCCAATGTCTCTCATAAGGCCTTGATTCAGTGCACGCGCTGGTAACTTCAAGGCTCGACTTCTGCAATGCGCTGTACATAGGGCTACCTTTGTGCCTAGTCCAGAAACTTCAACTAGTTCAAAATATGGCAGCCAGGTTGGTCACTGGTACACCTAGGGGTGACCATATTACGCCAGTCTTAAAATCACTCCACTGGCTGCCAATTAGTTTCCGGGTGGAGTATAAAATGTTGGCTATTACCTTTAAAGCCCTATATGGTTTGGGTCCAGGTTACCTGTGGGATCACGTTCTCCCATATAATCCGCCCCGCACACTCAGGTCCTCTGGGAAAAATTTACTTCAATCACCCAGAACTAAGCTGACGAGTGTTACCCAGAGGACCTTTTCTTCTGCTGCTCCCAGACTGTGGAGTCACCTGCCAGGAGAGATTCAACTTGAATTTAAGAGAGCCGTGAAGACTGATCTCTTCTGGCAGGCCTCCCTAGTTGAACTTTAAGATGTTTTTAATAATGTATTAGTTTTATTTGTTTTTAATATTCTATCTATTTTATGGTCTTTGTATTTATATTTACTGTTGTTCCCCGCCTCGATCCAGAGGGAGAGGCGGGTAAGAAATATATTATTGTTGTTGTTATTATTATTATTATCGTCATTATTATTATCTGTATCGCAATAGCGATGCCTGTCAGAAGATCGACCCCAATAGGAGTGTCTGTCCCAATCGATGGGCGAGCGGGACCTCTCCCTGCACCTTATTCTGCCATAGTAGTAACCTCTGCCAGATGGTGCTGACCACATTGAATCTGGTGAATCAGGTCTTTAATCCCTCCTGGGTACTTGAGAATGAGCTTCCATAGGCTGTGAGGGACCAGGGTTACCTCCCAGATTTCCCCCTTCGATGCTGAAGGATTGGTACAGGAGAGCCCAGCATCGGTGGTGGAGATGGAGTCAGCATTGGTATCGACCATGGAGGTGCCTCTATCGACATCGAAGGTGGTGAAGTCAACCTCAAAACCACAGAAGGTTCCCCTTGCTCTGAGGATGGCGACGGGGAGAAGGAAGGCACAAATTCCCTTTGTGGGCACTGTCGCTGTGGGGAACTAGACTAAGTCAGGGTACCAGGAGGAGGATTTGTCTTCCCCAATGACTTCTTCCTCCGCTTCTTTTTCTGTTCTGCCGACTTTAGTGGCTTAACCGTTTTTGCTTTTCGTTAACTTTTTTGCCGGGGAGATGGCAAGAGCCCTGCCCGTTGTTGGGGGCTGATCGGGATGGTCAGTTGAGGCCAAAATAGGAGATTTAGGAGCTGTTTCTCCTGCAGCCATTGTTGGATCTGGGGGCTGTTTAGTTGGTGTATTGACAGTCTGCCGTGCCTTGCTCCAGATGAGAGCCTTGAGATGATCGGAGCAATACTGTGTTTTTGAGAATGCTTTGCAATATTGGCAGGCTTCCATTACATGGCTTTCGCCTAGGCAAAGAAGGCACAGGGTGTGGCCATCTGAAGCTTACTCCTACATCCCCTACTGTCTGAATGGAGCTCTGAGGGCCATAGGGCAATCGAAGATCATGAAATAAAACAGAGAAAAATAAAATTATATAGCCAGAAAACTTGTAAGAGAAAAAGTTAAAGGAAGACGGAGAAAAATGTCTCTACATTTTTCCTATTCAGATGAAGAGAAGCTCTCAAACAAGGTTGCCACAATGGTGGTCGAAAGAGAACTGAGGAGATTGGAGTAGGAACCCCCATGGGCATGCGCACAGCAGTGCGGGGGAGGGGTTCCCACCCAAAATGCCTCAGCTATAGAAGTTTCCTGAATGAGGCTCTGTGCAGGCGCAGAGCCCATGTGTGTGATGCACAGAGACCATGAAGAAGAACTGGCCCAGTTTGCCTGTAACAGCAACCCATGCATTGTTTAAACCATGGGTTGTTGGACCTAATCTCTTCCTCCCGCCTGCTCGCCACTTCTGCTTTGTATCCAGTTTCATCCTGGTTTGTTTGAGGCAACATACTCAGAGTTTGAAACGTGGTTTGTTGTTGGAACGGGGCATTCTGGGGTTGTTAGTGAAAGTGGACGCAAAGTGAAAGCAGCAAGCACCCGGGAGGCAAGTGTGCTTGTTCCAACATGGCCCAACCAATTCATGGGTTAAACGTGAATTGGCGTTACATATGAACCAGGTCAATGAATGCTGTGGTAGGTCTGCACAAAGTAGAAAATAATACTTATTCACTGAAAAATTGCCTGAACTAAGAATAAGAGTTTGACTATTTCTGCCGTGGATTGCTCTCTGCTGACTCATTAGTCCTCTGTGCACGTGCCTGTGGCTCTCCAGATGCTTCAGCCCATAACTGCTATCATCCCTTACCATAGGTTATGCTGGATAGAACTGATAGGAGTTGTAAACCAAAACATCTGGTGGGCCATTCCCCTGCTCTAGGCAGTGAGCTAACTGAACACAATTTTCAGATTTCTGGTTATTGAAATCCACCCATATTGAGCTTAGCTGTTCCAAGTCTTTTTGGGCTTAAAATTGTTCTCTTTGTTCACTTCCTGCTGGTGACCATTTTGTATTTCCAGAAAAAAAATACCCCATACAAACTATACTTCATGTTGCACCAAGCACAAAGCTATTAAAATGGCTGCATCGAATTCGAAAACAGCACTCAACTGAATGCAGATGTGGTTGTGCTCCATTGACTTTCATACAGATGTCTTGTACTTTTTCTGTGCTTAGGCCGCAATCCTAGGCCCATGTACCTGGGACAACATTACCCCATAGAACTTACTTCTGAGTAGACAAATATAGGATTGCACTGTTATAAGGTAAAACGGAGAAACTTGTTTAGAAACAGCCCTCAGCTGTGCTCTGGGAACTATGGTTGTTTTTATTCCTTTTGGTAAGAAACAAAGTTCATGTCAGCAGAAACAGCTTATGATACAAGTACATATTAGAAGCAGACTGCAACTTTCTCTTCAGCTGCTTTCCCTCTTTCCCTGCCCCCAGCAAGTCAGTAAGTATGGGAAAGGAGGGGAACTGAGACAGATGAGAGGGTTGGCATTATGAAGAGAGGTGAATTTTGGCTTTGAGATTTCCAAACTCCTCCATCCCCATTTCTAAAAGTGTTTTCCACTCCAAGTTACAAACAGAATTCCAGAGAAGGATACTGACCCAGTTCAGATAATACTCTCCCTTACCTGCTCCCTATACGAACAGTGCAGGAGCAAGATCCCCCACCTCAACAGTCCTGGATATCTACGCATAGTATAATATTTGAATACTATGTACACATATAAAATCCAATGCACATAGGCCCACATCACATGGCTGATTTCTTCTCACATAAATCTTTGAACAGAATGCATGATTTGGCCTTTCATGCATTGAATGTTACATGTGCATGCTCCATCCAAAGGTTATGGCAACACACAAGCAAGATGGTCAAGCCTTGGACAAACAGGAGCAATCCCATAAGAATGAGTATCATCTGAACCAGGTTATTCTTGAAGTCTCTGCTAGTAGATCTTTGCTTCAACAGCAGCACTGAAGTCAGAAACTGGCGTATAATGTCTGTGAAGGAAGAGTGTAGTCATACACCCTCCCTACCAGGTAGGCCAGTTAAGTCCCAACCATTCACCCAGCCTCCCGCCTGCCACCAGCCAAACTCTGGACTTAGCACCAGGAGTTACCCTGAAGTAAATCACACCAGCTTAAGGCTTTAAAGCAGTTTATTAAAGAGAAAAAGGGAAGGGAAGTTAAAAGGGATAAAACCAAGTTCTTAAAAGGAATGACAAGGTAAAAAATAATGCTGCAATAGAAACACAATAAAACAGAGGGCAGTGTAAAATAGAGAGCTGCTCACCAGTTACAACTGAACAACCCATTAAATCCTAGCTGCATACACATACTTTACCATGTAACAGTCTCCAGCTCAGCTAGCCAGCATGTGTCCTTCCTGCCTTGAGAACCCCCAAGAAGACAATGATGTCAGGTGCAAGACCGTCTTATGTCCCCAGTTTTATGTCTCCAGCCCTGGCCGGTGGGCCGACTGGGTTCCACCAATCTGGATTCAAGCTGCTCCTCCAGATTTCCCCCTCCCAACAGGAGAGCAATTCCCATCACAGCAGCTGCAATCAATATTCCCAGTTAGCCGTGGCCTTGAGGCTCCTGCCTGCTCCAGCAGTTTCTGATTAACAGGAGCCAGGTGGTGATTGCAAACATGCCAGCTAACTCCTAGCGAATGACGGCCTTGCAAGGGAGACCCCAGCAACAAGCCCATGAGTTTTCCAAATATAGGAGCTCACTCCCAGTTAATAACCACCTTGTGAAGAAGACCACAAATGCAAGCCCTTCCCCTTGGGGAGAACAGGGCTCTGCTTTTCACAAGGTCCATAATCTGGACTGGTAAATAATCTCATAGAATGATGTTTAATGCATGTGTGATGCTGGTGTCTAGGTTTTCATGATTTCAGCACATGGCCTCTTTGAGCCCAATTTTATCACTATTGCCCACGTATGGAAGCATGCAACTTTTTGATTGTGATGTAGGAGTTTACTGATGGTCAACACCAGAAAATCCTTTTGGCCCCCAGGGGAGTGAATTCCTTGAATGTAAGGCAATGAAAAAGTTTATATGGTTTATCTATATGGTTTATCTAGGCAAATATGCTGGCTATCTATCTTTTGTGGAATATGAATATCCATATTTGAACTATTCTATAGTCTCCTTTCTTGAAATATATTTTGGCTTCTCAAGGATTCAGGGTAGGAAAAGGTACTCCTTTGTAGAATGACAAAAATATCTATTTGTCTAATTAGGTTAGTAGTTTGAAAATGTAACAAGTTACATAGTTTAGGGCGCATGTTTAGACAGAAAAAATCTTACAACTTCTAGCATTCCCTAGCTAGCATGGCTGGCTGGGAAATACTTGGAGTTGTAGGACTTTTTTCTGTCTAAACATAAGATTGAGCTCTTAGAACGTAAACTTTCCTGTGCCAAGATGGTAGCTAAATCACTAGACTACATCTTTTAAAAAATAATTTAAATGTAGCAAATATTAAACACACCTCTTTAAACTCCGCTTTCAGGACAGCATGTCCTAAACTAGTCTGCCACTGAAGTTTTCGACCACTGTGTTTTCCAAGGTAAAACGTTTTAAATACTTCTTGAAGCTTAACCATCTGTAATAAAATAAGGAAAGGAGAGATAAATAAATACTGTCAAATGCACACACACTTACATCAGTCTAAGGCTTAGGCTTTTCGCAGCCTCTCAGCAATCCATATGGCCCTATTTACAGGCAATATTACTCTAGTAAAGAAGAGTTTGTCAACAAGCAAAGCAGGCAGCTAAATACCGCATGCAAATCTGTACAATTTGTATTATTATTCAAATTGAAGGATTTGAGCAGGATTCAATACTACATCCTTGAAGATCCCATTGATGTGATCATCACAACAACAACAACAACAACAACAACAACAACGGAGCTCTAAAGTTTCTGTCTGAGTTTGGAAAGGGTATAGATACATTGCCTTTCTTTGTACAGGTAATCCAGTTTTTTTGAATTTGACCTAAAACATTCTTCATACCAGATATGAATGAGTTCTATAGGATGAAGGTAAGTGTATTAAGTATACTGAAGAGGTATGTTTGGTCAAAGCAGCCCTATGCTTCATACAGAGCAGCTTCAGCAAAAATACACACTATACATTACTCCCGGGGATAAGTGTATTTATTTACTTCTCTACTAGACTGCCCAATAACCAGAGTTCTCTGATATACAACGTGTGTGTGCATATATAGTTGGGGGATTAGTTATCTGCATGTTCTGCTATGGCAAAAAGTTTCATGTTTCGAAAAGAGTTTCTCTCTGTTTCAACAGCTTTCCACATGCAGGGTCTTGTTGACATGAGAGCACATGCAAGTATGCAACCTCTCCACCTGAAGTCTGAAGTTATCCACTCCTTGAAAGATTTATCATGTGCATCTGCTGCACTATTAGTCAATTCTATGAAGTGGGACCAAATGGCATCACAGGCATCACACTCTTCACTCCGGGGTCAAAAGCAAACTATTATGGGAAAGTGCCTGTCCCTTAGTACATGCTTGTAAGGCAGATTTTGTTATCAAGGAGGATGAAATACCTCCCTTTTGGCAGAAAATCACCAAGTTATGCAATGCTGCAGAGACCACAACCTTAACTTGAGGGATCCCAACACTTTAGATCTTTTTGAAGGCTTACCTCTGGAGGCAAAAGGACATCCATAGGCATGTAAGTTGGCCAGTATCCCATGGTAAGTATATTTACCGTCAAATCTATATTGCCTGGGTCACTTTGATTCTGCATATACTAAGACAAAAAAAGAAAAGAAACAAAAGTATTTGAACTTATACAGATATGTACAGTTAAAAGAGTTACACCAGGCAGTCTACATGTTTTCAAACACACCAGTCATATCTGGCAGTTTACTACTACAGAACCCCGGTGAAATTCCATTTCAACCAGGAAGTCTTCCTCAGGTAGACGAAACTCATAACAGTTTATAATAATTTACACAACTCATAACGACTTGTGAGGACTGATAATGTTGGAAAAACAGTTTAACATTCCTAAACAGTCTGCCGATTGGTAAAAGCGAGATAGACTTTTTTTAAAAAAAGACTGTCAGATACAACTGTACACTGCCTCATATATCTGTTTTGTAACACTGATTGTTAAGAACTTCACTGATATTTTTGAAAACCTATTGACTGTTCATATGATTCTTTCAAATAATTACTGAGTTTAATTGTACCATTTCATATTATAAATTTTGTATAACCTTTTGTTGTTTGGTTCCCTGCATTTGGATAGTTTGGTTTGAATTAGTGTACTGTGTGTTAGCCAATTTGTTCATATGTTTGGATGTGGTGTGTGCTTTGCCTCATGTATGTTTCGCCTGGAGTTTTTGTTTTTGACATGGTGTGCATTTTGCATAGCGTGTGTGCGTTGTCTGATTGTTGTTTTTCCACCTGTATACTGAGGAAGCCCCATTTATTTTGCTGTGGAGTTGAAATGCAGCCTGCCATAAAAACAGACCATTTGCTACTGAGAATTCACTGTACTATCCCAACTGAAGTTAAAACGTACCTGTTTAAATTGAACCATAATGTCTTTGGAAAGTTCCATATCCTTAAACATTCCTTCCAGTTTACTAGTGAAAGCAGCACCACATTCTGTCATATAAACAAAAACAGAAAGATGCCATGTATACAGTGACTTTGGCTGCCAGTTAGACACATAACAAAGGCCCCAAACACTTCAGAAGCATCCAAAAACAAATAATAAGATGTAAATAGTTCCACATGTTTTTATTTTAAACAAGGGCATTTTATAAGTCTTTGATTTAAGTAAGATTCTCCTAATGGACATGGGAAAAAGTGACCTTATATGAGGATATCTTGGGGAGGGAGTGGAGAGTACAAAAGGTGGAGAAATCAGTGCAGTGATGGAATCAGAACACACTGGGGGGGGCAGGTTATGACCCCTGATGATGTCAATGTACAATTTAAGGAACAATATTTTCAAATGCTTACCATGCTTAAGCTTAGATAACATAGATTTCTCAGCATCAACTGAAGCGCTTTTTCCAACCAGAAGTCTTTTGGCCAAATCTTTTTTATAAAATGCCTCAAACACATCTTTACCTGTATGGATAATATTGGGGGGGAGGGGGAAGGAGACATACCAAAGTGAAACTTGAGAGTCACTTTCTTTTTAACTACAAAGTAAAAACATTACATAAAGAAATTTGGCAGGAACGTGTACGTATAATGATTTTAAAGCCTGAAATAATTCCACCCCACCCCCACCCCCGCCCTTCCTGACATTTTGAAGTAGATCCTCCTGGGCTTTGGTTTATGTAATTAAATGCTCTCTTCCTATCTGATGTGATGATCACACACATATACTTTGCTCTTCCTTCAATCAGTGCTTCCTTTCCCATCTTATACAAAAGGGGCCAAATACTTTTCCAAAAGTGCTTGCTTATGTGAACCTTCTCAGGCTTCTATAATAGGCTGACCAGATAAAATCCAGGTCAGGGCTTATGTAACTTTAACAGTTGTAGAGAAAAGGGAATTCCAGCCAGTGTCATTTGTATGTAATTAGTCCTGGTGATATTCCCTCTTCATCACAACAGTTAAAGGTGCATGCACTATACTAGAGTGACCATATACAAAAGAAGGCAGGGCCCCTGCAACTTTAACTGTTGTGATGAAGTGGGAATTTCACCAGGAACTAATTGCATACAAACGACACTAGCTGAAATTCCCTTTCCTCTACAACTGTTAAAGTTACATGAGCCCTGACCTGGATTTTATCTGGTCACCCTATTCTATAAATCTTTCATTAGTGTCTGTGCAAATGTTCCTTTGAATCACATTTAGATTGTACAGGCCCTACAATTTATTTATTCAGTACCTTTAATCCAGGATTTCAAGACAATGTACACAAATTAAAACACATAAAACAACAGTAAAAGCATACAAAACTCCCAGCACAATTAAAAGCACAATTAAAAGTCAGGGAGTTTAAAATGTTTATGACAGTAAAATGTTTCAAAATGCCTGGGTACATAAAAAAAAAGTTTTCCCTGGTGCCTAAAAGACAGCAAAGTTAGTGCCAGACACGCCTCCCAGAAGAAGGCATTCAGGAAGATACTTAGTATTGGCATTCCATTGTTGGGGTGCCACTGCCAATGCTAAGTATCCTCCTGCATGTTAATACACTCACATCTCCACAGAAAAAGAAGGAGCACTTCTTCCATTAGCATTTTATAAGGTAGGCTAGAGTTAGGTGTTCTGTACATAACTGCTTTAAATAATCATAGAATCATTGAATAGTAGAGTTGGAAGGGGCCTATAAGATCATCGAGTCCAACCCCCCCCCCCCCCGCTCAATGCAGGAATCTACCTTAAAGGATCCCTGACATGCCTCTAATGTGGGAGAGCCCACCACCTCCCTAGGGGTGGGCAATACGGCACCTGCAGCTCCCTCATACACCCCCCAAAATTTATGGGGACCCCCCCAATTTTAAAATACATTTAAAAAAATGTTATTCAGAGCAAGCAACTTCAGATGCTATTTTGTTTTTACTTCTTTTGCCACCCCCATTAGAGTGTGCAGCCCTTGGGGGGGCCGGGGGGGGCAATGGCCTCTGGACTTCCCAAAGTTGCCAACCCCTGGCTTAGACACTTCGGCTAGCAACCAAAGGCCTCAAGCCCCTTTCAGTGGAAGATACCTCTGGCACTAACATGTGACGGAGAGGGACTCCCCCATTTCCCCCCAATATCTTTGTGCCAGCTGCAGCGCATGCCACGTTACATGCCATGCAGGTGGGTGCTCGGAATCTCAGAACCAGCTTTTTGGCAAGGCTCAAAAGGCTGCAGTGGGGAGGGGGTCCCCAGAAAGTCTCCCTGTGTGAACAGGATTCTGCTTGCAACTTGTTGGATAGAAGTCTTGGGCTGCCTCTACACGAGACGTTTAAAGCTCTTTGAAGTCTCATTAAAAATTTTACCTCTACAAGAGCGGAGTGTAAATCGGGAGTTGAGGCGCTTTATCTCTCCAATTATGCGCATTATCAAATGCGCGTTAAATAGCGAGTTTTATTTTCCTCCGGCTGTTAAAGCGCATTTTGCCTATGTGAACAAGCGATTCTCCGCATTAACTACTTGTAAAGCGCATTTCAAACAACCGGTAAGGCCACTAGTTGTGCAGTCAATTACCTCTTGCTACAAGCATTTACAATAAAGCGCTTCAGCGATTATGCGCATAATCGGCTAACCAGGCGTCAAACAGAATCCATCTAGAGAGGGTCTTGGTTTAAAAGGAAGCAAACGGCTCGTCTGAATGATAAGTCGGTGGTCTCTGTCATAATGTGATTTGTCTACTGCTTTTCTATATACATCGTGCACAATATGGTTCACAGCACAGCAGGGCAAAGAATGACTAAACAAAAAAACACTACCAGGAAAAAAACCATCCCACCCCTTCCATCCAACACTATCCATAATAAAAACAATTTGATAAAAGTTTCATAATGCTACACTAAGCAACAGCAAGATCAAAACATTAAAATAATTACTAATTCAATTAACAGCAGCCCAGGGAGTCTTCCAGAAGAGCTCCTCCACTCAGTCCAAGAGGTGTGAAAAAAAGGTGTGAAGAGACTCAGAGCTTCAGTGTTTCTGCCTCTTCCTCCCTTCTCCAGAATCTCTGAAAGCTGAGAGGCTGGGCTGCTTTTCAGAGAAGGAGATTTCCCCCCCTCCCTCAGCAACACAATCTCTCCCAGCTTTCTATTCACATTGGTGAGTCAGGAAGCATTTGCACTCTTGCTGTTAGAAAGCCTCCCTTCCTCCACTCAGATTACTAAGCACTAGCAGCCCCAAGCAATTTCTGAAAACTTTTTTTATAGGACTTGCACAATTCTGTTTCATTGGAGCTGCAATCAGGTAACAGCTATTTAAAAGAAAAGAAAATCAAATCAAAGGCCATAGTTCAATCGTTTCTTTGCCTGTTAGGGATGTTAAGACAAACTCATTCTGGGAGTTAACAAGTTCCGAAAGCAATTAATTAAGGGGCTGCTAAAGTTGATGCCAAGAACCAGAAGCAAAGCTGCTTTTGATCAACCAAATGCATTCATGTGTATTTTTTAAAAAAACAACAAGGAAATAATTTACAAGGATTAACACAGATAAAAGACAAAACACTTTTGGGGAAAGCATAGGCTGGAAATGAACTGCAAACAGAGAATGGAGGGGAATTCCCAACATATCATCCACCTTCCCCAGGAATGAGAACTCCTACTGTGAACTAATTGCATATTTTCCTGTCCACACATGCAGAGAAATTATACTGCTATTCTGCTCTTTCCCTCCTTAATACATTTTCTTCAGGACAAACAAAGTCAGCAGCAGCACTAGAAAAATATGGGAGGATGACTATGTTGGGTGGACCCCCATTAAATGTGAATGATTGAGGCACGGCAATTCCACTGCAAATTCCTCATCTGGAAGCACCCGAAGTGGTAAAAGATGATAGCACAGCTCTCTACTCTGAAGGTAGCAGTCTGGTAGCAGAATAGTGAGCTCCTTTGAAGTGTTATAGTGGTCTTTATTCTATTTATTATATTTCTGTACCATCCAATAGCTGAAGCTCTCTGGGCGGTTCACAATTGCAAGGAACTTTTCCAAGCTTTGGGGAAATAGGTTTTATCACACAGTCTTAAGCTAGATGTGGTATTTCTGTAAATGCTGGTGTCTGGAGTCATGGCTCTTGGAATGCAAGACCTGGGAGTCAAGTACCATCCTTAGGCCCCCTCTAGATGGATTCCGTTTGATGCCTGGTTAGCCGATTATGCGCATAATCACTGAAGCGCTTTATCATAAATGCTTGTATGCAGGAGGTAATTGAGCACTCAACGGGTGACCTTACCGGTTGTTTCAAATGCGCTTTGCAAGTAGTTAATGCGGAGAATCGCTTGTTCACATAGTCAAAATGCGCTTTAACAGCGGGAGCAAAATAAAACTCGCTATTTAACACGCATTCGATAATGCGCATAATCGGATGTTTAAAGTGCCTCTACGCCCGATTTGTGCTCCGTTTTTGTAGAGGTACATTTTTAATGCGCCTTGAAAGAGCTTTAAATGCCTCTTGTAGAGGCAGCCTTATTCACTGTGTTACCAGTGGCCAGATGCAAGGCAGGGACTTCAAATTTGCAGGCAGTGCGACATCTGCAGGCAGAATCTTTCTAACCAGGGAATCAGGTGACCAGGAGGAATGAATCACATCGTGCTTCCTCCTATGAAAACTCTGCTGAGCCTGCTGTTGCAATTAAGTATCAGCGACACAGTCACTGAGGGAAACCACATGCCTGCTACTCAATGACTGCCAGTAAAGGTTTACATAATCTATTCACTTCCCTGTGCTAAGGAAAGTTTTCAACACAATGAAGATTTGACCAAAAAAACCAAACCAACCAACAAGCAGTTTGTTAATTCAGAACTGGGTTCTCTCAATCTTTTCCTATAAGCCCCTTTCCACAAACGTAGCTTAGTAATTTCTTTGGGCACATATATCACGCCTGCAGTATACTGCCTAAATATTCAGTAGTCCAGAAAAGTATGTCAGCTTTACACAGTTGATTAAAAAGAGACTTCTTACCATGAATAAATCTGAATATTATCATTATTTTGTCAAGGATTCTTTCCAGTTCTTCATCTGTTGCTTCTTTATTGCCAGCTCTTAGCTTTGAATCCACGTGCTTTGCTAAAAATGTTAAAAAAATAATTCTGAAATAAGTCACTTGGTTTTCCACATATTAAATTAGTTATAAAGCACATAAAGCTGTATTAGATGCTTTACAAATGTTGAAAGAAATCACTCCATGCCAAAAGCTTATACTCTAATAAGGACATGACACCTGAAGAAAGTACACAGGGGAGGGAAAAGAGCTTTGTCAATCTAATGAACAATGTTTAAAAAGCAGCAGTGGTGGTTTTCCAACTGCAATTCTGCACATGGACTTCAATGACATTTATGCAAGCTGTGTACAGGATTGCATTATCCACTGGGTTTCAAAAACTCAAATTCGTATTTCACTTAAGGGGAGAAGAAACTCAATGAAAGGAGGAGAGAAGCTAGAAGAAAAAGTTGGCCTTGCAAAGATTTTTGATGGAAGCATGACCTGAGTTCCAGTGATATTGGAGAGATGATGGAGAAGGAATACAAAGCTTAGATAGAAGCAGGAGAATTAGTGATGGGAGAGAAGGATAAAAGAGAGATAGAATAGTATCATATATCTAATTTGTTTAAATAGTAAGAACAAAGTTTGAAATTTATACATGAATGAATATAGATAGCCAACAGAGAGAACGATAGGGAGATATGACATCATCGGAGAGGCAAGCAAAGAAAACAATGCAAGCAGGAGATCTGAGAACAACTATCAGACATTTGAATGTGAGGCTGGAAGAACAGTTAAAAAGATCATTGTCAGGGTCTGGATCCAGACTTAACTGCATGCAAATGGGCTGGTAGGAGCACACTTTATATATTTAAAATGAATAAATCACAGGATTTCCCATTCCTTATTAACAGAGCTCCCCCAAATGTATACATAGCTATTTTATCTTATCATACGGAATAAGTCTCCAGCTTTGACTGTGGTAAACCATTTTGTACTGGATGAATTATAAACAAATTAACACAAGCTTGTCAGACTGCCAAGCAAGTGGAGGCTTTATTAGTAGGATATGCTAAATCACAAAACATTCTTAATCTAACCTACTTTTCACTAGATCTCCTGATAGGCTATTCAAGTTGAGGGTTAGGGTTTGGGGGTACTGTGTTTCAGTAGTTCTGTTCCTACCTGGAAGGGCAATTCCAGAAAGTACTGCTGGGAAATTGCTGTTCAGTAGATGTTTTATGTTATGAGATCTCATCATGTCTCCCTTGCTATTTAGCATGTTACTGTATATGAAACTTCAAGATGTGGTAATCCATAGGTTTGAATTAATGGCATCAGTATACTGATATCTAACTCTACTTTTACTTTTCATTCAACTCAGGTGAGGCAGAGGCAGTGCTAAATCTGTGTCTAGTATTGAAAATGGATTGGAGGTGGACTGACAAACTGAAGCCCAATCCTGACAGGGCAGAGGTACTGCTGGAGGTGGATGGTTCATTTGACCAAGAGATGGTGTTCAACCTGTTCTGAGTGGGGATGCACTCTCCCTAAATCATGGAATGTGTGCCCCCTTCAGATGTTGGTCTGCAACTCCCATCAGCCCCAGCCAGCACAGCCAATTATGAGGGTTGATGGGAGTTGCAGTCCAACAGCAGTGGGAGGGCCATACACTTCCCACCCCTGCCCTAAAATGATTAGGTTTTCAATGCTGGTGGATGCAAAATTATCATTGGAACCTCACGGGCCTGCCTCCATTTGAGGCTTGTGAGCCACCTGCAACCACTCCAGGATAGAGATAGCCTGGGTACAGTTATCCATGCCATGGTAATCCACAGACTGGATCACTTACAATGTGTGTTGTATGTGAAACTGTCTTTGAACATTTCTTGGAAGCTCCAGTTAGTTCAAAATACAACTGCTTGGATACTAACTGGGACTAGCCAAAGGAAGCACAACTTGCCAGTTCAAAACAATCTACACAGGCTACTGACCCATTTCCAAGCAACATTCAAAGCGTTGCTGCTTACATTAAATACAGCCTGAAGGAATGTCTTCTCCACATGAACCTGCCTGTATACTGAGGTCATTGCTGGAGGCCCTTCTTTGGGAGAGGGCCTTTTCACTTGTGGAGCCCTATCTTTGGAAAGATCTCCCCAGGGAGAGTCACCTCTCATTCACTCTTACGCTTTTTCAGAGTCAGGCAAAATCCATTTTATTCTCACATGTCTGTTTAAATGTTATTCTTTTGATATGTTATTCATCATTTAATTGATGGTTAGCCTCCCTAAGAGTGTATCATCAAAGGGCTGTGTATCCATGCCATAAATAAATAAAATTTAACACAGTAAAATTAGAAGTAGAGAACAATCTCCTTTTTTTTCCTTAAAAAGAGTGGCTGATTAAATATTGGGACTTCCAAAATTTATCTGCTTTCCTGATTTCTTTCCCAAAACCAAGACCTGAGCTATAATTCTGTAAAATCTACTTAGGAGTAGACTCACTGAAATGAATAAAGTTAGTAATAACTAACTTTAGTCCTATTTATTTCAATGGCTCTACTTTAAGTAGGCCTCCTGTTGGATTTTACCGAATGTGAATGTATCAATGTGATAACACTTAAGCAAACTTATTTCCATGATAAAAACAACATAAATGGACAGATATCTGGCTGCCCAGAATGAGACACAGCATTCTTTCCCCACAGCTGAACTCTCTCTTCTCCCAAAAAAATTAGCTGTAGTTAAATCCATTGCTGTTGACAATGCAAACAATTTGGTCTTCTATGTTCCATGGTCAGTCAATATAGAGAAGAAGGTTATCTGTTCTCTCTTTTGTGCTAGGGGTCAATGGGGCAACCTTTGTTTTGTTATGGTACAGTTTGGATGCGTGCATTCTGGTTTTTTGGTTTTCTTTTAGCTTCTCTCAGGACCACTTCTTTGGATGCCTCTGTTCTCTCCTTTTCGCTTTCATATGATTATACCCAATAATAAGCAGCACAATCCAAGTTACCTCTGCCTCTTTTACATTTCCTGAAATAGGATGGCATTGTAACAGCAGCACTGTTATTTCCATGTAATTTTCTAAGCAAACGGTACTGCAGTCTGTCAGAATAAAAGCAAGCACAGATGCACAAAAAGCAGAAAGAAATATCCCTCTACGTATGCAGTGAGACTCCTTATCAGAGCACACACAGAAGTAAGTATATGTTAGGCTGACCAGATAAAATCCAGGTCAGGGCTCATGTAACTTTAACAGTTGTAGAGAAAAGGGAATTTCAGCCGGTGTCATTTGTATGCAGTTAGTTCCTGGTGAAATTCCCTCTTCATCACAACAGTTAAAGGTGTATGCACTATACTAGAGTGACCATATACAAAAGAAGGCAGAGCCCCTGCAACTTTAACTGTTGTGATGAAGAGGGAATATCACCAGGAACTAATTGCATACAAATGACACTGGCTGAAATTTCTTTTTCTCTACAACTGTTAAAGTTACATGAGCTCTGTCCTCCTTTTCATATGGTCAGCCTAGTATATGTGTGGAACAGATATTGTATTACTGTACTTTGGCATATTTAGCAATGCAACCCCCTATGGCTATGGATTTTGGAAATAATATTTTTACAGAAAAATATTAATACCTATCAGTTCTGCTGGTTTATTTGGTCTTTTGTTGATAAATGTTTCAAAAGATTCCTTCATCAAGTTTATACATTTCTCATTTTTCTGAAAACACACTTCTATGATATGATCCACTTTGTCCTTAAAATCTAGCAGCTCTTGCACCATATCCTTGTCTTTTTCAGGATTTACCACTATTGATGTCCCAAAGTTCTGCAAAACAAACACTTTTGATAATCAAATACGTCAGTAGTACTTACCTCTCTTATATCCTAATATTCCCCACTCTTGAAGAATTTTAGAGATAATAAAAAAATAGTTCATCACAGTTGCTTTAATGCAACTGAAACATTACAGGCACTGAAATATGGATGGCATCATATTTTAAAACAAAATTAAACAAACATTAAATGGATTGAAAACGGCCAATAAATGCTTTTCTACTAACAAATGCTAAATAGATAGGTACACATTAAAACTGGTTTGGACTTGTATTATGAGAACGAGCCCACTTTACCCCAGGATTCATGTATTCCTTCCTCCTCCTCTGATGTGGCTGTGAGGAGATCAGAAGCTTCTGATTCTGATTAACTGCAGCTAATCTTAACTATGATTAGTGGTCATAGATCAGCTGGCTTGTTTGCTCTAGCCATAATTAAGATTAACGGCCCCCAATTTTCACCCTTGGATCCTGCGGGGGGGGAGGGGGGCTGAATTCCCGCTGCTGTGCCACTGAAATTTGGTAGAAAATAACTTGCAAAAAAATTGACGGTTTGCCACCCAAATTCATCAACAAACTATTACAGAGACTCAAAATGCCCATAATATATAAGCTTGAAAACAAGTGAAATTTGGCACTTTGAGTCTCAATAGCGTTTGTTTTTGCCACCGTCGCATCATTGGCTTTCGGGGCGTGAGGGCTGCACTTGAGACCATTGGATGTCGCATGCGGCCTGCAGCCCATGTGTTGCTCACCCCTGGTTTACTGTACAGATGACACATTAAATTGCGGTCAGTCGGAAACACAAACTTCCAATTTCCTGCAGCCAACTGCACCAAAGAAGAGAGAAGCACGCAGTCTTGGGCAGGGGTGGAGGCTAAGTTTAATGTAGTAATGCTAAGCAATGGTTTAGCATTATGTCTAAATGCAGCCATAAATTAGTAAAGAAACAATAATATTAATTGGGATGATATGTACATAAAACATTTAGAATAATCGTACGTTTTGGAGGACTTCTAAACAAACTTTTAATTGCTACAGACTTTTAATAGCTTCCTTGGCGGTGGATCCCTATTTTGTAGGCCTTTCCATTATTTTGGGTGAGAAGGGAAATGCATACAAGGGCTACATGTATCACGTTATGCAAAAGCATCTTAAATAATCAGAACATCTAAGAATAAACCATCTAGATTCTACTACTGATTAATAAGTATTAGAAATGGGATGTGCAGAAAAATGTTGCAGTGTTTCCTCATTTCCTAGTAGGAGTGCTCCTGTTCAGGGTTCCTACTATAAGCTGAAAGGAGCTGAAGCAGGGCATTCCACTCCTCCCATACCGATTTTTCCATTTTTCTTTTCCAAATAACACTCAACATTCTGTAGTTACTGAGCATGAGCCCTGAATAACTTAGGACCTGGTTACCTGAAAGATAGTCTCCCCCTCTATAGACTTGTTAGACAAGTACAATCTTCAAGGAAGGTCTTGCTGTCTGTGCCACACCCTGCAGAGTCCTACCTGGCAGCAATGCAGCAAGGGGCCTTATCTGTGTGGAACCCTCCCTCTAGAATGACCTCCCCTCTGTGATATATCAGGAACTGACATAAGAATATAGGAAGAGCCATGCTGGATCAGACCAAGAGTCCATCTAGTCCAGCACTCTGTTCACACAGTGGACCAACCAGCTGTCAACCGGGAACCCACAGACAGGACACGAGGGCAATAGCACCCTCCCACCCACGTTCCCGAGCAACTGGTTTACATTGGCATACTGCCTCTGATACTGGAGGGAGCACATAGCCATCAGGATGAGCATGTGCTTTCGACAATTACTAAAACTTTCCCCAACTACTAACTTCTCTAAATGCTGTTATGCTTTTAATGATGCATTATTTTGTAATATGCTGTGAGCTGCTTTGAGATTTTTGAAATGGAAAGCAGTATATAAATATTCTAAAATAAATAATAAAAATAAATAAATAGTCATCACAGGCAGTGCTTGGGCAGTGTCCTCTTATGTTTTGTTTTTATAGAAAATATTGTTTGTACTTCTACAAACCACAAGGTCCCCCCCCCCCCCCCAAAGTATGGCAATACCTCCTGCATTTCTATTTTTACCCTGTGAGCACTAACCACCTGAGTACGAATCAGAGGGAGGAGTACAAATTAAAACAATCTTGAACCTTGAACAAAGGTAACCTTTGTTATGTTGGCCTCACGCTTATTGCATCAACCTCACTCATTCCTAATCTTGCACGTCAAACCAATCTGGCAATTGGAATTCCCACTTCCTTTTATAAACTTTATCTTTATTAATTTTAAAGATTAAAGACACTGCCACTTAAATGTTTAAAAAGTTCATCCAATATTGTTTTATTTTAATTATATGTTTAAAGCTTCATTTTAAAATCATCCTTTCCCAAGTTTTAGGCAATTCACTTTATAATTATGTTAACTTATTGTTGCTGCTTCTAAATTCTTTTAATTGTTTTTGTTTATGTGTCTTATCACTGATTTGTTTTTATTATGTATGTTGCCCTGAGAGCTTCAACTATAGAGTGATTCATAAATTGGACAAAAAGTAACAACAACAGCAGTTTAACCCTCACCCCCACCCCAATAATCTTTCCATTAAAATGAGGGCATAAACCAAGGAGTAACTGATCGTCAGCTTGCTGACTCTTTCCTTAAGAGTAATTCTTTTCTCAGCTTAGCAATTCTCCTGATTGTATGCAATTGGGGTGTGTCCTCCTCTAGCCATCAACTCTAGTAGTGGGTGGCTACTACTCAAATGGTTTCTGTTGTTTAATGCAAGGAGATTTTTAAAATATTGCAAAATGCAGTAGCCAAGTTTCAAATATGCAATGTTTCTTTTGTCACCCTAAAGTAAAATTTTCCACATGTGAAGTACAACGCAATTTTCAACTTTGTCTTGACAGCTGGACAAAAGTAGGGATGTGCATACAAACAAAAATTGTGTCTGTCAAAGTTCTCAAAATTCCACCTCAAAGCTCATCTGTGTCACATTGCAATCTTTGTTTCTGACTTTCCGTATGAAAATTTGTGCATGTATTCATGCCTATTTCCCCAAAGTATGGATCAATTGTGCACATCTTTGAAATGTACAATTCCTCTCCCACTGATTAAAGCCTGTTTTCTGCGCACTTTTAAAAAGTATGCATCTTTTTATGCACATTTTTCAAATGCATGCATGCTGCCCAATGCATTTTTTTGGTCTGTGAATCACACTGCAAGCTTGGAAATGAGCAGACTTCAACTGCAGATTGCTTTCTAGCCCATGTTCACCCCGGAAGGTGCAAACTGGGTAAATACTGATCAAAAATGAACTGAAACAAATCTCTTACACATCCCTAGACAAAAGGCATGCTATGACACAATCATGTATCAAATTATCATTTTTTTTGTCTTGATTAGTAACAGACATGACTGTTGTTCAATAGTAGGCAGATAGTAAATGGCCAGAGTTTATCAAATTTCAAAGATCTAAAACTATATATACATCTACCTTGTCCTGAATTATGCATGACCAATTTTTGATTTGATTAAAAACGACTTTTAGGTTATGAGCCTGTTCAATTTTTTAAGTTGCTAAGACACAACCCTATGTTTAGACACACAAAAAGTCCTACAACTGTCAGCATTCCCCAGCAAGCCATGCTAAACATGCATAGGATTGCATCCTAACTATTCTAGAGCAATACTAAGCGATTCACTTACAACTAACTTTTAATTCTACAAGAAAAGAAAACAACACAAATTTTAAATACCTTGATGTATTCACTCCAGGACTGCAGAAGGAGCTGTTGCCCACTTTTTACACGGCTGAAAAGCTGGCACATCTGGGTGAGGTCTGCAATCCTGTTTTCATCAAGCAGATTATCAAGTCCTAAAATAAGAGCAACAGATTAAAAGAGTTGGTACTATTAGAAGAAGAAAAAGATCAGACCCTTCCCATGAGTTTAATCAATAGAACCTCAACATAATGGTTGCTATAAACATGTAGGCTTTACGTTTTATTGAAAAGAAGAATAAACATATGATTTACAAATGCTATCCTGAATAAGTGCTTGGACTTGGTAATGGGCTGGATGAGGGCCAAAAAACTGAAATGTAATCCAGACAAGGCAGAAATTCTGTCAATAAATGGTCCATCTATCCAGCTAAGAAGCATTCAACATGCTCTGAATGAGGTTGCACTCCCCTAGAAGAAGCAAGTTCATAGTCTGGGGTGCTCTTAAATCCAGCTCTGTCACTGAGGCCCAAAAGGCCTCAGTAGCATCAAGTGTATTTTATGAGCTTTGGCTAATATACCAGCTATGTGACCCTCCCTAGAAAGAGATAGCTTGGCTACAGTTATTCTTGCACTGATAACCTCCCACGTGGGTGTTTTATACATGGGGCTGCATCTGAAGGCAGTCCACAGAAACTTCAGTTAGTGCAGAATAGAGCAATGAGGCTATTTATTTTTTAGGTTCCTTACTTTTCTTAAATTCAATAGCTACTTGTTACGTTATGTAACGTATTTTCAGATTTTCATTCGAAACTGGTTAAACAGTTATTCTTCAGTCTTAGTTAACGCTAGCATGTATATCCCTGTAAGAAGTATGTTCCTTTTTCTTCCTGAATTAATATGTTGTATGATTAAGAATGCGAAGAAGAAAAAAAGTATTGATGTATGGTGGGGAAATTGAGTGAAAATTACTACTACCCTTTTCTGTACATTATTTTATTCAGAAGTAACTCCCACAAAATTCAGTGGCACTTACTCCTAAGTAAGTGTCCATATTATTGTGGGCTTACAGCACAAACCTGTTCATGTCTGCTCAGAAATAAGCCCCAATGAGTTTGATAGGATTTATTTCAAGTTAAGTGTGCACAGAATTGCAGCCTTAGTCTTTAATTAGCAGGCCACCACAAAAACTGCTTAGAAAAGGCAGATAGTGATGCATTTAAAAATAAACCCTATGTTGATTTATTTGAGATATTAGAGAAAGGAAAAGATGCAGATAAGAGTGTACTCTACTAAATAAGATAAAACACAGGAGTAGTAGTGACTAAGCATGCAGAGGCAAGTCTGTTTTGCGCAGTCTTTTATTCTTTAGCTATCTGACCAACCAGAGAACACAAATGCCTTTCCAAAAGACTAGATATAAGAAACTTGCACAATCAGAATAGCCTTACAATTGTGTGCGCCCTTGCCAAAAAACAGATTTCACACACATCAGTGGCAATTGTAAGAATACAAGAAAATATTTCCACGTATATGCAATGAAATGTATATGCTTTTCTTTTCCATTATCAAACTGATTACACCATGTTGGATGTTTTAAGTGGTTTACAATGTGCTCAGGGTAAAACAAAAGCAAACATTTATGTAAATCAGTACTTGCAAGACTTACTATATTTCATATTACTTCTTTAGTGCAAGTGTAGGCAAGTTTAGTGTAAAAACTGTCTGATGACAGAAGAGTGTGAAAAGCAGAATTAAATAGTAAATATAAAAGTGTACACCATTTCTAAGAATGTTTTCAAGAAATTGTGAATCTATACAGATGATCAGATTAAGTATAAATGATGGCCTGCTTCCAATCTCTAAATAATTCCTTTCATGTGCAAAACAAGCCTCTTTCCCTTTTTTATACTGGATTTGAAGTTACAGCATCCACATGGATTAGTTGTGGAAATTTACACTGTACCAGGGTTAATCATTACAGAAACATAGGTGTATGAAAGAGCCACTACACAAACATGTTTGATACTATTTGCATATTGATATGGTTAATTAGAGCAGATAATTATATGTGGGAGATTTATGCCAGTATGTTTCCTATTGCAACATAAAATACTTCTCTACAAAAAAGCAAGGCCATTTCAGTAGGGATCAGATTCCAGATATGAAAATGGTCTATTAAAACAATGTACAACAGTGCACTGTTGAAGAAGATGGCAAAGAACGAGGTCACAGACATTCTTAGTGTCATACACTAAGCCACAGTATATGTACCTGAAATACTAACATAGGCCCCCTCCACAAGGATGCGCTTTTGCGCCCGGTTCGGGGATTATGCGCATTTTCGCGGAGGCGCATTTACGCCTAATCCCTCTGCACGGGAGGCGGCGAGAAGCGGCGAAGCGCATTAAAAGATGCCCCAAAAGCACTTTACAGGTAGTTAATGCGCATAATCGCTTGTTCACACAGCGAAAATGCGCTTTAACGGCCGGAGCAAAATAAAAGTCGCTATTTAACGCGCGTTCGAAAATGCGCATTATCGGGGAGATAACGCGCCTGTACGCCCGTTTTGCGCTCCGCTCGTGTGTAGGTAAAATTTATAATGAGCCTTCAAGGCTCATTAAACGTCTCGTGTGGAGGAGGCCATAGTCTTCCTCTATATAACCCAGCCTCTGTTTCCCTTGTGTTTAATTTTAGATTGTAAGACCCTTAGGGTAGGGACCTGACAAACTTGTTGTTTGTGAAGTGCCATGCATGTGATGGCACTATAAAAACAGACAAAAAAAGGAACCATTTTAACAGGGTATATAATCAAGTACACCCCCCCCCCCCCCCACACACACACAGAGAACACAATCAGAAAGGGTGTGCAAATGTAGATCACTCGCAAAATGGTAAACTCCTGTTGCTATTTTACATCTGCTTAATGACAACAGTTTCCCAAAGGGGAGGGGGGTTGCTAAGACAATTGCCAAGTTAAGCACCATGCTACCTCTGCTCCAGACTGCAGCCTTCAGCAACTGCCATTCATTAAACCAGCACACACATGGGAAAGTTAAAGTCTAGCTTTTTTGCCTTATACAAAATTGGACAGGTTTATGACCTCTGTTATTGCTTGATTTGCTGGTTCTGCTGTGTCCCTCTACCTATGTGAGCTGGTAAATCATTCCCATGTAGAACTTTGCATATTCTACGGATCAGGCAAATTCATTTGATATGAATATGTGGCGTAGCATTCCTGGTGATTAATGCCTTCATCTACCCCTTTCCAGGCCACTCTTTCCTAGCCCTTACCATGTTGTCGGAATTGATAGGCACCTCCTATCACAACAGATGCGGGATTTCTGTATCCTTACCCAACAACCCACTCCAATATAATAGTGCTGGATTTTGAAGCTAGAATGTTGCTTCAGAGAAGCTTTAGATTAATACATAGGGCAGGATCCAAGCATGCCCTTGCACAGGTGGCCAGGTCCCTCGGTCCCAATGTGCACACAGCTGGCCCTGGTGGGTGTACACCTGGGCTCACCGTCCCTGATGCGCAGAGCCCCTACTGCTGGCAACTGCGATGTAGAGCTTCCAGGCACTTCCATTTCCTGCTTGTTTCAGGGCTTGCCCCCAGAAGTGCTACATCACAGCCACCAACGGTAAGGGCCATGCATGCACTGGCCCATGCATTTGCAAGGGCATGATTGGATTCTGCCCGGAGACCCTAGATTGTAGAAGCCAGACTTTAAAATTTTGACTAAGATGTTGCTTGCTTTTAGTGCTTTGTTCATATCGTGCTATGTTATCTCCAATTTTGTCCATAAAGGAGGACTTGAATTACTTAAATTTTTATTACCCTAGAATGCAGTTTACAGAGAATGTTCTCAGTTACTTCATGTCCCCTTTAAGCTTTACCATTTTAGTTCATGCCCCCTTCAGACCTCACACAACTGTAGCAGGGATTCCCTACCACAAAATTTGAAAGATCTCTGTTTCTTACACAATAGCCTGGCCATTATGCAAATATGGCCCTTGGCCCTAACGCAACTATCAACCTTCCTAGTTTTCTTACCAAGTTAGAATGTTGTTTCAGAGGAACAGCTAGATTTTAATCTCTGCTACAGCACCAAGAAGATGTCTACCCTTTTCAGAGGTCTATGACAAAATAAGCAGTTTTCAGAGCATCACTGGTTATACAGCATTCCTGGCAATTTGTTTATATACAATGTTTGTCATTTTTAAATAGATGATTTTTATGAAAAATCTGCACACATTTCCTTGACTTTTATTGCTCTGAAAGGGGTTCATTTACATTGTTTGCAGATAAGTGCATGTGGGAATATTTATGGTCATTATGTTTTAGGAGCAGAATAAATTATAAGCAATATTTCTTACAATGATTTTTTCAAGGCCAAAGAGGCAGCTGTACAATCTGTGTTCAATTTTCCATAAAATGCGAGCAGATTATGCAGCTGTTGGCTAAAAAAGCTAATTAGAAAAAGTACCTTTTTGCAATATAGCTGTTAAGTGTTCTCCTAACAGCTGCCTCTCCACACAAGCAATGAGTGGCTTCCTGTTCAAGGCAAGAAAAAGAACCTATCAATACCTGTACAGTTTAAGAGGAAGAATCTTCCATAGGTGTGCAGGTGTATACTCTTGGTTATGCATCCAAAAGGGGAAAGTGAGACTATAATTTTAGACAGATATAAACAGAATTTAGATTTGTCACTTCTATGTTAAACTAAACCTGCAGAGCAATGTTATAGCAGAATTAAAGTGCTAATGAAACAACCCATCCATAATTTATGTGGAATCACTATTCATTTTAATGAGGCTTATACACTAATCAAAAGGAAATCAACATAAATATATGAGAAACAAAGCACTTATTTTGTTACATATTGATCCTAAAGGTATGTAGCACTGAGACTGGTATAACAATAGACTCCATAGTATAGAGATATCCTAAAGATTTGCAAGCCTATTCTGTTATGATGTACATTTCTAGTACCATTAAAAATGTGTGTACATATCAAAATGGAGCTTAACTGACAATCAAGCTAAACAAAAGCAAGTGGACAACTGGCACACCAAAGGCTTGTTCCTACACTCTGCAAAGTGTAACTAAGTCTTGTGCGTGTGTGCACATATCTGGAGTTTCTCCTTGCTTGGGGATGGCTCCATTTTGCTATCCTACGGAGACTTTAACATTATATTACCATATCCGCAGTAGCAGTATATTCCCAAACCCTTACAGGAGTACTTCAGATAGCCTGGAACAGGAACTTTCTAGTGTTGTTCAGATCTTGGGAGTAGTTTTAGGAGGCAAAGGAAAAATGATGCCTTTTTCTGTTGCATCTTCCTAAGACCTTCCCCTGATGTGCTATATGTTGCTAAGGGGGCCAGGTTCAGAGCTGATTGTCTCAAATCTGAGTATTTTATTGCTATGGAGTTTCTGGAGAACGAGGAAAGAAAAAAGGGTGTCCTTTTTTTTCTTTCGTTCCTTTCGGGAAGGGAATTTTAACAAAATCTCAAGGCGCATTCCCCTTACAACCTTATCTCCAGGATACTGTTAGTTGCTCAAAGAGACCAATCTCTCATTTACCCATTCCATTTTCCATTTTTTCCTCAACTGACACCTCCAACATGCCATTGGTCCTGGAAGCCATTGAGCAAAGGTACTTGGGACATGTTTCTTTTAATTTTAAAACTAATATACTTCTGCATGTTACATGAGTCTTAAGTATACAGAAACCACTATCTTATTTTGGGTTAGCCCCATTCATCATCAAATTGAGTCACCAGACCACCCAAATTCAGTATCAAAAGGAATTATTATATACAAAACTTGTTTTAAATCTTGGGAAAAAATCATCCACATAACATGGCAAAGACATCAGAATAGTATTTAAGAACAGTAAATTGCTCGTTTTCAGCTTCTGTAAGCCAAACTTCCTCCCATATCTTTCAAAACAACCTGAAAACAGCATCCTTACAGAGGCTATCATTAAAGATAGCTTTTCATGTAATGATAAATGTATAAAAGATGGTTTCACCAATTTTACTCTAGGATATTAAGAACATAATATAGTTTTTTATGGAACCATATTTTTAAAGCAATAACACACAAAGGAAACTAAATATATATATATTAAGAGGAACTCACTGTGTGCTATGGTCTAAATACGTTACTACCCTATCTGCTTCTTCTTCTAAACGTTTGTTAACATGGTGAAGATATTCTGGGATCTGTCAAATGTAAAGATATTTGTTTGGAAGGGAATTTTGTATTACAAAAAGATAGGTGTAGCATTTTAAAATATCAGCTGTTATGAGCCTAGACTAATAAATAGTGAAACAACATGCACCATGCTCTCATCTAACTTTACCTCATGTGATCATGTAGATAATAGGCACTAATGACTCTGGTCATTTAGTTATTTAAAGTAGTTCTTACCCCACCACTCGGTCACAACAGACACACACACACACACACAAGATGTCTAACAACGGTATAAGGGAAAGTAAAATGGTTACAATTTAGGTGCTGTGTTTTCAATTGTGATTTTATACATTTTATTTGGAACCAAAGACAATTACTGTAGTAGTGGAGTCTCAAAATACGTAAACAGCAGTTTAAATCTTGCTAGGAACTCCCGCCGCCCCAAAATGAAGGTGAAGACAGAAGTTAACATTTGTATAGCAGTGGGGAAGGGATGAAGAAGTGCCTACGCTGCATTCAGTCCAAACACACTTTGCAGTGGAAGCTGGCTGTGTACAGCACTGATTAGCTAATATTCATGGTATCATGAAGAACCATGTCTCTAAAGAAATTTTGCGTTCAACCATACTTTCTCAAGATTTGTATCTGCAATTACTTAAGCCTCTCTTCTGAGAGCTAGTATACATTTTATATCTTTTAAAAGTACTCTTAACCAAAGTAAAAAAAAAATTTGGGGGGGATATTTAAGCTCTCTAACAGAAGCACATGTAAACAAGATTCTTTTACATTTTTATGCATTCTTATAGTTTATTTTCAATGTAATTCCTCAAATATCATAGAAAAATCTCTCAAATATATATAGTTACCAAAGACAACTGTAATGCATTATATCCCATCAGTTCATATGTGTGTAGATATTTAAGCAATTCTGCCCAAAGTGTTTCCCATTCAAGCACATGCCATTCATATCCCACTATATTTTGTTTAACAGGAGATCAGGTTCCTTAAAATTACCTCAAGAGAAACTCAATTTCATACCTCTCTTTCTTGCATTAACCTTTGGCCTTCTGCAGTATATAAACGGTTTGTATCTTCCAAAAACCTTTGTTCAAATGAGTCTTTGTAAACCTATTTAAGAAAGATAATAATATAGTTTATTAAGTTTATACATGGCAGTAAAAGGTGAGGTGTATTTTCTAAATAATTTTTTATGTATATCTTATCTTATAATCCTTATACATTCTCAAAACAGTTCTATGATATAGGAAATATTTCAATTTACAGATAAGAAACTAACAGTGAACAAAAGTCACTTAAACAGGTTTAATACGAAGCTTGGATTTGGACATAATGCATTTAGCATTACATGCCTGAGCCTTGGAACCTGTATACTCCGCATTCACCTCTCCTCCTCTGATGTAGCTGCAAGGAAGAACTGAAAGCTTTCACTTCCACTATCTACTAAATGTGATTTGTTATGTGCAGATCTGGTTAATCTTAACTAAATGCTAAATCTTAGATTAGTTTTATGCCTGAATGCAGCTAATATGTTCAATAATAAGGCTGCAATCCTAGATAGACTTAACTGTGAGTAAGCCCCATTGTACTCTGTCGGACTGATTTCTAGATGAACACCCATGTGATCAGGTGATTCATTACAAAATCCAATTACTTTCATTATCTTTGCTCAGTCTCAAAACGCTACTCAGCACTACTGGATTAAAGACAATAAAATGTTTTAATTGAATCATAATTGCACACTATACTTTGTCAATGGTAGCAGATAGAGACCAGAGGAAACCCTATGATTTTAAAAATCCCCCCAAATCTACTTCAGAAACAGAGAATAAACAGTGACTATTCTATCTCAAAACACTGAGAGAAAGTTCCTACTTGGAGCAGGTTCTTAATTCAGCATGTTATGAAATACGGGTTTTGTAATGAAATCCCTCCCAGTAATTGGGTTTTGTAATGAAATCCCTCTTATTTAGGCCACCTGATCACATGCATGTTCACCTAGAAATCAGTCCCATAAAGTTCAGTGGGGCTTACACCCAGTTAAGTGTACCTAGGATTGCAGCCTTTGTACTAAACATAATTTTCTTGTAATAAGCACAGTTGCAAATACCATGTCTTGAAAATCTGATTTTTTACTCTCTTCCAGGAAAGTAAAACAACAGCAATATCATTCTTGCCTACCTCTAGTATTGTACGTAGAAAGCTTCTACACTTACTTGTAAATCAGACAGCATACTTAGCAGACTTCGTAACAAGCTTCTATCCACAGCTTCACCATTCCGTTCTCGTTCAATCAACAATAAAATCCCATCAATTGTTTTAGTTTGAACTAATTTATCGCTAATAACATGGTTTCTAAAGAGTTCTAGTCCCATATCCCTGTAGAAATATAAAAGATTCATTGGAGTTCAATTATCTAGATGCTTTAGTTTCAAATGTTGTATATATTTACAAGTGTTACATATGTATATCACGTTACACTTGTGTTCTACAGAATGTCTTGGCTTCCAGTTTATTCCAAAGTATAATTCAAGTTAATTTCATCAACACAAGCCTGTTTGGCTTGGGAACTTGTTACCTCAGTAATTGACTATTTCTGTAAACACTTTCACTGTTGTTTAGATTAGCTGGAATGCTCTACCTGCAATTTTAGGACTAGGAAGCCAATAGAAGGGGTGTAACCAGCTGCAAAGGAAGACAGGGCTCCTATATCTTTAAGAGCTGTGTAGAAGAGTGAATTTTAGAAGATGGAGATTATCATGCAAGAAAAACACCTGCTAAAATTCATTTCCTTGCACATCTAAGTGAACATACAGGAACTCTGACATCTTTGTATCTGGTATTCTTTGGGCCGCCTTTGTAGTGGCATGAAGAACCATTGGGCATCCTTATCAGTCTCAGCCCATAAAAACCCAATATGCTAATCAAGAGAAAATGAAGCATGACCTTCCTATTTTTTTAAGACTAGATTAACGCAGGGCGGGGGCGGGGGAGGACAGACAACCAACTCCAGCTCATAAATTTAATCTGGCCCATGGAGGGTTCGGCACTCTCCCAGACATCGAGGTTTGGAAAGGAGGTGGGGAGAAGAATTCCCACATTATCTCCAATCTGTAATCAAAGATAACAAGATGACTCACCTGTGCGCCATTCGCCTTCCCAATGGGAGGGTGAGTGGCATGAATCTATTTCTGGCCTCTGAAATTAGAGATAATATGGAGAGTTCCTTCCTCTACCAGTCACAACCCAACTGGGCTGTGAGCAGCACAGAAAGGAGGCAACTCAGCAAGCTCCTGCAAGTGCCAGTCAAGTCCCGCCCTCTGTGCAGAGAAAGGCACAGAGCATGCCTTTCTCTGCATGGAAAGAAGAAAATGGCGCCATTCAGAAGACACCTTAAACCATGGTTTTAACCACGGTGGTTAGGCCAGAAAGCTGGCCCATTGAGCACCTTAAACCACGGCTTTAACCACAGCGAATAAGGCTTTTTGACATTATTCTCTGTGGTTAAAGCCATGGTTTAAGGTGTCTTCTCAGCATGGGCCAGCTTTCTGGCTTAACTACCATGGTTAAAGCTGTGGTTTAAGGTGTCTTCTGAACAGGGCCAACAACAACAAAAAGGTAGGTAAGGCCAGATGATGTCATGGGAGGGCAGTGTCCCTCTCCATGACATTATCTGGCCTTCCAGCTTGGTCCAGGGGAACAATCCAGCCACTGGAACAAATGTGTTTGCCTGGTTTAATGTTAGTCAACTAGTCAGGACCTCTGTGAGTATAGCTTTTTCAAATTCGAGTCTTTGTTTTAATCTAATCTATCTTGTCTATGTTAGATATGTATAACATATCTATGTGACTCAGATACTGTACCTACCATATAGAAGGTAGCATTGAATTCTGAAGTACATAGGTACGATCCAAAAACAAAAAAATGCTTCTAATCATGATCTGCAAACAAAAATTAAAGATAGAATAAACCTTCTCTGTTTATCTTTTACCATATCCAAAAGTCATATACATTTCCTAATTTTCTATCTTCTACCAATCCCCAGATTATTATTCATTCAGAATGTATCCTTAAATTGTATGTACCTAGTCAAGTAGTTTTCCCAAGTAGAAAAATCTGCAAGTACATATAATTTACCTATGGTTATGAGATCACATGGTCACTCCCTGCAGCCTCTTAATCTTGGTCAGAATTAGTTTATGAACTTTATTAAAACAAATTTAACACAAACCTAGGATAAACAATGAGTCTTGACATCCTTAAGGACTAATAGATTTATTATAGGTTAAATTTTGGTAGACTAGTATCCACTTTATCAGATGCTATCCTCAGCTGGCATGCATATATCACATACATGCAGTCGAGGAGAGAGAGAGAGAGAATATTAAGCAGGGGGGTCAAATAGCCATGAAATGGAAAAGCACAATCTGTGAAAAGTCCATGTAAAGCTTAAATGTATATACAATGATTCTCAATAGTAGTAACTGGTGGTAAGTAATTCTGCTATATTATATAACACCTATGGTATGACAGGAAACCACTGGATACATTTGGATGTCATGATAAACCATACTTTATCGTGATGGGAATGAGATGCAGCCAACTTTAGATTTGCATGCTTTCCCCTCCCCTCTTCCCCCTCCCAAAGTACAGGTTCAAAAGCTTTCACTTCCATTTTCTATTCAACACAGCTTGCCACGCCATCTGAACATAGACAATGGACAGATTCACATGACACAACAACCCACCTGGAGAATAAGCTATGTAGCGTGGATTATTTTCGGAAGAAACCATGGCGTTCTCCTCCTCCTTCCCATTCAGACCTCCAGCCAATATCCCAGTGCTCCTCAAAGCAGAACCTGTCTTGCCTACCTGTCCCGTCCCTCTCCCCACTCCAACTGTGACCTCCCCCATTTTGTTCCTCAGCTTTTTTGGGGCCCCTGAAGTTTGCGTAAATGGGGCCGAGATATATATTCTGCTCTAGGAATTTGCATAAATTTTTTTTAATTTTTTTTTGTCAGTCTTTTGAAGGTATGCAAGTGCAAGATTATGGCTGTCAGATTTGTATGGCCTTGCCTTGTGAATATCCTTGTATGTTTCAGCAATCACAGGGAATGAAGAATACCAAAAAACATATCAGGAAATTGACAAGATGAGACTGCATATAGACTAGATATGTTATAGATATCTTAACATATATCTATATGTTGGAAAGGTAAGTGCACCAAAAAGTGGGTGGGGTCAGGATTGGCCACTTACTAAGGTGAACCTCTGGGTTTTAAGTGTCCTACTGATACTTATCAGTGTCCTGCTTCCATTCAAGACTTCTCTGAATTTCCAGCTACTCCAGAAAAGGGTGATCTAGTCCTCCCCACATTTTGTGACTCCAATTCAAAGCAGTTACTGATGGGATACTGGGGATTCCCCCCACCCCCAAAGTTGGAGACACCGCTCCAACCTCGGAAGGGAGAGTTGGAGATCTAATCTCCCTCTCCTGCCCCCTCACAGCCGGCATAGAAAAGAATTGCATCAGCTGGCCTCTAAGGTTGGAAAAGCTACCACAGAGGTGGAAAAGGGGGCATTTTGGTGGGCAGGAAAGGGAGAAGACTGGAGAGACCAGGATACAAGCTGAGTCCTCTTCACCTTCCTTCCTCCTCTGAAGCATCATCACTAGACGAGCAAAAAAGCCTGTCTAGCAAAAAATGCAGGGCGGGAGAACAGGGAGGCAAAGATTGCTCTTGCTGCTACTTCTGCTCTATATTGGAAGATTGGAAGCCTCCAAGTTTGGAGGCTTTCAATCATTAGGGGTGCAATCAACAGGATTGTGCTTTAAACATTATACATTTTAATGTAAATGCAAATATATAACTGTCTGTACCCTAAGATTTTCTTCAGAGGCCCTCCTCCAGGTAACCCCACCAAATGAAATGAGGCGAATGGCTTCTAAGGAGAGGGCCTTTTCAGCTGTGGCACTCCAGTGTGGAATGCCCTCCTGAGAAGCTTGCCTTGTGCCTACATTGTGGACATTTTGGCGCCAGGTGAAGACCTGGCATGCTTCACAGAGACCTGGATGGGAGACGACAGTGGCCCAACATGGGCCCAGGCCCTCCCATCTGGGTACTGTGTTAGTGAACAGGTGAGGGAAAGTGGGCAGGGGGGTAGCTGTGGTCTACAAAGATAACCTTAATCTGACCAGATTTCATGTCCGGGAATTGAATCACATCGAGTGTGTATACCTGAGTCTAAAGACCAGGGATAGACTAGGGATTCTGTTAGTGTACCGGCCACCCTGCTGCCTATTAGACTCCCTGGCTGAGCTCATGGAACTGGTCTCGGAGCTGGTGTTAGAGTCAGGCTTTTGGTCCTGGGCGACTTCAACATCCCATTCAAGGCCGGTTTGTCAGGTGCACATATACAGAAGATCTCAGGGAGTTGAAAAGAGAAGGATGACGACTGGAGCGCTGATGGCAGAAAACTCGACTTATATCCAACAAGACACGACATAGAGAACATCTTCGTTCCTATGAGTGGCAATACGTGCACCGAAGAAAGCTTTCTTCTCTGCACGCATTGCATCTGCGAATTCAAATCCAGAACTGTTCAGGGTGGTGAGGGGTCTAACCCAGTCACCTTCCCCCTGAACCTGATCTTAGAGCCTTCGGTCGTTCGCTGTGATGCCTTTATTGATCATTTCACAGATAAAATCTCTCGGATAAGAGCCGACTTAGATGCCGTCATTATAGCAGAGGCTGACAATGGAGTATCCAGCAACTCCACGAGTAGAATTACACTGGATCAATTTCAGTTGGTGAGTACCGAGGACGTGGACAAGCTGCTTGGGCGAGCGAGGAGGAAACTTGCCTTCTCGATCTCTGTCCTTCTTGGCTGGTCGCCCAGGGAGGAGATACAATTAGACTGTAACAACAACTTATTATTAATGTATCTCTCAGGGACGGGAGCTTTCCATCATGTTTAAAAGAAGCGGTGGTACAGCCGCTTCTAAAAAAAGCCCTCCCTGGACCCCCTGGACCTTAATAACTACAGACCAGTATCAAGTCTTCCATTTCTGGGCAAGGTGATCGAGAGAGCAGTTGCCTTCCAACTCCAAGCAGTTTTGGATGATACAGATTTTCTAGACCCATTTCAAACCAGCTTCACAGCAGGATACGGAGTTGAGACTGCTATAGTCGCCTTAGTGGATGATCTACGCTTGAGTATTGATAGGGGGAGAGTGTCCCTGCTGGTACTTCTGGATCTCTCAGCGGCATTTGATACCATCGACCATGGTACCCTTCTGGAATACCTGAGGGAATCGGGAATTGGAAGCACTGTGCTTCAGTGGTTCCAGTCCTACCTCTTGGGCAGGTTCCAGATGATGATGCTTAGGGATAGTTGCTCCTCAAAGAAGGAGCTGTTGTATGGCGTACCACAAGGCGTCATCCTATCCCCAGTGCTGTTTAACATCTACATGAAACTGCTGGGAGAGATCATCCGGAGGCATGGGGCAGGATGCTATTTGTACACTGATGACACCCAAATATATTTCTCGATGACTTTGACAACAGCGTCAGCTAAGGATAATGAGTCTCCTCTGAATGAATGCTTGGAGGTGGTAATGGGCTGGATGAGGAAGAACAAACTGAAGCTAAATCTAGACAAGATGGAGGTGCTTACTGTCAAAGGGCCCAACCTGGGTTTGGAGGTGTGTCAACCAGTTTTGGATGGGGTTACACTCCCCCTGAAAGGCTTGGGGTGCTCCTCGATTGGTCACTCCAAATGACAGCTTAAATAGATGCAATGGCCAGAAGTACCTACTATCAGCTTCGGCTGATATGCCAGCTGTGCCCCTTCCTAGAGTTGGAACACCTAAAGATGGTAGTGCACGCGCTGATAACTTTGAGGCTCGACTTCTGGAATGTGCTGTACATAGGGCTACTTCTGTGCCTAGTCTGGAAACTTCAACTAATTCAAAATATGGCAGCCAGGTTGGTACACCTAGGGATGACCATATTACACCAGCTTTAAAATCACCCCACTGGCTTCCAATTACTTTCCAGGCGAAGTACAAAGTATGGGTCATTACCTTCAAAGCCCTACATGGTTTGGGTCCAGGTTACCTGTGGGATCACCTTCTCCCATACAATCCGCCCCACACACTCAGGTCCTCTGGGAAGAATTTACTACAATCAGCCAAAACTAGGCTGACAACCATTACCCAGAGGACCTTCTCTTCTGCCGCTCCCAGACTGTGGAATGGCCTGCCGGGAGAGATTCGCCAACTTAACAGTCTATCTGACTTTAAGAAAGCTATAAAGACTGATCTCTTCCGGCAGGTTTTGAATTAGGGTCCTCGGTTGTGTAAAGACCCTATTTAGTTACAAACCAATAGGTTTTCAATTGTTATAGCAACAAGTTAGTATTACTTCTTTTCAGGAAACATATGAATTCAAAATGGGAAACTTAATTTAAATGGTTTTTTTTAAAAAAAAAATCCACCCTGAATTGCTACAAAATTGAAACTTGTGCGTACTCATTTTAATGGTTAAAAAAATTACCCGCACACAAAAGCAATAGATAATAAAAGCTATACCTGTTAATACTTTTTCTTGATCCAAAGTCCAACAAGAAAGAGAACACAACTAGAGTTTTGACAGATGCTGAAAAAACTAAGAGCACTTACACATATTACAGCAAAACATCCACCAGCAAGAGTTACTAATTAGTTACTAATTTTAAAATCCAAACAAAGAACGTGATGCCATTAGTTCCTATCATAAAGGCTGTCAGAACATATGAGCAATGTTGATGATTTACTACATATTCTTATATCCAAATCGATGATAAAAAAAACCTGCCAGTTTGAGTCCAGAATTAATCTCATGTTGGTTCAAGCTCCACAAAACCAGGTAAAAAGAAGCTAAGGTTGATGCTTTGACAAATGTGTCTCATGATCAGTAATCATCTTCTGCAATGTCACAAACTGTGCTTGTTTACGGTTTACCCTCCATGCACCCACACTTTTTCTTGATCTTTTAGGCCCAGATTCAGATGGGGAGGATGGAGTGTTTGGTACCATCAAAGGTGACCCACTGCTCCTTTATTGTCTTATGAAGCATCTAAACTTACTGTATTGCTAGAAGAATCCTTCTCTGAGTTGAACCATACCTGCTTTTTATAATTTAATTTCCCTAGTTTTTAAAAAGAAAATGCAGGGCTGGCCTTTCCACAGAGCGGGGTGGATCCCCTGTCTCAGTCAACAGATCCCAAAGGATGGTGAATTACACGCCGAGGAGAACTGCACGCCCTATCCAGCACTCTAGAAAGCTGTACTGGCCATGCTCCTGGAGTACTACCAATCGGGCCTCTCAGAGTACAGCATCAGGTGGATACAACTCTCTGGGAAGCCCCACCAACTGATCAGAAGAGACAGTGTCCAGAGCTACTCTCCAGAGAGCCAGGTCCAAATGTCTCGCTGCGAGACACAGCACCAGCAGTCTCCTGGGCCACCTCCCCGCCAATGCCTTGTTCTGAGAAAGAACCCCTCACAGCAAGGCATGAATGGAACAGGAGTGTTCTGAAAAGAAAAACACACAACACAAACAAGTAGGTAGATGTGTACACGTAAATGAATAGATGCGTCCCTGTATGTTCAGAAAGTCTTACTTCTGAGTAAGCCTGCACAGAATTCCAGCATGGTTTTGTCTTTTCCCCATCTTCAGGAGAGATCCATCAGGCAGAATGATTATCGCAGCCCTCAAAATTACATCGCTCTTGTCTTAGTTTCCTGCTAACCCTTCACCACTGGCACAATGCTGACAGGAGAACTGCACTGCGCAAACTTGGCTTATGTTAACCATCACGATTTTAAAATTTCAGGGACAGTTTCCCCAGATAGAGGAGGCGGTACTTTGCAGACAGTCACCCTCAATGTGTAGAGAGAGCAACAAGGATAGCGAAGGAGGGGAGGGGAGCTAGTGGAGCGTCCCCCACTCCTTGTGTAGAATTATCCGCAAGCAAAACAACTGAATAGCACTAGATTGTGAATGCATGTGCAATATAATGCGTGAATACCCCTCGTGTGAGACAGAGATTCTTTGCACATCCTTTTTTACCACACAGAAAAGAATAGCAAATACTGTCTTCCTGTCTTCAATAATTCAGCACAGAGGCCCCAATCCCCGTATTTATTTTAGAAAAGGAAGATCATGGCCTTTGTGCTGAATTTCTGGTTTCAGAAAGGTGATGTGGAGCACTAAGCCTACTGCTTCCTCCACCTGTGCATTCCAAACTGCCCAGCCCAACCTGGCAAATTCCCTGAGGATTAAATTACATGTCACTTTAAATACCGTATGTAGCTAGTTTTTGTTTTTTTTGGCTCAAAACTAAGTACAAGGGAACTAATATGGATCAGGATCCTGATTTTTGGGGGAGGGTATGGAGCCTTAACCATTTGCCCTACATCTGCAATTTACATTACAAACATATGCCTTTTGGGCAATGCATGGGGTAGGGCTGATAAAATTCCCCTACACCCCCTCCTCCCGTATGCTAAGGTCCTGATCTGTGTAGCCTGACCTTCTGAGGTCATATTCCGTAACTAAAAGTATGGGTATTGAACATAGAATCCTGTAGATTTTCTCTGCAAAACTCTTTGAAAACACTGACGTACTGGCAGTATTTTAGCTTAGAATGAAACTGAGCATGCATAACATAGCTACACTGGGGCAGTAAAGCCTTAACAACTTTTGAACCATTGCTCAGAACTTCACCAAGCCAATGAAAGGCACATCTCCTCAACAAGCCTGAATAATTTCCATCAATGGTTTCCACCAAAATTTGAAAGAAATATATGATATGCCATGAGTAAAAAGAGCAAATGTGTCAATTTTTAGCACATTTTAACTTGCCGTACCTATGGCAATTTTTATCAGATTGATTAGACATTTTTCACAGCTGCAGACATCATTATGCAGCTCACAGATATCAAGGTTCAAAATATTAGCTCAACAGGTGTCATTTTTATAAGGAAAAGAACTTGTTTTTGTTACACACCTTAACTAAAGGGGCACTCCTGTAAGGGCACTAAAAACTGCAGTAATTAATATTATGACAGTTGCAATCCTAAATACTAGGAAATACGTCCCATTAAACTTAGGGGATTTAATTATTTGTTTTAAATATCGAAGCTGCCTTTACAGAGAAAGTCCACCCAAGACATTTCTGAATAGCATCCTTAGGATTGTGCTGTTAGTTGCCATTCCAGATCTTTCCAGGACTATTTTTTTAAAAAAAAAAATGCAAGAAGAAACTTGAGAAATGAGAGGGTGGGGGGTGATCAGGGAGAAGAGATAAGGACACCTCTCTTGCTAACCTAACTCTCAACTCTGAAAAGAACTTGCTAAAGGAGGAGTTTGTTCTTCTACACATAAACATTTGCAGTGTTCAACAGCACTGCACTAAGACTTGATTTCTGTGTTCTTACACAAATAACTAGGGCATAGACACATACTGCTAATTCCAAAAGAGACTGTGTGGATGCCAGACTAACTCCAAGTGGACTATACACAAAAGTGGCATCCCTTATTTCTGCCAAGAGCTGCACAACCATTGACTCATACTGCTTCGCAAACTCAGCCCACTGTTCTCTAACAGACTGTGCCAAGGACCAGTAAGCTTTTCCCAGTATAGCTTCAATTTCAGCAGCTGTGGTGTTCTTTTTCCATTTCTTGTCTGCATAAGTCACAATAACCTTCCACATATCATGCAAGTCACCAAACTCA
Organism: Anniella stebbinsi; assembly: GCA_029215795.1. Taxonomy (NCBI): domain Eukaryota; kingdom Metazoa; phylum Chordata; class Lepidosauria; order Squamata; family Anniellidae; genus Anniella; species Anniella stebbinsi. The sequence continues at coordinate 143,196,195 of JARDYH010000001.1, forward strand.
GATTGCATTAGTTGTTTTCTCAGCCTTGTTTGTACAGCATTTCAGCACAATGTACAAAGTTTTAGGATTAGGTGGTCCAACTGCATGTCATGGCCTTGCCATAAATGTCTATGAAGTCTTTTCACTGTTCTCTGTCCCTTTTAGGTAGCACAGAATATAAAAACTCCACTAAAACCCACTCTCCCTTCCTCCTCTGATTTACTGTTTTTCAGGAGGAAGGTCATCATTTCCAATATAAATTCACAGAAAGATTCTGCTTGACTTAATCATTCTCAATTGGTTCTACCTTCACTACATCCTATATAGATGCCTTTAGCCTGCTCTACCATCCAGAAGGGCATAGCATTCAAAGATTATCAGAATCCAACTGCATAACAATATATCAACACCTGAAAAATCAACTCCAAACATTCAGAGATATAACCGTTATACCAGGGATGGGAAAACTTGTGGCCCTCCAGATGTTTTTGCCTACAATTTCCATCTGCCCTAGCCAGCATAGCCAATGATGAGGGAAGATGGGAGTTGGATGCCAACATACCTGGAGGGCCACAAGTTGTCCACCTCTACCTTATATTGATCAACCATTCACACTCCTGTCAACCAAGACAACTAAAGATTCCTCAAAGAATTAATTGCTCCTCATAGTTTTCTGAAGTGATGTTACTAGCTCTTTACACACATTCCCACTCCCTTATTATTGCTGCTTGAGATTGCCTTTGTGGGTAAAGGAAAAGTGATACATGAGTCCTGAAGGAGATGCCACTTCAGAGAAGCCTAGCACAGAAGTCTTGTTAGACTGAAGCTACTTTTACATTTTTATTACAGCTAACTGCTTCTGAAGCAACTACTACATTCAAGCAACACATAGCTCATACGCAGAATGCTTGGCAGGAGAGCATCCATTACCTCCTTGCAATTAGATTACTAGGGCATTTTCTTGTTTGTATGTAAAGGAAAAGAGTGAAAAACTTCCCATACCATGGTCCAAGTCTTTTCCAGCTCTGGATTAAAACTCAGAGTACACTTTTACCTTGACCCAGGAAATAAATTTCTACAACCCAGAACTAGTGCAACTCGTACAAGCAACATGGATTTCTCTCTGTGTGTCATCATTATAACTTATTTAAACACAGATAGCCAACTCCAATGTTTCATTGTAAACATCAATCAGGAACATTTTTCTGCAATAGGATACAGCAAATGTTTGACACTAAACCCCAAGACCTTTTGTTCAATCCTTCTGTCATAAGAGTGGACTTATCAAATCATCTTCAGTTTTTAACTCAATCTGGGAACCTGCCATGCACATTGCTCCTTCTGCATCATGGGGGTGAGACTTTTGCATGACAGTCTCAGATTCCTCTTATTTCTCACTTTATTCTTTATTTGATTTACTAGATTCAGAGCCTGTCCTCTTGTGCCACCAGCAAGCAATGGAGGTCAAGGATGAAGAAAAAAAATGAACTGCCACATCATATATTTTCCTTAAGCTCTGCATCTGCTACAACTACAAAACTACTTATCTCCATTATCATACTCATTTAACTGAAAGTTCTAATTATTTCAATGGATTTACTTTCAAGCTAGTGGGTCAAAGGCCTAGTTAATAGATAGACACAAAGCTTCAAAACAGCAGTGTCAGAATGGGCCCCATTTTCTTGTTTGTGGGCAAACAAAAAAGAGTGAAAAACTTCCACTCTATGATCCGAGTCTTTTCCAGCTCTGGATTAAAACTCAGAGTACACTTTTACCTCAAGCTGGGAAATAAATTTCTACAGCCTCTTTGCCTCTCAAAGGTTTCTTTCCCTTTCTTTCTCTCTCCAGCAGCAGATTATCTTCTAGGTTTTAGCAGAAAAGTCCATCCTTTCATTTAATCTGCACTTGAATTTTAAAGAGGCCCCCCTCTTGATTCAACAAGCTAATCAGTGGCTTTAAAATTATAACGATGAGGTTATCCAAAGTATCCAACATCCTCCCACATGTCAAGCTTGAACCCAGTCCCTTCCTGCAGCCTTGTCAAAACATTACTGCTTGAATAGAAAAAGCAACTTTATATAATTCAAACACTTAAGGAAACTTCACATATTCCCCATAGTCAAATAGCTAGTTCCTAATGAACTGTAGCGATATGCAATTAAGCTTTGAAGACTGCTGAAGCCTACACCATGGTGTTATGTGGCCTCCTATTTGTTGCACAAAGTAACAGCTCAAACACTATTAGAAATGCTGGCTTTCTTTGAAAAAACAATAACAAAAAACCAGGGATGCAATGCAACTAGGAATGTGAGTAAGCTGAAGTTTCAACATCTTTGAACTAAATGCATCACTTCTGTGATGCAGAGAGAACACCTCCTGTCCTTTACCCATTCAACCTCACTAAAGCCTTTTTTCATAAGCAGATTTTAGTATTGTTGGAACCCCCAGGCATATATCTATTTTACAGTAACTGTACTGAGATAAGGAGAGCTTTTCCTGTGCCTAAAGCACAGAACGTTATGAAAAGGATACAATTGTCAATGTTGATTTACCAGTGTCCTACAAGGGTAACTCATTTCAATTTATTTTTTGTATGACTCTATCTATCTATCTATCTATCTATCTATCGTAAATTTAGCAGAGAACCAAAAAGTCAAGCCAAGTAAATACTTCTCCAGTATTCCCCAATTAATAAAGTCATTTCCTTGACTTGACTAGCTGAGGAGGACTAGAGAACCAAGTCTGAATTACCACTAGTCAGTTCTTAGAAATTCCTAGGAATATGCATTATGAACTACACCTGACTTACCATTTGTCTGCAGTGATCTTGCCAGCATCTGTTTATTTTCTTTAAAAACAGAAGGTTATCAAGAGAATCTGTGCTGCAAAGGTTAAGGAAAGCTATCTGACTATTTTTGAGTCAAGATATTAGCTGTTCAGAACAGGCACTCCAGAGACTAAAGCAGAAGTTAGGATTGTAACTTGAATTCTAGCTATAATTTCTGAAAGAAATTAATGCCTCAAATTAGAACAAGGAATATCTAGATTTCTACTGCAATGTCCACATAAAATAGGGGTCAGCAACTTCCACTGGTCCAGGAAAATCTCCGTGAAAATCTCATGAAGACTATGGGTTGTATCCAATGATGCCTTTCTGCTGGTTCAAAGCATCCACCACTTGCGGAAACCCTGTTTTTATCCTTGAGCAAGTGTCAAAGCTAATACTTTGATATTGCTTGTGCAAGCTGTTGCACAAGCATCTCATGAGCCATTGTGCAAGCTGTTTTACAAGTTTTCCCAAAAATCCCTACCAAGGTGCTGTACAAGCTGTTCTGCGACTCATTGCACAAGGCATTGCAAAATTCTTACGAATTCAGCAGATTATTTACTGCTTGTGTTAGTTGTGCTAGTTCTGATATTCTGCTCATACAATGCTGGATAAAACCCAGAACTAGCGTACCTAGTGCAAGCAACACCTAATCTAATGGAGTCACAATGAGTTGTACAATGCCTGGTGCAATGATTTGTAGAACAGCTTGTGCAATACTTGTACAACTGCTTGTACAGAAGCTTGCACAAGCAGATTCAAAGAACTGGGTTTGAAACTTGCACAAGGATAAAAATGGGGCTTCCACAAGAGGTAGAAGCTTTGCACTAGCAGAATAACACCACTGGGTACAACCCCATTATCTTTTATGCAGATGACCTCATTATATCAATATATATATAATTTTGAAATCTTTTCATAATAAAAGCTGACAACATACTACAAACCTAAACCATAAACAGACTTAAACATTTTACAATAGTATAATAACTTTTAAATATAGTGTGTGTGTGTGTATCACACTTTATGCAGTATTTTTAACTTGCAAATATTACATTCTTTATTACAATTGATACTATTAATGCAGTTTGGGGATTTTTTTGTATATAAAAAGGATATTTTCTAAACTGCAGTATTTGTGCTTTCACATGATCTTCACAGACTTGTCTTAGCTGTCTGTACAGTGTAGGTGATGCTTTATAAGAACAGACATTTTCAACAGCCTGGGGGAAAACACACACAAAAGAAGTATAATAAAATAAAGGCAACTTTCAAAAATTATAATGCCAGAGGATAAGTAACATCCATAAAGAAAGGCAGCCTTCTGCATAAACCTTTCATGTTAGAGTCCAAAACTTTTATTTTATATTCAAATAAAATTAGTGCATTAAATCAGCATCTTTCCAAATCTACCATTTTAGCAGAAACTTGTAAGGAAAGTATTGATTTTAATTGCTGACACCTCTTTGCTGCAGATGGCAAAATAAAAGTGAAGGGTAGTAGAGAAAATACTACAGAAAATTCAGGAAAACAGAACACAATGGAAGACAGTAAAACTGACCATGTGAATGAAACACAGTGCAAGCCCTAAGTAAGGCCTGCAGAAAAAAAACACATTAGGGGACAAAAATCTAAGTGGTGCAAAAATACCCAAAGCAGCCAAATGAGTCTAAGCATGATCATGAGCCACATAATGCTGACTGTTGCAAGGGGAAAATGGGGGTGGGGGATAGAATAGAATGGAAAAGAGTGTGGGTGGGTAGGTGGCACTTTGAATAGGTGCACTCCACACTGTAGCATTTTGTTGCAGGTTCTATTTGTATAAATATATAAGAACACAACACTCTTGTCATTTAAGAAAATCTGGACTATTTGTCAGAAGCCCAGACTACAGAAAAAACACATCATGTGATAAAACTGTTCCTGGACTGTTCCACTTAATCCTGCAGGTGGGGGAATACCATGATTGAATGCACTCTCCTATGAAAATGTCCTTGTACATAGAGTGTACTAGACTTTCCCCTGAGATGCCAGGTTTTAACCTGCTGCTCCCTGCCTATAGTTTGAAGTATCTGAATTGTCCAGCAGTAGTTTTTGAACGTGATCTGCTATTTGTTTAAACCAAAACATAATATTTTCCTAAGGATGCAATCCCATGGGATGCACCCTGGCTATTTCTAAGCCTCTGAACTTGAAGGCTTATCCAATGCAGAATGCCTCCCAGTTTGCATTTTAGCTAGATGGGTGATTTCGCCTGTCTAGCAGAGGCTTCGGGGAGGACTACCTCATATTCCCACATCCCCAGTCTCCACCCCACCCCCAGGAATGCCCCCTTTCACCTCCTAAAAGCTTGCGATTGTGAGCTCATAACAGCAGCCAGCAGGGTTCTCTCTGCACTGCCTGCAAGGGGGTGGGGGGAAGGGAAGCATGATTTCCTGGATCTAAGCTTGGAGCCCTGTCTCTGAGCTCAGATGTCATGGGGACATAGGATTGCTCCATAAATCAATATAACTAACATTTCCATCTTGTTAACATATTTTTAAAAATTATCTTGTAACTCTTACTTGGTAGAGTTCTTCAAGATTATATTTAATGGATGTACTACTCTGTATAGCTCTGACTGCTTCATGAAGCTTCTGCCATGTGTCCCGAGTGTAATTATCAGCCAATGTGGGTCTCTCTGCATTAATACACAAAGAAGTGGAAAAAAATTATACATTCTCTCCTAGCTTTTTATTTCAAAACAAAGTATGATCATTGAAGCGTTGTTTTAAATAAACAAAATCTGTTTTAGTAGAGGGCATTTCTAATGATATTATGAACATCATAAGAAATGCTTTAAAATTAGGAATACAATCTGGTGATTAATAAGATCACATACCCTTTTAACTTTATATGAATTAAAACCACAATTCTCTAGAAACATGCACTGAACAGTGTAAAAATCCACCACATCAGCAATCTTCAACCACCACTTTGATTATATGCAGGAAAGGGTAGCTAATAGGTGTAAATGATTAAGTACCCTTATCCATTTTAAGGTATTCTGCACTCTGTCATAAAGGTTTCAGTTCTATGCATACTTACTTGCTTACTTGGAAATAAGACCCACTGAAGAATTTACTTCTAAGTAAATATGTATAGGATTAGGCCAGCCTCCTTCAACCTGGTGGCCTCCAGATGTGTTGGATGGCAACTCAGATAACCTCCAGCTAGTATGGACATTGAGAGCTGCAGTCCAAAACATCTGGAGAGCACCAGGTTAGGGAATGCTGGATTAGGCTGTATTCTACTTTCTGTCACTTCCCCACTGTGATTATTGCCTCACTAAAGAGATACTGGCCTTCCAAAAACTAATTTGGACCAGCATTTCATGATGTCAAACCAGCTCCTTTATTTTCAGAGTCTCTTTTTTATTTAAAAATGTTTACATTAGTGTTGTGCATCTGCATCCATTCATCACAGTCAGACAATTTCTTCAGCTGATTTCAGAGATGGAGTGTGTTCTGACTATGCACAACCCTGGCTACTTCAAGCCCTCCCCAAAGTATGGATTTGCCTGTGGGTGCAAAAGATATAATGGTTCATATTTAGCATTATTTTAAAGAAAGTCAGTAATTCCAACAGAAGGTAGCACACATGTACTAAGAACCCAAAATGTTTATTGTCAAAACAAGGCATAAACAAAGGCTGAAATCCTATGCATACTTATTTGAGAATAAGTCTCACTGAACACTCTGGGACTTCCATCTGAGGAAATGTGCATAAGATTGCCCTTCTTCTTCTTAGGGTGCCTCCTCCTATCAGAGGTTAGAGTTTACTGCTCTAAACGCGTAATAATTATTGCTGGAAATTATATACCCTAAAATAATCATGAATATAATAACCTGAATTTGTTATCTGTTTCCAGAGGCCAAACAGGGGAGAGGAAACTAACAAATTGTAGACAAATAAGTGATGTCCAATCAAAGATATGCAAAGACCTGGTTCTGAGGAGTGAAATCTCCCATTTGGAGATTTTTAACTGGAAGCACAAACAGAACAGGTGTTTAAGCATGTATACTTTAAACTGATTGGTTGCTCCTTTGCACATTTTAACTACTCCATTCAGTATGAAATCACTGGGCAGTAGGTAAACTGACTTAAGAGGTAACAAAATAACTTTACCTGTGTGACTGTCCATAACAGTTCACTGTGACTTAGTAGACTATAAACAAAAACAACAGGTGACTTAAAGATAAGACCCCTAACTGCCACTGGTAACAGCAACATAATCAATTTCACTCTAAGAGGAGAAAGAGCTATAGAGAGGGTCAGTGGACCCCAAAATCTCTCATACAAGCCTGGCTGAAATTTGTGTTTGCCAACTGCGGCTGTTACATGTTTCATCTCCTAAAGTGGTGAAGTTAATGGGTACGACAGACAGGTCCTTTTTTGTAGCAGCACCCCGGTTGTGGAACTCCCTTCACATAAACATTGGGTTCACTTCTTCCTTAATGCCTTACAGTTGATGAAGATGATACTGTTCCTCAGTGCTATTAATGGCTAATGTTGTTCTCTAGTTTTATGGGTGATATCTGGTTTTATTGTAATCTAGTTCTTCTGGTTCGCCTATTTTTTTTGTAGTTTGAATGACGTATTTTTATTCTTTCTGTTACTTTTCTATGTACAACGCCTCGAGCACTCATTGATCCAAAAATATACTTAAATAAATAAATAAAGTGAGGAAAGGGCAGCGAATGTCACGTGTTAGCAAGCAGAGAAGCCTGTGCTCCTGATTGGCTGCCAGGTGCTGATCTGACCTAGGCAAAGTGCCAAGCCCCTTCTTTTCCATTTCTGCATGTCAGGCAAGGAGAAATTGCTCAAAGACCTTGGTCTGCCTGACATAGAGCAACAAGAAAAAGATAACAGAGGGAGATAGTGAGGGGGGGGGTATATTTACACCACTCCTCAGCACTCAGGCATATTTTTAATTTTAGGTACCAGATAAACATTACAAAAATAAGGACCCTTTTTGGAGTTCTGGCTACTGAAATAAATAAGTCAACAACATCCCGTTCAATGGAAGATGTGAGCCTCACACGCTTTTACTACCCTTGAGCTATAACCAATGTTAGCCCTGCTTAAAGTAGATCCACAGAAATGAATGAGACTTAAATTAGTCATGACTAACAACATCAATTGGTCTACTCCAAGTAGTACTAACGATGGATACAACCCATGAATTCTTAAGAAACACCATCTCATGAGTTTATACTTATTAGAAGTCAAATTTGATCTGTAAAAACATAGTTAGAAGATTAGGACAAAAATATGTTTTTGCCAATAACCTCCTGAAGTAGGATTAAGGATGTAATCTTATGCACACTCACCTGAGAGTAAACCCCACTGAATGTATAGGCCTTACTTCGAAGTAAACATGCATCAGCTTCCACCATAAAGCAGCTTGTGCAAAGATGCTACAGGCTAACCCATCCACATTGTGATTAACTTTCTAATATTCCCAGATGCAAAGCAGTGATTACACTTTTAAAAACTGTGCAGAAGATGCCATTTTGGCGGCTCTCTGTAATTTGTCATCAGGCAGCCAGAGCAAGAAAAAGGTGCACTAATCAAAAATCCCTCTTCTATACAACTTTTAGATGTAACAGAGCCTTGTCTTGTCCTCCTTTACATCTGGGCACATCTACAAGCATCTATAGGAGAAGGAATATTTGAAACAGATCCTTTAATGAGCTATTAGTGAGAAGCAAAAGTATCTGTCTCAATTGAGGCACATTTTAAACCCAAATGGGACAGGAGACAATCATCTTTGCTATCCCATTTCTTACACATCCTGCACTCCAGCCTTCTCTTCCACACCCACCTCTGAAGTTCTTGATCACTATTTTCTTGGAAGTGCCTCCTGCAGCAGCAGCAGCAGCAGCAGCAGCCCCCCCAGACCTCCGGGCTACAGCTGCCAGGGAAGCGGGCTTGGTGAGCCCGTTGGTATGGCCCACCAAGGCCGACAAGTGCTGCTTCTTCTGGGGGTCTCCGGCCATGTTCGCCCCAGAAACGGCGGGCGAGAAGACTTCCGTAGGTCCCGTCCCGTCCCCTCTTCCTCGCGGGTTTAGACGACGCGAAAGCGGGGGGAAATGCTTTTAAAAGGGGGGGACCTTCGCTGTGAATGGGACGGCATTATCACGCCGAGAGGGGTCCCGCATCTTGTTGTCCCGGAGACTTATGAAGGTCCACGAAGCCCTTGAGGGCAGTAACACAAGTAAGCGAAGTGACCCAACCGGCGGGTGAAAAGGCCGAAACAGCACCACTTTCTCGACTGCTAAGCGGACGAGGAACCCCCCCCCCTTCTCTACGACGCCTCACAAAATGGCTTCTTCTCGGTCATCCCGGCATAGCCAAGGCCAGAGTTGTTCCACCAGTCGAAAAAGCGAGCTGAAGCGATGGCTGCGCCTTTCCAGGCAGCCGGCAAACACCTTCCTCGCAGTCCTGGGGGAGGGCTCTCTCTCTGCCTCCTGTCACGGGGCTCAAACGGGGGCAAGGCCGGGATGGAAATAACTGGCAAAGGAACTCAGCTGGTGTCCCCACCGTGGGAGAGGGAACCTAGGCGGACCAAGGCTGCTATTTATTCGTCCTGGACCTGGGGGTAAGCCCCAGTGAACTCGGCGGGGCTTACTTCAGAGGAGACACGCAATAAGACTGCGCTTTTCAAGAAAAAAACAAGCAGGCTTATTCACTATTCTGGCATCAATTGTCGTGGACTTTTGAGCCCACTTCATCACGTGAATCAACGGGTCATGCATTTGGTGAAATGGGCTCAAATCCAGGAAAACATGCCACAATAAATTTAAGTCTTGGAGATACTGTGGAATTTCGATGTGTTTTTTTATGGACCAGCACGGCTACCTTTGTTTTGTCTTGTCTTTTGTTTGTCCACAACACACAAGCGCACACAGAGAGCTACCCCACTCCCTGGAATTTGTTCCTTAAACTTGCCGAACTGCATACCAGTTTACTGAAGTCTGTAGGGTTTGCCATCGTAGGCAGAGTAAGGCCTATTGAACTCGATGAAACTTAGGTAAACATGCATAGAATCATATTGCTTTTGATCAATAGCTTTTGCAAAAAAACAAAAGACCACATGAAATGATAGCTGTGGATTGTAACCAAAAGGATTTTCGTAGGAGACTCTCCAGACTAATCAAGGCTTTGCATATATATAGCTCGGGGGGGGGGGGGTGATTATAGTTTAGCTACTGCAATTCCACTGCACGAAATTATGTATAGATGATGGGTTGAATCCAGATTTGGTTATACTCAAGATTAGATCTATGGAAATCAGTGGGATTTAAGTTATTTATGACTAACTTAATCCCAATTGGCTTCAAAAGTTCTGTACTAAATATGTCCAAGTCCGGATCCAGCTCATTATTTGTCATTTTCATATGTACATATAAAATCAAATGTAATTTTAAATGCCTAGGATCTAGACTAGAACAGCAAGAACACATGAAAAAGAGCACCATGAGTCATTTATATCCTATTACCCGTACAGGAAACATCCATTAGTACGCTACCAGAACAAAACCTCAAATAGAACCCTGTCTATCCTAAGCCGGACAGTGCGACTAATTGGCTTTGACACTCCACCGGTCACCGCGCCCCAAGTTCGATCTACGCTGTAGGTTCCACCGCAAAGAGCAAGCAGAGGCCACGCCCACTTCACTGAGCTCGCGAGGAGCCGCTTCGCAGGTTGCAGGGAGGGGTATATCACGTGATGAGAAGAGTAGGTGGGGCTTCGAGGTGGCGACGGCCAATCCGCGAAGTAGCGGGCTTTCCGTCAGCTGAAAGGCAGTTCCTTCCCCCCCCCCCCATCGTTCCATCTATTTGTTTCTGAACCTTCTTATGGACCGAAACGGGCCCAGAAGTGACGTGCTTGCGGAATCGGGTTAACGGTAGGCAGACCCAACGGGGATAAAGGGGGTTGGGCGGAACCGATGGGGCCTTTGTGCGCATGTTCGGTGCGTAGCATGGCCGGCCTTTGACGTGCTGCAGGTCGTGATCGTCTCTCGACCCTGAAACTCGAGATGCCGTTTTCTTTTCAAAGTTTCCACTGCAATAAATAGTATTTAAGGAGCCAGAAGGCTCTTTAACAAGAAAAAAAGATGCTTCTGAGTATGTGCAGAGTGCCTCCCTCTTCGCGGCTGAGTAGCTGCATCCCAGATTGTGGCCATAGCTACCTGAAAGCTTAGTGTAGTATCTAGGCAGGCCTTGTATTCTGTACTTTTCTGGGTGAGTACGTATTTTGTTTTGTTTGCAATCAATCACTGCCAGATAAAGGAGAGTTGAGAGTCTGTGCCTGATTAGTATCTAATCATCCCACAGATTTGATTTGGTGCAAACATAGCTTTTGATCCAACGCTGAACCAGAACATACTAGAGTTTGTTCATACTAGAAATGAACAAATGGTCATGTAACTTCTCTGATCAAGTTCTGATATCTGTCAAGAAAGAGAAGTGGCGAAGGAGTTTGCACTATGATAGTGTAATCCTGTGTATGTTTGCTTGGATGCAAGTCCCACTGTGCTTAATGAGGCTTACTGTCTAGTAAATATAGGGTTGCAGCCTTAGACATACCTGGTGCAGACTACAGAGGCTTGTTTCTAATACCATCATAAAAAACAACCCCATGTATTAAATACTGTTTATATAGATAATTTTGTCTGTTGGCAGTGGCATCTGGCAAGTCTAGAGCAGGAGTGGACTTCAGCTCCCAGCATGCTTGACCACTGGCCATGCTGGCAGGGGCTACTGGGAGTTGAGGACCAAAACATGTGGCTATACCTTCTGCCCACCTAGGGTGTTCTCAAGTGTATGTTTCCATGTTCAGGCATTTATCTCACTCCTTTTATTTTGGGAGGTGGGGGGACATATCACTAATTTGTAGTTGTTTTGCTGCTGCTGGAGCAGTTTCTTTCACAATTGCTGCTAGTGTAGCAGTTGCTTTTCACACTGATTTGTAGCTGATGGCTTAGGCCAGTGACATACGCACGATTCTGCACACAACTTTATACTTCTCAAGCACTCAAAAGTTATTGCAAAACAGCCATTACACAAAGAGTTCTACATGTGTTCCCAGTGGGCATACAACAACCTCTGTGAGTGTAGGAAGAAGGTATGCCACATTATTTCTTTCATTATTATTTGTATCACCTACAAAACAGTTGTCGTCCAATTATTTTAAAATATAACAGTGATATTATAAAATGAAAACAAGATCTAAAAACGCAACAGTATAAAGCTGACATGGTAAAAAAATTACAAAGCAAATACAAAAGCCAGCCTGATAAAAATACAATACAAAGCCAACCCGTGATAGAAAACATGTAAGCATGTAATACGGATTAAAATAGCAATTAGAAGGCCAGAGAAAAGAAGAAAGTCTTAACCTCATGAGGGAAAGAAAATAACGTTAGTGCCAGGAACATTTCCCTGCAGAGAGCGTTCTATAACCAGGAGATCACCACTGGGAAGTCCCTCTCTCTAGTATTCTGAGCTTCAGAATGAGGGCCTTAAGGTGCAGGTAGGTACATATGGAAAGAGGCTTTCCATCAGATGCCAAGGTTCCCGTCTGTGAAGAGCTTTATAGTTCAAACAAACCCAACACTTTGAATTCGGTTTGCAAATGAACTGGGCTTCAGTGCACCCAAGACAGGACTGCTGTAATATGTTCAAGCCACCTAGTCCAGTTAAAACTCTTGACATATTTTATACCACCTGTACTTTCTGGACCATCTTCAGAGATAGCCCCATGTTCAATACATTACAGTAGACCAAACAGGACGTTACTAGACCATGGTTCATTGCAGCCAAGTTGTCAATTTCTAGCTGGGTTCTAGCCTAAGCAGGTAAAAGACCCTCTGCCGCACAGGTCACTTGAGCCTCTAATGGCACTGATGGAGCCAAGAGCATGCCCAAATTATGAAAGGAAATGCAGCCCCCTCCAAAATAGATTGAATCCAACTCACCTGGGTTGAGGAAACATGTACCAACCGTATCTCTGTCTTGCCTAGCTCTGAAGAGAAAGACAGGTGTGTGTCATCAGAATACTCTGTCACTTTGAAGGTGATAATATCCAGAAAACAAATTGTTGTTTATTTATTTTGATAATTTATATGCTGCACCTTCAACATTCCAGGGCAGCTAACATGTAGTGAGAAATATATGATGATGATGGTGATGATGATGCAAACAAACTAATAAAGCAAGAGTCAGTTGAATAGATAGTGAAATCAAACTTCTCTAAGTTAAAAGTGGTAACATTACCAGTTCTTGCAAGCCTGGAAAAGCAGAACTGCATTTGCCTGGTACTTAAATGATAGTAATGGGGCTTTCAGGCAGGCCTCCCTGGGAGCAATCTAAAGGCAGGATGACACTATTGAAAAGCCTCTCCAGACACCAGTCACTTTAGGAAGTAGGAGCACCTTGAGAAGGCCCTGATATGACAATCTCAGCAGATTGATATTAGAAAAGGCGATCCAACAAATATCAGTCCTAAGCCATGTAGAGCTTGAAATGTTAAGACCATCACTTTGAATTTAGTTCAGAAACTCAGTGGGAGTCTGTGGAATTTTTTCAATACAGGCAAGTTAACCATCTCTTTGCCTGATCTATTTACTAATCTATCTGCAGTGTTCTGGACTAACAGCAGTTTCTGAACTGTCTTGCAAAAGCAGCGTAATTATTGTGAATAATTATTTGTGATTCTTGTGACTGTGTTATTTTTGTTTGTTTTTCAGTATAAAGTGTTCACTCGCTTTTGAACAAAATCCATTCAATGGCACACATCAGTATAAACCAATATTTGCAGCAGGTAAGTGATGGATGTAATTTTAATAATTTGTCACCTGTTAGTGTTGATTTATTACGGTGCCCTTGTAAAGTTCTGTGCAACCGATCTTCGAAAATTGAACATGTTCTGTTGAATGCACACTGAAATACCAGGAACATTTAATCTTCAATAATTATTTGAAATTTCCTGTTTAAAATAGCATTGTTTTATCGACTCACTGACTTTGAAGCTACAGTATATTAAATCAACTATGCCCATTATACCTACAACTCTTTAAACATAAACTTAAAAAAACATTTAATTTTTTTTGAAAGTGTAAGTAGTTCCTAAACTATCTATAGGAATCATTTAATCACGCTTCTTCTGAGTATTTCATTTCTCTCTCACTCTCAAATTAATTATTCATCATCCTTTTTTTTTAAGAGCTGGTAATGCATAGCACTTAAGGCTTATTTAAGTCTTAAGCAAATGACTTATGAACTGGAAGCCCTCAGTTTAAATTTCAGCTCAGCCAGGTAATCTTAAATCAGACACCACTCCTCAACCCAGTCTGCAATATGGGAGTTATACTGGTTTACTTTACAAGGTTTTGTATTGTATCCTGGGATAGGAGGTGTAGATATCTGAGCACTGAAAATAAAACACTAAGTATTATTTTTTAGAATTACTGCTTTTTAAGTAATTATGATCTACCTTTCGTTTGAAAGAAACTAATTGACTTTTAATTACTTCAAATACTTAATCTTACCGGTACTGAAATCTTTCACTGGTCAAGGAAGAATACCACATTCCCTTGCTTCTGGGATGTTTCCCCACCCCTTCCATCAAGGGGGCAATAGTCAAAACAAAGACGGAGTATGAGAAGATTTATTATTGCTTCTTTGGTAATTTGTTCCATAATATTTGTGCATTTTTTCTATCACAGGTATTAGAATCTATTGACAGCAGGGATGGATTATTTTGTGCAGAATTAGTGTCATTTAAACATCCTCATGTTGCAAATCCTAGACTTCAGGTAAGAGAGTTGGGTTGCAACCCTATGCATAGCTACATGAAAGTAAGTCCAATTGAACTGAATGGAGCTTACCTTTGAGGGCCGTATCCAACTCTGACATTCCGTTAGCACAAATGGCATTCTGCGCTATGTGCAAGAGAAGCATTCAACTGAAATTATATTTGCGTAAGCGGTTGTGCATAATGCGTTATGCACCCTGTTGTGCAACCAGGTGTGCATAACTTGTGCAGCTAGTTACTCAACTGCTTGCACAACTGATTACACAAACATAAGGGGCAACTGCTTGTGCCATGGAAAGATTCAGCGGAGCTCCACTCAAGCTATTGAGTTTGCAGAATGAGACCATTGGATACTGCCCTGAGAGTAAACGTACATAAGATTGTGCTGTTGGACAGACAGAATCATAGAGATGGAAGGGACTCCAAAGGCCAGTTCAACCTTCTACTGATGCAGGAAATCCAGGTCCACTCCAACACTATAGAACACTGTTCACTTCAATCCTGAGCATATTTACTTGTATATAGGTGGTTGCTTTCCCTATTTCGAATCTCTGGTTTTGAAAGTTTCACAATAATCTTTCCCTTTGATTAACACTAAACAGATACATGATAGGCCTGGAAGTGTAACCCCTGAAAGATCTACAGAGTTCTGGGGCAAGCTGAAAGCTAAGTCATTTATTGTGGGCTTTTGTAAGGAAGAATCTATTGCATCAGATGCATGGAAAATGTGGTTTTCCTAGATTAGTGTTTGAAATGACTTTTGTATGTGTTCTTCCTTCTGTTTGCCCCTGTGATTTCCCTTTCATTAAAGAGACCTACTTTTATCTCTTGAATGTCCTCTATTGTCTTCTCATTTCTATTTTGTTTGTATCCTTCTCCATCCCCTCCTTCCACGTTACTTCCCTACCAACCTTTTTCGATGTTTCTGTTTGTGAAGTTTTATATCTCGTAGTTTGTAAAATATAAAGACCTAATCCAGCAGTCTGAATTTATATCCCATATATTAAAACCCCATGTTTAGGCTACAATTGTAAACACACTCAGTAGGAAGCAAACCCTACTGAACACAATGAGTCTTTCTTCTAAAAGGTCTGCACTGTTAATGATAAAATATTTCACATTTGCATTAAGGGAGCTTCAATGTTAGCCTATATTTGTATTTACAAGGAAAGGGATAATTTCTGTAATAGCCAGTTCCAGTGTACAATGAATATATTGTACTATATTTGTTACCAGACCAGACCAAATTGCAGCCCTGGTGTGGAGAATGTGGATAAGGAGACATTTTTCTCCCTCTCCCGTAATCCCAGAACCTGAGGTCATCTCATGAAGCTGATTTGTGGGAGATTTAGGACAGATAACACAGAAGTACTTCTGCACACAGTGCATAATCAAACTATGGAATTCACTACCACAAGACATAGTGATGGCCATCAGTTTGGATGGCTTTAAAAGGGGGTTAGATACATTCCTGGAGGAAAAGGCTAGCAATAGCTACTAGTTCTGATGCCTCTATGCTCTCTCCAGTATCAGAGGCAGTAAGCCTATATATATATATATATATATATATATATATATATATAGCTTCTGGAGAATATGAACGGGAGGGTGCTATTGCATTCATCTCCAGCTTGTGGGTTTCTGATCAATAGCTGTGGACCATGCTGGACTAGTTGGACCATTGCTCTGTTCCAGCATAGCTCTTCTTATGTTCTTCTGTGAAGACTGCTCCAGCACTTGACCGCTATTCATCCAGTTTTTGAATGTCTTATTTTTAAAATTGTATTTGTCGCTTATTTCATTTGCATGTATGATTTACCTGTCGTATAAGATACATTTCCTCCCGTGGATCTTATCGGAATTACTTGCACACACACCATTTATGGAGAGGCCTCTGAGGGTTGTACATTTTCTCATGAATAATATTTTTTAAAAGGTATGTTAACACAGTGCTGGCCACATAGGTCAGTGTTGCCAGCTTTATAAGCAAAGAACTGTCTCTACGGTTTGTTTCAGCTGTTAAGTGGCTAGTTAAGTCAGTAGCCCAGGATAGGTGCCCAGCAAGCCCAGTACCCAAGTAGTCAGTCACCTACCATAAATCTGGCCCTGTTTGTTACATTCCTTTACGCATCACATTTCCAATTGTATATATTTTATCATTAGCTTTCATCTCCAGAAGAAAAATGTCAACAAGTGCTGGAACCACCCTATGATGAAATGTTTGCTGCCCACTTAAGGTAAAAATGGTTGGGAGGACAGTTTCTATCTATCTATTCAAGTTGCAATGATATGCATATTGATCTGGAAGTAAGCCCAACTGAACATAGTGAAGCTTACTTCCAAGTATACATGAATAGCATTGTAATCTGAATAAAAAGATGTTTCAACAATTGTTCTGAATGAATGAATTTACATAATTTAGTTTTGGATCATTATTATTTTAGCAAGTGCTGCATAAAAATAAAATATCTGTAACATGTATGGATCAATACTACACAAGAAATAAATTAACCGCCCATTTCTTTAGATCTGTGTTGTTAGAATGGTGCACAGAAGGGCTGATATCGACAACTTTATTCCATTCCAACTATTGGATGCTGTTTTTATTCTTGTATTGCTGTGTTTTAAATGTATGTTTTTAATGTATATGTTTTATTATTGTTTTAAGTAAGGTTTTTTATTTAAAATGTTGGTTCCCATTATTTTTAGTTGTCTCAAGTGCCATTTCCTTTTTGGAAAGGCAGGGTACAAATCATATCAGTAAATACATCCTTGTCAAGAGTGGGGAAACCATCTTTCTGGACTGTGAATCCATAATGAAATAATGGCAAAGCAAAAAGCAAACACATTTTAAGCAGCTTTGAGTGAGTTGTATTCCAAACACAAAACTGTTAAGCCAACCTGGGTGAGTGTGTGTGCATGTGTGTTTGGTATAATTTAAAAGATACATGAACAAACTATTAAACAAAAACAAACAATGGTAGACATAGTAAGCAGTGACTGTAAAACCAGAAAAACTGTAAAAGGAGTTTGATGTTCCTATGTTCTATATAATAGGCAGCCTGATCCTGTCTGTGTATGTTTACTTGAAAATAAGTCCCGGTGTCTTCAGTGGGTCTTGTTCCCTCATTCATTAGCATAGGATTCAGCGTAAAAGGTATAAGGTTAGAAAGTGAAATATTTTTTTTTCCCCCCCCGTGCACCCCCACACCATGAGACCTTCTCTTAATCTTTTATTCTATCCAGAAATTTATCGACTCTTTTGAAGGTGTTTGTCCCTTCCCCAATCTTAATACATATTCCAATAGGGGACTCCATATTTCCCCAAAATCATTTTTACCGGACATTCCCCTCTTTAATTTCATTTTACAAGTCAGCATATCATTCAAAGCCATATCCCATATTTCTTTATACCATTCTTCTATTGTATAGCTTCCTTGTCCTTTCCAATTTTTTGCAATCATTAGTCTAACAGGTGTCAGGAGGTTGTTTATCAATTCTCTCTTATTTTTGTCCTCTTCCCCTCTATCCCATATTGCTAGTAGAGCAAGCTTCGGGTTTAATTCCACTTTACTTCCAATTATTTCACTTATTTCTTTAAATACCCTTTTCCAAAATTTTTGTACATATTCACAGCTCCACCACATATGGTAATAAGTTCCAACCTCCTGGCATCCCCTCCAACAATTTTTAGATATTTTTTTATCTATCTGGTGAAATCTAACCGGTGTTAGATACCATCTCCACAATACCTTATAAAAATTCTCCTTAATTCTGATCGATAACAATTTTAACATTCTTGCATTCCACAACCTCTCCCAGTTGTATTCCTTAATTTCTCCATTCACATCCTCTTCCCAAACCTTTTTTATTGCTTTAAGTGAATTTTGAAACTCCTCCTCTATCAATAATTTATATATCTCACTAGTCAACCCTTTCTTAATTTTCTTTTCTTCTTTCCTACCTTTTAACTCTATTAAATCTTCAAATCTTGTATTATTTCTACACTTGTTATTTTTCAGTTTCCATTCCTGAGTCCATTTCCCTAATTGTATACATTTAAACCATGCTGATTTTTGACCTATCAGTAGCTCTTTAATTTGCTCATTATCCTTCAAATTTTCCATCCACTTCCTTAACTTAATTATTTCCTTATCTTTCAATCTCGCTTCAATCTCCACTTTTAACACTCTTGGGAAATTCTCCACTACTACCACTGGGGCAAGTGGTGAATCTCCTGGTATCAACTTCCCTCTAAATTTCTCCCAGATCTCCACTATATTTACCAACAAAGGGTTGTCCAGTCCCTTTAATTCTTTCTTTTGAATTTTTTTTAAAAAAATATTTTTCAATTTATAATCTATTTCCCTAGTTTGCGTCTCCAACCACTCCAAATCTTCCTCCCCTAGAATACCACTTATAACATATCTTAACTGATTAGCTATATAATAATACTTAATATTTGGAAGTCCTAAACCTCCCTTCTTTTGAGCCTTATACCATAACCCTTTATTAATCCTAGCTTTCTTATCCCCATTACAATATACATTAATTATATTTTGCCAGCTTTTCAACTCTGCATCTGATATTTTAATTGGTAACATTCTAAACAAAAAATTGATCTTAGGTAAAATCTTCATTTTAATAATTGCTATTCTACCAAACCAAGAATGTTTTAATTTCTTATATACTTCTAATTTCTCCCCTACTTGTTTTTTTAAAGCTACCAAATTAAGTTCCTCTAGCCTTTCTAAATCTCTATCGATATTAATCCCTAAGTAACGTACTATATTTTTAAGTCTAAGACCCAACTTAACCTTACCTTCTTCCAGCTCTTCCTTATTATAATTAAATAACATCATTTCTGACTTCCCCCAATTTACTTTTAATCCCGTAATTTCTCCGAATTCTCTTAAATGTTTCTTAATCACCTCTGCACTCCCTAGGGGATCTTCTACGGTCAATAAAGTATCGTCCGCAAACATATTCATTTTAATCTTCTCTTTTCTACCTATCCCCTTCACTCTTTCATCTTCCCTTATTACATTTGCCAAAATTTCTATTACTATTGCAAATAAGATCGGTGAAAGAGGACATCCCTGCCTAGTTCCTCGGGCTAGTGTAATCTGTTGTGTTAACCCATCATTAACCATTATTTCGGCTTTATTGTTTTTATACAACTTATCCATCACTCCCATAAATTTGTCTCCAAATCCAAATGTTTTTAATATTGTTTTAAGTGCTGGCCATTCCACACAATCAAAGGCTTTGAATATGTCCAATGCTAGCAAGCCTGCTTTTAAATTCCTTTTTTTTATAATATTAATTATATTTAATACTCTTCCCATTAAGTTAGACATTTGCCTACCCGGAATAAATCCACACTGATCTTTTTTAATATATTTACAAATAAATGTGGCCATTCTTTTTGCCAATATTGCCGTAAATATCTTTGAATCTTGATTTATTAAGGAAATTGGTCTGTATGATTCGGGATCCGTTAAGTCCTTACCTGGTTTTGGAATTAATATAATCAGGGAGTGATCCCATGATGGCGGAGTCTTCCCCCCCTCTATTATATTATTAAATAGTTTCTTTAATCTTGGTATTAAAATTCCTTTAAAAAGCTTATAATACTCCGACCCCAATCCATCCATCCCTGGTGATTTTCCTCCTTTCAGTTTATCAATAACTCCCTCTATCTCTTTTTCAGTAACTAAACCTTCCATATAATCCCTATCCTGCTTCTGCAATTTTATTTTCCAATTCCTCTCTACATATTCCAATACCTTATCTTGCGGTCCCGACCCTGATGTATATAATTCCCTATAAAAATCCTTAAATATATTTAATTTATCTTTCATTAAATTACAACTATTCCCTAACTTATCCTTAATTGTCCCTATCATATTCTTAGCCTTTTCTAACTGTGTGGATCTGGCCAGCATCTTTGAATTCCTATTGCTATATTCAAAAAAATCTCTTTTTAAATACAACAAATTTTTTTGTACTTGTTCTAATTCTTCTTTCTCTAATTCCTTTTTCTTAGCTTGAATTTGGGCAATTAGGCGTTTATCTTTTGTCTCCTTTAACTTATCTTCCAAACTCCTTACCTCTTCTTCAATCTTTTTATTTTGGGCTTCCTGTTGTTTTTTTAATGTACAACTTTCCCTAATACAAATCCCTCTTACCACAGCTTTCATTGTATCCCACAATATGTCCTGCCGATCATTCTCTTTTTCATTAATCTCCCATATTTCCTGCAATTCTTTCTTTATCTTCTCCATTGTATCTTTTTTATTCAGCAACCTTACATCCAATCTCCATCTCTTCGCTTGTCTATAATCTTTTTTGGTTTCCATGTCCATTGTCATTAACGCGTGGTCAGTAACCTTGATAACGCCAATATCACAATCTATAATTTTGGGTAACATATTTTTTGATACAAAAATATAATCTATCCTTGAATAGCT
This sequence comes from Anniella stebbinsi, assembly GCA_029215795.1. Taxonomy (NCBI): domain Eukaryota; kingdom Metazoa; phylum Chordata; class Lepidosauria; order Squamata; family Anniellidae; genus Anniella; species Anniella stebbinsi. The sequence goes on from JARDYH010000001.1 coordinate 143,217,337, forward strand.
CTTAAATCTCTGTGAGTAGAAGGTATACTTCCTTTCTTCCCCTCTTATAACTCTCCACACATCCATTAATTCTTTCCCTTCCATTAATTTGCTTAACTCTGTCTTCCCCACCCTCTTAGTATCTTTTAATATGTTATCCCTATCTTTCCCTATATCTAGTACCATATTAAAGTCACCTGCCATCACGATATGCTTTTTACCCACTTCTCCCAACACGTTAAATACTTCATCAATAAAATCCATTTGTTTTCCATTTGGAGCATAAACATTCACCAATACATATTCCTCTTCTCCCAACCTGCAGAACATAATAAGAAACCTTCCGTTTTTATCTTTCTTTACACTTTGCATAGTTATACCACATGTTTTTGAAATTATTATTGCCACCCCTCTCGATTTCGAAGTTCCACATGCCTTCTCATAAACGCCCACCTCCCTCATTCGAAGCTCATTAACTCCATCTTTGGCCTGATGAGTTTCCTGCAAAAAAATTACATCTATTTTTTTGTTCTTTAATAACATTTCAATTCTTTTTCTTTTAATTACTGTTCCTAGCCCTTTAACATTCAATGTTGCCAATCTAAGTTTATTTTCCATCTCTCACTTTCTCACACGTCTTTAATTCGGTCTCCCTCTGTGTAACACAATCCCCCCCCTCCCTAACCCTCCCCCCCCACATTCACCCCCATTTTCACCCCCCTCCTCACCAGCTTCCTGGGCATTGGTCCCAATCTTCTTAGAACTCTTAGGGGGGGGGGGAACTCGGCCCAACATTCCGGGATAACGTCTACCCTCCCTCCATATCTTCTATTCATTACTCCCTCCTGCCGCGCCTTCATCTTGCTTCTCTTCTCCAACCGATGTGGCATCCATTATGCCCAGCTTCTCCAGTAGCTCGATTCCTTGCTCACAAGATGTAATTCTTTGCTGCTTCCCGTTCCAGCTAAATCTCAAGAAAACTGGGTATCCCCAATTATAGGAAATCGATTTCTTCTTCAATGCCCCTGTACAGATTCTAACGCTCTTCCTCCACTGCACCGTTTGGGGGCACAAATCCTGGAAGACCTCAATTGGTGTTGCTTGAAGCGTTGGTTGACCTTGACTTCTAACTGCTTGCATTAATTTTTCTTTTTTGTAATAATTAGCAAATTTCACAATAATGTCTCTTGGGAACTCTCTTGTCTTTCCATATCCCACTCTATGGGCCCGCTCAATATCTTCCATTCTCCAATCTTCCTGTGGCACCAGCTGTTTGACCCATGCCAAGATTAATTCTCTTATACTATTAAGGGTCTCCCCTTGCTGCTCCCCAAAAGATCTTATGCGTATGTTAGCTCTTCGGTCTCTGTCTTCCATCGCGATAAGCCGTAAATCCTGATGCGTTAGCTGTTCCTCTTGTTTCTTGTATAGAACCTTTAGTTCTCCAGTTTCTTCCTGCAAAGCTCCAACCTCTTTCTCCACCTTTTGAAGTCCTGCCAAAAGCTGCTGTTGCGAATCGGTAATCCTTTTTGCCAGTCGTTCTTCTTGCTTCAAAAGAGCCTGCTCAATATTTCCATCTTGCTTTAGAATGGCTCGATCCAGCATCTTTTGGATAGTCTGAATCAGCTCATCTGTTGGGTCAGCTTGCCTCCCTGTGGTTGTTTTAGGAATTGCACCTGGCTTAATTCCAGTCTTAGCACTGGCATTTCCGGCATGACTAGGAGATTGCTTCTTTGTCTTTTCAGAATCCTTATCTGACATTTTATCAGTACGGAGTAGCCTGTAGCTTCTATCGGACGGATGGTCACCCTTAAGTCGACTCCAAGAAGTTATTTTCTTCTTGCTCATAAATCATGAACTATTCAAGCCTATCCGATAAGCACACAGCCACTTCAAACGTTGAGTTTCGTTTCTCCTCGGAGCAGAGTTAGCCCCTCCTCTCAGTCACTTAGTTATACAACCAACAGTCTTTCCACGCTTAAAGCTTAAAAGCTTTCCAAGCTTAAAAAAAAACTCTTTTCTGAAAGTTAGCAATCGTTCTACCGTCCATTCAATCAGCCAGCATTGTAAATACGTCTTTTATTTACCTTCGCCGTACTTCAAAGCTGTCGGTCCGTCACCTCCCTCTGCCAAGCCGGTTGTAAAATCATAAATCTCTTCCAGCTGCAGTCTCTTTAGCAAGCTTTCCCCTCTCCTTAGCAGACTTATATGTAACAGATCGCTCTTTTAAGATAGGGAATTTACATTTAATTCACTGCTTCTTTCGGAGGCTGAAGGATATACGACCTACCCCATGTTCTGCTAGGCCACGCCCCCGTGAAATATTTTCAATATATCAGACTTTGGCATTCTATAACTGCTCAGTCTTTTCCAATGTGGTGCCCTCCAGATGTGTTGTATTATGGCCATGATGCCTGGGGATGATGGGAGTTGTAGTCTAAGCCAGGTTGTGGAAGGCTGAGCTTGCTAAAGAAAATATGTTAAAGCTTGGCTGTTGGATATTATCTCTTGATTTTTAATATGTTTGTATCTTTTCTTGCTAGATGTACTTACGCAGTTGCCAACCATGACTTTGTAGAAGCTTACAAATGCCAGACAGTTATAGTACAATATCCTTTTCCATTAACTCCATTCAAAGTCTGCCATGGACTTCTGAGCTCACAGTCTTCAGCACAAGCTAAGGCAGCTCCTATGCTGAAGGCCAGATGGGCTGATGGTTCCATTGCCTGGGGAGGATAATTCAACACTGTGGTTGAACATAAAGAGCATGGAGGGACTGGAGAAAAGACTTTACAAAGTATACAGCCAGCTTTATGGTACTTGTAGGATTATCACCCCATAGTGGATAGGGTTGCATCCCTTCTTAAGGACCAAGGTTACTGTTTGGTTATGAGTGGCAGTTATGGCATGAAGCACCTTTCACCAGCTTCAGTTTGTGTGGTAGCTGCAGCTCCATCTGGATAGATAGAGCCTGGCTACTCTCATCTATGCCCTGATGACGTCTATATTTAACTAGTACAATATGTTGTACATGAGGCTCCCTGGTCACTATTGGCATTATTGTTGGTCTTTGGTTTCATAATGCATGGCTGTGCTATTAAATTTTATGCATCATATTATAAATCACAGTATTTCAAATTTCCTTAAACCATACACATCTTTCCTGAGAGCTTTTCAAGCACACAAAGAAGAAAACTGGTAAGTATCTGGTTAACATACTAGAGAAATAAATGAATTGTTCTGATGAGAAATATGCCACTGTTTAATAGGGATGAGCATTTCGCCTAAAAGCAAATGCCATTTATTCCCTTGATGTCAAAGTGCCATTACATTAAGAGGTATCTCTAAATCAGGGGTGCAGAACCTCAAGCCCAGGGGCTAAAACTGGCCCTTCAGGCTTCCCCAGATGACCATGCACCCTCCCCCATCCCCTCTCTCTTAACCAACAATCGCTGGGTGATTTCTCAGCTTCTTCTTAATAATGATAAATTTATTTCTTGCATGAGTACAATACACTAGAGATCAAATACATAAAATTAATTAAGAGAGCATATAAAACAATCAACACATTTAAAAAATGTTGGTTTAAAGTTCATCTCGGTAGGTCTGCCAGAAGAGGCTAGTCTTTATAGCTGCCTTAAACTCTGAGAGAATGTTAAATTGACAAATCTCTTCCAGCAGGCCATTTCAGAGTCTGGGGGCAACAGAAGAAAAGGTCCTCTGGGTAACACTTGCCAGCCTAGTTTTGGCTGACTGAAGTAAGTTCTCCCCAGAGAACCTGAGTGTGCGGGGCGAATTGTATGGGAGAAGGCGATCCCGCAGGTAACCTGGACCCAAACCATGTAGGGCTTTAAAGGTAATAACCAACACTTTGTACTTCGCCCGGAAACTGATTGGCAGCCAGTGAAGTGATTTTAAAGTTGGTGTAACATGGTCACCCCTAGGTGTACTGGTGACCAACCTGGCTGCCATATTCTTCATGGTCTCTGTGCATCACATATATGGGCTCTGCACTTGAACAGAGCCTCGTTTTGGGAATTTTTGGAATGTGGCCTCAGAGCTTCTCCAAAATGGAATCCAACCCTTGGGCTGAAAGAGGTTCAAAACCCCTGCCCTCGATGTTTTATCTTAAGTTGTGTTTAGAGCGAACAGAATACTAATTATCATATAAAAACAAAGGTCACTCAGCCCCCAACTAGAACGGTTGAAAAGACAAAGGTCAAGGGAAAAGATGGAGCTTGAGCAAGAATGAGGGGAGGTGGTATCAAACATTTCCCAGAAAGAAGAACCTGTAAAGGTTGAGGAAGACCCATTTTTGTGTCAACCCCTTCCAGATTTGGAATAATTCTTCAAGTATGGAAAATCACAGCAAAGGGAACCAAATCCAAGCTTGATTCATTTGCCACTCAAATGCAAGGCCTGGCAACTTCCAAATATGATCTGCCTATCAAGACCTCTTACATAGCCCTTTGGCATCCCAGCAAAAATGTTAAATGTGACCCAAGCAAAATCGTGCCCATAGGGCCACCCTTGGACACATGAATGCCTTGCAAACTTGGGCTGATACATTCACTGTGCTTTTTCCAGGCCCCAGTGCATTTTGGGCAGGCCTAATGTAAATGGCCCCAAATCACAAGAAGTCATCTGTTGATTTCAAGGAAGGGTGTGTGTCCATTTGCTGCCATACTTAAAACTGTACTATAGATAATTCTTGGACTTGGAATAGGCTGTTTGGTCAATTAACTGTATGTCACATTTGTTTTTCCAGGGCTTTGCCTATTATGTACGCAGTAGCACTTGATCTTCGAATTTTTGCTAATAGTGTAAGTAGTAGCTTTACAGGTGAAGTTCATAGGTGCCAAGGAGGTGACTGGAGGTGGACGAGTTCTTGAATGGGACTGGGGAAACCTTGGGGGTTCTCTGTGCTCTTCCTGAGATGAGCCCCATCTTGGGAACACTCTTATCTACCTACATGCCCTCGCACACACAAGCTGATGTTGTGTCCTACAGTGTTCAATGGGGGCTGATTCAAGAACATCACAAACCTTATTTGAAATGATAAATTAATCGTCTGTCAAAATCTCCAAAATCAGCCAGCATGAACAGATCATCAGTAATTTATGCAAGGAATGTTACATCACCTAACTGGATGTATTCCTCTTTGAAACTTTGGGGAGTTGTTCTCTAAGATATGGGATTTGAGAAAGACCAAGTGTTTTCTTCGTGGTTTATGAATCACAACTTCTTTGCTTTTTTTTTTTTTTACTGGGGTGGAAGTGGCTTTATGTCAGTAAGACAGTGATTTTACTTGTGAGTGAACATAGCTAGCTCCTAAATAGTAATAAAAAGAATTCAAGGGTTTTAAAAACATGGATAAGAACAGATGGTTAGTTCATACTGGCTGATAAGATAATAAACTTTTCAGAGCTATTGGGAGTCTTATTAGTGGGGGAAGGAAGATATGCATAGCGTCTACAAAGCAAATATGTTTTTCCTGGCAAAGTGAACTTTGCCTACCGAGCAGTCATTCTGGCTTAAGCAAACTAATTTTTTTTCATGTGTACAAGGAAGCTGAAGATGCCTCTTGCTCTGGTTGAAATGTTTAGCTGTGACCCTAGCCTGTATGGAAAAGAGCATTTGATCCATGCTGTATATACTATGTTTGAGAGCCAGACTACTGATTGGTTGGAAGAAGAAGAGAAAGGGTTTGTGTATGATCGTGTCTCTTGGTTGTCTTATGTCATGATAGGCTGACCAACAGCTAGCAAAGAAAGGGAAAGGCAAAATTGGTGACATGTTGGAAAAAGCAGCAGAACTCCTGATGAGCTGTTTCCGAGTCTGTGCCAGTGACACGTGAGTTAATGCTCCCCTCTGGATCTCACATTATACCATTTAGAAGTGTATATTAGTATGATGGTATAACACTCTTTCAATACGCAAGTGTGTATTTGTGTGTACAGGTGTGTACACACGCACACACACACTAGAGAGAGAGATTGTGAGATAGCTCATACCTTCTGACAAACTGGAGAGATCTCTATGTTTGTTTAGGAAGATCATTAAGCATCCTCATTCAAGGCAGAGTGATAAAATAATATATAAAATTGTATTTGCTCCTTTAATGGCATCCCCAAACCTGCTGACTGAGGCAGGCCCTGTAAGTTAAGGCAGGTGTGTAAAACTATAAACTATAGATTTACAAATAATTAGGACATTTGTTTGATAGTGTTAAAATTGCTAATGCATAATAATTCAATAAAAGCTGCAATCCTATACCCACTTACCTGGGGAATAAGCCCCATTGAACTCAATGAGACTTCCCATTTGTATAGACCTGCATAAAATTGTGTTGTAAGTTGGTATGACCTTAGCATGTGGGCGGTGTTTTGATCTGGAAAAACCTTTGTTTGGAAATATGAACCAAAGTCTTAGAGGAGGGTTAAAAAATGAAGAGGCTTAAAAGAATTTTTTTTCTTAGCAATTGCATTCTGATGCGTTTCTACTGTTTTTGTTACAGTCGAGCCGGCATTGATGATTCCAAAAAGTGGGGCATGTTGTTCCTGGTGAATCAGCTGTTTAAAATTTATTTTAAGGTATGACTTAAAAGGCTTGTCTTCTTGATTTCATATTCCCTAATGAAGACTGATCTTGCATGTACATTTCCATCTACTAACACCACTGCTTCTTCCAGATCAACAAGCTTCATCTGTGCAAACCACTGATAAGAGCAATTGACAGCTCAAATCTTAAAGATGAATATAGCATGGCACAGAGGGTTACATACAAATATTACGTTGGACGGAAGGCCATGTTTGATAGTGATTTTAAACAAGGTACTTTCTGAAGATTTTTTTAAAAATTTGACTGGGAAGCTGGCATGTTGCAAAGCAAAGTGTGGCCTTCTAGCACCTCTGTTTGCATTGAACTAAAGGGAATTGAAAAAAGGAAGTGGATGGTTGTGTTTTAAATCCTCCTAGAGCCAATGATGCCTATTGAAAACAAGCGGGATAGTTTTAGGTCCATCCGAAAAGGAGCGGGATGGCATCCCACCCCATGTTGATGACTGACTATTTTTGAAGTGTGTCAGAATCAACCACATTCACAAATAGTTAAGTACCTGACAAACATTGGAATATAGAAGTTTGTTGCCATTCAGGAATGTTGATATAGCAGAACTGAGTATGACTGTGGAGAACAATGCTATTAAACTTGACTAGTCGTACAAATCACTCTATCAAAATCATCATTAATGTTCTCCTTGGTATGTATGGATGAGTGATGGAGGCCGAGAACACTTGATTGTATTTCTGCACGAATATGCGGGAAACTGTTAAATATGGGACAAAAAGCCATGAAGGTTTGAAAAGGTTGTATTGACATCATTATACTAAAAACGGTTTTCTTGTTGTCACTCATTATTTATTTCATTTCTGTACTGCCCCATATCTGAAGCTCACTGGGCTGTTTACAACAATTCATAAAAATACAAAATACGTCATAATAAAAATAGTCTAAGATTTTTAACATAGAATAATTAAAACAATGTAAACAGCTAAAAACAATGTAAGTAAATGATGTTTTTCCTATTAGACCTGTTCTAAAACAGCAGATACAGGTGCCTCGTCAACTACCATTAAATGCCTGGGAGTAGAGGGTGGTCTTTACCTGGCGCCAAAAAGACAACAGTGTTGGCGCCAGGTGGGCCTTAGTGGGGAGATCATTCCATAATTGGAGGGGGGCACCACTGAGAAGGCCCTCTCCCTTGTTGCCACCTTCCGAGCCTCTCTTGGAGCCCACACTCGGAGGAAGCTCTCAGATGTTGATTGTAGCATATGGGTATGTTCAGGTTGGGAGAGGCGTTCCGTCAGGTACTGTAAGGCTTTATTTGCTGATGACATTTGCTATCATCCATAGTGGTCATTCTCTTTCTGCGTTTGCAGCTGAAGAGTATTTGTCCTTTGCTTTTGAGCATTGTCACCGCTCCAGCCAGAAAAACAAAAGGATGATTTTGATTTACTTGCTGCCAGTGAAAATGTTACTGGTGAGTAGCATCTGAACACGTCAGGATTTCTAACCTGGTACTTTGTAATGTGGAGAATAGGGCCTGTATTTACCAAGATGTTCAAACAGGAGACCAACACAAGTATGAGCTATGGCAGGCCTGCACAACTTATGACCCTCTGAGCTGCATGTACCCTACTAGCCCATGCACTCTCTTTTGCCACATTCTTGATAACCCTTCTGTTTTTGTAGCTTCCAGGTAGGCAGCAAAGAGAAGAGGTGTATAACTTGCTGTGCTGTCATACATGTATACTGTGTTTGCCTTGGTGAATCAGAAGTGGTGAAGGCCCTGAGTCAGTGATGAAATTTGCAAGACTGCTGAGTTGGAACTCTGTTGAGAACCAGTCAGGAACCAAAGGCAGGGTTTCTCCATGAGGAAAGATTCCCTGCTTTAGGGAGCCAAACCACAGGAGGGAACAGGGCAACAGAGACTTGCTGCCTCCTACATCACGCACACCTTTCAGGTGTTTCCAGACAGAGGGTTCTTAGCACAACCAATCAAAAGGCATTGTGCAGCTATTCCGTCTTCTCCTCAACAGATTTTCTGTGGCAAGAAAAAAAGATGGAAGAAGCAGTGGTAAAATTTGGAAGGGTTAGAAAGTGAAGACGATGATCTCTGGACCCCCTGTAAAATTCCATGAATGATGCAGGGCAATAGCACGATAAAAGCCTCACCTGGAAATGCCGTTACTTGCTGAAGTTGAACTTGGGCAAAATGAAATTGAGACGATAGATGCCACTTGTAGTACTAGAAAATTGTTATGTTGGTGGCTAGTACAATGGGAATCCTCAGAGCAGCCAACCATCTGATAGCTGTAATATTTTCATAAGAGGATTTGGCTGCTTATCTATTTAATCTCATCATTAAATTTCAAATGGTGCTTTGATTTCAGGGCCATATGCCAATGATCCAGCTTTTAAAAAAATATGACCTCATGCAGTTTGCAGAAGTCACAAAGGCTGTGAGGTAAGTCTCATTTATTGAGCAGTGTACTTGCAATCCCATTAGTTTAGTAAAATAATAAATGATATTTATTTTACAAAGTAGAACAGCTAATTGCTGAATGTTGAACACTAATGTGGCCCCCAAGACAGAGCCAGCTGCTTGGGTGTTGCGCAAAGGTGAATGAGCTGATGGGGCAGTTTTGTTCCTTGTACAATTGGGCCAGGGGTTGAGAGGGTGGAACTGGAAAGATCAAGAAAAGCACTAAAGCAGAATCTTGGGATTAAACATAGATGCAGTTATTGCAGGCATGTTAGCGCCAAGCTGCGAACTCCACAAGAATCACGATGGATTGCATCGCTTCAGATTGCAGGCTAGGGGTTGTCGTCATGATTATTATTTATTATAAACCTTCTTGTACCTACAGAACTGGGTATCATCCTGAGTATCATACATGGTAGAAAGACATAGTGGCTGGGCTCGGATGACATGATAACCAACAGTGGGTTAAATTGTCAACAGTGGGTTAAATAGTCAATGGTTGGTTATTGTGTCATCTGTCAGGATTTTTTCACACTATGGTTGGTTATTCGGCTGAAATAATCAGCGCTGTGCAGTGTTGATTAGTTGAACAACCTTTGGTTATTGTGTCGTGTGTTGGGCCCTGTTGACTATTTCGTCGCACACAGTTGGTTATTTTCAGCAACTACAAAGTCCCCTGACAAGAGTAACCAAAGTGGTAGCTGCCGCTCTAGTCCAGCCGGCAGAACTCACAGTGGCTGATGGGTTACCAGTGGGAGGACTGAGGGGGGAGGGATGGCGGGGGATATGTCAATCAAAACACCATTGATTAATAGCCAACTCGACATTGGCCTTAATCCACACCATGGTTGATTATAATCATATCATGTGGGGAGTACCCTCTTGATAATCAGCCATGGAGTTGACTATTAACCCACCATTGACTATTGTGTTGTCCGAACGCAGCGAGCATGTCATTTCCTTGGAACACACCTTTTTAAAGCAATTTTTAATTTCTCTAGTGAAGGGAACCTCCTTTTATTGAATGATGCTCTGGCAAAACATGAGACATTCTTCATTCGCTGTGGTATCTTCCTTATCCTTGAGAAGTTGAAAATCATCACCTACAGGAATCTCTTCAAGAAAGTGTAAGAACTGTATCATTCATTTTGTCTGGAAAGGCAGGCTGTGATAAATATGTAGTTAAGCTTATGTTGTCATTAATAATTTGAGGAATCACATATATCCTTGGCTGAAATTAACTTATCTCCTTTGTTCTTTTCCTCTAAGAAATGTGGATTGAGATATATCTGCTGAGATATATCTCAATCCACATTGAGGACCTTCACTAGTAGATTGACCCAAAAAGGGAAGATTGATGGCTGACAGACAAGACAGACAGACTCTTGACTCTTTCTCTCTGAACTCTGTCTCTCACCTTGTTGGCAAAGGAAGTCTCAGACAGGGTGCCAAATGCTGGCAGGAAGATCTGTGTGCTGTGCAGCCACAGACCATTAATTGAGTATGGACAAAGCCTGCCTAAATCAGGTTGGGGGCAAGAACTCAAGTGAATTACCCCAAGATGTGTATTTTGTTCTCTGTCTATTTGTACTGCTTCTTAACTAAAACACTTTTTAAAAAAATTTTTGAAAGATTTTGACTGAGGTTTTTCTGGGATAGTTGGCATTGCCTTGCCCCTTAAGCTGTCTCTAGAACTTCTGTTTCTGTTCCATCTATGAAACAAATAAAAGATGAATGCAGGTAGTTCAGGTCCAGATTTTAGGGGCTAATGAAATTCATTTCCCCCGTTGTTGTTGTTGTTATCTTTATTTGTATCCCGCCTTTTTCCCAATACTGGGCCTCAAGGCAGCTTTACAAAATTAAAACATATATAGTTAAAAGCTAGAAATAAAAATATACAGAAGTTAACAATATAATTAAATAGATTTCAGTATTAAAACCTTTCCACATTTAAAATACATAATAATTTTTTAAAATCTTAACATAGATTATTCACCAAAGGCCTGCCGGAATAAGAAAGTTTTTGCCTGCCTCCGAAAACATATCAAGGAGGGAGCCAGTCTAGCTTCCCTGGGAAGGGAGTTCCAAATCTTTGGAGCAGCCACCGAGAAGGCCCTCTCCTGCGTACACATCAGGCGTGCCTGGGATGTTGGTGGGACTGAGAGAAAGGCTTACATAACAGGGATGGGCAATTGTGGGAGCTCCAAGGGCCATTTTTTGGGTGGGGGGCAGACTGCCTGTGGATCAGCCCCCCTTTGCAAGCACCATTTAAATAAGTAAATAAATAAATAAAATGGTGCATCCGTTATGGATGCTTTTCTTTTTCCCAGGAAAAAGAAAGATACATTCTTTTAACGATTTTGGGGAGATGACAGGAGCTGAAGGAGGGGGCTACATTCTACCCACAGGCCACACATTGCCCACCGGTGGTCTGTATATTGAATGGGTCACATCCAATTCCGAGCCTGAGCTCTGAGGAAAGAAAATTTAGCTGATTAGACTGCTCTTGTAATGGAGTCCATGCATGGTTTCCCCAGAGAAGTTAAATATGTTGTGGTTTCCCATTCACAGCAATATTCATTGACAGAGGATAAAGATGGTGCAACCCAGTTTGTATTTTAATTATGATGTGCTGGAGTCACTGAGATGTGCTGTTTCTTCTTTCAGGTATTTGTTACTGAAAACTCACCAGCTGTCTCTAGATGCCTTTCTGGTTGCCCTGAAATTTATGAAAGTCAATGATGTTGATATTGATGAAGTCCAGTGCATTCTAGCTAACCTCATATACATGGTAAGCAGTGGGATTCATTGCCATGCCCTGAATAACATCACTCCGCAGAAATACTTTGTTGGTTATTATAAGAAGCTTATCCCAATATAAAATCACTGACTCTAGATTCTATGTTATTTGTATATTCAATAACTTATGGCACCCTGTCTTTATAAGTCAATGAACTTGTAAAGACTTAAATCTATATTTAGTGCAAATGGCATGTAAATCAATGTTAAAATATAATGCAAGTGCAGTGTAGTTTATGGTGATGGACTAGAACGTTGGGAAGTCAGAATTCAAATCCCTTCGTTTCTATATGATAAGACCCTTTCTCCCAGCCCATAAAATGGGAACAATAGAGACTGCACGCAGGTGACCTGCTCTTGTAGCTTTTTACGATGCTTTATATTTTTATCTTGTGAAAGCTGCCCTGGGGATTTTTTAAAAAAATTAAATATGGTGGATGAAGCTTTTTTGCTCAGTGCTCAAAGAGTAGGAATAAATCTGCCTTCTGCTTAGGACCTAGATTATGCAGAGGTGTAAACTGGACAGGTCTATTAAAGCCCCCAAAAATTGTTATACAAAAAATGTGCATTTTCCCAGTTTATATCACCACCATAATAACATTGTCAGCCTCACCATGTGAGTATAAGACATGCATGATATCGTACTGTCTTGGAGTCAATGTCAATCACACCACTCATTGTAATGTGTAAAATGGGCCCTATTATACAAGTAAAAGTAATTCCCTTGCCTCCTTTTAGCTCTTACTTAGTTATCATTTTGTTAGCTGTGGTTTTCTTTTCTTGAATGGTGGTATGAAAGGTTTCTGTTACCTTTTACAGAAACCTTCCCCAACCTGGCCTCCTCTAGACACGTTGGACTTGCAGCACGCCTGGAGGCTGTCAATTTGGGGAAGGCTGCTTGGCAGACATCTCACATTACCCACTTTCTTCGCTTGTAGGAAATGAAACCTTTTAAGTTTTTCTGTCTTTTCATCCACTATCAGGTCCCTCGCACCTGTATATGCCTCATCCCCCAGCTATGCACCCCCCACAAATCAGATCATCTCTCATTAGAACTAAAACCACATAGAAACCCTTGCTTTTTATGCACATGACGATATTACTTTGAAATCTCATGCACACTGGAAGCACTGAACATAGCTGAATATATATGTAAATCTTATAAATGTGTATAAATAGTTCCAAATTTATGATACTAATGTTTGTGAGGATTTTCCCCCCATGTCAGGGTCACATTAAAGGCTATATATCACATCAGCATCAGAAGCTTGTTGTCAGCAAGCAAAATCCATTCCCTCCCCTTTCTACTGTCTGCTGAATCCACTGTGACCAAGATGGAGATGTGCTGTGCGTGGACACAGGCTGCCAGGGGGGCATCCTTCTTCACAGGATGGGAGCGGCCATGTGTTTCACTCAAACCTATTGGAGTTCCCATTAGTAAGTGTTTGAAGAGTTCTACAACACAAAATGTAACAGCTTGGACCCAGCATTTCCTCCTACTGGCAGGAGCATTCCATGACCAGAGATCCTTTCAGGAAGGTCTTTCCATACCAGGTTGTTGTTGGTGGAAGCGATCGTTGGTGATTTCACTTCTCCTCTTGCACCTCCCCTTGAACCTTGCTCCCCTTGCACTCTGCACTCCTCCCCTTGCACCACCTCCAACAGTGGTCCCAAAACCACTCTGGAACAGATTTTCATTGCAGGTCTGGGGGGTGGGGAGGATTAATGACTTCAGTGGGAATCTGCAAAGCTTGCCTCTCTCTTCCCATGTACTACCTGCAGAAATGCTCCGCTAGATCAGAAACCTTCTGTGGATAGAAGGAGGTAGACCCAATGACTCCATGCAGAAAACTGCAATAAACACAATAGTTTTTTAAAAATACTATTGAATGCCCTTTAAGTGTCAGCTCATAAATGTTACTGAAGTTGGCAGTGTCAAAAATATAATTTCTACTGATGTCTTTGTATCCTTATATTACCTTTTCACAAATAACAGTAAACATTTATCTTGTTGTATGTGTATTTAATTAAAATGATATGAAGGGGATAGAAAATAATATTCAAGGCAAAAATCAGGAGGATGTAAACTTTTTTATAAAAAAAGGAATTTTAGAGAACCCTTTTTGTGTGATGTATCCTCAGGCACGTTCATTTGTAAGACCTACACAGCATGTTGGGACCTCTCTTTGCCATCTTTTGAAATGATTGTCTGTAGTGCTCAAACACATTAAATTTACAAAGAAATAAGAATTTGCAGTCTGGATCTGTAAAAAAAATGTTGCTTGGCTCCATTATGTTAAGTGTTTTTACTTTCTGCAGTACACATGCTAGAGTCACAGAAGCAATGTTGATAATTTCCACTGAAGAGAATACAAGGGTAATTAAGAAGAATGTTTTTGTTATACATTTGATAATATAGCAATTGAATTCTTAGCCATCCATGAGGCTGAAATTGGTACACAAGATAGAATTAGGTTGCAGCAAATAGGTGTATGTTGGTGAAAAGTGCAAGAGATCTATACTGAAATGTTGTTTGAAATCCCATCGCACAAACACACCCTCCTGGTGTATTAAACTTAAGTAACTTACAGCCAAAGAACTCAAAGGGCACCAACAATTACAAGAATTTCACTACGTAGAATTTAGTGTTTCGTTTAGTGTGTTATTCGTCGAGTGCATCTTGTGCTAAATGGAACAACTTCACTGAAAAAGTAACATTTCTAATCCTTTTAAAAAACATTCACACAGTTTTGTGAAAATCAGACCAACTTGTACTTTGTGAATAAGTCAACATATTTTAGAAGTAGATGGTGAGTTTTGTTAATGTAAAGCACAGAAGAGGACGGGCAGGTGCAGAAAGCTTTATTTTAGCAGTTAATCATGCATAATATTTACAACCACCTCTTCTACTTGAATACATGTAAATGCTGGACCTTGCCATTCTCCCTATTCCTTTGCCACTACCTTTAATTAGCCCATTATTTGTTTAAACCACATCATGTATCTTGAAGTCTTGGTGAATATCAATGTTTCCCACTGACTTGCTTCCGTTGCCCATGGTTCCAAAATGCCCGTCAGAAACCAAGTGCCTTTGTAATCAACAGCACTAAAACTTCCTCCAGCCTGGAGCTCACCAATTACCTCATGAGTATAGCCACAGAATTCCCTTGTGATCAGACTTCTGTTGAGTTTTTGTTTGCATTCATTTTCATTGAGATATGAAACTGGCACCTCAGCTAGTGAATCCATTGATTGGTTTGCAGCCACTTTCCAGCCGCTTAGAGTGGTTGCCAGTTTTGAAATCAACACATGCTCTGCAAAGTCCCTCTCTGGAACACATATGGGTAGGTGATCACTGTTGCAGTCGATGTGTCTGCTGAGTTCAAGCAATGCCAGGTTGTTCTCGCCAGTGGTCCTGTCATAGCGGATGTGTGTATGTCTCTGCTTCACTTCTATTTCCTGTGTAGAGCTTTGCAGGCTGTTGATTCCTGTGCAGGTAATGGTGTACTCATTGATGCAAAAGCTTTTATTTTACTCTGATCACATTGATTGTGCAAATGGTTACAGAAATTATACTGCTAATACCATCTAAATTGTCAATGCCATGGAATAGCGAGGGAGAAATTTCTTGGTCAGATTTAAACGTCTGCTACTCATGTTAACATGTGCTATATTGCTTACTCTCAAATCCACATGAACTATCAGGAGCCCCTTTTTTGTGGGAAGAAGGAACCATTGATATGGAACTGACAGGCATTTAGGAATATGTGCTTTCTTCCCCACCCTTTGAGATCTATGGGTTATATCCAATAGGAATCATTGGCCAGTAGAATGGACACATGGCAGAATGGGTTCCCCCTGCTGCCCTCCCCCCATCTGCTCTGGAGTATTAGAGGACTTCCAAGGTTAGATCTGGCACAGGGAGAAGGGAAGTTCCACTGTGTGAACAGAAGTCTGCTCATGGGATGTTGTATGGTAGCCCTGGGTTTTCTAGGGTAGAACAAAGGAACACTAAGGGTGCGTGTCCAGGGCTGGTCCCGCCATATAGCAGGATGAAATGACTTGCTTCAGGCAGCTCTATGCAGTGGGAGGAGATGAGGGAAGAATTTGTATTTGAATGATGCTGCAAGAAGCAACCTGATACCCTCTAGATATTTTGGACTACAACTCCTGTGATCCCTGACCATTGGAGATTATGGGAGCGGTAGTCCAAAACATCTGGAAGGAATCAGGGTCACTATGCCCAGTTTAAAATGCTGGCCCCAGGGGGTAGCACCATTTGGGCTCTATTCAGATCGAAAAACATCTTGGCCAGCATTCACTTCCCCTAGATCCACACTAGGAAATATCTTGTGGTCTGATGGGTTTGGGGGACCAGAGAAGACAAGTGGAATTGGCTTTAAAAAGCCAGAAATGTCTGGATTTTTTACAACTGTAAAACACGTTGGTGAGGCAGGGCATGTGCCACAGTCATCTGCTTAGCCTAAATTCTATGTGAGTGCAATGGCATACGTGTAATCCTTTTTGTTATCTGAACTGATTGCTTGAAGAAAAACAGATGCATTATATTCAGAATACTTCCTTTGCTAGCCCCATTACTGGCAGTAAGAGCTTTAAGCTAAAATACACTGGGTTGTTTTTGTATTTTGGCCCTGCCCCTTTTGTCTTTGCCCCCACCCCCCACTGGAATCTGGCCCCCAAATGTTTTCCAAAATGGAATTCGGCCCACATGCTGCAAGAGGTTCTGCACCCCTGGTGAAATGAATGGGAATTGTATAAAAGCATCATGGTGCTCTTCTGCATGTACAGGAGACCTGCTGAGAGGATGGGTCAGAGTAGTGCTACTTGCTATATGTGAGCCTTAGAAGCTCTCACATTTGCAAAACAGATAAACTGTCATTTGGCTACATACCAATCTCAACGCTAATAGGAGACATCTGGGCACATTCAACTGTAGTCAGTACAAAATTAGTTTTCAGTAGAACACCTCCACAGAACCGTTCTCCATCCGAGTTTAAGAGCAGGACCTTGAAAGCAAAACAAGACCATGAAACATGTTGCTCTTAATTATGTTGAGTCCAGTAGGACATCATTATCATCATCATCATCATCATTTATTTATTTCTTACCCGCCTCTCCTTCAGGATCGAGGCAGGGAACAACATTGATACAAATGACATAAAGTACATAAAACTGATAAAAAACAAAATTAATACATTATTAAAATACAAATACCTGCCAAGGGAAGCCCCCATCAGTCTTTTCAGTTGCATTCAGCTGCGTTGGTAAGTGGTCCTCAAGTCTGCCACACGCACACTCATCTAATGAGGGCAAGTAACAACACATAGATCATCTTCTATGGGTGGCTTCCATTAATAACTTTCATTCAGTTGTACCGGCTCCAGGTTTTTGAGAGCACTTGGGCAAGGTACCCTCAATGGGCCCCTTCCCTTAGTGAGTTTACCTTTTGACCTGGTTTAGAAGACACACCCTGGCTTGTTGTGAGTTATGTAACTTACGATGAGTCACATTACCTACGGATGCCAAGTTGCATATCCATCCTCTACTTGGTGTTATCATGTGCGAACCTGACGAGTGTGGGTTGTGGGAGAGTTGGATATGCAATATGGTGGCTGCAAACACCCATGTGCGCTGCAGCCTGTCATAGGCTGATACTTGGCACGAACCGGCCTGTTGTCACCAGCTGCTATTGCTCCTCATCGTTTCTAATCATTGTTAATACTTGTTTGCTTAATAGAAGAGCGCCAGTGAGCAAGTAGGTGATAACATCTGATGCTCCTCCTTACTACCACCACCACAAGCCATTGTCTGGGCCAGAGCAAGAGGCAGGTGAACAAGAAGGTTGCAATGATGAAGAAAAGGCGCAAGTCCATGAGACTCTTGTCAGCGGGTCTCTGCTGCTGTGTGGGCCCTCAGCAGGTGCTCAACCATGCCAACCTTTGACACCAGCCCTCCATTCATTTTTATTAAGATAAGCAACCCAATCCTTGGCTGAAAATGCAGGCATTATTTCTTCCAGTTTTGCTAGTGTATTCGCTCATTGGTTCTGTAACATCGCTGGTATTAGGTATCTCATATCAATTAGGTATTCATACAATGAATGACTTGGTATTGTAACAGAGGCCTGGAGCTTTACATCCAATGTAAGTGAATTCAAAAGCAACATATATACTGAACAAATCTAGGAATTTCACTTTCTCCTATCTTAAGTCAATGGCTGCTATTCACTCCTATGAAGAAAAGGTGTTGCACTTTGCAACAATATTTCAATGGGGCAGGGGGGAACGTGGCTATGACTCCTAATGGTTGATGACGCAGCCTCCACCAAAAGCCCCCACCCTATTGGGTAGCTGTGCATGCATGCAATGTTTGATAGGTGCAGAGTGCATCATATATCACATACAAGACCAAAACAGACATTATTTTAAAGTCAAATCTTGCAACTCTCTTTTTTTTTTTCATTTTACTCTAAAATCAGGACAGGAGGTCTGATCCAGATTGGATCAGGGAGTTTTAAGATACAATCAGCCCCCTAGTATCTAGCAAATCTGTCTATGCTAGATAACAGATTTAAAGTCACGTGTTTTGATCCACACACACACACACTAAGAGGTGCCTGCAGAATACAGTCTTCTCATTACATACACTCCATTCCAGCACTATAGCAAACATTTTGCCAGTATTTATTTATTTATTTATTACATTTGTATACTGCCCCATAGCCGAAGCTCTCTGAGCGGTTTACATAGGATTAAAAACAATTAAAAACAATATACAAAAATTAAAACAGCAAAAACATAACATACACACAATCTGTACATTTAAAAAACCACTACATGCTTTCTCCTAATCCTTAAAATCTAACATCTCTTACACAAATATGCCTGTAGTCTTTTGAGCAATCCTGCAAATTAGGCTAGTATCCTTATTTTATGGATGTGGAAGAATGAGTGAGACTGAGTCTTGCAAAGGGCAGCCACTGGGTTTATGGCTAGTGAATTATGAACTGGGGATGATTTGGATCACAGCTTATTTGCTTAACTACTACACTACACTGGCCTGTATATTGCCTTCTGAAATCAAATCTCACCCCCATCCCCACTTTTAAAAGCATTTACCTTGTGGAATGCATTCTTTATTGTCTTTCCCGAGTTTGTAGCCGTTGGCGCATGAACAATGATAGGACTTCAGTTCTGGGTAGCAAAAGTGTCGACAACCTTCGTTCACTTCGTGGCGGCACTCATTTTTAGCTACACAGAATAAAGCACAATTTTAACAGGAGACAAGTGTTAAAACCAAAACCAAAAACAAACTGAAATTACCTTGCTCTAATTCACTTGGGCTTCATTTCTTTAATTGTTTGTTGTTTTCTGATAATTGTCCATATTTTGAACTTGTATAGGCTCACCCACTTTCCATGCCCTATTTTTGTGTGGTGTGTAAAGCACCTACAGTTCCCATTAATTACTGGTACTTTTACCCATCAGACTGAAGCTATGATCCAGAGAACCATGAGTTGGATCTGGACTTAGTCATATTCTAAGCACGACTAAGGATCCAGCCCCATGCATTCGGTTCGATTTCAGTTTTGGCTATGCAGTCAAAAACTATGGGCAGGCAACAGTGGGAAAACCCCAAGAATGGGTGTAACAATTTCTCACTGGATTGTAACTAGAGGCAACAAGCAGTAGCCAAATAATTTATGAACTGTTGCAAATTTCAGTGCATCTCTCAAATAGAATTTTAATTCAAGTATGAATACGATATAAAAGACAACAACCACAATTGGCAACAGATGTAAAACTAACAAAATGAAGTCATCCACCCATGCATCATTTCCACGTAGAACAATTGCCTTCATGGTCAGAAACAGTGAGTTAGATCTAGATTGGGTTCAGATGTCACGGGTTGTTGTGTCATCTGCTGGGAATTTTTTAACCCACGACTGCTTATTTGGCCAAAATAACCCACTCCGATAACCCACAGTCTGCAGAGTGAGTTATTCAACCCATCATGGGTTATTGTGTTGTGTGGTGGTCACCATGGGTTAGTTTGGCTAGCTACAGAGATGTGCGGCAAGAGTGGTCAAAACCACTAGGAAATAATATGAAGTTGAAAAAGAAAATGTTGCTTTTTACCAAAAGCACAGTAGATTCCTTCAAAGCCATCTCTACAGTCACATGTGTAACTGCGAATGCTGTCTGTGCACACACCATTATTCAGGCAAGGGATAGAGGAACACTGCATACCTCCTGTGGGGTGGGAAAAATACTAGTAAGCACATGTACACTTTGTCTTAACAAGAGGTTCTTTTTATGTGCTCTTCTGCTTATCAGTAGGCGACGACTGAATTATTTTATATCTAAAAACCTGCAAATTCCATTGATTTCAATTAGTGATGTTGCCAAACATTATAACAATCAAGTTATCTGTTCCAGAAAAGAAGTCAGCGTCTTACGAGGACCTGCCCCTAAAATGCTTACAATTTCCCCTCCCACCTACTTGCTTGCTGGAACTCCTGCACTGGAAGGGAGAGAACAATGGATCAAAACAGAAATTACTTTAAATCTGTATCTAGCAGCTACAATGTTTTTCATGTTTTACTCTAGAGTAGGTTCAGGTTCCCCTAGAGCCTTTCTACACAAGGCTTTTGTGTGCTTGCTATTGCTCACTCACAGCAGTTTGCAGGTCCTTTACATACCATCGTCATCTTCCAGGACCTCCCTGTACTTTGCAACCATTATTATGGGTTTTTTTAGATCAAGGAAAGTCTGGTATATCCTGAAAGGCACTAGGAAATGCTCCGTGCATTTGTGCAATTCCACTATACCACAGTGCCATCTAGTAGCTGTATAATGAAGCATATGGAACAGCAAAGAAAGAAACTCCCCAGAAAAAAAGCATGTATAAGTGAGCTAACCTTTTCCTGCAAAGAAGCAGAAGTCCCGGTAAAGGTGCAGGATAAAGGCCTCATGTAGAAATGCCCCTAATCTGGATTGGGACCATAGCATGAGAGGGGGTAGGGCTGATTTTAAGATCCAGCTCACACCCACCCCATGCCTACTCTAGAATAAAAATGAAAACAAGTTGTAGCTGCTAGATATAGATTTGAAATAATGTCTGTTTTTTCCCCTCACTCTCCCTTTCCCCCTTCTAAGATGTGGCAGGCTACTATGGCTGCAAGCAAGGTGCCAGGAATTCTGAGAAATACAGGATTCGCAGCACGCTCACAGACTATAGTCCTAATCATACATTCTTCTTACTTTGTAGAAGCAACGCATGATGAAAAGGAGAGCTCCGCCCTCGCCACTCTCTATTGTCACATTATCACCCCCTACTTGTGGAGGGTGACTACCTGAAGAGGACAGCCTCCTGTACCCATGGAAAACAGGGGAATCAGAGTTCTTAATTGCATGGAAATTCCCCACAGATACAGGCGGGTCTCTTCTTCAGAAAGTTGCCCACGAAGTGTACAGCACAATGACCACAACAACAGAGGAGCCAAGGCTAGGTGCTGCCCCCTCCTCTCATGTTTATCAGTTCAAGATGTGGTGATGGCAATCAATTTGGATGGCAGTAAAAGGGCGTTAGACAAATTCCTAGAGGACAAGGCTATCAAGGGCTCCTGGTCATGATGTCTTTATACTACCTCCAGTTCCACAGGCAGTATGACTACATACACCAGTTGCTGGGAAACATGGGTGGGAGGGTTCTGTTGCACTGTTGCACTGCTTTTGGGTTTCCTGTCGACACTGTGAACTGGACTAGGTGGACCCTTGATCAGATCCATTTTGACTTTTTTATGTTCTTAATATGCTTTGAGAACACTTGAATAGGGTTTAATAGTTGTAGCAGCAGCATGCCAATTGCCAGAAGAGTCCAGTATTTTTTGGTTTGTGTTTTTACACAATTGGGCATGGAATAAACCAAGCTATTTGCCAGGGCCAGAGAAAGACATCCCCCTCCATTCCTCATGCAGAAACCACCTGTGTTACACTAACACTGGCACCCTTCACCCTACCAGAGGGCAACAGACTAGTCTGAAGGGTACATAACAGGATATATGGCACACATAGACCTGTCCTCTGAGAGCTGGGAATGCCCCAAGTTGTCAGAGAAGAAAGACTAAGGAGGGGCTGCCGCTGCTGTGCCATCCCCCAGCATTGACCACCTAAGCCAGTTGCCTCATTCTGCCCAATGGTAGGGCCAGACCTTCTTTTTGCCAAGTTTGAAGGACATAATTCAGTTTTCCAAGCCAATTATCTTCCTCAAAGAAGGCAAAGGGGGTGGGAAAGTGGCTCCCAACTGAGCCATGGATTTAAGGAGTGTTCCCCCAATCACCTTTCCTCAATCGGAAAAGGTGAAGGTGAAGGAAAGCCAGTTCTGGACTGAGGCAACATGTCAAGGGGACAATTCACTGGGTGTTGTCCGCTGCTCGCCTTCCCGGATCGGGTATGGTGAGGGGTGGGCAAAAGCAGATCTGGACTAAGTTGACTTCCCTTTCCCTCACTTCGTGTGTGTGATGTTTATATATATGGTGCTGAGTGTGATTTTTTTGTCATTTTCTATTTCATGTGCCAAATATGACTTGTGAGTATGGCTGAATGGCAATACTTGTAATTGCAGCATATGCTAATATCTAGTGGCCAGCTGCTTTTACAGCGTCAGTCTCTGTCATTATTGGAAGAGCTTATTGAGGATGATCAGACATAGCAACCCACAATCCATGTCTATAAATACTTGTTATTGGTGAATAAATATGATATACAGAGTTTTAAGCAAGAATAGAATAGGGAATTGGATTGTCCCATTCTGCCTAATCAGTGGATTGCCATTTTGGCATCTATACCTATTGCATCTATGGTCATTAAGATGTGTTTTATTCAGCAAAAACTTTTGTGTCTATTGGACACTGCAACATCTCTTCAATAAAGGATTGTCTAATTTGGCAAATTACTAGCAGTGCAATGCAGCTAATGCTTCTTTTAAACATATGTTTTGGCAATGTCCAGTAGCTGCTTCTTTTTGGGAGGAGGTTATTATACAGATAAATTTTGTGCTGGAATAGTCTTTAATATTTGCTATTTTATACACTTTTTTTGGTTTATTTACCTGCTTCATGGAAATTAACGAACAGTCAACATAAGTGGATTCTCTGTGACCTCTTGGCAGCTAACACACTGATATTACAACATTGAAAGGATAAACACTCACCTCCTGTAATGCAATGGACTGAAGACCTTATAACACTTTCAACATTTCAACAGGCGACACAGAGATGCCACCTTCAACTGGATACTTATTTGGATATTTGGTCTGCTTTTGTTGAAGCCTATGTATAATTGCTAGTAAGTTGTATGTGTGTGTGTGTGTGTGTATAATATCTCATATGTTTTCATTGATATGGATATATACAAATGTATGTATGTGCACTAAAAAACAAATGAGGTCATTTATTTTTATATTGATTGATTGATTGATTGATCGATCGATTGATTGATTGATTGATTACATGTCTATACTGCCCCATAGCTGAAGAAGCTTTCTGGGCAGTTTACAAAGGTTATGTATGTGAGTGAAGAGGGGGGCAGGGGGGCACTGTATCCAGGCCGGGGTGTGAGTGTATATAGTACTATGAGTGTATGAGTAAGTGATTGGCTTCAACAAACATATCAGGGCCTCCTGCCAGAAGTGAGCAGTGGCCTTCCCTACTTTAGACTGTGGCCCCGCCAACTGTTGACATGTGACCACCAACATGCTTGTCCAGGGCCAATTTGTCCCTTGGGCCCAAAAAGGTTCCCTCTCCCATCACAGTATGTACTCCAACAAATCCCATCATGTTAACTAAAATACAAGCATCTATAATCCTGAAATGATAAATATAAAGTACTTACCGAAATAGGCATTCCAAAATTGATCCTGGAAAAACATTGCAATTGTTCTGTTTTTAGCGAATGATTAAAAAAAATACGAATAACATGTTATTATAGCATTACTGTCTGATTGCTCTGACAGAGTCTGGGATTGGACAGAAAAGGCCTAGAATAACTGCTTAAAGTTCCTCCATAGCAGGAGAGGGGGGAACAATTACATATGGAAGGTAGAGGATATTAGTGACACTTTACTAACATATTCCTGCTACTCACTTATTTACTTCACTCACATAAAGAAGGGTAAGGGGAGACACGATGCAGGTGTATAAAATTAGACATGGTAAGGAGAAATTGGATAGCGATTGAAACCCAGGGTCTTCCCATGAAGTTGAATACTGGGAGATTCAGGACAGATAAAAGGAAATACATCTTCACACAGCACACAGATATGATGACTTCCGTTTTGTGGTGGTGGAAAGAATTTATCCCCACAAATGCAACTGGCATGATCATGATAACATTCTCTTGAGAAAAGAAGCTGAATGGAACTAGGTACTGTACAACCACATGGCTTAAACATCGGTCTGGATTTTTCCCCTTCTTGGGTAAATAATTTGTAAGAAATAGGGGGAACCTTACTGGTGGTATTTCCACCTGACTTCTGACAGTAGGTCCCAACTGACTCCACCCCTGAATAGACTATTTAGGCAGCTGCAGCAAACTTTCATGAGGAAATTGGGCTGTTGCCAGAAGGATAGCTGTTAGCTCAAAGCAAGGGGAAAAAAAGGTTGGTGCAGGCAGGTTCTCACTGTTTATCTCTGCAGCGACAGCTAATTGTGTTGATATGCAGACAGTAAATCTATGGGTTACTTTTGTATTATACAGCTTGCAATTTGGCAGATGAAAGACATGCCCTAATTAAAAATATGAGAGTGGTTTGCCTCCTATAAATCCTCTGTTTTTGCATATATATGGTGGTGAGTTTTATGTATAGCACTTATAATGTTTTGAAAAATAAACGGAGTCTTGTTTCACTGCATATCTTTGTTGAACATTGTCAAGCCCCTGTTTGTTCCTTTTCAGACAATTAAGCATAATGATACCTGAAGAAGAGGATTTCTTGAAATGGGATTAACAATCTGGATTCCTGTTGTGAAATTAGATTAGATATATTTGTTATATCAGGAATGTTAACCCTATTGGGATTTATTGATTTGTGATAAGTAGTTTAGATACAGTTGTTACATTAGGAGTGTTAACCCCATTGGCACATACTGATTTACCCTTGTTTCACACACAAATGTTATTATTTGGTGATTATTGGCTTAATTGATGTAATCAACAGCAGGTGATCTTGAATGTGTTAAATTGGTGTTTGTATTATACATCCAGGGAATTTAAATAACACTCATATATGTGATAAAAGTATTTACTATTGTGAAATATAATTCTATGTTGTTCACATGGTGACTTTTAGTCATTTTTTTCAATGCCTACTAGTCATGCTGGCTATATGCTATTTCCAGTATCAGAGGTGGTATGCCTAAGCTCACCAGTTCCTGGTGAACATGAGCAGGAGGGTTCTATTACACTCATGTCCTACTCGTGGGCTTCCCATAGGCTGCTGATTGGCCACTATGTGTACAGAATGGTGGATTAGATAGGGCTTTTGTTGGATCCAGTCAGTGATGCAGGTAGATAATTTTAGAAACTGGATTTAAGGTGCAATCCTATGAAGAAAGTCAACAGCCTCCAATCCGTCTGGGCCTGCAAGGGCAGCAGACGCACCGGCCCTTATGGGCCCAGGTGGACACACCCAATGGATTTTCATCCCAACACCAAGGTAGCAAGTCAGGGTGGAAGAGTTCCACCCTGACCTGTGCCCTTTGTCCTTTCCCCCTGCTGCATTAATGGCGGCCACCATTAATGCAGTGGGGGAAATACATAATTTTCCCAGTTTTGGGGAAATTGCATTCATCTCTCACACACCCCATGCCAATGGGGGCCTTAAAGGCCCTAGTAACGGGCTTTAAGCACCCCCATCGGCTGGGGGGGAAATGCAATTTCCCCAAGGCTAGGGAAATTGCATCCCCCCTGCGTCAATCATGGCCTTAATAGCCCTCCTAAAACCTTGCTTTAAGAGGGCCTTTAAGGCCCCAATTGGCATGTGGGGGAGGGAGGCAAAGCACACTTTCTGGGACCTCCAGGAAGTGCGCAATTCCCCCAGAATGCCATTAGCATGCCCAGAAGAATTGCACACTTTCCAGTGGCCCCAGAAAGTGCACTTTGCCTCCCTCCCCATGCGCCAATTGGGGCCTTCAGTGCCCTCTAAATCCAAGGTTTTAAGAGGACCTTTAGGGCCACGATTGGCATTGGTTGTGGGGAGGCAAAGCGTGCTTTCTGGGGCCTCCAGAAAGTGCACAATTCCCCCTGCCAGACTAATGGCGCACTTCCATCCCTTGCTTACCTCTTACCCCTGTCAGAAAATTTCACAGTCTAGTTCCCTAGTATGGACTGATTCCATGGCCTTCCACTCTACTAGTAGCTTGTTTATGAACTGTGTGCTTAGTTGGAATAAAATATGGGGCATCTTTATATCAAGGGGAAATCACATTGCTTACCTGGGGTGTTTCTGCTTCCTGCTTTTTGGCATAATTGTTATGGGGTGCATTACATGGAAGGAGAAGGACAACCACATGGTTTGAACTGAATACTTCCCTTATAAGCTTGCTCTGTTCACTTTCATTGAGACAGTGCCAGCTAGTGGTGGAAGATCCTGCTTTTTTCAAATATTATCACTTTAAAAGTGGTCCTTTTCATAATGGAATTTTCAGCAGAGGCCACATGAGACATCCTGGGCATTCACGACATCATTTAAAAGACCCACAAACTTTTGTAAAGTGACCAATCACAACCATGCAATAATTTGCTCACTTAAAGGAGCGCATGTTTAGGAGTGAGGTGTAACTGCCATAAACCAAAGTGTATTAACTTCAGGTTTTGAAATGGGACTGGCACCTGTTTCTGTTTCATCTGCTTACAATGATTAAGTAACAAACCTGGAATTCAGATGCAAGTCAACAATGTAAGACTACCAGTGAAGGATTCATTGCACTTTACGTATTCACTGTTTATTCAACACATCTTACTATTCAGGCTATACATGGATTTAAATGCCATCACCGTGGCTTGATTGATATGTACAGAAAAATCAGACAAGAATACATACGGTTTTTTTAGTGTCTTCAAATACTTCTCTTGCCTCTTCATATGAACACCTTTCTTCAAGGCATTCTCTTTCCAGATTACCTTGGAGAATCTCCTCAAAGATCATGGTACCGGCACGCTTTGATCTTGCCATGACGTTATTTGCATCATTGGCTGATAGGAACACTGAAGTGGAGGACAGTGAGAAATCCATTTTTCCTCACAAATATACTGGGCACCATCCATACCCACATGGGTCCAATCTCTCATGCATGAACTGGCCAGCAGAGAGTTCAGTAGAGCCTTGGTCCCATTCTCTTGGTGCATTGGCACCATAGCATATCTGGCCATTACCAAGAGCCACAGATCTACATAACTTGCACTGGAAGAGAGGGAGGATTGGATGGGGATACAGCAGAGAGGATGTACAAGGAGAAGAATTACTTTTCTCACACTATACTAATTTGTAAGATACACAAATGAGAATTGTTGATTGAGCACTTAAACCATACAACCCTTCTATAAGGATGTACGCCTGTTTGCATGTCATCATATAATATACAACACATGTTGTATGAACAGCAAATCTTATTAAAGCTGTACCATTTTGCTAAGCGAGAAGGAGGCAAAGAATTGCATGGCACTTCACTTCCTTGTGCTGTGTCAAGGAATGTGTTTAGAACTAACGTGTGCTGCTGTGACCCTAAACATACAAGGGTCACAGTAAAAGTGATGTTAAATGCATCGCTGCGCTTAATGTGCACAGGGTTGTATTTTTTTTATATTTAGTATTTATTTAAAAATATTTAGAGTTAGAAGAGTTGGTATTAATCTTCAGGATCCCTCCCCATGATCATAGGTGACAAATTTATAAGAGAAGTAAGGGATACATCATGTCTCTAGGGCAATACATGTAAATGTGAACACACAAAAGCATCATGCAGCGCACAGTTGGCCATTTACATGCTTATTATTAACATAGCGTCAGGCAATTTTGTTTTTCTAGAATATCTATTTTACTTTATTTTCTGACATGTGTGTTCCTTCTAGGAGCTAAAGGTCTCCCCATTTTTTGAGGTAGATTAGGCTGAGAAACTAGTGACTGGACCAGGTTCATCCAGTGAGACATGGGAGGCATTTGCTGGTTCCCCTCAGGCAGCAAAATGTCCTGGGCCATCTCTCATTTCTCCCTCCCTCCCTCCCTCCCTTTCTGTGTGTGTGTGTGTGTGTGTGTGTGTCCTGTTTGGCTGTTGTGTCTGAGTGAGTCAGTCTGTGCCTTTCTTGAGTGAATGTATGGGTATGAGAGAGAGTCCCTGTGCGCCTATGTGCCTGTTTGCTGTAAAAGGGGAAACTTGTGTTTGTATTTGAATACTCTGTCATGGACAAGTTATTAGTCTTTTGCTTTCAGCAAAGCATGGAAGATGATGTCCAATAAAATATATAGTAAACAATGTTTTTGCATTATTGTCGTACATTTGTACTTCATTATTGGAGGCAAAATGGACAACAGGTAGCTAGTTTCAGGGCCCAATATGGTCTTGATCCAACTCTAGGAAAGTTCAGCTTCCCTCACATGATACATTTCCCCTGGTAAAAAATAGATTTCTCCCCCCCCTCTCTCTCTCGCACACACATACACACACACACACACACACACACACACTATACACAAACAGTGCAGATACAGGAATAGTAAACATGACCAGTTCTGTCGTGTCTGGGTTGGCTCAAAGAAACAGTATACATGGTTTTCCTAACTAACCCAGGATTATCTTTGTACAGAAAAAAAAAAATATGAACCAGCCCACCTCTCTGTGAAATTAATCCCACATGGAAAGACAGTCAGCCTATCTACACTACTGCTTTAAAACGGTTTAAAACGGTTTATAACAGTTTTGAGAACTGTTGGGGACCAGGACACACTCCATATACAGTTTTCAAAATGTTTTCAAAGTGCTTTATCCTGCATGTGTAGATAGGCTCAGTGAAACAGCAGTGTATCTAGCAAAATAGGTAAGAAGCATCTACTTTTGTAGTAAGCTACACACTACATTACATACATAGTGTGTAGCTGCTCCTCACCATTTTGTTTACCTTGGTGTATGGTAGTAACTTCACACAGGTAGGGAAGGTTTAAATCTTTCCACCCATTCACTCCCCCCCTCCATGAGGACTAAAAAAAACGGGGGCATTCAATCAGTTAAATTTTCTTTAAAAATAAAACCCTCTACATGAAAATCTATGCATGTATCAAATATATTTTCTAAGTGATGTGTGGCTTTGTGTTCTTGTTCAACACATTTGATATCATAATGTCTTGCAAACACTATTTTCCTCATATCATGCAATTAACATATTTTGCTTCTGGACTGCAATCCTATAGAGACTTACCTGAGAGTAAGTCCTTTCGAACTCAATGGGGTGTAACTGATATGTATAGGATTGCGCTGTCATTTTAACTTGAAGTGCTAAGGGGACTGTTAAGCTTTTAAAAAGTGCTCTCAATAAATGAGTTAAGTGGCAACAATAATTATTTCTGGGTGGCATGTGCATTCAGGCATAGCTTGCCGCTTTCTTCTTTTCTGATTTATTTGTGCACTCTTCAGTATTAACAATTAAATAAGCTAGTTCTATGTAAATCACAAGTTCTGCCTTTGTGGGTCAGACAAAGTAAGTTCCCAACCAAACATTTCCTAAAGCTCTTGAGGAAGAGTGATTTTGGGTAGGGGTAGAACTAATTCTCAGAGGCACTGATTACAAATGCCCCATATGCTCCCATATTTTTTTTAAAAAAATAACATTAAGCCAAACTATTATTGTACGTACAAAACACCATACCTGTCAGGTCTCCCTGATGAAAAATGAAGGCAAACAAAAGAAACCGTATTGTCCAGCATTGCGTTCCCATTTTTGTTCCCTTGGAATAATTAGCTGAATTTGCCTGCTTAGCAGTTGCTCTTTGGTAGAGTTACTGGATGAGTAAAGTTTAAAGTTCAGGAACCCATTTAAAAAAAGACGAAAGATAAAACAGAGAGGCGATGACAGGACCTAGTGTCAACAACTGGATACTGTTTTCTTCGTATTTTTGGAAGGAAGATTTCTCAATTGTCAACTGTGATAAGAAAAAGACAAGGGGCTAAAACAACTTATCTTCCATTTCGGAAAGTGTGATTCTGACCTTCATTATGAACATTGCACAGCCTTGTTAGAAAAGATACTATTCAAATCCTAGAAAATGTTATTGAATCCTGATGTCAACGGATGAGGAGGAAGATAAAAACATTTTGTCTGGCTTTTTGGACAGGATTGTTGATATTAATG
Organism: Anniella stebbinsi; assembly: GCA_029215795.1. Classification (NCBI taxonomy): domain Eukaryota; kingdom Metazoa; phylum Chordata; class Lepidosauria; order Squamata; family Anniellidae; genus Anniella; species Anniella stebbinsi. The sequence continues at coordinate 143,247,583 of JARDYH010000001.1, forward strand.
TTCAATACGTATGTTTTCTCATCTCTGGATTGCTCAACAGACTCACATCAGTGGCCCAGAATTACAATCCTTTGCACAGCAAAAACTCTAAACGTGTGAGAGAAAGATGCAAAATATTTTAGACCAGCGGTTTCCCTTTTGGGCTGCATCACTTCTTCTCATTCTAAACACCATGGTCTCATGAAAGCACTAGTAGGTACTTTTCAGATGGTTATATTGTTGGCTCCATCACCTTTACTGATGGCCTATTCTGCAGAGAGTAGGTATTCATATGCAAATTTTCAAGTATGCTGTGACAGTATATGGACATAGGAGATCAAAACTAACTCCATGGGCTAATCTACACCTACAGCCCTTTCGCAATGGAGGAGGGATGATTGTGATGGTTCCCTGCTTCAGCGATAGCTGCTCACAGGGCACGTGCGAGGGAAGTTTCCCGCAATGACAGGAGTTCTGTTGTGGGAGGATGTGTGTCCCCTGATGGTGCTTCCACATGTGGATTGGGAGAAGTGGGTGGGGCTATGGGGCACTTTTTTTATGAATCGAGAGGGATGCGCACGAACGCAAAACCACAGCTATGCACGGGGTGGATAGGAGGTCCAGCGAATTTGCAATGTTGCGCAGAGATGTTTGTGTGTTAAAAAAAATACTCACAGTCAGCACCAAAACAGCCAATAATCAACCAAAAATATGCTGAAAATGGCAGATGGGTCAACTCCCACACACTCCCCAAACCGCTGGACATGCCCTTGATAGCAAGTTGGCTGTTAACTGAGTCGGGAACTCACCCCGAACAGCAACAGCTTCATGAAGGGTGGTCACACCAGCCATGGACTTTGGGATTGGAGCGAGAGAGCCGAAAAAACTGTGGCAAAAGCAGTTAGCAATATTCCTGAATAACTGAGGGGTAGACCTGAGATCACAGCAGGATCAGCTGTGTGTCATGTGGCCCTGTAGGGATGACTTCAATGAGCTCCATCAGACAGGGGAAATCACGTTTACCTCCTGTGGCTTCTCCACCTCCACTTTCATTGCTTGATGCTTCCTCTTTCTCTCGGGGAGAAGAAAGCGGAAGTAAAAAGTGCACATGACCCATTCAGGGGTCGTCGTTATCGTGCTGCTTCTCCTGCACACAGTAGGAGATAGCGGCAACTTCCATATTTAAAATAAATTGACTTTTGGGGGGGGGGCACAAGGGAGGCAGACGACATTGTGAGAAGGACCCATGAAAATCTGTGAGTGCCCAGCAAAGAGCATGCAATAAAACGCTCATCTGATGGAGCTCGATATTATCCTGGAATAAATGGCTGGTGTAGACACGGACCATGTTATGGGAAGCAATGTAAGATCTGCCACCTTCCCTTCCACAGGAGCAGCTGAAAGTTGATTTTGTTCTGTAAACAGGTGATGGCATGGATACAATGTGAAACGTGCACTAGCAGTTATTTACAATGACCTGGTTCACACAACATGACAACTCACCATGGAATTGTATTGATTTGTGTTATGCAACCCCGGCATTGTTTCTTCAGGCTGTCTTATTTTTAACGAACAAGTCACCCTGAGAACCCATCGCTTGTTTTAGGTTTGTTGATACGCATTCTGGCTTGTCGTGTTGTCCGAACCTGGCAGTGTGACTTTCTTGTGGGTTGTCAGGAACGGCTACAGAGCTGGCCAGCCCGAGCAGCAAAAACTGAGGTAGGGACCAAGAAAACAAAGAGTTCTGCCACAAAGACACTGAGCTACATGCCATTGCTGACAGGATGACTGAGAGGGAATGAAGGAGGAAACAAGCCATGACAAGCCCAACCATCTGTCAGGGTAGCAAGGGAACAACTAATCTATGGTGGCTTATTTGTAGGGTGTCTTGGTGCGAAGTGCAAACCCTCCCATTGTCAGGCTGTGGTGTGGATCTTTTGGGCTTCATCTATTTACCAAGGAGGGAAGCTACCCTTATGCCCCAATCCCAAACAGATTGCATGGAAATAAATTCAAATGAAATTATTGCAACATTTGTTTCACGTAATGGGTTTAGGATTGGGATGCTTAAGAGTATTGTAGATATATGTAACATTTGCACTGAGAGTGTGGCAGTCAAGATTTAAAGTTGATGCAGATTACTGTAAAACCTTAAAACCTTGGACATGAACTCTTAGGGTTTTTTTCTATTCAACCAAAAGCTCTAATCTCTAAGAAAGGAGAAGTGTAACACTTTTTGGATATATATGTGGTGAAAGTGTGTATACACACACACACACACACACACACAGTGAGTTTTGTAAATGTGCACTGTAATTCCTTGTCAGGCTTGCCTCTCTTTTACTCACTCCCCTCACCTTCCATTGTAGTCTCTGCCACTGCCAGAATTTGATTGGGAGCTCCTTGTAGTGAGGACCTATATCTTTTGGTTTTGATCTTGGGCGTCTTTACATTGAAGGGAAATTGTGTTACTTACTCTAGGCATTTGTGCTTCCTGTGTTTTGGCGTGATTGTTATGGGTTGCATTACACAGGCAGAAAGGGGCAACCATGTAATTTGAATTGAATACTTCCCCTCTGTTCAATTCCATTGAAAGAGCACCATCTACTGGCGGAATAAATCCTGTTAAAAATTAGGTACTGAATTATCTCTCTGTTTTTTTAAAAAATGGGATTTCCAGGGGATACTGCGGGAGATATTCCAGCTGTTGACAATGTCATGTAATTGACCCACAATCGTCCATGAGTGGCCAGTCACGAGCCTTCTATAAATCGCTCATCTAGAGAAGCCCATTCTGTAAAGTCATGTATCTTGGTGCTACCACATAAATCAAATTGCTCCTGAGTGCCATCTCCTGTGTAGAGCTTGTATGGCTCCATGGTATATTTCAGAACTGGGAGTGATGAAACAAAACAGGAGACGGCTTGAGTGCAGATGGAGATGAACTCCTAGTGGATGCAATCAAACACTGGTAAGTGCCTATGGTAAGCTGTATTCAGGGGCAGTGAAGGCAGCAAAAAACCAATAGTTTGCTGCCACTATTAAATTATCAATCTGCCACCCAGCGGAGCTTTTCAGAGTTGTCCAGGGGCTTCTACATGCTGGTCCCAAGGACATGGTAGAATCATCTGAGGCCCACTGCAATATATTTGCTAGGCACTTTCAGGATAAAATCTTTGGCATCCGCCAGGACTCCAGTGTTACAGCAGGTGAATCAAGTGAGATATCCAGAACATAGGCTTGTTCTGTTTTCTTGGATGAGCTTCAGTTGGTGCAGCTCGAGGATGTTGACAAGGTGCTTGGACAGGTTCGTGCAACCACTTCCATACTGGAACCTTGCCCCTCTTGGCTAATAAAAGCTAGCAGGGATGGAACAGCTGGCTGGCCAGGGACGTGATTAATGCCTCTCTGCTAGAGGGAGTGGTCCCAGACCGTCTGAAAGAGGCAGTAGCGAGACCACTCTTATTTATTTATTTATTTATTTATTTATTACATTTGTATACCGCCCTGTAACCAAAGCTCTCCGGGCGGTTTACATAGGATTAAAAACAATTAAAAACAATATACAAAAATTAAAACAGCAAAAACATACAACATACGCACAATACACACATAAATTTAAAACCACTGCAACAACCAAAAAACCTACAAACCCCAAAACAAAACAAACCCAGGCTCCTCAGATATTGCTAAATGCCTGAAAGAAGAGGAAAGTCTTGATGTGGTGCCAGGTGGGCCTCATCAGGGAGGCGGGCCTCATCAGGGAGATCGTTCCACAACTGGGGGGGCCACCACTGAGAAGGCCCTCTCCCTTGTTGCCGACCTCCAAGCTTCCCTCGGAGTAGGCACTCGGAGGACGGCCTTAGATGTTGAACGTAATGTACAGGTAGGTTCATGCCGGGAAAGGCGTTCCATTAGGTATTGTAGTCCCAAGCCGTGTAAGGCTTTATAGGTTAAAACCAGCACTTTGAATCGGGCTCGGAAACATACAGGCAGCCAATGCACGAGTAGGTCTTATATGGTCGAACCTTCTGGTCCCAGTTATCCATCTGGCCCCTGCATTTTGCACAAGCTACAGCTTCCGAACCACCTTCAAAGGCAGCCCCACGCAGAGTGCATTTCAGTAATCTTAACTTGGAGGTTACCAGAGCATGGACAACTGAAGCCAGGTTATTCCTGTCCAGATAGGGGCGTAGCTGGGCCACCAACCGAAGTTGGTAGAAGGCACTCTGTGCCACTGAGGCCACCTGAGCCTCAAGTGACAGAGATGGTTCTAGGAGAACCCCCAAGCTACGTACCTGCTCCTTCAAGGGAAGTGTAACCCCATCCAGAACAGGTTGAAGACCCTCCATCCGGTCAGCGGAACCACCCACTAAAAGCATCTCAATCTTGTCTGGATTGAGTTTCAGTTTATTAGCCCTCATCCAGTCCATTGTCTTAGGCCCCCTCCACAAGGATGCGCTTTTGCGCCCGGTTCGGGAATTATGCGCATTTTCGCGGAGGCGCATTTACGCCTAATCCCTCTGCACGGGAGGCGGCGAGAAGCGGCGAAGCGCATTAAAAGATGCCCAAAAAGCACTTTACAGGTAGTTAATGCGCATAATCGCTTGTTCACACAGCGAAAATGCGCTTTAACGGCCGGAGCAAAATAAAAGTCGCTATTTAACGCGCGTTCGAAAATGCGCATTATCGGGGAGATAACGCGCCTGTACGCCCGTTTTGCGCTCCGCTCGTGTGTAGGTAAAATTTATAATGAGCCTTCAAGGCTCATTAAACGTCTCGTGTGGAGGAGGCCTTAGCCAGGCACTGGTTCAGCACATCCACAGCTTCACCTGTTGAAGATGAAAAGGAGAAGTAGAGCTGCGTGTCATCAGCATACTGATGACAACGAACTCCAAAACTCCGGATGACTGCATTCATCGGTTTCATGTAGATGTTGAACAGCATGGGGGACAGGACTGACCCCTGCGGAACCCCATACTGGAGAATCCACGGGGCTGAGCAATGTTCCCCAAGCACCACCTTCTGGAACCAACCCGCCAAGTAGGAGTGGAACCACTGCAATGCAGTGCCTCCCACTCCTAACTCAGACAGTCATCCCAGAAGGATACCATGGTCGATGGTATAAAAAGCCACTGAGAGATCAAGGAGAATCAACAGAGTCACACTCCCCCTGTCTTTCTCCCGACATAGGTCATCATACAGGGCGACCAAGGCTGTTTCCATACCAAATCCAGGCCTGAAACCCAACTGGAATGGAATGAAAGCTTGAAGAAAGCTTCCCTGGACCTGGAAAACTATAACTATAGTTATAACTTAGTAACTATAAGTCGTTGGCAAATGTTCCATTCCTGGGCAAGGTCCTCGAGTGGGTGGTTGCGGGCCAGCTCCAGACACTCTTGGATGAGACTGATTATCTGGATCCATTTCAGTCAGGTTTCAGGCCTGGTTTTGGCACGGAAACAGCCTTGGTTGCCCTCTATGATTACCTGTGTTGAGAGAAGGACTGGGGGAGTGTGACTCTGTTGATTCTCCTTGATCTCTCAGCGGCTTTTGATAGTATTGACCATGATATCCTTCTGGGACGATTGGCTGAGTTGGGAGTGGGAGGCACTGCATTGCAGTGGTTCTGCTCCTACTTGGCCAGTTGGTTCCAGAAGGTGGTGCTTGGGGAACATTGCTCAACTCCGTTGATTCTCCAGTATGGGGATCCGCAGAGGTCAGTCTTGTCCCCCATGATGTTCAGCATCTACATGAAATCATTGGGTGTGATTTGGAGTTTTGGAGTGCGTTTTCATCAATATGCTGATGACACGCAGCTCTACTTCTCCTTTTCTTCTTCATCAGGTTAGGCTGTGGATGTGCTGAACCGGTGCTTGCTTGCAACAATGGACTGGATGAGAGCTAAAAAACTGAAACTCAATTCAGACAAGACTGAGATGCTTTTAGTGGGCGGTTCTTCTGACAGGATGGAGGGTGTTCAACCTGTTCTGGATGGGGTTACACTCCCCCTGAAGGACCAGGTTTGTAGCTTGGGGGTTCTCCTAGAACCAACTCTGTCACTTAAGGCTCAGGTGGCCTCAGTGGCACAGAGTGTCTTCTGCCAACTTTGATTGGTGGCCCAGCTACACCCCTATCTGGACAGGGATAACCTGGCTTCAGTTGTCTATGCATTGGTAACCTCCAAGTTAGATTACTGCAATGCGCTCTACGTGGGGCTACCTTTGAAGATGGTTTGGAAGCTGCAGCTTGTGCAAAATGCAGAGGCCAGATTGGTAACAGGGACCAGAAGGTTCGAACATATAAGACCGATTCTGGCTCGCTTGCATTGGCTGCCTATACATTTCTGAGCCCGATTCAAGGTGCTGGTTTTAACCTATAAAGCCTTACATGGTTTGGGACCACAATACCTGATGGAACGCCTCTCCTGACATGAACCAACCCGTACACTATGCTCAACATCTAAAGTCCTCCTCTGGGTGCCTACTCCGAGGGAAGCTCAGTGGACGGCAACAAGGGAGAGGGCCTTCTCTGTGGTGGCCCCCCAATTATGGAATGATCTCCCCGATGTGGCCCGCCTGGTGCCAACACTGTTATCCTTTCAGCGCCAAGTCAAAACTTTTCTTTTCTCGCAGGCATTTTACAAGCTTAAGTTGAAGTTTTTAACTGAATTTTTGGCCAGGCGTAAAAGTTTAAAATGTTTTAAATATCAACTGTTTTTATGTTTTATGGTTTAAAATTTTATATATTGATTTTTTAATGTTAAATCTTTTAAAATTTTGTAAACCGCCCAGAGAGCTTCAGCTATGGGGCGGTATATAAATGTAAATCATCATCATCATCATCATCATCATCCAATCATAACATAGGTTCTCCCTGCATTCATGTAATGTGGCCATATGAGGGAGGAATTGCATACAATGTGGGACTTCATCTGGACTAGCTTTCTACTGGTTAAGATTGGGTAGTGTGGGTTATGTACTACAAAACTGGGCTGTAGTTCCTTGAGCTCTATAAAAGGCCCCACATTAATTAGCACAGCTAGAAGCTATGGATTGAGTTGGCTCTGACTTTTTAGTCAACATGAATCAGCACATCTATTAAATGAAGAGAAACTACCAGTGTTTTAAAGGTATATTTGGTGCAAAAACCATGTTTGTCTTTTAACTGCATAAATATTCCAGGACTCTCCGTAAGGAGAAAAAAAAAACTGCAAAATTTGATCATGTAGTAAAAACTGAAAATCACATAAGTAAGAAAAAGGATTTACATAAAATTTTAGAAAATTTTAGAAAATTTCCATAAAGTATATCACACTTTTAAAGATGGTTTTAAAAATGTTTCCATTTTTTGTAACACTTTGCCCTATTTTCACTAATAGACCATCTCCCTTTGTCACAATGTTCCCACCATGTCTCTTCCTGATGCATAATATATGGCATGTGGGCATGTGTGTGTTTGTGGGGGGGGGGGGAGTTCCTTAATAGCAAGGATCACTTCATTTGCATCAGCACTTCATTATTAATGGCCACTGTGATGATTTTACATATGCTTAAATTCTAACATCATTGACACTGTATCTTTTGCATCTCGTGTCACTCCAACCTCACTGCTTATATGTATAGAAATATGTACATAACATGCCACATAAAAGGCATTTTGTAGTTGTTAGTTTTTTAATTCTTTATCAGATGTTCTGAGTTCAGAATAAAGACTGACAAAATAGTGGCCTCAAACTATTGCAGTACCATATTATGTCTTCCTGGCTTGTTGAGAAGATGTTTAAATTATTTTTTTAAAAAAGAAGAATGCAAGGCTAAATAGTGACAGAATAAAAAATTGGGCTCACACACTGAGCCCATCTTCACTGCATAGCCATCAGAGGAGCTCAACATCTTGTCACCTTTGGCCCTGCAGGGTATGAAATTAACAAAACCTAACCTCTTTGAAAAAAAAATGAAAAAAAATGGGGAAAAAATGAAGGTCTCATTGGGTGGGGGGAGCACGGGGGGTGTTAAGGTTTGTTAGTATTTTATGTTATGATTATGTTGTATTTTATGTTGAAATTTTTTTAAATTTTTTTTTTTAAAAAAGACCTAACCTCTTTGTAAGAAATATTTTCACCAGCAAGATTGGTAAAACATCAGGAAATTCTAATACAGGACTGCGAACACTATTTTCCTCATCTCATGTGATTTTGCAGCTGGTTTTATTTTGATAGAAGACGTGCTAATTTAATCATTTAAAGTCTGGTGTCTTGATAAAAGAAGCTTTGAAGAGACAGCAAGAATTATTTCTGGATGATGCGTATCTGAATGAATCCATAACTTCCTCCTCCTCCTTTCTGATCTATGTTTCACTCAAGTATTAACAATGAAATATCCTCTAACTAAAACACAGATTCATAGGATCATCAGATGAGCGTTTTATTGCACGCTCGTTACTGCCCACTCATGATTTTTCCCACGTCCGTTAGATGGTGCTGTCCCCCTCCTGCGCATCTCCCACACCTTCTGCTTGTTTTTCTGTTGCAAAAATGACCCAGAAAACCAGACTTATTTTTTTAAAATGGAACTTGCCGCTATTTCCTGCTGAGGGCAGGAGAAACAGTGCAATAAAAATGCCCACTGAATGGGCCATGTGGTTGCTGCTGCTTCCTCTTTTTCTCTCTGTGTAAAGAGACTGTCGCAATTGTGGGACAGCAGCAGGAGGCCATAGTGATGGTAGGGAAACGTGAAAAGCCCCCCCATCTGATAATATGCTTGGTTGTATCCAATGGTAGGGAAGGTTATTTCATTTAGTGGAGGCTTTGGTCAGCAGAATGGGTAAAGGGAAAATGGTCATCGATTCCCTCTCACATGCTGCAGCCCCCTGGGCCTCCTCAAATCTGGCCTGGAGGGTTGCAATGACATGGAAAACTACAGAGGAAAGGAGGAATCACAAAAAAATTTCCTCCCTCTCCATTCTGTGAATGGAGTCCTCACCTAGACGAAAGAGCCTTCCTGTAGGAATAGCACTGGATACAGCTCTTTTTCTTTGCCAGAGAGATGAGCTAAACATTCAACTAAACATTAACTAAGAACATCTTTTTTAAAAAAATAATAATTCAGGATTCAATCCTATACATGTTTAGATGGAAAAAGGTTGGCTGGGGAATGTTAGGACTTGTAGGACTTTTTTTCTGTCTAAACATGCATAGAATTGTGCCCTAAATCTCTCAAGGCATAGATTACTGACAAGTAATTTCTTTCTTTCATGTTTTCATTATTTTTTTAAAATCAATATCAGGTAAAATTAATACCTGTCAGGTCTGTCTGATAGAAAAAAGACAAATGCAAACAAGGGAAATTATATTGTCTAGTCGTGAGTTTTCATTTTTGTTCCCCTGGAACTGTGACCTGTACGTTTGCTTGCAAAAGAGTTGTTCCTTTGTTCAGGTTACCAATAATGTTACTAAATAATTAAAGTTTAAAGTTCAAGAACAGATACAAAAATGCAGAGCAATGACAGGACATAAGTCAACAACTGCAAATTTATTTTTAAAGGTTTTTGTTGTTCTTCCTCATACCACATGGTACAGGAAAGTTTCTCAGTTGACCTGACCTATATTTTTTCCAGTGCTAATCAGTATAGAAAAAATATCTTCTACCTGTCCCGTTCGCCATGGCCCATCAGCCCCAGCCAGCATGGCCAATGGTCAGGAATGCTGGGAGTAGTAGACCAAAACATTTGGAAGGCACCAGATGGGAAAAATTTGGGCGAAGCCATCTTTCTTATTGTGTATTGTTTTACACCTCAATTATATGGCGATTCAGTTCAAAGTTCTCTTTAAAAAGTTTAATGTGCTGATTTGCTTTCCTACAAGGGGTCAAGAGTAAGACCGTGCCAAATATCTTCGAGTTTTGATTTTAAAGTCAAAAATTGAAATGTCAGTGGATTATTCTTTCAAACCATTTTGTGTGAATTTTTACCTTTTAAAATTTTGTCCAATGCTATAGTTTCACATGGTTGGAACCTTTTCCTTATTAGCTTAATCACATGGGTGATTCCAGCCTAGTAGGTAACAAATTATAAAATGGATGATGTCATGACACTCTCTAGCCAATTGGATTTGCTGAGATCATACCAGGTAGTTTTCCTCTGCCGATGCACCCTTCCTGCCAGAAACAATTCTGTATGCATCAAACTGACACTGAGGCCAGATCCGCACTTTGTGTCAAATCATTACAGTCCCATTCATGGTAACACTCTATCCTTCTTGCACATTTATATCTTGTAGGACACACAATGACATTTGTTGCAGTATTTTGGATGATGTGGAATAAAAAGCAGGAAATAACACGATGAAAGTGATAAATGGAATGTGCCCTAACAGTTGTCAGTGTACTTCAATACCACTAGCAGTAGTATAGATCTAGCCCAGGACTCTTCCATTTTATAGTTACAGATGAAAGCACCACCAGGACCTATATACTTTGTTTTGGTATAGGTTGTAGAACAGACTGTTTAATAGGCACCCTTGATGAAGCTGGATGAATCCTTGAATTAGCACATTCCTAGGACCTCTGACATGCCAAAAATTGTATTTTTGCTTTTGTCACCTCTGCTAATTACATAGGAATAGTCATAAGTACACATTTGTTAACAAGGAAGAACATCAACTATTGGTGTTTTCTGAGATATGATTATCTTGTGATAATCCTGAGGTCTGTGGAGTGTTCATACCCTTCTCTTTACCCTGCAGGTTACTTGGCAATCTGCATTAGATGCATGACTAGTTGCTCCAGCAGTTTTACTGCTGGAACTAAATCCACCCTAAAGTTAAAGAACAGGTAGATTAGATTGCTATGTATTAAGGGGGACAGAGCCAACTGGGGTATCAGTAAAACTGCTAGCTTACAAACTAAGACAATCCAATTCCTCTAGCATGTGTTTTTTGGTAGCAAGCATTTTATTGGCAACTAACCCCAAAAGACTACGACATTAATGTGGGGAGATAAATTACGTTAGAATTGCTTCCATTTCAAGAACACACAGGATGAATTAATAAGAAATTACCTTTATTAACAAACACAAAGAACTGTAGTCAGGGGGAAGGAGAATAAAACGATTCTTTGGTCTAGCAGACAAAGTAGGCAGCTAACTCCTATCTTGTTGGTATACAGAAGGAGCTGAAATCAGCGATTGCAAGCCCCTCTCTGCCCTTCTCAGAAAAGTTCCAGCATGGAACCCAGGAGCATAGCTTCTGCTAACTCTAAACTGTGAAGACCCTTGATAAAGAGTGTAGCTGTTAATTTATAGGAATCTTGGCTGCAAAGGTGTCGAAAGGGAATAACCCACTTTAGGAATGGTTTCCTGGCTTGGGATACAGAGCAGGGCAAATCTGACAGTTCAAGGCAAGTCTAGGCATTGCATATTCAGATTATGAAATGAAATGAAAATCAACAAATGGGAGCTACAGTCAGTTTTGCCCAATGGGAATGGTGGCAGGTTGAACACTGCAATTGATTTTCTTTTCTTTTCTTGACGAAGTGGCACATTTTTTGAATGTAAAGAATGGTGAACCACTGCACTGGCTCCAGCAAAACACAACACAACAGCACCACAATTGCCACCACCACCACCACTACCACATGAAAATGGCTGTGTGGACTGATCATTACTTCATTTTCGGTTATTTGAATGTACACAGAAAAATTAGAGACTAATGTACAGTTCGAGCACATGAAAGCTGTAGTTCTAGGCACACATCCTTGGGTATAAACATCTGACCCAATCTGTATGTGCACATTTCTGCAGCAGAGATTGAGGGCATTTCTACATGAGGTTCTTATCCTGCATCTTTATTAGGGCTTCTACTTCTGGATATTTTGTGGGATTAAGCCTGGCTCCTTTACACATGCTTTTCCTGCCAGTGTTTTTCTTTCTCTGCAGTTCTATATGTTTCATTATACTGCCACTAGATGGTGCAGTGGTATAGGAGAATTGCACAAGTACACAGAGCATTTCATTGTGCTGTTCAGGATATATCAGACATTCCTTGATCTAAAAAAAATCCCATGAAAATGGAGGCCCAGAGGATGACGACGTTATGTAGAGGACCCACAAACTGCAGTGAGTGAGCAATCATGACAATCATGAGCACACATTAAAAACCTCATGTAGAAAGGTTCATAAAAGCTTTCCCATAGCACTTGATTTCCCCCGCATTATATATCTATATCTATCTATCTATCTATCTATCCATCCATCCATCCATCCATCCATCCATCCATCTATCTATCTATCTATTAATCATCTATCTATCTATCATCTATCATCTATCTATACAGTGGCTTGGAACTGAAGAACTGGCCAAGCAAAAGAACATACTGGGAGTTCTAAACAGAATTATTTGTTTAATTTATCAATGAAGGGCCTTCTGAAATATGCCACTAAATGTTTTCCAGGGAACAGCCGTTCTCCTCATGCTTAATTCCCTAGTGCCCTTGAACGCATTACTGTCATGAGCCAAGGCATGAAGTTTGACACCTTTGTATAAACTCCATATTTTCCTTGTTCCCCACAACCCTCTCCCCAACTGACTATGCCAGTAACAAAGTAAGTGCCCTTGTGTTCAATTAGATATGGACTTCCCCCAAAACCTTTACATGCATCAGGTCCCGGAACATGATGACCAGCACAGAACATATTTTTAGTGATCCCAAAGCTGTTTGACGGATTGCATCTTTGGTTACCAACATAGGGCAGTCTGAGTAATTGAAGTGTGGGGGCTACTGGAGCTCTTTTGCGGATGTGGCCAAAACCAGTAACAATGCCAACACTTTGATTCGTTAGGATTTGATTAGCAAGGTCTGGAGTGGGAAGGCAAGCAGGGATCACATTATCAGTAAATTGGATAGTGTTCCTTAACTCAATGAGGGCTATATCAGAGTCAAATCTTATTACATTATATTTTGCATGCACATATATTCTAGCCACAGTGTGAAGTGTTCGATTTCTTCCGCGTTGCCTTTTATCCACTGTCCCTGTAGAAGGGAAATACGGTATAATAATTATTATGGGATAACATTATGATGTGCTAACACAGGGGTCCCCAACCTTTTTGGGTCATTTGGCTTTTTGAGAAAGAGATGTGGGGGCCACCCCCCCCCCCCCGAAACACTCTTCTCCCTCTGCTGTTATCCTGTCTCTCAACCTTCTCTGACTGACCCGGGGAATGAGACAGAAACAGACAGAAAACATAAACAGTTTGCTTTTCCATGAAGTCTGGGTAAATGTTGGAGCTAACAGAATTAAAACAGATTCCCTTGAATTTGCATGATTTTTACGTAGGGTCCCCACCCCACCACAAACTACCATCAAATTAAACCATGAAAATTAAAGATCTGGTGCTTCTTGGAGCACAGTCATGGCACAAAAACTTGGATCCAAGGCTCAGATCCTCCTGGATCTTTGTGATTTTTACATGTAATGACAAAAACCACCATCAAATCACAGAACACATCTATGGACACAGAGGTGACCTATGATTAGATGATAGTCCATGGAAGGAGAGAATTCCTTGTAAAAATCATGAGGACCCATAAGGATCTGTTTTGTACCAGGGTAGTGTACCCAATCTGTGATATTTATGGTCTAGTTAATTTAGGGTGACCAGATAAAATCCAGGTCAAGGCTCATGTAACTTTAACAGTTGTAGAGAAAAGGGAATTTCAGCCAATGTCATTTGTATGCAATTAGTTCCTGGTGAAATTCCCTCTTCATTACAACTGTTAAAGTTGCAAGGGCCCTGCCTTCTTTTGTATATGGTCACTCTAGTATGGTGCCTGCACCTTTAACTGTTGTGATGAAGAGGGAATATCACCAGGAACTAATTGCATACAAATGACACTGGCTGAAATTCCTTTTTCTCTACAAGTTACATGAGCCCTGACCTGGATTTTATCTGGTCAGCCTAAGTTAATTGGTACAGATGTAATGTGCGACTTGATGGTGGCTTGGGGAAATCCCAAGTGAAAAATTATGCAAATTCAGGAGGATGCATTTTAATGGATCAGACTTTTATGGGTATTTGTGCATTCATTCACCTTCACTCCATGCCCCCTTTATATTCTGTCACCCCCTTTTCTCTCTCTCCCACTGGCACCTTTGTAGTGTTTGTGATAGGCCCATTCTTTGAGCCAGGCCAGGATTTATGAATGACCTGCAATTAAGCACAGATAATCCATCCCAGCTTTTGTAGCAGGCTGGCAATGCAAAGGCCAGTCTGCCTGTAGTCTGCAAAGAAGGAGCACTAAAATAAATGTCAACCACCTAAGTTTTGTGTGGAACCAGATTCCTGTTTCCAAGGGTCCCAGGACTGTGGACACAACAACCTTGTCCTTCGTTCTCTGGCACCCCATTCTCTCTCTGAACGTCATTCTCTCTCCTCTGTCTCTGTGTTTCTCTGTGCCCGCTAGGGATGGGATGAAAATCCGCAGGGGCCTTCAAGCTTGCTGGATTCCTTGGTCTCAATCCTCTCGAGCCCCGGCAAGCTCGCCCCATGATTCCTTACCTAACAACAGGTCTGCTGCTCCTGTCGGGCTTGGGGGAAATAGGCACAATTTCCCCAGCCTTGGGGAAATAGTGTAAGTCCTCCCCACCCTGCCAATGGCTTTTTTTTAAAGGGCTGCTGCCTGAAAGGGCCTCTTAAGGCTTTGCTCATACCCTTCCCCCCCGCCACACAGCCCTCCTGCCCCTTACCTGGACCCACCAGGGTACCCACAGCACCAGGGGGGCCCACTTCAAGGGAATCTCCAGTCACTCACAGTGGGTCCCAATGGGCAAGGGAGGGGAGAGAGGCGCAGGAAAGTGCTTGCATTAAGAGGCCCTTTTGGCCCCAATGGGCAAGGGAGGGGGGAGAAGTGTGGAAAAGCGCACGTCCGAGGCCTTGCATAATACCCACGGCATGCCATTAGCATAGCTGAGGGGATCTGTGCACTTCCTGGAGGCCTGGAAATCACACTTTCCTGCACCTCTCCCCCCCTCCCTCACCCATTGGGGCTGAAAGGGCCTCTTAATGAAAGGGCCATGCAGAGAGGGAGGCACAGCGCATGTCTGAGGCCTCCAGAAATTGCACAATTCCCCCATGTGCCATGGGAATTACGCAATTTCCGGAGGCCTCGGACACATGCAATGCCGAGCATTCGCCGGGCCAGCTCAGCCGAAAGAGGGCTGAGCAGGCAGCGCTCGGCAAACTCCCAGGGAGAGCTCACCATTCCCTAGTGCCCGCTCTCTCTTTTGATCCCAATCCCATGCCCCTTTCTCTGCCCTGCCATTCTATTCCTCTTTCTGTTCTCATCCTTTCAGTCCTCCAATGCACTCTGCTTTCCCTCCTTCCCCACTTAGTTCTTTTCTCCCTCCTCCTTCTATTGCTGTTCCTTCCCTCACTTGCAGTTCCTTCTTCCTTCGGTTATTCCACTTCCCCTGTTCCTTCTTTCCTTAGTCACCTCTCCCACTGCTTTATTTATATTTATTATATTTTAATCTGCCCAATGACAAATGTTCTCTGGGAAGATTACAAATAGTTAAAAGGATACAATACAATACAAAATAACAAACAGCACAGGATATATAATGTTTAAAAACTAAATCTCTAAATGACCTGGAAGTGCCAGTCAGCCTCCTTGACAGGGCATTCCATAAACAGGGTGCCACGACAGAGAAGGCCCTCCAGAACAGATCTTAAAAGTCATATAAGTCATTGAACTAGTACTTTATCATCCATATAACTGCAAAGTATGTCAGTTTGGCCCTCAAAACAGAAAATAGGCTCACTTCTTTTTTTTCTGGCAGGGCTGCTGTGCTTTTATCAGGCAAAATTTAAACTGTTATAATTTCTCCTCACATAGAGATTCAGAAGGTGAAGCTTTCTCCACCCTTGTGTTTCTGCCTGCGATGTAGATGGTAAAAAGCACAAATATTCTACCAGAAAGGTGACAACCATACAAGAGTTGCATCTCATTTGGGACAGAGGACTTGTTTTAAAACTTGAACTTGGGTGTGGGAGAGTGAACATGTGTGCTATATAGTTGTCAATATCAAGGATAAATCAGAAAAAATGTTGGGAAGAACCAATCCTGATTAATATTTTTAAATATAATTGCTAATACATAAATGTTATTTACAATTCATATATTAACAATTTTTATATAATTAAATACTTTGTGTAAAAATGATACAATTACATATACATACCTACAACAACTCCACCTAGTTTTTTTTGTGCTACACAGGAAGCTGCAGGAAGCACATAAAGGTGGTTCAAAATTGTTCCTCCACAAATGTAGTGTCCTCCCTCACTTAACAGACTTGCCTGAAAGAAGAGGCAACAGACACAAAAATGGAATAAACAAGTTTCTGGAGAGATACAATTGATCATAGTTGTTATTTATTTATTTATTACATTTCTATTCTGCCTTTTTTTCCTCCAAGGAACCCAAAGCATTATTCATAATCCTCCTCTTCTTCATTTTATCCTCCCAACAATCCTGTGTGGTAGGTTGGGCTGACAGTCCCAGTGAACTTCCATGCCTGAGTGGAGACTAGAACTTGGATCTCCTGACTACCAGGCTAACACTGTGGCCACTACACCACACTAGCTCTCAGTCTGAATGATCTGCACCTAACCCTGTGAGTCTGTGGGTAATTCTAAATAAGGTATTTAAAGTTTGCTCTTGACTGGCCACTCATGGAAGTTTGTGGGTCAATTACATGACATCATGGACAGCCAGGATGTCTCCTGCGCTATCCCACCCTTATTTTGCTGACAGAAAACACAGATATCATCAGCTTTAACTCCACTAGGTGGTGATGTTTTAATTGAGTTGAATGGAACATGCAGAGATAGGAAGTATTCAATCCAAACCATGTGGCCTGAAGGAATTTTCTTGGCTTGCAATTATAAGGGTTTGTTAGCATAGCATAGGGAAAGAAGCTTTGGGGAGTATAAAATGGGTTTAAAGGGATGTACAAGTGATGGGGTAATGCTTTAATATTAAGGGGACACACATCAAGTACTTTACCAAGGGTGAAGATTTGGTGTAGATAAGGCCAGATGAAATATGATTTGATTTTGCTCAGAGACATTCATCATAAGAACTTGTGACATGTACCAATTGTATGTATTCCTTTTAGGGGAACTAGGTGAAAAGTCCAGGGTGATGGAAAGGTAGAGTTGTGGTTTAGAAAATCCCGTCTAGTAGAAAAGAGACGTAAACTAGACAGTTGACCACATGAAAAGCAGAAGTAATGTCCAGTTTAGGGATAAACAGGTATGTGAGAAAGGAGGGACATTCTGGGATGGTCTAAATTGATGATGTAGACCCATGAACTTAGATATTGTTAAATAAATGAATGTGTAGTAGGAGGGAGGTCTTTGTCTTTGAGAAGGGTTTTTAAGTCTGAACAGAGAGGAAGAAGATGTCTTTCCTTTCCTTCAGGCATGAGATTCAGGACATAACTCTGACCTAGCATGTAGGCCACAGTGAATCCTTGGTTTTGCCTGAGAGAAATGGAAGTCCCTTTGCAGAGAAAAGATCCCTTTGCAGAGTCGGAATGGGTGGTACAGAATTTGTTAGTATACAGTTACAAGATTTGTGAGTATGTCATTTTGTTTTACTTAGGTGAAGCGTTTGTGATTGTGTTAAACTTTAAATTAAATGTATTTTATTGAAGAAAAGACCAAGTTTGAGTAGATGTTTTAAGTACTAAGTGTACTCTGGATAAATGCTAACATTCTATCTCGAATCCTCAAATGCACTCCCACCTACAACACTTGGGTCAAACTGAAGTTATTTGAAATTGGTGCGCCTGAGTATTTAATACTGGGGACCCTGTAATTTTAGCTTTAAATTTCCCCCCTACAAATTAGTAATCCTCTGCAGGAATCAGATGCATTTTGTGAGATTGGAGATTGGAATGTTTAGGAATTAATGCTTTATGCTGTTTTTATGTACATTTAGTGTAAGAACTGACAGGAGTAGAGTAAAACTATAAAAATCTCTGGAGGGATTGGGGTGTTGGCTAACCAAGTCTGGGGAGGCCAATGATAGACACACATGCACACACTCATTTACAACATATGAGAATTTAGATCAAGAAATCTGCTAGGGAATTTCTTGGATCTTGTAAGGATTGTCCAGAGAGTAGCTGGAGTAAGGAATAGTTCCCACCCCTGGAAAACTGTTTGGCATGGGCCAGTGCCAGAAGGAACCCAGGGAGTCGGTTTAAACTGTTTCTGAGGAAAGTTAAAAGGAGGAAGGAACAGCTTTTGTTAAGAGAACTGCGAAGCTCGTGACTTAACAGAACTCTGAAGTGGTTGACTGAGTAATTGCTGTTTAATCCCATTGTTAGGAAGGAAGGGACAGAAAAACACCCAAGAGAAGAAAGCTTTCGAGCGATGATTTTGTACTGTTAGAGTAGTACCACGTAATTGCTTCTGTCAAAAATTACTTAGCGAGGGAAAACAAAAAGGAGATAAAATGTTCTTCTCATTCGGGGACCATGAAGTAATGAGTAGCAGCAGCTTTTCAGTAACGGAAACCCTAGAGTGATTTTTCTCAACCAGCGGTTGTGAAGTAACCAACAGCAACATCTGAGTGATTCTCCTTCAATCCAGTGGCTGTACAGTGGAAAAGCAAAACTTTTGGGTTTACACTTGGAATGGTTTTGAGAGATAAAACAAATGTGCTTCTAAACAGTAAAATCAAGAAGAAGAGGAAAAGTTCTCTTATCTAGGAGGGTCTGTGAAATAAAACTAGCAAGACTTCAGTGTGATTTTCCCTTCCACGTGTGAAAGAGTACAAAGCGTGGTTTAGAAGAAAGAGAGGACTGCAAACTCCTCCATGCCCAGAAAACATGGGAAAGCGTGAGGAAAAAAGAAAATAAAAAAGTTCAAGTATCTTGATACTGAGTGTTTTCCCAGACACCTAACAAAACAAGATTAATTAAAATAAAACATAGAAGAAACAATTTGGCAGAAAAGGGGAAAAAATGACTCAAGCATAGTAACTTACCTAAGCATGAAGGCAACCCCACAAACACATGGAACGAAGAGACTTTAAATACTGAAAACTCTCTTTTCTTGTTTAAACAGTAATTTGCATGTAGGAAGTAAAAATCCAAACCCAGTCTTTAGGGTTTGTACATTGTGCACACAATGTAACACACATGGTGCAGACCCAAAAAGAAGGAAAAGAAAAATTAAATAGTTAAAACAGTTATTTAAAAGAAATAAGTAATAAGTACAGAATAGAAACCGCTCATGCAGCTGTGATGTAAAAAGGAGGAAGTAGCTTTTAAAGTCTTAAAGAAAGAAGAGTTTCTCCTCCCTACGGGCCGCCCATGTAATTGAGCCAACTGGAATCCCAGAAGGAAAACAGAAGCAGAAAGCGGTGGGGTGAGGTGTTTTTGGTGTTTTTTAAAAAAATGTAGATAAGTTCTATGGTTGTGAAAAGAGGCTACTAGAATGAGTGGAACTTAGTTTGGCCACCTCTAGATCTATGAATGGGAGGCTTTTTCTCCCCCTGTCCTACACCCCGAAAAGAGCTAATTAGGCTGGAGTAAGGAAAAAATAAAGTGAAGTGAGATAGCAAGTTAGTCTGTGGCCATTTCTACACTGGCCTTTTGAGCTGGGATAGCCCCTGGGTGGTTCCTATGAGTTCAAATGACGCACAGGGACTCCCGGGGGCAGGGGGGATGGGCACGGGTTTCCTCCGGGATAAGGGATCCCAGGGGAAATCTGAAGCTTCCCGTGGTCCCAGGAACGTCCTGAGACTGTGGGAGAGGTGGCTGCCCGTTCAGCTGCTGCTGCACTTACTCACAAGTAAGTACAGCAGCAAAAATAGGCATGGAGCCACAATGCGTGTCTCCGTGCCCATCAGGGGGGAGGGAGGCAAGTTCGCCATCCCCAGGATGGTGAGGGGAGGGTGGCACCCCTGATTTTGGGTGGGATTTGTTTTTAATTTGCCGGTTTTTGTTGGAGCACAATTGCGCTCTTCACGGATCCTGTAAAAAAAATGGTGGACGTGACATGTGACATTCCGGGAGGAAGCCGGGTTGTCACACTTCTTCATTTGTATTAGAACAACAATCCCAGAAGCAGCTACTTCCGGGACCATCCCCTCTCCCTCCCTGTACACCCGTATGGTGTAGAAACGGCCTGTTTTTTAAATGGATCTGAAAAGAAGGCAGCAAGCTGACTTTGCTCTCTTTTGGAAAAACTGCAGTACTATGACTTCCCCTAGACATCTGATGGGGAGAAGGGATCTGTTGGTGGTATTAATGCTCTGAACTTTCATCTTCACTTCAGCCTGTACATATGTGTAAATAAACCTTCTCGCACTGAAACACCATAGGTCTCCAGCTAGGGTGACCAACTGTTAGGTTGTCTCTAGAACTGTCCATTTTTTTTGTTCTTGTCCATTTTTTTGTAATTATCTATAATGTCTGGGAATGTCACCCCCCCCCCCACTGCGCCAATCGGGGCCTTAATGGGGAAAGTGTATCATTCCCGGACATTATAGAAAAGGCCCTGATTGGAGCAGGGGCGGGTGGGAATGACACGCTTTCCCTTCTTCCGCTCCAATTGGGACCTTTAACACCCCAATTGGAGCGGAGGAGGGGAAAGCATGCCTTCCGGGGCCTCCAGAAAGTGTGTCATCTATCCCCACTACTGGGTGTCGTCTTTTTTGGTTTCCCAAATTCTGGTTCCATAGAAACAGAATCATGGATCACTGCTGGAAACCCTGAAATTTCTCAGCGCTCAGAAGTAGGGTGCATGAACATAATAGTAGTATTTAGGCATTTGGTATATAAAGAGAATGAAACACAGAAACCATCTAGATTTTTGTTTAATCTATAAATGCAAAATAATATAATTCTAAAAGTTAAAAAATCATAAAAGGGAAGAGGACGTGAGAGGAAGGAAAGGGTAGAGTGTGAGGTCTGTTAAATGGCAGAATGAAGAGGTGCAATTTTACTAAGCGTATTTGGGGTGAACTAAATGTGACAATGAATATGTGATCAGAACTCTAAGCTCCTTAACTTTTTGCAACTTTTTTGCAAATCTTTGCAACCAAATAGCGCCTGATTTGGACTGGAGCAAATCCCTCCAGTCCATTTTTCCTGATGAAATGCACACATGCACGGATACAAACACCCATATCCACATATAGTTATTTGCCCTGTCAGACCCTATTCAGGCATTATGCCTGAATACGTTACATGATCATGTGTAAGAGGGACAGGAGTGCACATGCCAGCCCCAAGCTCCCAGTTTTGAGTGGGGAAGTCTGCAAGGGGCTTGTACATGCAAGGATTGGGGGTGGGGTATCCTTATTGCCATGTATGACTTCTATATTTGAAAGCATTGACATGTATCCCTGGTTCCTGTACTATCACTTTGTCTCTTACCCATAAGAAGCCGGTCCATTGGAATGCATTGAGCCTAAACAATACCATGCTATAACAAGTCCCATTTCTCAGAGCCACATTCAGGACTTGCCATTTTGAGGCAAGTAAGGGAAACAAAACAATAATGTTATTATGAAATACTGGTTGAAAAATAAGCCATGACATTATCAGGTATATGATGAAAAGATTACCTGCCATGGGCATTCACCCAACTTACAACTCTCTTCAGGAATTATTGTTTCTGTCCTGTTGAGTAATGTATCATAGGGGCTAGGAGTAGTGAAGTTCTGGTAATCAAAATCAGGTATTTCAATGGAGTGGAAGGGAATACTGACATTGTATTCCAGTACAATTGTTCTCCTCTTCATCTTTGCCTTTTTGATTTTACCACATGGATAATCTCCTGTAGAATGGTTAGATTGATTGGCTAACTGAAACAACCACAGCAACTCGTGCTCAAAAAAGAATAAGCAATCCTTTACAAAAATATGTTTGCAATATATACATGGGAACGAAGCATTTTGAAAACGTCGTTACTGGGTTTGATCCAGATTTAGTCACACTTATGAGAGAATGGTAGAGGGCAACATTGGATGTGGTGTGGGAGGCTGCAGGGAGAATGGGAGCTCCGCCTTTCAGGAGTGGGAGTTATTTTTGGAAAGGTTGATCTGGATCAGGCTTTAACTTATAACGAGTCTTCCCAACTGATCACAAGGCTTTATATCTGTGGCAGGGCAGGATGCTCCATCTTCCCCCAGGGTATACCCAGCAGCACAAGCGCATATGGCACTATCTTCTCTTTGTTTGCAGAAGTGTCAGCAGCCGCCATTGTCCACCTGGCAGGATTTTTGTATGGCTGCATAAAAGATAAATACATATGAAGAATAAATGGGGGAACATCCATCAGCTGCCGGAAGAGATAAACTATGTGGGATGAAAAGGGTTAACCCCCACTCCCCAGTGCCATGGTCCTGAGTTACGGTATCCACAAAAGCCAACATTAAGGAAAAAATGCCGGATTATTTAATACAAATTAATGCAAATTGCATCACAGCAGTATAACAGTAACAAATATAACAAGATAAAAAAGTAAAATTCTTAATATATAAAACCTAAACATGATAACAAGCGGGCCAAACATGTTTCAGCAAGCAGTCTTCATCACTGGCCTAACCCCCCCTCCCTCCACTGAGCACAAAAAGCTTTAACTGAAGTACTGAATAAATCCATTCATGCAACTTGCAAGTACAACAATCCTAGGAAAACAATAATTTATTCAGTGACATGGTCGACAAGGAGGTTAATTCTCTGGCTAACAATGTAAATAAAAATGCACAATACCTTTCACCTCCGCTTTCCTGGAACAATTTCAGGGCTATTTGTGAATAGCAGGTAAGAAAACAGAGAAGCCCAACCCCAGTTTTATATGTGAATTAAACAGATACATGAATGGTAAACATGGCAGCTGCAGTCACAAGGAGTTTTGCTATAAGTGACCCTGTAAATGTTTTTCCTTCCCTGAAATAATTTCTATGTAGAAGAGCCGTCACATATGAAGCCATCCACCTTTCATGAATATGAGTCATACACACAAAGGCAAAGAGGAGGAGGAGGAGGTGAAGAAGAGACCATGTACACATTTCTAGAGTATGAACAATGGAAAAAGTATCCTTTGGACCATGTTCAATTTCTAAGTTAAATCTTCTTTAAAAAACAATATGGGCTATACTATTCAAAAGAGATCTATGCTGATATCAAATCCATTTGAAAAGTGAGGGTTGTGGATAGGTATTCCTTTTAAAAACATCCAATATGGTAACAGGTGGCAAACAAGAATATCTTCATCTCAAATGATTTTGCAACAATTTTTACTTTTATTTATTTAAAACATTTCTTGACCACCTTTCAGGGCAGAAGCCCTCACAAAGCAGCTTACAATAACAAAATACATAAAATATCAAAAGATAAAATATTTAAAATATACGTTGCAATATTGAATGCAATAAAACAGCAATTAAAACAATAAAACCAACAATAAACCAGCAGGAACAACAATGTTGTTTTGAGTACTTTAGGCTTTTAATGCTTAAACGGATGACACCTCTGCTAATGAATGCGCTTCCTCTCTTCTTTTCTGATTTTCCCCCTCATTCTTGAATATTTACAATGAAATAAGCTAGATCTGTGAAAAGGACAAAACCGAACTTTGTGGGACACACAAGCTCAATTTTCAACTAAATATTAATGAAAGATCTTGAGGAAGAAGTCTGGTTTATTGCTCCCCAAGGCACAGATTAATAAAAAGCAATTAGTGTACCGTCGCCATATCCCTTCTTTTTTGAGGGGAAAATCAGAATAAAGTCCAACTAATACAATAATAGACAAAACTCCATACCTATCAGCTCTGCGTCATGAAATACAAATACAAGCAAGAGAAACCATATTTCCCAGTGGTGAGTTCCCATTTTGTTCTCTTGCAATTGTTGAATGTATTTTGCCTGCATACTGGCTGCTCTTTATTAAAGTTACTTAAATGAGTAAAGCTTAAAGTCCAGGAACCAATATGAAAATGGAAAGGCAATGACCAGACCTAAAGTCAACATCTGGAAACTTTTTGTTTGTCGTGGCCAAAACATTATTGTATCAAAGGAGTAAGGAAAGGCAACCTACCTTTTATTTTATAGTGCCTTAGTAAGTGAAAACAGCTCACCTTGGCCCCGTTCAGATGACACTCAGGGCTTTGTGGTTAGTTTAACCATGTTCAGCTTGGTTAATGCTAACCACATGCAGAACACTTGCAGACAACAGTGGCAGCATTTGGCTGACACTTTAGGCAATGGAGGGGGGGGATAACAAACTCACAGTACACATGTTGCTCCACTGTCCGTTGAGCGGCTGAAAGTCCCGGCGTCCATCTAGGTGGCTGGTACTCCTCCCTCCACCATCAGCCCTCCTGGCCCCACCCCATCAGCCATAGAGTTCTACTGGCTGTGAAAGAGCGGCCGGGGTACTTCTGGCTGCTCCTGCCTGAGAACTCTATTGAAAATGAAATAACCCACTTGACGGAGAGGGAATACCCTCCACACGACATGTTAATCAAGTGATTAACAGATAGTCAGTTGAACAGCCCATTGTTTTTCTGCGTTGGTTAATTCACTAAAATAGTATACCATGGGTTGTGGGTCCATTGTGTGTTGCCCTCCACACGACACAATAAGCAACACAACGGACGGTTGTTTGAGCCCCTCCGTGAGGTATCGTGGAATCCGAAACAGGCCACTGTTAACCCTTTTGTGGTTAAATTTTCCTTAACCACACACTAACCACAAAGTGGTTAGTGGAGCACCTGATTCTGCCAAGTGATCCACCCCATATCCCAGCTGCCCTAGCACTAGGATCCTTGGCAGTTATGGCCATCATTTTAGTACAGGCACCATTGAAATCAGCAATTAATACATGCATCACCCTGTTTAGTGAGCGGTTCCTTTGCTTTCTGCATCACCATGCCTGCTATACCTTTACAGTCGTCACAGGGGAGGTGGAAGCCTTCCAAGATGGCTACGCTAGCCACATAATCAGGTAGTGCCGCCACAGTAACCAGCACCTGAGGGGTGTAATGACTCTTCAACGAGATAGGAGAAACGGATGCTTCCTATGAGGAAATTGCAAGTGGCGATTTAAAAAGCTCTATTGTAAGCACTCTCCTCTAAGAAGAGCAAAAATCACTCCAAAAAACTAATGCGAAACACGAAATGGCGGCCACAGCGAGCATATCAATTGTCAGTCCAGAGCAGCCATAGAGCCCGCTGGCTAGAGTGGCTCCGCCTAGTTAGGCCGCTCTGTACTGGAAGCTCTATGCCTTAACCATGACCCCTTAACCACAGACATGTGTCAGATGAAACTTTTAGCCATGGTTAGTGTCACTAACCATGTTGCACAATGTGGTTAATGAGGCAGATGGTTAGGGAAAACGGATGTTCAGACAGCACCGTTAACCATGCTGCCCTAACCACACTGATCACAAAAGGGTTAATGGCATGGTTAACAGTGTCGTCTGAACAGGGCCATTCTCTTCTGGAAAGTACGATTCTGAACATTGCACAGCCTCATTATGAACACTGCCCAGCCTTAGACAAAAGCTTGTCCAACCAACTTGGCCAAACTCCATCTTTCTAGAAGTCCAATTATTCTCTCACACAAGTCTTCTTTCCCTGAGGATGTGACAATATCAGACAATTCAACCAAATTTCTCCTCACACTTTTAATTTGCAATATTTGCGAGATCTTGGCAGGATTTACACTATTGGTTTATAACTGTATTAAAGTGCACTGACAACTGTTGGGGCCCATGGCACATTCCGCTTTCAAAGTGTTATATCCTGCTTGGTGAAGGTCTGTCCCGTGCATCCTTTCTAAAAATGCCTCCTAGTATAACTAGTTGAATTGAATATCTGCCATCCTGTGAAAGCAGATGTGATTGCTAGGCATGACAGATGACATAATCCTATTTCTCTGTTTAAATTGACTCCTTTGATTGGCTAATTATGCCGCTCCCTAAATTGTTCTTATCTCATTGAGTGCAGAGTTGGAGTTTACAGAGATAGATTTGCTTTGCATGTTAAAGAAAGAACATCTCTTAGAATACCCAGGAAATCCTGGGAAATGTGCTTCCTTCTTCCCCATAGCCTGAAACATGTGCCAGTTGCTGTCTTTAAGATGGGCTGAATCAAGGTGGGTTATTTTTTGCAACCAAGGTGCCCATCTAGCTATTAACCATCATAAATTAAGGGAGTCAAGAACCTTACCTTTTTTATGAGCTTGCTTACTTTTTCAATTTAATGCCATGTGAAATTCTGATTTCGTTAAATACACTCTACTTTTTAGCATTAGAACTGTGTGCATTGAGATTTACCCTACTTGTGCTACTGTTTGTCTTGTGCTACCATGTGGTTTGAGCTACGCTATCCCTAAATGTGGGATGTTTTCTTAATAAACTTTGGAATTCTCAAAATTCCTCATAATTACTGGGATCATTTATGTTTGTTTCTTAAGAGGTGGCCTACCAGCCTGAGAGCTGCACGATGGTGGCAGCTGTTAAAATTTGTTTTATAAATGTCTTCGAGTCTCTGCTCTCCCTGTATTGTCCTGAGCCTGGTATTGTCACAGACACTACTAAGAAAAAGGGTCTCAGAGTCTCTATAAGGATGCCCTCTTAATTGTTTTGGAATATTGAACAGGCATAGGGCACAGAAATGCACACAGGTTATTTAGATGACTTTTTTGTGTGTATCTTTATTGGGCCAGGAAGAACACAGCTTTCCCCAACCTGATACCCTCCACATCTTTTGGACTAAACTCCCATCAGACCCAGCCATGTCAGCCAACTGTCAGGGATTATGAAAGTCAGAATCTAAGACATCTGGAGTGAACCAGGCTGGGGAAAGCTAACCTATTTATTTCCTTCCAGTAGCCATAGCTCAAAGCACATTTGGCTGCCCATTTGAATCACATGGGTGTTGGGTTTTTTAAGGACATATAAAGGTGTGACAACGTAAGCTCAGCACAACTACACAGAATATACTGGGAAACTTCTACCACCCCCTTAATGTACTGTTACACAGAATTAGCATGAACCCTATTAATTTAATGGTTGTCTTTAGTTCTTCCTTTCCTTTAGCTAAGCCTCACACACCTGCCTGGTGATGCCATTATGCTCTCATTACGCTGGACCACCACTGAATGCATAAACACTTTTCTCTATAGTGTCCAAAATGCCTTTAGAATGGTATGCAGATAAACTGGCCCCAGACCTTCCTCATAGCACTGAGCTTCTCTAGAAGAAGCATTTATCATACACTTGCCATTCCCTACTCATGGTTGTTTATGGGTTCTTTAGATGTTGGCACAACCCTCCAGTTTTGCTTCTATATCTAACCAGCACTTTCGGCAATTTGTTTTAGAGCAGGGAAAATGTGACATTTAATTGTGAAAGTGGAAGAAAGTGCAATTTCCTCTTGTGTATTTGTGCTATTATGCTATCCTACAATGTCAACTAGAGGTTATGTAGTGGAGAAGCAGGAAAGACATACTCCTCATGTAGTGCTCAGATCTCAATTCTGCAACGCAACTGAAAGAAAGCAGGTGCAGCAAATTAACAGCCGTGTCTAGAAAAGCTCACTGTCCTTCAGTGCAGCATCTTTGATAATGTATGCAGCAACAGACGTAGCAGCTAACATAGCAACATTACTGTGTAATAGAATGTTGATCAACGTTTTGAGCAATACAGATGCTGGAACATCTGGCTCAGGAGTCTCCTATTTCTTGTACCATTGTTCTACTGGGGCTGAGCCAAAATGGGGGTGGGGAGAATCCTATTTCTGCACATTCAGAAGTTAAACATTTGATACAAGCTTCAGTGAAAGTTATGGTTTTATTTGTATGCTGCCCAGAGATCCCAGTGATATAGAGTGGGATACAAATATTTTAATAATACATAAATACATGTTCTATGTCATAGCATCTATGTCCACTTCTGGGGTACTGTAATCCATTACAAACAGTAAATTGGTAACTATTACATTAAAGGTGAGAGTTTGCAGAGTTAATGGGCAATATCCTGTGCTGCCCGCTAGCGCAACAGGGAGCTAGTGAGCCTCAAACCAACCAGAATGAGCAGAAACACTGCTGTCGTGTTGCAAAACAGAGTTTCGCTGATCTGTCCCAATCTGGAAAAGAGCATTTTCTCTCATGTCTGGGTTTACTTTAGAATGTGCAAATTCCCTGTTGTGCTAGTGGTGGGTCCTGCTGTTGCAACGGGATGAGTGGACGTGTAGCGGCAGTATTGGATACTGTCCAATGTGTGCTCTATTGATTTCCTATGTCCTCAAACAGTCTAAGCTTTGTCAACGTGTTTGTATCAAATTTTAACTCAATGTACAAATAGATTCATATTTAACACTTTCATTCCTGTTTCCATTGGGACACCATTGCCAATTGTCAGGGATGGGGGGGAGTAGTTGTCCAATAGCCTTTGGAGGAGAACCAGCTTCCCCATCCCTGACATAGACCCCAATCTTTCTTAGAATGTATAAAGTTGAAACCAAGCAGTATTTAATAAAATGTTCCTTCCGGCACGTAGTACTTTATTACTGGTAGTACATGTGTGAATGATGAGGTGTAATAAAGACGATAGCATTTCCCATCATTTAATACATTTTTATTATTACTATTATTATTGCATATGGTGCAAATCAGGACATGAAAGATAGAAAAATGTCAAAGTATTTGCAAAAGGGAAGCCATAAAATATATGGGTCACTCATCAGGTTCTTTCAAAACCATCATACAACCATTGGGATGATTTGTTTGTACTGTCAGCCTCCCCTTGAAGTGCAGGGCTTTGGAACACGACCCCCATTCCTTTCCCACTGTGACTGTCCAGGAAAACTATTTGCTGGTTAGAGATATAGTGACCATTCATTTGTTTGTGAATTTCCTGAGGAGTGAAGTTCTCACCTTTACAATGGCTGAATTCGGACGACACAATAAGCAACGGGGGGGACAATCGTCAGTAGTATTGACTATCGTGTCGTCCGAATGCTGTCACAGTCAACAGTGCTGATCCTAATCCACCCCACAGTTGATTGTTTATTACCATCTTGTGTGGGGAGTACCCCCTAGATGATTATTACCCCACCATTGACTAATGTGTTGTCCGAATTCAGCCAATGTGTGTCTGATCAGCAGGTGGTGAGCTGCAGCCAATGGAGGCTTGTGGCTCCTATTTTAGCGGGGCAGTGAATCTGCTCCAGGTTTTATTCCAAACTGGTCAAAACTCTGAAGGAGCTATCCAAAGTGCTGAACTCAATCCTCAAAATGGGTTCAGCACTCTGGACAGCCCCCTTAGAGTTCTGACTGGTTCTGACTGAAACCTAGAGTGGATTCACAGCCCTACTGAAATAGGAGCCACAAGCCTCCACTGGCTGCACCACACATTCATAAGACTTTGGTGAAAAGTCAACTGTTGTGACTTCATTACGTCACACCACCACTGTTACTATATTACATTGGTTGTGTGCAGTGGCCTTGCCTTCACTTAGAACAGAAAAGCTTGATACTAGGATCTAATTCTAACGCATGAAGGCTGCACATTTACCTGAGAGTAAGTCCCACGAAAAACAGTGGAATTTATATCTTGCAAAAACATGTTAAGGATTGGCCTAAATATGCATAGTTTTGATCGCAGGGATATCAATGTTCTCCAAATACTGTATTAATTGTTACTATAATTGCCATGTGGAACGGCAGATATTGGACATTGTCCGTGATAGCAGTGATGATGAGCATTACCACTATTATTCTTATTTTTAAAAAATCTAGAGTGTGAGCCGCACCTGCTGTATCAACTTCAGCACAGGAGCAGTCAGCTAGCATTAAAAAAAGTAAAGCAGTGAACAATAGTGAGGCTGACCCATCCTCCACTTGCAGTATATCCTACTGCCAATAAGCCTTCTGCTTTTACCTACTTTAATTGATTCAATGATATGGAGGGCCATGCGTTCACTATCTCTACTGCTGGCATGGAAGTATTTTCCATTGCAAGATTAGGTACCTTTAAGCCCCACTGGTTTCAGAGAAAAAATTAAGCGTGTTTTTAACTTTTAGCGAAAATAAGTAAAATTCAATGTGCTTAGCTGTAACTGGTTCACGCCCCCAAAAATATTAAAAATATTAATTGTGTTGGCACAAAAGACGAAACTAGGGGAATGTACACTGAAGTTTTAAAGAAGTGAAATGTGAATTGTAAATTTGAAATGCATACACTGGGCATGTTAACAGATGTTAGTATAATCTTGTGATGTTCAGCAAGGATGCCTCTACAATTACAGGTAGCTTCTTTTCTTTTTAGAATAGACTTTAATTAAATCACAAATCTGAAAGGCTTCACACATTTCAAACAGACCATATTTTCAGATATGGAAATACTTGCCTTGGTCAGATTTTTTAAAAAGAGTACTGAATCTCTCTGTGGCTGAATATTCTCGATGTGTGATTGCATTAAGGAAAGGGAGAAAGGTCACCTTTTACTGGGATCCTATTGCTGTCTCCTTAAGGATTAAAGTTCCGATTCTAGAGCTTATGAATCCATTAGAAAATAAGGCACAAATGATAAAAGGTTTGAAATGAAATACTTTGCCTCAGTCTAAGTCATACAGACATAAGTGGGATTTATGCTAGAACAAGGATGCCCTCAGATGAATTGGCAAGCTAGGTTAAATTAACTCTGCACAAAGAAGATGCAGTGGCTTTGAAATTTTGAAGGATAGACCATCCAATTAATATACTGGACTGGTAGTTCTAAACAGAATGATTTGTTTAATTTACCAATGGGATGCCGGTATGAAATATGCCATTAGGTTTTAGAGATTGCAGCAGATCTGCTCATGCCGAATCCTTTTGAGGTTTATGGCACATTATTTTGTTGCGGGGTTTGGCGCATCATTCTTTTGTGACTTCATGCGCATTATTTTCCTGATCCAACCTATGAATTTGGACAACTTTGTATAAACTCCATATTTTCCTTCCTTTGCACACCCTTCTCCCCAGCTGATTATACCGGTAGCGAAGTGCGTGCCCCTGTATTCGGTTATGTGTGGGCCTCCACTGTCTCCCTGGCAAGCATCTTGAGCTTCATTATTATAGCCGGCACAGAACATATTTTCAGTGATTGGGAAATTACTCGATAGCTTGCACATATTCCTGTCCACATAGGGCAGTCTAACTACTTTAAGGGTGGTGGACAGATGACCTCCTTCAGAGATGCGCCCAAAACCACTAACAATAGCCTGCTTTTGGTTCATTAGAATCTGATTAGCAAAGTCTGGAGTGGGAAGGCAAGCAGGGATCACATTCTCAGAAAATTGGACAGGGTCCCTTAATTTTATGAGGGCTATATCATAGTCATAGGTTTCGAGTACAAATTTGTGATGTACATATACTCTGTCCACAGTGTGAAGTGTTCCTGTTTTTTGTCCATTTGTGTCCAGTTCCCCTGTGGGAGACCAATACATTATGATTATTATGTGATACAAATATGCTGGGCCAAAACATTGTTCTTCTATTTTTTTTAAAAAACCCAAAAACATCCCCCCGCCGCACCCCCAAAGATCAGATCCTGGTTTTGTCTTCTGTTCAATAAATTGAAATTAAACTATAGTAATAGGAAACTAGGAAAGAAGCACTGAAGCTAGAACTTTGAAGGCTTATTGTCATTCCCCAAATTCAAACCTTGAGAATTAAAAAGAAAGAGGGAAACACCACTGGTGCCAATTCGGGGGGGGGGGGGGAGTAGCTGGGTTGGCAGGTTTAAACCTCCCCGACCTATGTGCAGTAATCCCAATCTAGATCGTGCTGCCATGCACTTTCACAAGGATAAGTAGTGAGTATCAGCTGCACTCTACGTAATTAATGTAGCATCTGCTTTAGTCCCCAAAAAGCTACACCTGGTGAATTACTTTCTGTAGCTGGGAAAAGGCATAGAGGTTTTGCTATAAAAAAGGTGGCAAATCTAAAAGCATGTTAGAATTGTATGTCTGGCTGTCTTTGTATCTGGAAAATGAATTCAATCCTTAAAAAAAAAAAGAATTGTGTGTTTAATCATAGAGAAGCCAAACTATACCCAACACTAGTAGATTCATGACTGGTAATGCACTTGTGGGTATCTCCTGAATTGGATTGGGGTCATGGCATTCTGGGGTATTATTCTTTTCCCTCAATAAAATTGGTCCTCCAAAGCTGCTATTTGCTTCATGGGGCAATACACGTAGGTACATTAAAGTTTCCTCTCATGGAGAAATTTAAAGAGGGTGCTTATAATTGTAAAATAGCATAGGAGGAACAGGTTAAACTCCACTTTCCTCCAGTGCCACAGTTACAGTCTGATTCAGCTACTTTACTGCAAATTTTTTTTTTAAGCATAGAAGATCCGTGATGAACCCTCATACACCAAGTTTAAAAAATATGAAGATGGGTGGGAGTTTAAGTGCTTCTCCACACTGAGGCTATTTGACCAACAATTTTATCAGGGCTTCTGATTCCAGATCCTTTGTGGGATTAAGATCAGCCCTTTATGTGAGCTTCCTGCCCACCCCGGCTTTCCCCCCAATTTTTTGAGAGTTCTGTATTATTCATTATGCAGCCAGTAGATGGTGCTTTTGTTATATGGCACCATTTCCTCCTTACAGACAAATACAGACTAACCTTTTTCTTAGCTCATTGTTTCCATTTCGGAAAACACAAGAGATGCACTGGATGTTGACGATGTCATGTAAAAGACCAGCAAACTTCCATGAGTAACCTATCTCAGTTGCAAGATATAAACCCCATTTGGAGAAGCCCTAAGAGTGACCTGGTTCACACAATCAAATAAAGCCACAATGGCTTAGAGAGCAATTCTATGCCTTCTAGACAGTGTCTAGTGGTGGGGTGGACATAGGATTGTTTAATTTGTGGGATCCAAGGTCAGAAACAGGGCTTCGAACTCAGAGCCCAGAAATTGTGCTCCTCGCCCCCTTTCCCTCACTCATCATATCCAGCATGGTTTTGGCTACAGCTCCACACTTGGAAACAAGAGTGTGGAGATGGGAGAAGGGGGCGCTCCCGGAAGAGAGGAGAAGACTGGGGAAGCTGGCTTATGCTGCTTCCTATGCTCTGCCCAGCCTCGTTTCCTCCCACTCTGAAGTGTTATGCCTGGACAGGTGAAATCGCCAGTTTATCAAAAATATAGGGCGGCTGGCGCATGGAGGCGAAGATCACCTCTGTGTTCCATGTGGCTTACATTGGATACTTGGCAGCCTCCAAGTTTGCCCTTAATGTGACTGTGCAAACTGTGTCACTCTTAATTTTATCACTTTGTTTAAGCCACAGTGGCTTGTTTGATCATGCGAAATGTCCCTATGTATGTAAGATATTGCAGCCAATATTTTAGGATAAAAAAGAGACAATGGTGAAAACAATTCCTGACTGCCTCTGTATAGCTCAACTAACATAACTATTCATGTAGGTAATATTGTTTAGTATAAATGATGAAAACAGACATTACTCACCTACAAGAACTCGAAGAAATTTTGTTTGGTTCATACAGTGAGCTGCGGTAAGGACATATATATGGTTCAAGATTGTTCCTCCACAAAACCCTTCTTCTCTATCATTTAGTAGAAGTGCCTGAAAAGAGAAGTAGGTGTTTATCACATGCGCGGTTTGATGCACACCCGCCGCGACTTTGATCCACTTTTTCACCGCTGGACTCGCATGACATCGTCCCCGTCATGCTGTTCTCTCACCCTGAGCTCGCAGTTGCTCGTTTCTCTTTCAATTATCCCTGAACGGGCAAACTCCGAAACGCAAATTTGGAACAGGCCAAGCTGAGGTATCGCAGCAATACCGGCCACGTGTGATTCAAAACGCTAGACCCGCATAGGAAACGGAGGAGGAACCAGCAGAAACAAACTGGGGGGGGGGGGGAATAGTAGGTATGATGAAGCTCCCTTTCACACAAATAGGTTTGTATGAGTAACCATTTTTCTTGAAAGACATTTTATCATAGCATCAATTAGTATTACTCTGTGATGTCTCCTTATTTGACCATTTAATTCTGTCAACATGTAGGATTTGTTTATTTATTTAGCACCATCAACGTACATGGTGCTGTACATAGTAAAACAATAAAATGCCCTACCACAAAGGCTTACATTCTGATAAAATCATAATAAAACAATAAGAAAAGAAAGGGAATGCACCAAACAGGCATAGAGGACAATAAAACTAACAGTGTAAAAGTAAGATCAAAATCAAGTTCTAAAAGCTTTAGAAAAAGAAGTTTTCAATTGAGCTTTAAAAACTGTAATTGAACTTGTGGTCCGCAAATGCTCTGGAAAAGAATTCCAGGCATAGGGAGCAGAAAATGGATGAAGCCGAGCAAGAGAAGTAGAGATCGTTGGGCAGGTAAGAAACCTAGCATTCAATGAACAAAGAGCACAAATGGGGCAATAATGTGAAATAAGATAAGGTAGGAAGGAGCTAGACTGTGATGTTTTCTATATAAAGGGTGTAAAAGTAAGGGAGCACTTAAAAACAATGTGAGTTGTTAATTGTTACACAAATACTAGGTGTAAATCTAGTGGCATTACAAGGTGCAAAGCAAACTAATTTACCTGCCATGGACATTCACCGAATTTGCAGTCTGTTCCATTAACTATTCTGGAATCACGGTCTGAATCAGGTTCAACTTCTTCCCTTTTCCTCAACTTCTCATCCTGGGGCTCTGGGTGGTGAATAGTATTAGTGGTGTTCTGGGCATCATTGTAAAAATAGTATTCAGGAATTTCACCATCATCGTAAGAAGGACTGAAAATGTCCTGAGGTAAATTTGCTTGTCTCTTTGTCCTCGTCTTTATAGTTCTACCACATGGGAAAATTTCTGCAAAATCATCATCAGCAATTAAAATTCAGTGGCACAGCCAAGCCAACGTGTGCTCAGAAAACAAAAAAGCAACCCTTTCCAATTTACACATGCAGGACTTAAGTGTTTCTTTTCTTACTGAATAGAGTTTGTTTTGAGGAAGACAGGTGTACTGGGTAGATCCCTTGGAAGAAGGGAGTCAGAAGATAAAGCAGGCTGAGAATCAGCAAGCAAAATCCAACAAAATGGGTCCCCCAAAAATAAGCCACCAAGGAGAAGAAAAAGGGTTTTTAAAAAAGTTTACCCCATTGTTGTTTTTTCTCTCAGAGAACCAGCAAGAACTTTTTTTGAGGCTGGGAAACTGTGGACCAGGGAATCAAGGAGGTGTGTGTCTATTAGTGAAGAAGTATGTCGGTTACATTTGCCAATATGACTAGCCAATCAGGGCTGAAATCCTATACGCACTTACTTGGAAGTAAGTTTCACTGAACTCAACAGAACTTACTTTTGAACATATATAGGAGTGCACTGTAAATGGCTGACTTTTTTTTGTTACTTTTATTGCATGTTTTCAATTTGGTAAAATTAAGAAAACAGAGCAAAGATACCCAATATTATGCAAGCAGACTTCCCTTTCATCTGCTTCCCCTTGCATCCCTGCAACCCAAAATCTGCTCTACATGGTCCCCATGGGAGACCTGCAAGGGGAGGGGAGAAGGAGGGACAACTGTTCCACTATAGGTGCTGTTCCCCTGGCCAATGTTAGATACAACCCTATGTTCTCTCTACCACTTCAAAATGACAGAATCAACCAAAAGGATTTTCAGATCAAATGGTCAAATCAAGTCCCTTTTGATTTAGAAATTCTCTTTGTTGGACCCTTAAATCAAATGGGAATGTATGCATCTAAACAGAAATAAACTACATGTAAGCTGCATTAAATCAAACAATACATGCAACATAATAAAAAAAATGGGCAAGTTTGGTTAAAAACAATATAAAGTGTAACTTTTGTTGCTCCAAGCGAACACAAGCATTTATACCTGTAGAAACACAGGATTCTCCATCGTTTGCCAGAATATACCCATCAGCGCAGGAGCACTGAATATTGCCTTCTACAAGTTTGCAGAAGTGCAAGCAGCCAGCATTCTGCACTTTGCAGGTTTTTTGTATCGCTGTATAAAAGACAAATACATATGAGTATTGAAAAGAAATAAATCCGTGATCTGCAAGCAAATATAACATTGTAAAGGAGGTCCAGAGCCATTTTCCTCTAGTTTGTAAACCCATTCAGGGGGTTATTCTCTTGTCTTCTCTACTGTGTGAGCCCTAGCTCTGTCATTGGATAAATGGGACAATTTATCCAATGGTAAAACTATGTTTAAAGACATAGAGTAATATCCAATGTTAGTCCTATGTAAAGTAGACCCATTGGAATGAATGAGTTAAGTCCCACTAATTTAAATCCCATTCACTTCAGTGGCACTACTCTACATAGGACTAACATTGGATACTACCCATAGCTAGCAACTACGTCTTATTTTTTATTTTTTCAATTGGGGCTCTGATTTTTATTGGGATTCCCTGCACATGAAGTGAGAGTTCAATCCTTCCTTCTTCAGATATCATTTTACTGATACTTGCCTCACTTGTATGGCTATAGAGCTTTCAAAAAGAACTCAATTGGTGCCATTTCCCCCCTAAGCCATGTGTATATTTGGAGGTGTGTAGGGAGGTTATTCATAAAATCATAACTGCAGAGTATAGGATTAAGCCTTCAAGATTGCCCCCCCAACCGATAAAAAGGGGAAAAACTTATTTGGCCCTGAGTAGGGCCGGTCCCCACCTCCATGAATCATCCTGAGCCAAGACCAATCTATGCAACAGACAGAACTATACAACTACATGACAGACATAAGCACTTCTTTATACAGGAAAACCAAAGATAGCTACACATATCTAGGCCCAGCAGCAGCACGTAGCATCCTTAAGTAAAGGCTGGGGTTTTAAGAGGGGCTCCCATTGCTGATGTCAGGCACAGTGTGGGCCACATTTTTTAAAATCGTGTTGAAAGATGCTCCAAGGCCAGTATGACTGGACTTGCTAGCATCTCTATTTTAACTCACCCATGATGCAATGGTGTAAATAGACATATACATTCAGCATTGCATTGTGGGGAATTTTGAATGGTGGTGCAGCCAAGTCCAGCTGAGTGGACCCAGCACTCCTGACAGTGCCACTGCTGGGCCACTGCTGGGCCTGCCAAGATTGCTGAGCCTAGTCCAGCCATATAATGTCCGCTAAGGGTGCTTTACCCAGGGCCTGTCAAACCTGGACCCTGCCCTGATGCTTTTCACTTCCATCCAGTACACACCATCATACTTCTTGTTTATAATCAAATCCTATAATACAAATATAGTTCCAAATAATCACACGGGGGATTCACTCTATCAAGATTTTCATCAAGCATTTCTTAGACTATGGCATCCATCCAATGAAGTGAAAAAGCTGAACAACAAGTCCAAAGTGATATCCAGATTATTTTATTTAAAACATTTATATATCACCTGTCATCAGGATAGATTCAAGGGCAGTTTACTAAAATAATTTATTACAGGACTGACCTAAAGGAGAAAATTGCAGAGCATGAGGTTATCACCTGCAGTTCCTAGCTAAATCCACTCCAACATCTTTGCTGGGTTCTCACAACACAATAACCACACTCAAGGTTGAGTGTGGGTTGTTGTTGAACTGTGGATTTTTGTGTTGTCTGAATCCAATCAAGCCAACAAACCATGGTTTGTAGTTCATCTTTGTGGGAGATTATAGTATATACATTCGACTCAAGATCCAACATCAGCTACAACTTCAAGGATTCATTTACTGGTTTATCTTCCAACATGACATATGCTATGAGCTGTCACCAATGCCTTCTGCATTCTATATAGGACAAGCAGATTAGTCTTGATGCAAAAGAATTAATGGATACAAATTTGACATTAGAAATGGCAATATTCAAAAACCAGTGGAAGAATGTTTCAATCTCCCAAGATGGTCCACTGCCAACTTAAAAGTTGTTATCTCCTAAATTAGAACTTAATCAAGATATTTGTCTCTGTCTGTTTCGGCATGCACAGAAACAGTGGTTTCCTGTCTCACTACAGGTATTAATTAACTACTTGAAGGGGCTCCTGCCTTTTACAGATGTGTGTATATAGTTACTTATTCAAATTAACTAGCATTATCACTAGTTATGGCTGTTAGGAATGGTCATTGTGATGATTTTGAGTACATTTAAGCTTTAAGGTAATTGTTGAACTGTACTTTTGCATGTCGTTGCCATTTGATCTCATTGTTTACCATGTTCTAAGTGTAAGTGTAGACGTGGAGTGTGTATATACACACACTGCTAACTTCAACTACATCAGATGAAGTGGGCTCTAGTCCATGAATGCTTATGATATAAGAAATATGCTTTTCTTTAAGGTGCTGTATGACTCTTTGTTGTTTTTGCTGCAACAGACTAAACAAACCCGACTGCTATTTGTACAAATGATGATGCTACACTAGCCAGGACTGGCCCAAGGCATTTTGCTGCCTGAGCCAAAGAATGACGCCTCACCCATTTCAAGGACAAAAGCTGACTGGACTGGCTGATGAATCTTTGTTCAACGCTGAGGATGGAACAGCATCCTTCACTGCACCTGAACAGGCTGCAAAACAAGCTGCATGGCACATAGGTCTGTTCTCCAACAACTTGCTGCCACTTTCCAGCATCTGATGCCTGAGGTGACTACTTCACTCTCCCTAATGATAAGGGCAGATGTGATACTAGTAACATTTCAACATTTAACATAGCATCCATGTGATACACCTGGGAACCCTCTTTTGCCCTGCTTATGTTTGAAACAGAACTTCCTCTTCAACCTCATGGTCAGCACAGAAGGTCTCAGGACAGGGGAAAATGCAACAGAACTGGAGAACAGAAAGGGCTGGCCATATCTGCTTCCTGTTCCCCACCATCGCTGTACACATTATGAAGCATTATGAGGCATCAGAACAGGAGAAACAAGATGTCTTTCATACCTTTATTCACTTATTTCTTGAACTTTATATGCTTCCAAAGCTATTCCAAAGAATATTCCAGAATATTTCACTTTTAATAATTAGAAGCTCATTTATAGATATGCTTGAAGCAGTGGCTTCAGTCCCAGATAAGGCCTTTTGTTTTCCAAAAGGTTAGTGACTGGAACTTGGTCATGGTTACATCCTTCTTGTGACAGGGGGCAGAGGAGGTCTCAGGACTGTGTGTGTTACTGCCACATGTAACCAGGATTATACACACATGAATGCACACACAATTTGGTCTGTATCTCTTTTCCTGGTGGCTGCTGCCCAGGCAAGGGCTTTCTATAAAGTAGGTGGCCAGGCAGTGGCTGTCTCTCTTTTGATGAAAGTGTGGCAGGGACTCTGCTTCAATCAAAAGAGAAAGTAGGCAAAGCTTGTGCAGTGTGGCAGCAGCCAGGGTGGGGGTGGGGGAGTGGAGTGTACATGGATGCTGTCATCCCAATTCAGCGGCTGAAGGGGAGGGTCTGTGACTCTGATGGCTGAGCAGTAGTGATTGGCTGACACTGACTCACCGCTCATAGACCAAGGCCTACTGGCGCCCCTGACCCAACCTAAGCATTATTGCTCTTTCACAAACTTACAATTTTGACAATTTGTTCCTTCATAGCCAGTCAGACATGTGCAGGTATAGGTACCAATGCCATCTTTGCATGTCCCACCATACTTGCAAGGGGTTGACTCACACTGGTTCCCATCTAGTATGAAAAATAATAATAATTAGGTTTTGTAATCCAGGGCATTAAGATACTTCTGTGTTAAGAATAAAAATGTGAATGAACTGGCAGTTATTTTTTATACTGCTGGGGAACTATTATTGCACCTGTAGTGAACTTGACCTGGAACCAAGAATGTTTCTACACAAGGCTTTTATTGTGCACTCATGGTTGCTCATTCACGGTAGTTCGTTGGTGTTTGCATGATGTCATCATCCTCCAGGGCCTCTCCTGTGCTTTGCAAACCATTATCACATTTTCCCCCAAACATGGAAAGGGGCATTTTTTCTGAATGGTATTATAAAGTTCCGTGCAATTATGTAATCATTCTGTACCACTGTGCTTGTGGAATGGAACGTATAGAAAGGCTGAGAAACAAAATCCTCATAAAAATACACGTGCAAAAAACACTTTGCCAATCTTAATATTGCAAAGAATCTGGAAGCAAAACTCCCTGTAAAAGCCTCATGTAGAAATCCCTCAAGATCGGATCAATCAGCTTTGCCAATTGCATATTCTGCACAGAGTTGGTGTCCATATGCAAATACCCAGGCCTGCTGTCATACTACTTTCAATGGGCACAGCAGACCAATGCTAACGTCATGCATGGTATTGCATTTGCCCAGCAGCCAAAAGCAGACCTAGTTCTGTGGACAAATGAAAACACTGAAAGAATGTGAATAGCATCCCACCACTTGAAGAATCAGACTGTGGTGTGGATCTTTTTTTAGTTCTGCTGTTGAACCAGGATATGTAAAGTCCCTTATATCCCATACCTGCACATTACATAGAAACAAGTTTAACTTGAATTAATAGTAGTTGCTTCCATGTGATGAAGTTTGGATTGGGTTGCTAAAGAGCACAATCAGTGTGGATATGTGTGACATGCATAGTACTTTTCATACCTACTACAAAACCCTGATCATAAGCTCCTGACCCACCGGCTCACAGCTCTAAGTAAAGATCTGTTATAATTCTTTGAAAATATACATCTCCTTGTTAAAATATGCATGTAATCCCTTGTTAACCTTGTTCCTTACCTTCCCAGTATTTTTTTCTCTTTTTTTAATTGTAAGCTCCTTGTACCAGTGACCATATAAATTAATCGGTCAATTCATAGCATTAGTGTTATGACCATGACACACACACACACACACACACACACACACACAGAGAGAGAGAGAGAGAGAGAGAGAATGAACAAACAAACAAGAGAACATACACAGTCATTATGAAACGTAAGTACTGCTCAGTGTGTCCTACCACGTAATGAAACAATTTAA
The DNA here is from genome assembly GCA_029215795.1 of Anniella stebbinsi. Taxonomy (NCBI): domain Eukaryota; kingdom Metazoa; phylum Chordata; class Lepidosauria; order Squamata; family Anniellidae; genus Anniella; species Anniella stebbinsi. Next base: position 143,288,601 of record JARDYH010000001.1, read on the forward strand.
AAAACCACGTTTTTAAACAGAATATAAGTCGTTTTAAGGGCAATGTGGATTGAGATACTAAAAAATGGGGCTGTAATTTCTTGACCACCAGCATAACTACAAGTTTGAATTTCATGAATTTCATGACTCTGGTTTTTTAATCTTAATTAATCAAAATTATTTTAAACAAATATTTAGAGGGGGGGAACCATGTTATTCTCTTACCCACATAAATATTCCAGAACTCCTCCTAGTGAGAGAAAAAAAAATGACAGGGTTTAGTAATGGTAGCAAATTCTAATTTTAAGCTGAAAATCACCACAAAAGAGAACATTAAAAAAAATTAAGATAATCTAATACAATCCTTTAGTGACTATTCATAAATTTGCACCATATTTTTAAAGGTCTTTTTAAAAACCTCTCCCTTCTCAGCTATGCTTTCCTCCATTTCGTAGCTAACCACCAAGCACATCTTTGTTACAGTTTTACTACTACCTCCCTTCCTTCCTGATGTGCAATAAACTTTATGGAATGTCTTTTGATAATAAGAGTCACTTCATTTACCTAATACAATGATCCAATTAAAGACCAACGTTCTGCTGGACGATTGCTGATGCCTGAAACTTCTTTAGGAATGACCCTAATGGTGCTGCCCACAACTTATGAGTGATCACTAATCATACTGACTAGAATCCTCATGGGCAGTAGGATTTGCAGAAACATCTTGGATAGCTCCTTTAGAGTTCTGACTAAAACCCAGAACGGATTCACCACTCCTCTGACATTGGAGCCACCAGCCTCCACTGTCCTTGACCACTGGTGATGCTGGCTGCAGCTGATGAAAACTATAATCCAAAACGCTGGAGGACACCATGTTGGGAGAAGATTGCTCCAGGCCCTCTAGTATATTGTATTTGTTTAAGGCCCCTGAACTGATTTGGCAAACCGTATCTTGCCAAGTTCCAGCAAAATTCTATTCAGTATACAGCCTAACCAGTATTTTTTTTTGGGGGGGAAATACATTGGGCTGAGTTGACAGTTATCTATTACGTAGGAAAAGAAGAGAAGCTTGGGGTAAAAGAGACACTACAATGCACAACCTGGGCAAAGGCAAGTTGTGAGACTCTTATCGTTCCAGATTTTTCCCATTAGCACTTATAGACTACCAGTAATTTTGCATTCCTGGGTTTTGCATTCCTGGGTTAACAATGAGACATAGATGAGGAAGCAGCAGCTGTTGATATAGAACATAGAAAAACCATTTAAGGCTGAAGATAGATGCTATATAAAGACAAGACTCTATTCAGACAATACGCTAAGCCATGGTTAAGCCACTAACCCTTTTGCAGCAAATGGTTTGTAAGCGTGTTTAAACCATGGTTATGTAGTCACCGTGATTATGAATGATTCACATGCCACATTAAGTCATGGTTCACATGACACACTAAGCCATAATGTTTAGATCAAAATGCTTAGCCACCGTGGCTTAGCATGTCATCTGAATGGGGTCTCTGACTGCCTATCTACACTACTGCTTTAAAATGGTTTAAAACGGTTTAAAACAATAGTGACAACTGTTGGGGCCCAGATACACTCCGTCTACAGTTTTCAAAATGTTTTCAATGTGTTGTATCCTGTTTGTGTAGACAGGCTCTGAGTCCACCTTCACAACAGAACTGTTACGACAAGCAGGAACAGGCCACCATCTTGTCCTCTGTCCCCTCCTGTTTGATCCCGTTTTCATTCCTGCTGCCTCCTTTCCTGCCCCTGCTCATTTGCTCCACCTCAGGAAAGTGAGGGGAACGTGAGAGGAAATGCCCAATGTTCCAGTGTTCCCCAATTGGCAGTGGAGGAGTAAGTTGTGGGCAACAGAAAAGAAGGCGAGAACAGGAGGAGACAGCAGAAGCAAATGGAGAGAGTAGTGGAGAGAATAGTGGACTGATAAGAGCTCTGTTCAGGCATTCTGATTCTGTGTAGAGTAGACACATGAGGAGAGGGAGAATGCTAGCCCCGCCTCCTCTGCCATCATATGAATTGCCCTCTACACGTAGAACCCGACTTTCTGAACTGGAAAATCAGTGTTCTGAACAGCATGGAGAGCTTCCATGGATACAGAGGGCTCTCCTCTTCAGAAAGTCACCTTCACTGGCAGCATTCGAATGACACTTTAGGCAATGGGGGGGGGATAACATACTCACAGTACACTAAGCAGGGGGTACTCCCCACACAACATGTTGCTCCGCCGTCCGTTGAGTGGCTGGAAGTCCCAGCGTCCATCTGGGTGGCTGGTGCTCCTCCCTCCCTCCACCATTAGTCCTCCTGGCCCCACCCCATCAGCTATAAAGTTCTGCTGGTTGTGTAAGAGCGTCCGGGGTATTTCTGGTCGTTCCTGCCTGAGAACACTATTGAAAATGGAATAACCCACTCGACGGAGGGGGAATACCCTCCACGCAACATGTTTAATCAATTGATTAACAGATAGCCAATTGAGCAGCCCGTTGTTTTTCCACATTGGTTAATTCACTAAAATAGCGTGCCGTAAACTGCATGTCCACTGTGTGTTGCCCTCCACATGACACAATAAGCAACACAACGGACGGTTGTTTGACACCCCCCCCCCCCGTGAGTTATTGTGTCATCGGAAACAGGCCACTGAGTTCAAGGTGACAAAAGCAATGACAGAGAAGGTGGAGTGGGTTTACTCTACACAGAGTGAGGATGCCTGAATAGGGCTAAGGTGTCATGCACAGTCAACAATTCTATTGGGGAGGCATGCTTGGGACCCTATCTGATCTTGCTCCATAGGACTGACAAAAAGAACAACAGAAATCAGCTTCTATATTAAGAAAACGTATACCCAGTAGCCAGCTTGTCCTTACAGTTTTCTCCTGGTTTTCAAAGGCTTCTCTTGCTTCTTCTTTTGAGCACTTCTCCTCGTTACACTCTCTTTCAATATTTCCTTGCTTCAGTTCCTCAAATATTGTATTGGCTCGCTTCATTCTTTTAAAAAACGTGCTTGCATTTTTATCTGATAAAAATACTAAAAGAAGAAGAAGAAAAATCATATGGATATTTCATGTCTTTCAAAACATTTTTCAAGTTAATGAACAATGAAGTATTTGTCAAGAGTGCTATGTTCTTTCTGTACTATGACTGTGAGATCATGTGAAGAACTCCATTTGCTTTCTGGAGCCTGACTGTGAGACTTATTTGGCCAAGCTGAAACATGATGTAATCACTTGTGGTACTATTACCTCAAGATAGCCCTGGCAGCTCTGGCCTTCAAGGCTAGAATAAGACCTGGTTCACACAACACAACAATCCACCATGACTAGTCACCCATGGTGGGTTGTTGTGCTGTGTGAAACCAGCGTGGCTTCTGCAGGGTGGCTTATTTTTCATGAATAAGCCACCCTGAGAACCCATGGCTTGTTTTAGGGTTGTTGATACCCATGGTAGCTTATCGTGTTGTTGTCTAAACCCAGCAGGGTGACTTCATCATGGGTTGTTGGGAACAGCTACAAAATCGGTCAGCCAGAGAAGCAAAAAACATGATGGGGACTGAGGAAACAAAGAATTTTGCTGGAAAGGCACCTGGATTACATTCTGGAGCCAGAAGGAGGGATGAGGAAGGGAAACAAGCCATGGCAAGCACAACTGTTTGTCGGGTTAGCAAGTGAAAAATCAACACATGGTGGCTTATTGTAGGGTGGCTTAGTGTGATGCGTGAATTGAATTAATATTGGGCTGAGAGATCTCAGCAGTGTTCCTGTGGGAACTTCCCTCTTTCCTCATAGGTATTTGGGAATGCTGGTGAAGTCCGCTGGTGATTGGTTATCAGAGTTCTGCCTGCAATTGTCAAGAGCCCAAGGATAAAAAGAGGAGGCTGTCAACTGTGCCAACTTGCTTTTGGGCTTGTGAGCTCTTGGATTCTGGAATGGGCCATGTCCGATGGGAAGACCCATACTTGTGTGTGCGTGTGCATGTGCGCATGCTTTCTTCTAGGTAAACCTCAGTCCTAAATTCAGCACCTTCTACTTCAGTACTGGGTAATGTTTCAGGCTTTGGATCTTGAATAGAGGGTGGCAGGTTGGACCTCTATTTCTGGATCCAGGTATGTCCTGAAAGAGCAAAGAATCCCCTGGATCAGGCTGAGGTGGATGTAAAGGGCTGGTGACAGTCTACCAAGTAATTATTTGACCCTACTTACGCTGCAGGGAGTTTGGGCATCTCTTCACTGTAATAAACAAAGGTACCATTCTATGTATGCTGGCTGGGGGAAACTGGGAATTGTAGGACCTTTCTTCTGTGTAAACATGTATAGGATTGCACCCTAAATGTCTTTAGGATGGCCCGGATTCCCATGATTAGTTTTGTTTCATGCAGGGGTGTGCACAAGGTTCGGGTCGGACCCCAAGTAGGAAAACAGCTGATTCGCTTGAGACTGATTTGGAAACGGATGCAATTGGTATTTCACCCTTTCATTAGAGTGTTATACTTTTGTGGCAGAAATGCAAGTTTATTACCAATATTAAAACACAGAGAAATCCTAAAGGCTTTTGCTGAAGACGTAAGAATTGATCTATGACTTTAGAAGAATGTTAGCTACTTGCCTCCAAACCTCATCACAGGATGCCAATGAGGTATTGTTATATTACACATCAAGTTTTTGTGAAATTACACTGTTCATACACTGTTCATAAATTTTGGAGTGCTCCAGAACACAAACAGTTTAACAACTTCCCATGATAAATTTACTACCACCACCTAACTGTTCTGCAAAATGTAAGGATTTCCTCCCTATCATAGATGCCTTCCTTCCTCTTCACTTCCTCGCTACAGGAAGTGCTAGGTACCTAAAAGATCCAGGGCTCAATCCCAGGACAGAGGATGTGGGGACAAGGGGATCATTAGAGGTAAAGGGGTGACCTCTAGAGGTGTACCAGAAAGTATTCCTTTGAGCCTCCATTATCCTGCTCCACCAGCAGCAAGCTATTTCACACCATCCAAAACCCACCTCTTGACACAAGCATCCTTTGGATAGGTTCTGGACAACAACTATCACCAACCAGCACAAAAGGGCTTGGGGAAAATGCCCCCCCCCCCCAAGCTGTAGGAATGGCTTCTCACAGCAATAAAACAGCAAAACCCCGAAGCAAATAAGGACGATACCTCCCTCCAAATGAAAGCAAATACAGATGCATATACACATATTTCTGGGAGTAAGCCCTGTTGAATTTAATAGGGCCTTCTAAGTAGATATGTCCTATATGCAATTTAAGTTGCATATAGTTGTTGCAAATGCCACCAGAAACTCTGGTTTCACTAATTTGACTCTTTCTAGTTGTGGATTATTACTTACCTTGAAATTAACAAAAGGAGAAGAAAGGTAATCTAAAAGCCTATCTACACTACTGCTTTAAAACTGGTTATAACAGTTTTAAACCAGTCAATAACAGTTATTAACCGGTTTAAAATGTTTATAAACTGTTTAAAAGCAGTAGTGTAGATAGGCTCTAAATGCCCAATGTTTAAGTTCTCCTTTCTGCAAGATTCACAGTACCAAAACATGCTTAAACTCATCAAAGTGACACAAATAAAAAAACCTTGCATGAACTGCAATCTTCTCTGTCTCTAAGATAGACAAGAGAACCCATCTAAATCTTCTTTTGACTACATGTATGCAATGTCTCATGCATATTCCTTGTGCATCTACTAACTTTTAATACTTCAGTGTGAGTGAAGTATTAATGTACATATGAATTAATGACTGATTAATTACAGAAGCCACATAAGAACATAAGAAGAGGTATTCTGTTCACACAGTGGCCAACCACCTGCCCATGGGAAACCCACAGGCAGGACATGAATGCAAGGGCACCCTCTCACCCATGTTCCCCAGCAACTGGTGTACATAGGCTTACTGCCTCTGATACTGGAGGTAGCATATAGCCTTCAGGACTAGTAGCCATTGATAGCTTTATCCTCTATCAATTTGTCCAATCCCCATTTAAAGCCATCCGAATTGGTGGTTATCACTGCTTCTTGTGGTAGCAAATTCCATAGTTTGAATTGCATGTGCTGTGTGAAGAAGCACTACTTTTAATCTTTTTATCACTCAGCCTGATGGGATGACCACACTGGGTTCTAGCATTAAGAGAGAGGGAGGAAAATGTGTCCCTATTGACATTCTCCTCACCATGCATACTTTTGTACACTTCTATCATGTCTCCCCTCACTTGCCTTTTCTCTAAGCTAAACAGTGCTAGAAGTACTTTTCCTCATAGGGTAGCTGCTCCAGCCCCTTTAAGACACTTTAAAGTCATCCACAGGGAATGGGTGTCAGTTCCTAGCTTTGAATCTCATTTCTTTCAATGTAGCTTGTTTCTGACTTACGTATCTTGGGGTTTTATTTTGCATTTTACTAATTCTGAGCCATTTATACTTTCATACCTTTGGCATTGGGGGGGGCATTTATCTTTGGCAAGGGCCATTGCTTCAGATCAGTAAACCCTGTAAGATTTTATCCATCAGCTCTACTGTTTTTAAATTCAATTATTCATTCATAAAGAGGCCTCCAAACTCAGTGATTCACACATGTATTACAAATTAATCGATGATAAAAAGAGCAAGGATGATATTGATGGGTAACATTCCTTTTTAATTTTGCTATTTGTTAACTGCAGTGGCTTCCAGTATCCTTAATGAGCCTAGTAGCTGCTTCACGTCCTTGTCCTTGTTCTCCTCCAGCGGGTGCCCTTGAGAACACTATCAGTCGCTGTCCTGTTATGGCATTTGCTGCAGCAAGAGAGCAGTCAGTGGCACACTCTGAAGCAGCCGTCGCCACTTTCTTCCTCCCCTGCTCGGAGGATCTCACGCGACGTCTTCCAAGATATCATCGAGATGTCTTGGTTTTGTCTGGAAGTCTCATGAAATCAAAATCTTCTGAGACTTTGAGCGAGTTCACCAATGCCAGGAAGGCGGATGCGGTGGGGGGGGGGGCAGATGGCTTCCCAGAGATTTGGGACCCAAAAGCAAAGGTTCGGGGCCTCAGCTGTAGTGGGCATACCACTCCCATCGCCTCTGCTTGGATGCATTTCTTCCATTATCCTTCTCTAATTCATTGTTATTCTTTTTTCTATCCTGTTTTTTTAATGTTTGTTTCTTCTTTCAAAAAACCTAGTTACCACATTATTATGGAATCATCTTCCTGTGATGGGAACCATAGCAACCAATGTTATGGGTATGTTATTCCCTATCCCTTCTGATCGAAATATAAATATTTACTTCCAATAAGAAAAGGTACCTCCTCAGTTGTATGTATCATTTTTTTTTGTCTCTTCGCTATGTCTGAGAAAGGAAAACTTTCTACCATTTCACAGACAGAATGGTATTCTTTGGTGTTTTTCCCCCTTTAAAATACACACACGCCTTTATCTTGAAACTGCTCTCTTTGGCTAGAATTCAACCAAAGTCCTACGTAGAGTAAACTAACTCATGACTAACTTAATTCTCATTCATTTCAATGGGTCTACTCTAAGTAGGACTTTTGTTGGATTTTTCCTTTCGTGAACTATAATAAGAAAGCAACTGATTCAACACAGTGTGTATGCACAGACATTTGAAGTGGCTTATTTTAAAATTGCTTAAATTTAAGGTGCTTTTATCATTTCATACTACATTTTACAGATTTATGCTGTAAACTCTCTTTGTCAAGGCCATGGTCTTGAAAGGTAGCACAGAAATATATTAAATAAGTAAATAGAATACAATTTGAGATCCTTTCAGTAGAGAAGGTATCTCCTAATAATATGATCTTTGCTCATCCTGATGCAAGAGGAATATTTCTTATTTGAAAGAAATGAAACCAATTGCAGAGAGAGAGAGAGAGAGAGAGAGAGAGAGAGAGAGAGAGAGAGAATATGATTAAGACTTTCTTACCATTTCTTTCTGACTTCAGGGGAAAGAACAGAGATGTGAAGATCAGAATGAGCAGCCGCTGGTTAGCCATAGTGCCTATCGGTGGAAAACAACACTCTGTTCCCCTTCAGAGTTAGCTGTGAACAAGGTTCAAGCGACACACTTCCTGTTGCTATGCTGACAGCTCTTATCAGACACAACAAATGTGTTTATTGGGATGTGGATTCTTCAAATTATTGTGCTGACTGATTGGACATCAGCCCAGCAGAAGGGGAACCAGACTGCACTAGTTTGGGAGAGAGTTTGATAATTTCCCCAGAGAGGTGGCAGAAAAATATAGGGAAGTCATACTGCCAACATAAAGAAGGAAAAGGTTATAAATTATAGCAATAACAGCAGGGGTTGTGGGCATGCACATTATCTCACCGCATGTATACAGATGTATTGGTGGGAAACTTAGCATGGAAAGGAGCCCCCAAGCTAGACATATTGATAGGTTGATTCACTGGGTAGTTTTGGTCTATATTTCCCTTACTTTTATCAGCCACTGTTCCTTTTCCTGAATACACTTTGGATTACTATAAGTAAACCCAAAGCTGATTATAAATGGCTTACTGAATCTGAAGGTGGTCGCTTCCTTGTAATGGCCAATGTCAGCCCTATCTTCCATGAATTTCTCTATTCCCCTGCTAAAGCCATCTAAGCTCATGGCGATTTCCACATGTTGTGGCAGTGAATTCCATAAATGAATGATGTATTGTAAGGAGCACTTTCTTCTATCTGTCCTGAATCAATTTCCTTTGATGATCCTGAATTCTAGTATTATGGGCAAGAGAGGAAAACGTTCTATTCACATCATGCATACATTTTGGGTGATGTTGCTGAATTTTGTAACCAGTCAGCTTGTTGTCAAAACTCATCTGTTTGTAATGCTCACCTTTGTAGTGAGCCTGGATTGATGTATTACGAATTCGCTGTTCATTACAGGATGGTGAGCTCCGAAGCATGTGCAGTAAGGTAGTACACAGATTCCTCCATCCCAATACATTTTCAGTTGTCCTGCCACCTAGAGCCTATCTACACAGTTCCTTGGAACGTTTTAAATAGTATTTTAAAACGTTCCAAATAGGTGTGTTCTAAAACGTCTTAGGCCACATTACTGAGTACTCACGTTACAGGAGAAAATTTTTAAAGCGGTGTGTGCAGTCACACACTCTTCTGCCCCGTCTCTTTCTGTTTCATTTTTACAGTGAGTTTAGGGCAAAGCATTGTGGGCGTTGTAGTTCAGTCACCCACTTCCTCCTTAGTTCCTCTGTCATTCCCTAGCTTTCAATGAGTATAGGGCTAAGAATTGTGGGTGTTGTAGTTCACTTGCCCACTTCTTCCTTAGCCCTGCTTTCTTCCCCACCAATCAAGTGCTAAGCATTTGGGCACCAGTAAACGAAGCACTGCCCCCATGAATCACAAACGGTAAGGAAGGACACATTATTTTACTTAAAATGAATTATTAAAAGTGAAACCATTGTATATAGCTGAAGTGAGGTTTAAAAAACCTCAGGTATACACCGTTATAGGGAGTGCGTCATGTGGCCCAAAGAGTTTTCATAACCCTTATAAAACATTAAAAACCTAGTGTGTAGATCAGCTGCTTCTCTTGTCATCATTGCTGCTGCAGCTCTGGCTCTGAGGAAGAGCAGGATGGCTCTGCGGATCCATCTTCATATCACTGATTGGCAATGGTGAGTCAAGTTCACATGACATCATCATACAGGCAGGCCATGTGAAACAACCAATCAGGAAGGGGGGGCACATAATGTTGTGACACATGATGTCATGCTGCACACTGTGATTCCAAACTGCCTCCCAAGATGCACCTTGATATTGCACATGCACAAAAACTTATATACATGGAATGGGATTTTGTATTAAAGGAGAACTCTTGTCCAAATTCATATGAACAAATTTGTTACTTTCCAAGTAAATAATTCACTCAGGGTAAGTTTGCTTATCACTATATATTTTATGAACTTCTATCATGTCCCCCCTCCCACTTAGTGTAAAACTCTTTTTTCTAAATGAAAAACCCCAGATACACAACTCCCATCATCATGGACCATTTGCCATGCTGGCTGGGGCTGGTGGGAGTTGGAATCCAAAAACATCTAGAGGGCACCATGTTTCCCATCTTACTTTCATGTTTCACTGTAGAGAAGATACTGCAGCCCTATGATAATTTCAGTTACTAATTTCTATACCTCCTATACCTTTGTGATATTCCTCAGATTGTTTTAAGCACCTTTTTTCACCAGATAAATTCCAAGACTAGAAAAGAAAAACAGACTCAGCATCTACTAATCCTACCAACTGATTCTCTCCTGTCGTTATTGCATCAACAAAAGTGGAGTTTGCTAAATTTAACATCTAAGTTCCACGCTGAATGTTCTCCATATTCTAATACACACAGGATTTTTATATGTTCACTCACTTTGCTACTGACAGTTCTAAGATGTTAAGCAGAAATATAATCTTTTCTATTTATAATTCTAACACATACTGGTGGAAAAATGTTAAAGAAAGTTAATGGTATCATTAAATAGCTCACATTCCACTCTAGTCACAATGTGAAAAACGATACAGAAGTATAAATTCATGGAGAGCGAATAAAAGGAAATGTCGAAAGAAGACAGTTGGCATGATTTAGAAAGAATTCCAAATTAGGAATCCATGTGATTATTTATCCATTCAAAGTAATTTAACACTTTTGTGTAAACTCCATAGGTGCCTACTGCTGCACAACCCTTACCCCAGCTCACAATGCCTGTTAGAAACCAAGTATTCTTGTACTTTGTGACATGAGGTCCGCCACTGTCACCCTCGCAAGAATCTTTAGTCCCGTTAAGGTACCCGGCACAGAACATGTTATCGCTGATATTGAATCTAGTGTGCTGAACGCATTCTAGCTTATGTACTTTGGGGACCCGCACTCGCATAAGTGCCGCCGAAGTAGCCCCGCCTTCTAAGAGACGCCCCCATCCACTCACAGTGGAGTATTTAACAAAGTTCAGTACGCGGGCAGCAAACTGTGGCTGAGGCAAACATATGGGCACCACATGATCGGTGAAGTTCACTGGGGTTGCTAGGCGCAGCAAGGCAATGTCGTTGTCCACTGATTTGGGAGAATATTTTTCGTGGATGATCATTTCAGCAACCTTGCTTTCCTGTTCGCTTTCTTCTACCCTGTTTACATTGTGTTCACCTGAAAAAGCAATACATGGTTTATGTAGCAGATAACGAGCTCCTAAATAGCAGTGATCTCAGAGCAGAGTCAAGCCTTGAGGTCCAAATTCAAGTACTGTGAACAGTAACTAGCTACCCTTTAACTCAGCCTTCTCCAACCTAGTGCCTTCCACCTGTGATGGACTGCAACTCCCATAATTCCCAGCCAGCATGGCTATTGGCCATGCTGGCTGGAAAATTATGGGAGTTACAGTCCATCACAGGTGGAAGGCACTAGGTTGGAGAAGGCTGCCTTAACTTGCCTCTTCAGCTCACATTGGGAGGTTAATGTATAGAAACTGTTCATTTCTTCCCCTTTCCTCTTATATAGATGGATTAACATTACCAATCATAGTTATAGAACTAGGGTGTCCCACTCTCTCGAGAATATCAGATTTGACTTTGAGGACAAGCTCCTTATGCTGGCACGCTTAACCTGATTCACAGAGAATGGTTCAGCCGGTGGCCATGGATTATGGAAGGAGCGGTTTATGTGGAATGGGTTTCTGATGACGTTGGTGAAATCAGCTGAGCTACATGGGAATGACACTAGAACTTCTTGCATGGTGCGCACTGCACAGCACCCACAATAATTCTGCTTATTTTATTTATTTAAAACATTTAGTAACCACCGCCTTTTCAAAAAACATGTTCCAGGGACACACGTTACAACTGGCCACTCACATGGGTTGAACCTTATGTTGGCTCCTCACAGAATAGCAGCCTTCCCTTACCCATTTTCTCCCTTCCTCAGTTCCACTGAAATGCAGAAACTGAGCAAGATTGTACTCACCCAGTTTTATCCTGAGTGCTGATTGGCGCACACGCTTTAAGCAGTGGGCTGCAGTAAGAACCCAAGATGGAGCAAGTAGAACACCTCCACATATTTTCTGTACATGTTCTAATATGAGAGCCTAAACATATAATTAAAATATAATTAAAAATAACCCTTCCACATATAAATTACATGTTTGACTTGGCAGATATGGAGGGCCTGTCCTGCTGATAATGGGCCTGGTCAGACAACACACTAAGCCATGGATAGGCCACTAACCCGTTTGCAGCAAATGGTTAGTGATCATATTGAAGTCATGGTTATGTAGCCACCATGGTTAGGAATGGTTCACATCATCAGCTAAGTCATGGTTCACATGACACGCTAAGCTGTTATGTTTAGCTCAAAATGCTTAACCACTGTGGCTTAGTGTGTTGTCTGAACAGGTCAATAACCATCTAGTGCAGGGGTGCAGAACCTTAGGCCTGGAGACCACATTTGTCCTTCTAGGGGTCCCAATCTGGCCCTCCAGGTTCACCTGTAGGCCATGCCTCCTTTCCCTGGCTCCATCCCTTCCTTCAACCATAGCTTATTTGGTAGTTTACCAGCTTTTTTTCTAGTCTACCCCCACTGCTCCATTCTAAAAGGTTAAAATGCTTCTCCTAAGGCCTTAGTTACTGGCTGTAAGAGCTTTAAGTTAAAATATACTGGCATTTGGGGGTTTGGGACCCTGCCCCTTTTGCCTTTAGCTCCACCATCGCTGGAATGCAACCCCACTCCCACTCAAGAGCTTCTCTGAAATGGAATTTGACCCCCGGGCTAAACAATATTCTGCACCTCTGATCTGGTGTGTTGTTCATAGAATGGAATGGAGGTCTTGCCTTGCATTTCAATTGTTTTTTTCCTTATTGATTGGGAGCCACCCAGAGAATGTTACATTATAGGGTGGCATACGAATGTCATTAATACAAAAACCACACACAATTTTAAACGAGCATTTAAAAGTATTGGCAACCAAAATAACTGGAGAGCTGGAGCAACTTCCCTATAAAAAGGGGTTACAATGTTTGGGGCTTTTTTTTTTGCTTAGTAAAAAGATGATTAATGAGGGGGATTTGATAGAGAGATATACATTTAGGCACAATGTGGAGGAAGTGAATAGGGAGAGGTTTTTCTCCATCTCTCATAACTTAAGTGTGTGAAGCACAAACAGAGCTGAATGAACAGCATCTGCACATGGTTGTTTTTTTTCAACCAATGGAGCTAATACCTGTTTATGGATGGGGTGGGTTTTAAATTAGGGAAAATAGGAAGTTAAAACACCCTGTTTCCGAACCACCATATCCCTGTTTTCAGACACCATGTCTCTAAAGCAAAATAAACATTGTGTATCATTTTTGAGTTGACCCTCATTCAAATCAAAAATGACGTGCAATGTTTACAGGTATTTGTGGTTTTTTTTGTGGGGGGGGATGTGTGGAGAACAAAACCATAATTGTTTCTAATTTGCTGTGCACATCCTTCTTCAAGATTGCCTTTCCAAGTGCAATATTTTGCTGTTGTTTTTCCTACAAATATGTGTGCTCGGTGGGTTATTGTACAAAAACGTGATAGATTTGCTTCTGATCCCTATTATCTATCTCAGCCTTCATCAACTTGGTGTCCTCCAAATGTGTTGGACTACAACTCCCAGAATTTGGGTGGGAGATTTTGGAAATTGTAGTCCAACAGATCTGAAAGGCACCAGGTTGGGGAAAGCTGATTAATCTAATTTGTGATTATTTTTTTAAAAAAAGTAAAATTTCTGTTCTTGGAAAGCTGTATAAGATCAGTACAGGAGTGTAAAACTAACACTTCTTTCCCTTTCACCCACTACCACACCTTGCACTTCAGTCTTCTGTGATTTTTTGTTTTTGTTTTTTTGTTCATGGAGTTTGTTCTATTTCTTGTGAAAGCCAGGGATCTGGCAGTGACCCTGGTTCTCTGCACCCTTCTCCATACAAAGTGTAAATAAGGCTCCTCTAAATGAGCCACTCATGGAAGTTTCCTGGTTGATTACATGACACTGTGAACCTCCAATGCATCTCTTCTTTCTGCTGCTTAATTGAAAACAGAAAAAGTAGTAACAAAACCAGCCCCTTTTCATTTTACCAAGAGACAGAAGACAGCACCATCTTGTGGCTGTATAAATGAAACCTAAAGAACCCCTGATTCAAGGGGAGGAAAGGGAGGAAGAAATGTGTATAAAGGGAGCACAGCAGTCAGAAAGCTGGAGTAAAGTTGAGGGATTTTCCTTGGTGTAGAAATGCTCATAGAGCAAGACCATGTGTCCATCCAAACACTTTGCTTTGAAAATGTTAAGATAAAATGTCATTGTAGTAAGGTTCATTGAAGACTCACTTGCCATGGGCATTCACCGTGAGGACAAGTATAACCTCCTACGATTCTTCCCTCCGGACCCAACTCTTTATTTGCCAAAATGGGTATTGTTCCACAAGGATAATCAACTGCAAAAACATGTAGCTTGTTATGTATAAAATATGATGTAAGCCATTTAAAGAAAGAAAGAAAGAAAGAAAGAAAGAAAGAAAGAAGAATGTGTCACACTTCCACCAAATATTTTATTTGTATGGCTTTCTTGGGGTACATTTGACACCAGTGCTAGAATGGCACAATCAATTTTTCTGTCAACAGAAGGTTAAATGCAATTGCTTGTCTGTTTGATCTCTGGGACTCATTCCCAACAGGCTGTTAAAGTCATCTGCATCTGAGTCAACAAATCAATTAAGCAAGGGTAGCTGGACTAAAATTGATTTATATACCCCAGCGTAGTCAAAATCTGCCATCCAGCAAAACACAGGTTGATGGTTCTGCATTAATGTACTATGGAACCCCAAAGAAAGATGTAAGTCTTCCAGCACTGCTGTCTGACAATGGGGGCCATAGCTCAGTGGTAGAGCTCATGTGTTGTGTGCAGGTTTAATTGCTGCCACTGCCAATTAGAACTGGGCAGAGGTGGGCAACCTATGGTTCTCCAGATGTTTTGGCCTACACCTCCCATCAGTCCTAACCAGCACCACTACTAGTGAAGGATGATAGGAGTTGTAGGCCAAAATATCTGGAGGGCCACATATTGCCCACCCCTGGTATGGATCATACTGAGCTTGATGAACCAATGGTCTGACCAAGCATAAGGCAGCATCCTTCCAATGCAAAGCCCACATGCCAATAGTTAGAGCTTGCCCAATGTCCTGAACTTCAATTTAGCTGGATTATTGTTTGCCCTATTATCATTATTTCAGTACAGATGCTGGTGAAGTTGCAACTGTTATGCAGAAGGGAAATATCTTATCTGAAAGGAGCCTTTTAAAAAAGTATTTTAACCTTAGCTAGGGAAGCTTTCTATAATTCTGTTTTATTCTATGATTTTATTTAAAATGAATGTCTGTCCTCTGGCATCTATCAGGAAGGGGATGTTCTTACCTTCCGGGATGCAAGACACTTGATCATTTCCAAGCCTGTATCCCTTTGCGCAAAAACACTGCCGTAATGTAGTTGGAGAATCTGTGCAGTACTGTTCACAATTGCCGTTGTTATAAAAGCACTTTAATTTGGTTTCTGGACCTAGAGATAGGAGAAGACCATGCGAATTAACCAAATTTTGTTTTGCAACAGCTTGCTATATTGGATGCCCTGTTTAAAACATCAGGTGAGCAAAGATGGTGTGAGAGGAAAGTAGAGAATAGGGGCAAAGATGGACTTGATGGAGTTAATGTTCATTGGGTTCAATAGTTCTGTCTCCTTACAGTCAGTGGCTCCACTACTCCATTTTTGCTTTACATTTTCCATTTTTGTTATCAATCCGCCCATCCCTTCCCTCCCCAGTTGTGACCCCCCCACTTCCTACAACAGCTAGAAAGAACATTCTTATTGGTGTCAATGGAAAGGTAGTTTTTTTACTAAGCTCAGAACATGTTGACCTATCCGTCTCTTTTGAGAAATGTGACAAGAGCAATGAGGAACAACTGATACTTTGTTTTGCTGTTCATTTGCTATTTAATTAGGCTGACCATCTGAAAAGGAGGTCAGGGCTCATGTAACTTTAACAGTTGCAGAGAAAAGGGAATTTCAGCCGGCATCATTTGTATGCAATTAGTACCTGGTGAAATTCCCTCTTCATTACAACAGTTAAAACTGCAGGGGCCCTGCCTTCTTTTGTATCTGGTCACTCTAGTATAGTGCCTGCAACTTTAATTGTTGTGATGAAGAGAGAATTTCGCCAGGTACTAATTGCATACAAACGACACTGGCTGAAATTCCCTTTTCTCTGCAACTGTTAAAGTTACACGAGCCCTGTCCTCCTTTTCATAGGGTCACCCTAATTTAATAAATAATGTGACCAGCTTGTATGTCTGTCGTCTTGTACTGTAAGAGACAGTACCACTTACTATGATCTAGGCAGTTGGATGTGGTTCAGTGCCAATGGCCAAACAGCAGGGAAGATTTTTAAGGATATCAATTGCATGTGTGATGATAAAGACAGTCTACTACCTATTTATGATTAGGACTCTAAAGGCAAGTAAGGATATGGTCACATCCACAGCAGCTCTTCAAAGGGGACAGGCTGTGGCCCAGTGGGTAGAGCACCTGCTTTATATGCCAAAGGTCCCAGGTTCAGTCCCTGGCATCTCCAGATAGAGCTGGGGAAAACTCTTCCTTGAGAGCTGCTGCCAGTCAGTGTTGACACTATTGGGCTAGATGGATCTGGGTCTGGCTCAACATAAGGCAGTTTCCTACGTTCCTAATTATACTGAATCTATTGGTCGAAGTCAGGGGACGCTGGCAAAATGTTTGCGCTATGAACTTGCACCAATATCCTCACCAATGTTTGATGAAGTTTGCATGTGAAAAATAGATGTGTCTTTGGTAGGGAAGGTAAATAGGACCCACACAATGTGGGATTCAGGCCACATCCTCTCCAGGATGCTCTGTTCTTCTAGGTTTCCCCACAACAGACATTTTGTGGCCACTAAACATGCTCAGTCCACCCTGGGTCATTTCGTGTGGGGGGTTTTTTGCCCACTTAGGTTGCTTTTCCTAAACATTTTTCTACTTCTGCAAATTTCAGAATTCCCCCAAGCACACTGAGACCTTCCTCGTGTTTCTCAGTGGCTCTATTCGGTCAGCACTCTCTGAGTTTGCTATTAGAGGGTAAGAAAATGGAGGCCTGTGCACTACGTGCCGATGACTTCTCTGACACAACTCTTCATGGTATAGCTGTGGGCCATCTATTATAGGTGTACATTAACTTCGTTTGCTGACATACAGAGGGACCATAGCTCAGTGTGACAGAGCACATGTCTGGCATGCAGAAGGTCCCAGGTTCAATCCCTGGCTTCTCCAAGTAGGGCAAGGAAAGAATCCTGCCTGCAACCCTGAAGAGCCGCTGCCAGTCAGTGTTGACAATACTGGGCTAGATGGACCAATGGTCTGACTCAGTATAAGGCAGCTTCTTATGTTCCTAGAGATTTATGTAAAAGCCCTTCTTAGAGCTCTCAAATACATAAACCAAGAATATCCATATTTTTCAAAGCTTCTGCTAGAACCTTAGGCAACAAATATAATTTTAAGTCTTAATTTTAATAAAATAAAATGTTATAAAATTAGTAATATCGTACCTGTTTCGCAGTTTTTGCCCTCATAATCTACAGGACAAATGCAAACATATGCCTGGAGCTGGTCAGTACATGTCCCACCATTCTGGCAAGGGTTGGAATCACACTGATTAGGATCTGTTGAAGAAACACCCAGTGTCATCAAAAGCTTTAAGACCACCTTCAATTGCAAACTTTGTCAAATTGTGTTAGTATAAATCCCCTTACCTTTGTAGTTTATCCAGAATTCCATCTGAGCAGAAGGGGACAGGTTTGCCAGAGAAAGAAGAAGTAAATTCACCACAAGTTAGTATCCATCCTTTTCATAAATTTAAGGACGCACAACTGTGTGTCCTTAGTTAAAGTTCAACAGGAAAAAAGCATTCTAGCATCATAAAGGAGTAATTGGGGGGTTGGTTATTCTAGCATTCGTAATGTCGAGTTTTACGTGTGCCAGAAAGAAATGCCTATTTTACATAACCTGAAAATTTGAAGAAGATTGGTTAAAGATTGAGGGAGAAAGGGCAATTAACAGAAAACAGGGAGGGGAAAACCTCGGTCACGCAAGTCTTCCTGAAAAAGTATTGGCAACCATTTGTGCCTGCCTCTGGCCAGGCCAAGATGGCCACCATGTGTTAACTGTTGCCATTTCCAGACTTCCTTTCTACTCTGCTAGGTGGAATGGTTTTTAAAAAAAATCAATTTACTTAAATTTTTTTATTATTATTATTGGTAATGAAAGCCTATGGAAGCTCATAACGTGGCACTCAGAATGTTGAGGGGGAGGAGGGAATAACGGTCATCCGGAGTTAAAACACAAACAGCAGCAGCTGTGAATTTCTGTGACCTGTGTGTACATGCCCATGGACAAGCAATCTCCTCAGCGTGACCAGATCCTACCACAAGGAAACTATGGAATTGAATGGGAGTGAAACTTTAGTTCATAAGCAGGCCTGGCTTTCCTTGAGGGCAGAGAGTTTTGCTGCCTGAAGTCTGAGAAGCAGACTCAGCCTGGTTCTTGCCTCCCTTTTTGAGAGAAGAAGAGTCATCTTTTCTCTTTTGCTTTTCAAGAACCAAGGGATTTCAATGGGTCTTACTTTTGAGTAAATATCTATGAATGGAAATGCAGCCTGTGCAGGCTTGAAACTTGACCACAAACTGGATCACAATCTGCTACTTTGAGATCCAAACAGGAAGAAAAAGCATGTAGCATAAAATGAGCTATAATAATTAACATAGTAAACTGTAACTTATTTTAATATAGAATATTATATATATCAACTTGTGAGCTTCCAGAATTAATCAGGAATTTTTAATTCCAATAGAACAATCTTTCAGGTTGTCTCCAAATACTGACACAGAACATGAAATCCTTCCTTTCATGAGGCAGTGATAAAAGGCTTTTATCTCTGGACACTGGCTATTGAAAAGCTCAAATGAGTATAATCAGAGCATAACTTCTGGGGCTCATTTATTAATTTGAAAAGTGGGTTCAACACATAACACTAGCTTTGATTTTATATTGGATGTCAACATGGTATAACATCCTGGCTGACTTTGGCTTGATTGTCAACTGTATAATATCTGGTCATCCATTATACAAAGCCATAAAATTCATTAAACAAAAAACCTTTGGCTTACAAAACAATGTTAAGGCTCTACAGCTTTCAACCAAGCGCCAAAAAGCAGGGAAATTGGGAGTTAAGGACCACAAACTTTAACGCCACATCGTCCCTAAGGAGGCAGAAAGTGCAAGTGAAATTCTCATTCTCCCAAAGCAGATAAACCACGAGGACAGGATGCAGAATATGATATGCAGAGGTGACTGTGGGGTTGTGGAAAACTCATGACAAACAACTTAGGGCCACCTACTTCTTTTTTTTTAGAGCAGCCCTTCCCCAACCTGGTGCCCTCCAAAGATGTCAAACTACAAATCCCATCATTGCAAGTCAGTATGTCCCATGGTCAGGAATGCTGGGACTTGTCATCTCAAACATCTGGAGGACAGCAGGTTGGGGAACACTGTTATATTCACAGATCTAGAACCAGAGCATGTGTCAGGCACTTTCCATTTTTAGTCAGTATCCCGCTCTTCAGAGCCAAAGGATTTTTTTTCTTAAAATGTGTTTATACAAAATATATTGTTCACTCCCCACAATTCCTCCACAATACATCATCCCATCAAAGTGACAGAGGAGCAGAAAGGGTTTAGTTTGGCAAGTGCAAACCATGGTTTTCTGGTTTGGATGGAATGGCAAATTATGGCTTGATGCAAATTGAGGGAATCAGATTGAGCAAAGAGAATAGGGAGGGAATCGATGAGTCCAATTCTTGTTCATGCAATGCCAAACCATGTGAACACAGTTAGATTGTTCTTACATTAAGGATCTAGATTTTACCTTTATTTATCTTTTAAATTTATTATTACATTTATATCCTGCCTTTTTTTTCTCTTGCAAGGAACCTAAAGTGGATTATCTGATCTTTCTCCTCTTCTTTTTATCTTCACAACAACTCTGTGAAGTAGGTTAGGCTGAGAGTCGGTGCCTGCTCCAAAGTTGCCCAATGAGCTTCATGGATGAGTGGGGCGCTTTTAAGCCAGATCTCCCGAGTCCCAGTTCTACACTCTAACCATTACTTCACACTGGCAATTTACTTCCTTGTACATAACCTCTATTACATCTTGTGCTATTCTCAGGGCATAGGCTGAACAACCATTTCTTCATTCTGAAGGTATCTGAAAAAGGCTAGGAACTCTCCCTTTAAGCTTACTTTCTACAGGCTAAAAACATGCACATTTTCTTCAGCCTGTCTTCACTGGATCTGCCAATCAAACACATTGGTTCAGTTCAGACGATACGTTAAGCAACGGTGGGTTAATTAAACAACCGTCAGTTGAGTTGGTTATCGTGTCATCTGGAGGGAGACACACAATGCACACACAACCCACAGTACACTAATCGGGAGAATTAAACAACGGAGTGAAACAATGGGCTTGCACGTTGTTTAGGGATTAGTCAATTGAGTAATATGTCGTCTGGAGGGGAGTGTGCGTTAAACCCTTGCGTTGAGTACGTTAGCACAGAAGACCAGAGAGGCAAGCGGCAAGAGCGGCAGAATGCAGGCGGCCGTTCAGCCATGCCCACAACAGATCCCCAGGCTCGCCGCCATAGCAACCAAGGATGCCCGCCTCCCCCACCAGGCAGCTGGCATGGAGAGCAACAAGGGGCCAGCTCCTGCAAGCACGCACGCCGGGTGCCCAGTCAGCTACACAAACGGAAAGGGAAGCACGCCAGAAGAGAACCACAACAAAGGGGGGGAGGATATGGAATAAGCAACACCCCCAGGCGCCCAGGAACAAGGAGCAGCCCCCCCACTCCAACAGGGAGCACAGCAACTCACCCGAAGCAGACCCCCACTGCAACATGTCCTTGACCGTCGCCTCACCCAGAAGCACGAGGGCCGGGGAAGCGGCGACCGCCAAGCCCCCCCTCATCTGCCCAACACGGCCAGACAGCGAGCAGCGGCCATGCACATCCTCAAGACGCACAAAACGCCAAGGCAAAGGGCGCCCGTGGGCAACAGCCAGCCACCTGCGGATGTTGTGGGAAACAGCTGGAGGTATGCACAACAATGCCAAGGACACGAAGCGGCCCCGGCCAGCAATGACAACAATGCCTACACACGGCACATTCACAGCAAGCACAACGGCCCACTAGCACCCACCATCACACAAGCACACGGGATGGGGAACGCCAGGCCAGGGCACTGACGACCGTAACCACCGAAACACCCACCCACCGACAACATGGAGCCAGAGGGAGAGGGGGCCCGGGGCAACCCCACCACACGGGAACCACAGCCGCAGGCATGGAGGGATGCCCCATGCCCAACACCCACTGGCAAGAAGGCAGTGAGGGCATCAGCCGAGGCATGGCCGGCCGCGGCGACACTGAGGAGCCGCCCCGCAGGATCCCAAAGCCCATCGGTGCTTGCGTAGCCGCCACCCATGCCGCCCAGGACAGCCAGTACCTCAAGGTGCGCCTCCCCCGCGCCACCCTCCTCCAGCAGTAACAGCCCCATGGCCTTCCTACGGCTCATCTGTGCAGACATGCAGGTAAAGGATCCCGCACCCGACCCGCTGGTGCTAGAGATGCAGCAGGAGGACGAAGGGCCAGGGCTGTCGCACCCAAGGGCAACCCCTGCGAAGGGACGTGTGGCCGCCACCACAGGGCAAGCGGCGTGGGCAGAGGCTGCATCCCATACGTGGCTGGGGTCGTCGAGACACAGCACCACGGTGCAGGGAT
The DNA here is from genome assembly GCA_029215795.1 of Anniella stebbinsi. Taxonomy (NCBI): domain Eukaryota; kingdom Metazoa; phylum Chordata; class Lepidosauria; order Squamata; family Anniellidae; genus Anniella; species Anniella stebbinsi. Next base: position 143,310,512 of record JARDYH010000001.1, read on the forward strand.
TCGCCTGCAGCATCTTGGATGCCGTGATGGAGACGGGGACAGTGTCACAGGAGGAGCAGGTCGAAATGGAGCAGCTCATAGAACAACAGGTGGATGATGTGCTGGAGCCAGAACTGTCACCTTCCCAGGAAGAGCTGCGGGACATCGATATGCAGGCCACCGATGACACCTTCATGGAGTTGGAGGCGATGGAGGAGGACGCGCCTCTGGAAGCCGAGCTCGAGGTCGGGGAGGCTGTGCTCGAGAAGATCGAGGGGCACCAACAGCCAGAGGAAGCGGCGATGGAGGGAGCGTCCCCCCTGGAGGAGGAGCCGCCACCACTGCCCGCAGGCAAGAATGGTGCTGCCCCAGCCACAGAAGCCCGTCCCCTGAACAACATGCAGAGGTGTGTCTGGATGCTCAACAGGCGCAAGGCAGACCGGCTGCAGGTGACAAGAGACTTGGTCACGGCCATGGAGGCAACAGGGGGACGCATCCACGAGCTGTTCACACGCATGGCGGGTGAGAAGGAGGCCAGGCGCACCAAGGAGCGCGTCCTCACTGTGTGGGCCACGTGCATGGCCACTCAAGCCGTGGAAGATTGCGCCCAAGCCATATGGGAGGCGGGGAGGGACGTGCACCAAGGTCTAGAGAACCATGTCAACGGGATGACCGAGGCCATGGCGGCCACCGATGCCATCATCGACCGAGGCATGTGGGAGCGCACAGCAGCCATCGACCACCAAACCGAGGTGCTCAGGGAGCTCGCCCAGTCATTACGGGGCGCCTACCATGGGCCCCCGTAGCCCGCCCCCTACATGGCGCCGTACAGATACATGCCGCCACTGCCGCCGCCGCCGCAGTACCTGCCTCCGCCAGCGACCGCAGTATATCGGGCCCCACGTGCTGCACTGGCAGCAGCAGGTGCCTCAGGATATCCTTGTCCTGTTGTGCCAATTCCCCATCACGCACCCCACTCTGGCCACTTCCTTTCACTCCCCTCTCTTGCAGGTGCGCTTCAGCCATAACAAATCCGCCTTCCCTCCCATTCCCACGCTAACTTAGTGGGCAGTCCCATGCTGCCAGCCTTGCTGCACCTCCCTCCACCCTCCTGCTCCGTTATGCCCACCGCTCCTCCCGTCCTGCCCACCTCCCCTCTGGCCACCCCGGCACTGGCGACTATGGAGCAGAGGGGGCTCACCACAGCCTGCTTGCAGGGGGCGATCCAGGTGGCCACAAAGAACCATGTCGATGACGATGAGGAGGACTTGTTACATGCCCGGCTGAGGTGCCTGAGTGGGGCCTTGCCCGCGGAGCCAGTGTTCGGAATGGAGGCCCTCCGCTGGCCCCTTGGCGCAGCGGAGGCCGTGCCTTATCTCCGGGCTGCCATCCTGTCAGTGATTCGCTGCCGTGAGGCAGCCACAATGATGGCGGAGACGCTGGCCGGAGGCACGGCCGAGGAAGCCCTGCACCATGCACCCCCCCTGTCGACGTCAGCCAAGCTACTTGCCGAGCATGAGACTGTCCACCGCTGGGTGCTCCCCCGGACGGATGCCATGTGGAAGGAGATGCAGGACTTGGAGGACTGGGACGACGAGTGATTCCGGGGGAGCTTCCACATGTCCTGCGCGATGTTCAAGGTGCTGGTGGCTGAGGTGACCCTAGTCCTGCAGTGGGAGTGTACCAACATGCGCCTGTGCATTCCTGTCTCTCGCCGTCTTGCCCTGATGCTGTACAAGCTGGCGTTCAACGTGGGCTACCTGCCGCTCTCGACCATCTTCGGGATGGGCGTGTCCACCGCCTGCAAGATCTTCCGTGAAATGGTGAGTGTCCTGAACGAGCTGTACCTGTACGACGTCATCCGGGTCAGGGACGAGAAGGAGAACATGCGTGGCTTCCATGCCCTGGGCTTCCGGCAGGTGGTGGGGGCGATCGACTTGACCCATGTGTGCATCCTGGCCCCCCCCTCCCGGGGCAAGGAGTACTACAACCACAAGCATTTCTACAGCATGGTTCTCCAGGTGGTGGTGGATGCCAAGGGCCGCTTCATGGCCGTCTATGCGGGCGTGTCCGGGCGGAGCCACGACACAGCCGTCTTCTGGAACTCCCCCCTGGCTGCCAAGCTGACATCGGGGTGCTTCCTGACTTCTGGGCCCGCTTCCATGTGTGGCCGTGAGGTGGGTCTGCTCCTCCTGGCCGACCAGGCCTTCGCCTTGCAGCCGTGGCTGATGGCCCCATACCGCTACCCCCGCACCAATGTCCAACATAAATACAACTACTAACATTGCCATGCCCGCCTGCCCGTGGAGCGTGCCTTTGGGCGTCTGAAGGAGCGATGGTGCTCCCTGTTTAGCTTGTTGGACTTGCAGGCCGACATCATCCCGGACGTGATGGTGTGCTGCTGCCATCCTGCACAACATCTGCGAGTCCCGTGGGGACGTGTTACTGGCCGAGCACCCCGACCTCCCCCGGGCGGGCGAGGACGCCGACGCCATCGCTGTGGACGGGCAGGACGTTGCGCCGTTGCCGGGCTCCAAGAATCCCATTGGGGAGTGCCGCGCTCGTTTGGAGGCATCACAGGTGCATGAGAGCATCAGTGCCTGGATCTGGCTCCGCTACCCCCACCCCCTGTGAGCGTCAGCTGTGGGGTTCCATTTGTGGACTGCCATCTCTCCCTGGCGTGCTGCCCCTCTCTGCCTCTTCCCCTTCACCCGTTCCGTGATAGGCTTCCTGGGGGTGTTCGCTCAGTTGTCCCCTCTTCACCGCTGTGCCTTCCAGTCGCCTTCTCCCTTCCCGGGGGCGCCTGGCCTTTCCGTAGGCTCTGCCCTTGCTTTGTAGTGGCCATGTGCCTTATTGCCCATTTCTGAACTCCCTGCTGAATAAAGTTTTCCAAACTGGCCCACTCTTGCTTTCTTTCCTGTGTATGTGGGTGTATGCTCTGGGGGGGAGGTGGCTGTGGCTGGGGGCTGGAGGACGTGGTCGCCCTCGCGGCTGCCGAGTCTCCCATGTAGGGTGGTTGGGGGTCGCTCCCTGGGGCTGGTTGCTTGGGGTCCACTTGTAGCGGCCGGGTGTGCATTTCGGCCATGCCTTGCCCGCCGCTTCGCCATGCTCGGCCGTCCTCGGCTGTGGATGGGTCTGTATGGGGCGCTGTGGGGGCCAGTTGGGGGGGCATGCTATATGTACGTGTGGGGGCCGGCCGGCCGGCCCTTTCCCATCCCCATCGGGGCCATGGGTGTGCTGGGGTGTGGGTGCCAACGGTTGGGGCACAGTGCGGGGTGCGGGGTGCGGCCACTGTATTGGTGCGGCCGTTCTTCCTGGCTGCCGCTTTGCCCGAGGCTGCTGTGTTCCGACCAATGGGGTTTGGGAGGCGTGTCCTCCAGCAGCTTCAATGGCGGCGCCCATGGATTTTCGGCCACAGTGTGTGCTGGGATACCTGCAGGAGGACTAGCAGAGGTTGGTAGGCGGAGAACATGGCGGCCGGGTTGTCAGTCAGAGCCGCGTATGTTATTAGCAGGCGGGGCGTTTGGCGGTTCCGAGCAGTGCCGGCTGCAGAGTGTCATCTGTGGGGCTCCTCCTGCCTAACGCATGGTCAGTACATTATTTCCCCTCCGTTGCCTAATGTGTCGTCCAAACTGAACCTATATGTTATCTTTGCAGTGCTCCTCAGAATCTTTTCCACCTTAGTCTAGTTCTCAGGGACACTAGGAAACCCATTTCTCATCGGTATCCCTTCAAACTACAGGTGGAAGCATACTCTTCCATACAAAACAAAACAATCCCTGTGCACAGAAAACCAGCCTGCCAAGGAAATATCTTGAATATTTCTCTCTATGACCCTATTTTTCCACAAGCAAGTTTTTGTTTTATTTGTTGTACAGAGAAACATTCAGTCGTATGAGCTGAATCCCTGTAGTTTGAAAAGGTACAGCCTAGAAAGAAGTTTACCACCTCTTTTGCAATTTGTGAGAACTGGGACCTTGTAAATGTTTCCCTTGGTCTAAAGTGCCCGTACATGGACATGGTACTCTAGATGAGGATAATTCAAGTGGAAAGCACTTCTTGTCCTATTAATTCCCATATGCTCTAGTGGCAAAATATTTGCTGCTTCTGCCAGTTCATCACTGAATTGAGTCGAGCTACATAGGGCCTTTTTGAGTCTCTACAGTGGTTGGCCACCAAATTTTGGCAGCACACCGCTGTTTTCTAGCAGTGTGGTGGTGGAAACAGTGCCGATCCCAGGAAGATCCAGGGGCTGGAGACTGGCTACCAGCCAAAGTTGCCCACCCCTGCAATTGATTCATGTCCAGTTTCTTACCAACATTTACACCTAGTTTAGGTTAGGCAGATGCCATTTAAACGGGAAGATGCTTTTAAGAAACAACCACAGGCGAATGGAAGATTTTCCATTCCCACGACTTCTGCCACTTACCGTCCTTTGGTCATCCTTGAAGATTTCTCTTGCTTCTTCGAATGAACATATCTCTTCTAGGCATTCTCGCTCCAGAGAGCCCGTTTTGAATTCTTCGAAGTACTTATTGGCTCTCTTATTCCTTTGTAGCACATTGCTTGCTTCCTTGTGCTGTAAGAAGACTTGACAACAACACCAACAACAACACAGAAACCATTGGCTTGCTACATTAAACAGACATGGTTATAGGAAAGTAGGGATTAGGACTGGATGGAAATTCTTACGTCCACTTTGGAGAATACTGACATGTGCTCCCACTTGCAGCATTTGTTCTATGCCCATTGTGACCATATTCACATCGCTCCAATGCTGTTCAGTTCTGTGCCCTCCAGTTCCCCAGACTGCTGCTTCCCAGCACCACGTTTCTTCATTGCCCTCATTTACCCTCACTGCCGTCTCACCTGATTGGCTATGGTAATCCATCTCCAATGTTATCTTCTGCTACCTTATAAACAATAGCGTGCGGTCACAACAACCTATCAGGCTAAGGGCGCAATCCTATGCCAGTTCGTAGGGTTTTTTTTTCCTGACTAAACATGCGTAGGATTTGCCTTAAATAGCAGTGATGGGAAATGAGGCCGAGGAAAGTGAAGGTGAGAATTTCCCCAGTAATTTCAAAGTGTATGTCGGTATTAAGGAATATTTGGCACAGCACAACCATAGTAGAATGCTTCAACTCTTTCAAAAGTTCTGTTTTGTTGTTCAGCATTAAACATAGTGTCACAGGACATGAAATCAATAGCCTGGATCCAAAGAACTTGCATGAGCCCAGTGCAATGGCTTTCTCTGAGCACCTGGCCCTTTCCATACAACAGAACTAAGCTTAATCTTTCCATTAATCTTTCCATCAGATTCCAAAGCAATTTGTAGTTCAATATTGGGAAGTGTTGAAGGAACATGGTTCAGATCTCCCCTACATTCACTGAAGTGCTTCTTTGTACCTTAGCCATTCTAAATTGTAAGGCATGGGTGTATGTCCCATGCAGCAGGCACTTGGTTTCCCTCCCCACCCCACCCTCAAGTCCGAAACTTACAATATTTCAAACAACTAGTTGTTTCTATAAAGATCGATTCTTTTTGTTTTATTGAATTCAAATAGCTTAGCTGGTAACTGAATTCTATTTTATATAACACAAAAATTGTACTGAATAATTAGCTCGTTTCGTTTTGCTTGTTTATGACACTTTTAATACTCACAATAAAGAAAATAGATTTAAAATATTTTTAGATGACTTCAAGAGCATCACAACTGATAAATAAATCAGTTTGAATTCAAGCGTGTGATTGTAAAATGAGATAATCTACAGTTTGGCTCTTAATTCAGATACTGATCAAATGGGACAATTAAAATAGTTATTAATTTCTGGGATGCAAAGAACCACTATTATGTACATGTGTATTTATGGTTCCTAGCATTCAGCTCTGTCAGTGAATGCTAAACATTTTGACTCCCAAACTGGCCCTTATGGGAATTTTTTTTAAAAAAAATGGTAAAATTCTGAATATTTCAACGCAGTGTTCTAACATAGTTATATAGGTTTCTCTCTTCATAATTTTACTGTATAGCCTCAATTTAAAAAGCAACTAACAAAAAGAAAACTGTATGGGAACAATAATTGACAATGGTGTTTTAGATATAGTCAAATTTGCTACTATTTTGATCTCATAGCTCACCTGTCTATAATGCATTGGTGGCGGGGGAAGGGAGACCTATCTTTTTAAAATCACTTTGGTAAGCAAAAGAACACCTCTATCATACAAAATAGGTTGATTTTAGAAAGCTTTAAAACTATGTAATCATTTATTGGAATTGCTGTATACTTCCAATAAGAAAGAAAACTTTGACTATAAACTATGAAAACCATGACTAAAAGATTTTTTTAAGGTTATATACTATCACAGTTTCATAAATCATACCTGCAGCCAGTGAAAGCGGATATACTAATGAAAGACAGAAAAACAGAATGTTGCAGTTACAGGAAACCATGATGAAACCAAATTGCTGTGTCCAAAGAGTGTACTGATATTTCAGCACGAACTCTGTGACCAAAGTTCTTGCTTTTTAATTGCTTTGGCTGGAGGAGGAGTGCAGATATACAAAAAACTGAAACCACAGTACTGACCAATCTAATAGGCAGCCTGATATAGCAGACAGAGTGATGGACTAAAAGAGAAAGAGAGATCCGGGTTCAAAACCCTATAAGACATGTAGCAGCACTATTAGTAGTAGTAGTAGTAGCTTGTTTTTTGACAAAATAACAGAGCTAACATTAAGAGCAAAGCACAATAAAACATTTAAAGTTTAATGTATGTAAAAGAGCAGATAAAAATATAAGTAAAACTTAAGTAAAATAGCAGATAAAAACTGTCAAAATCTGAATGATAAAAATCAAGATATACTACATAGCAGCCAATTAAAGAGTTAAATCCATGATCTATCTTCCATGAATGGAAAGCCTGTGCTCCCGGAAGGTCCCTTTGCCTGATTTTTGAGGATTCCCCATTCAGCAGGGTGCAACATTTTTAGGGACTGTTGAGGATGATGTGGGAAGAGGCAGCGAGGTCCACTTCTTATTGCATCTTTTCATCTTACTACATGTTCATTTCACCCTTGCCCCAAAGAGCTCAGAGTGGACTTTATCCCATTTTCGTCACCCAATGAATTTCATGGCTGGACAATGAATTGGCCTCTCTCCCCAGTCTAAGCCCCAGACTCAGTTAGCCTAACACAAATAAAAAGATTAGGTATGGTGACCCTAACATTATAGACAAATAGAATAGTAGAATTGGAAGGGGCCTATAAGGTTATCAAGTCCAATCCCCTGCTCAATGCAGGAATCCACCTTAAAGCACACCTGGCAGATGGCTGTCCAGCTGCCTCTTGAATGCCTCTAGTATGGGAGAGCCCATGACCTCCCTAGGTAATTGGTTCCATTGTTGTACTGCTCTAACACTCAGGAAGTTTTTCCTGATGTCCAGCCGGAATTTGGCTTTCTGTAAGTTGAGCCCATTATTCCATGTCCTGCACTCGGGGATGATTGAGAAGAGATCCTGGCCCTCCTCTGTGGGACAACCTCTCAAGTACTTGAAGAGAGCTATCGTGTCTCCCCTCAATCTTCTTTTCTCCAGGCTAAACATGCCTAGTTCTTTCTTCTCAAAGGGCTTTGTTTCCAGACCCCTAATCATCCTCGCTGCCCTCCTCTGAACACGCTTCAGATTGTCTGCATCCTTCTTGAAGTGTGGTGCTCAGAACTGGACGTAATACTCAAGATGGGGCCTAACCAATGGCGAATAGAGGGGAACCAGTACCTCGCACAATTTGGAAGCCATACTTCTATTAATGCAGCCCAAAATAGTATTTTCTTTTTTTTCAGCCGCATCACACTGTTGGCTCATATTCAGCTTGTGACCTACAACAATTCCAAGATTTTTCTCGTTTGTAGTATTGCTGAGCCAAGTATCTCCCATCTTGTAACTGTGCATTTGGTTCCTTTTTCCTAGGTGTAGAACTTGGCATTTATCCCTATTAAATTTCATTCTATTGTTTTCAGCCCTGTGCTCCAGCTTATCACGGTCACTTTGAAGTTTGTTTCTGTCTTCCAGGGTATTAGCGATCCCACCCCATATTGTGTCATCTGCAAATTTGATAAGCATTCCCTGCACCCTCTCATCCAAGTCATTTATAAAAATGACGAAGAGCACTGGTCCCACGTCTGTGTTGCATTTCCCATTCCCTCTGGCATTCACACATTCTGGCAAACTGACACAGGACTTCCACGTCAGTGAGCCTTCTTTTATTGAGGGAAATCTCATGGGAAAAGTTTAATAGTTACACACTTCATACTTAAAGCTGGTTGATAGAAAGATAATGTATGGTCAAAATGCTACTAACTCTGACAGAGATAAATTTGCACAGATTCTGACATTCCAAATTAGTTCTAATAAATCTAACTACAAATGGCAAAGCCTCAATGGCCTTGCTGAAACCTATACCTGACAGGCTGAGCCTTGCGGTATCCCGGTCATTACCACCCCACAGTTTGAGAAGGTACCATTGATAAACATTCTTTGAGTCCGATTTTGTAGCTAACTGTGGATCCACCTAATAGTTGTTCCATCTAGCCGACTTTTAGCTAGTTTGCTGATCAGAATGTCATGTGGTACTTTGTCAAAAGCTTGGCTGAAAACAAGATATATTATGTCCACAGCATTCCCACAGTCCACAAGGGAGGTTACCCGATCAAAAATGAGATCAGATTAGTCTGGCAGAATTTGTTCTTGACAAATTAGTGTTGGTGTCTAGTAATCACTGCATTGTTTTTATGGTGCTTACAGAGTGGCTCAATTCGGACGACACAATAAACAACTGGTGTGGGGGAAACAATCGTCAGTTGTTTTGACTATTGTGTCATTCCAATGCTGCCATAGTCAACTCAGCGCTGATCCTAATCCACACCACAGTTGATTATTTATTACCATGTTGTTTGGGGAGTACCCCCTAGGGTTAGGGTTAGTCAACCCACCATTGACTATTGTGTCGTCCAAATTGAGCCAGTGACTTCTTTATAATCTGCTCCACCATTTCCCCAGGGATTGATGTCAGACTAACCGGTCTGTAGTTCCCAGGTTTCTCCTTTTTGCCCTTTTTGAAGATAGAGACAACATTAGCCCTCCTCATTCATCTGGCACCTCACCCATCCTCCATGATTTCACAAAGATAATAGACAGTGGTTTTGAGAGTTCATCTGCTGGTTCCTTTATTACTCTAGGTTGCAGTTCATTGGGCCTTGGAGTTTTAACTTGTTCAAAGAAATTAGGTCTTCCTTGACTATTTGTTTATCAAACTCAAGTTGCAATCCTTCTTCTTCAATTTGCACTTCACATTTGCCAGAGGGGTTATAGGTGCTCTTTCGCTTCTGCCTTTGCTTTGTCATCTTTTATCATTTTGCCATTCTCATTGAGTAATTGAACCACCATTTCTTTCCTCTGTCTTTTACTATGCACATACTTGAAGAAAGCTTTTTTGTTGCTTTTAGCATCCCTTGCTAGCCTCAGCTCATTTTCAGCTTTAGCCTTCCTGATGCCATTCCTGCACTTCTGTGCTATCTGTCTCTACACTTCTTTTGTAGCTTGGCCTTCCTTCCATTTCCTATATGTGTCCTTATTTGTTTTCAGGTTAACTCTAAACTTTTTGTGGAGCCACATTGGCTTTTTATGTTGTCTTCTATCTTTTTTCCTTGTTGGAATTGTTTGTAATTGTGCCATTAAAATTTCACTTTTTAAAAACCCACCCATCTTAGATTCCTTTCTCATTAGGGACACTTGCCATCATAGTTCTGAGTATATTAAAAATCGGCTTTCCTAAAATCCAGAGTATGCACGTGGCTACACCTGGTTTTTGCTTCCTTTAAGATCAAGAAATCAAGTATAACATGATCACTTTCCCCCAGAGTTCCTATGACTGCCACTTTATCCACTAAATCATCTCTGTTGGTCAGAATCAAGTCAAGAATAGTTCCTTCCTCCACTTTCTGCAGGAGAAAGTTATCAGCCACACATGTCAGGTATTTTTAGGAGGGGCCACGTTTGGCAGAATTTATCTCCTAACAGATATCAGGGTAACTGAAGTCCCCCATTACTAATACATTGCACCTCCTTGAAACATTGGTAATTTGCTTTTCAAAAGTTTAATCCTCGTCTTCTCCTTGATTGGATGGTCAGTGGTAGACTCCGACTACCATGTTCCTTTTATTCCTTGCTCCATTTATTTTAATCCAGATGCTCTCGATGGGGCTACCAGGCTCATCCTCCTGTATTTCTGTGCAGGGATAAGTATTCTTAACATATAGTGTGACTCCACCTCCCTTTCTATTTCTTCTCTTTTTTTTGAACAAGTTATACCCTTCAATTGCTGTATTCCGCTCATGGGAGTCATCACACCAAGTTTCAGTTTATAATTAGGGATGTGCACTGACCCCCCGGATTGGATCGGATAGCGGATCGGAATCAGACCTGGGGGGTCGGATCGGATTGGATCGGATCGGAGGATGGTCGGATCGGATCGGACCGGATGTCCGATCCGGATCGGACGCCATTTTGAATGCTTTTTCCCATAGCCAAGTATTGTTTTACAAAAACGCCTATAACTTTTTCATTTTTAAAGCTAGAAAGATGAAACTTGGGCACATTGTAGACTGGTTAGGGATAATTATCTGTGAGAAATTTCAGAAAGATTGGTGCATGCGTTTTGTGGCAATTAATTTTTTAATAAATACCCAGGAATGCCTATAACTTTGTCATTTTTAAAGATACACACATGAAACTTTGCCACATTGTAGGTGGTACCTTGGGACCTATGTGTGTGAAATTTCAGAAACGTAGGTGCTTGTCTTGTGTGGCAATTAATTTTAGAAAAATGGGTAGTAGTGGGGTAAATACAGTTATGCCTCCCATTTTTTTTATTTTTAAAGATACAAACAGAAAACTTGGGCACATTACAGGTACCACTTGGCTTGATATGTGTGTGAAATTTCAGAAACATTGGAGCTTGCCTTGTGTGGCAATTAATTTTTGAAACAATGAGGAAAGAAACACCTATAACTTTGTCATTTTTAAAGTTACACACATGAAACTTTGCCACATTGTAGGTGGTACCTTGGGACCTATGTGTGTAAAATTTCAAAAACGTAGGTGCTTGCCTTGTATGGCAATTAATTTTAGAAAAATGGGTAGTAGTGGGGTAAATACAGTTACGCCTCCCACTTTTTTATTTTTGAAGATACAAACAGGAAACTTGGGCACATTACAGGTACCACTTGGCTTGATATGTGTGTGAAATTTCAGAAACATTGGTGCTTGCCTGGTGTGGCAATTAATTTTTGAAACAATGAGGGATTCATTGGACAGCACTTGCCCATAGGGATTCATTGGACAGTACTTGCCCATAGGGAATCATTGGACAGTACTTGCCCATAGGGAATCATTGGAAAGCACTTGCCCATAGGGAATCATTGCATTGCACTTTCCCACTGAGAAATACAGTTATGCCTCCCACTTTTTTATTTTTGAAGATACAAACAGGAAACTTGGGCACATTGTAGACTGGTTAGGGATAGTTATCTGGGAGAAATTTCAGAAAGATTGGTGCATGCGTTTTGTGGCAATTAATTGTTTAATAAATACCCAGGAATGCCTATAACTTGGTCATTTTTAAAGTTACACACATGAAACTTTGCCACATTGTAGGTGGTACCTTGGGACCTATGTGTGTGAAATTTCAGAAACGTAGGTGCTTGTCTTGTGTGGCAATTAATTTTAGAAAAATGGGTAGTAGTGGGGTAAATACAGTTACACCTCCCATTTTTTTATTTTTAAAGATACAAACAGAAAACTTGGGCACATTACAGGTACCACTTGGCTTGATATGTGTGTGAAATTTCAGAAACATTGGAGCTTGCCTTGTGTGGCAATTAATTTTTGCCTTCAGAAAGCTGGGTCCAGGCATGTGGTGGTAAGGTGTCTGCACACACCACTTTGAAGACTGTAGAAAATTTCTCCTGTAATCCTAGGCTCAGCTGTTCTGCTTGAGTAAAAAGTGAAAGTATCAAAGCAGACACGAGCCAAGTGCTTTAATGTAGTTACTTTGTTTCTCCTTTTGTAATGGATACTAGCTCAGTTGCAGCCATGCATGCAAGGATCAAAGAGATCGAGAGAGTGTGTTTCCTTTTTCTTCACGGGAGGCGGGAGTGGGAGACGGGGGAAACCAAGCCTTTGTGGAAAAACTTTTGAAACTTTTAATCTAAAAATTCCATAGCCATCAAATGCCTGGACCTATAATTCTGAAATTTCTGACACATATCTACCCCTAACCCATCTACAAAGTGAGCAACTTTCAGACTTCTAACTTTTAAAATAAAAAAGTTTTAGGAGTACTGTCCAATGAATCCCTATGGGCAAGTGCTGTCCAATGAATCCCTCATTGTTTCAAAAATTAATTGCCACACCAGGCAAGCACCAATGTTTCTGAAATGTCACACACATATCAAGCCCAGTGGTACCTGTAATGTGCCCAAGTTTCCTGTTTGTATCTTCAAAAATAAAAAAGTGGGAGGCGTAAGTGTATTTACCCCACTACTATCCATTTTTCTAAAATTAATTGCCACACAAGGCAAGCACCTATGTTTCTGAAATTACACACACATAGGTCCCAAGGTACCACCTACAATGTGGCAAAGTTTCATGTGTGTATCTTTAAAAATGACAAAGTTATAGGCATTCCTGGGTAGTTATTAAAAAATTAATTGCCACAAAACGCATGCACCAATCTTTCTGAAATTTCTCACAGTTAACTATCCCTAACCAGTCTACAATGTGCCCAAGTTTCATCCTTCTATCTTTAAAAATGAAAAGTTATAGGCGTTTTTGTAAAACAATACTTGGCTATGGGAAAAAGCATTCAAAATGGCGTCCGATCCGGATTGGACCTCGGCGGATCGGATCGGATTGGATCGGAGGTTGAATGGATTGGATCGGATCGGATCGGATTTTCCCGATTTTGGGGCGGATCGGATTCGGATCGTGGATCGGATCCGATCCGATGCACACCCCTATTTATAATGACTAGTTTGGCTGAGCTTATCCTTTAAAATAATTGGGTAGATTGCGCCATTCCTGAATTCCACTCCAGCTGTCAGTATTTTCATTTAATTCATTTCACTTATTACATTTTTATATCACTCAATAGGTGAAACTCTCTGGGCAGTTTACAAAGATTAAAAAAGCTAAAAATACAATATTCTACATTATATAAAACAATTTACATACAAACATAAAAAACAGACAGCACATCACACACACGAGAGAGAGAGAGAGAGAGAGAGAGAGAGATCAACAATAAGAAAATCCAGGGCCTGATTAAAGCCTAATCATATGCTGCCAAATGCCTGAGAGTAGAGGAAGCTCTTAACCTAGTGCTGAAAAGATAACAATGTTGGTGTCAGGCAGGCCTCATCAGAGAGATCATTCCATAATGGGGGGGGGTCACCACTGAGGAGGCCCTCTCCATTGTTACCACCTTCCGAGCCTTCCTCAGAGGAGGCAACTGAAGCAGGGCCTTAGATGATGAATGTGGTAAGCAGGTAAATTCATGCTGGGAGAGAGTGTACATTTGCTTAATGGAACACTTCAACTATTGGAACAGTAACTTTGGTGGGAGGTATGTAAAATGGAGGAGGGAAATGGGATTGACCCTAGGAAGGTGTTCCTCTATGTGCTATGATTAACCTGACCCTAATCAAAAATCTTAATTGTGAAACATCCTCATTCATATTGTATAATGGTATACAGAACAGGAGGGTGTAGTGCATCATATTTCCTTGTCTGTGTCCTAATTTGAGTAATGAGCTATTCCTATCCTGAATAATTAACCAAGCAGTTAGCAGAGTGTGTCTACTAGGCAATGAAGACGCAGATTTTCAGTTTTAGATTTGATAGAACTTTACAGTGTTCCACTGTATATGCAGTTTTGTTAGACTGACCTAGAGTTTCACCCACGCATTGGATACAAATGGTCTTACGGTTAAACAAAGAATGTATTTTTGTTGGTTTCTGCAAAAAAAAAAAAAATAAAAAATCAGAATATGTTTATTTTCTATCAGCATATTAAAACTAGGGATGTGCACTGGATCGGACCCGATCCACGATCCGAGTCCGGACCAGTGGGAAATCGGATAAATTATCCGATTTCCGATCCCGCAGCTGGATCGGCCGATCCAATCCGAACCGGTCCGAAAAGGCTCCGAACCGGTTCGGCGGATCGGCGGATCGGCGGGCGCCCACTGGCGCCCACCGCCGCTTCCATTGGCGGGCGCCAGCGGGCGCCCGCCGATGAAAGTGGACAGCGGGGGGGGGAGGAGGGGGGCGCTTACCTTCTCGGCCCATCTGCTCCCGTCCGGCACTAGCAGCTACTACCAGCGGGCTCCGCGGCCTGCTCCAGGGTGGCGCGCCGGGTGATGTCATCACCCGGCGCGCTACTCTAGAGCAGGCCGTGGAGCCCGCTGGTAGTAGCCGCCGGCGCCGGACGGGAGCGGACGGGCCGAGAAGGTAAGCAGGGGGTGCGTGGAGGGGAGGAGGGGGCGCGCGGAGGGGGGCCCTTACCTTCCCGGCCCGGCCGCTCCCGTCCGGCGCCGGTGACTACAACTACCAGCAGGCTCCGCGGCCTGCTCTAGGGTGGCGCGCCGGGTGATGTCATCACCCGGCGCGCTACTCTAGAGCAGGCTGCGGAGCCCGCTGGTAGTAGCCGCCGGCCCCGGACGGGAGCGGACGGGCCGAGAAGGTAAGCAGGGGGTGCGTGGAGGGGAGGAGGGGGCGCGCGGAGGGGGGGAGGGGGCCCTTACCTTCCCGGCCCGGCCGCTCCCATCCGGCGCCGGCGACTATAACTACCAGCAGGCTCCGCGGCCTGCTCTAGGGTGGCGCGCCGGGTGATGTCATCACCCGGCGCGCTACTCTAGAGCAGGCCGCGGAGCCCGCTGGTAGTAGCCGCCAGCCCCGGACGGGAGCGGACGGGCCGAGAAGGTAAGCAGGGGGTGCGTGGAGGGGAGGAGGGGGCGCGCGGAGGGGGGGAGGGGGCCCTTACCTTGCCGGCCCGGCCGCTCCCGTCCGGCGCCGGCGACTACTACCAGCAGGCTCCGCGGCCTACTCCAGGGTGGCGCGCCGGGTGATGTCATCACCCAGCGCGCTACTCGAGAGTAGGCCGCGGAGCCCGCTGGTAGTAGCTGCCGGCGCCGGACGGGAGCGGACGGGCCGAGAAGGTAAGCAGTGGCGGGGAAGGGGGCTTACCCCCCCCCGGAGCCGTCCGCTTCTATCCGCTGGCGCCCGCAGGCGCCAGCGGATGGAAGCGGACGGCCCCAGGGGGGGTAGGGAGCGCGGGGGAGGGGGCTTACCTGCCGGGGCCGTCCACAGCGGACGGCCCCGGGGGGGGAGGGAGTTAGGCCCCCCCTCACCCACCCGCCGCCATTTTTTCCTCATAGACTTGCATTGCAATGCAAGTCTATGGGGAAAAAAATGGCGGCCGATCCAAAAATTTACGATTTTTGGGTCGGGATCGGACTCGATCCGGTCCGGGGGGCCTCCGATTTTGTCCGAACCGGTCCGTGACAAAATTGGAGGTCCCGATCCGGGTCCCGATCCGATCCGGGGGGTCCGTGCACACCCCTAATTAAAACTCCAGTCAAGTTGATGGGGAAAGACAATGAGAAGGCAGTGTAGATTTGCCCACCACAGCAACAGTGGATTTTTCTGTATACATATACCATTACTTTTTAAAAACTGATTATATCCTTTTGTTAGGGTAAAAATTATTTCATTGACAAGAGCAATAGAATGGAAACAAAAAATAATAATCTAGAAACAGTTTTGTTAGGAATTATACAGGGCAGCCATTCCCCCTTCACCCTAGCAATAATTTATGAGTCAGGACTCTGGGTAGTTAAAGATGCAAATCTGCAAATCAAATAGAAATAAGTAGAATTTGCAATGCATCATCACCCTAAGAGGACTTCCTCTTCTGTGATAGAGAGTTCAAGTTTGTGGCTAACTGCCAGCTCTGAACCTGAACATTTGGTAACTATATAGCAGGAAGGGAATGGTTCTAGGGAGTGGGAAAGATCCCTTTTATTCCTTCATGAGGCAGGAAACTTTCAAATACTGTGCAGAAAGGCAAACATTTCTTTTAAACCTCTTGAAACCCATTCCCCTATCCTAATTGTCCCTCCACAATACTAACCATGCAACGTAATTGGATAGACGTTCATGGCTTTTCTTTCCAGGATCTGCAATAAATATTTTTCGAACCGATGCCACAAAAAACAGCACAAACAGTTGTGAAAAGCGATGTCATCTTTGCCATGACAGCTTCTTTTCTTTGGGCTGCAATTGCACCTATGAATAAAAATAGACATTCTAGTGTAATGGAATGTGCAATGCACATTTGCTGCATTTACAGGTATTCTTTTCAGGGCATTGAATGGGCGCAAGCCATTCACACCACACTTTAGAATGTGCGTTTTTCTTTAATGCTGAGAGACGTCATGTTCATTTTTTTCAGGATAAAAGTAGAAGCAGAAGTCAGCATGTAAGATCACCACCATGTCTGTGCAGAACTGAGGATCTGAATATTCACTGATATTCTATAATAATAATAATAATAATAATAATAATAATAATAATAATTTATTTCTTACCCGCCTCTACGTCTGGATCGAGGCGGGGAACAACAACATGATAAAATACATAAAACTGATTAAAACATAACACATATTAAAACTGCATAAAAAAATCCTAAAACATCCTAAAAACACCCTTAAAACATTCTAAAATTCCACTGGATATGCCTGCCGGAAGAGAACAGTCTTTATAGCTTTCTTAAATTCTCAAAGACTGTTAAGTTGACGAGTCTCCTCCGGCAGGTATTCCACAGTCTGGGAGCGGCAGAAGAGAAGGTCCTCTGGGTAATGGTTGTCAGCCTGGTCTTGGCCGACTGCAGTAAGTTCTTCCCAGAGGACCTGAGCGTGCGGGGCAGATTGTATGAGAGAAGGCGATCCCGCAGGTAACCTGGACCCAAACCATGTAGGGCTTTGAATTGTTACAGAAGGAACTAAAACAGGGAAAACTACATTATTTTTGAAGTAAGTTCCAGGGAGGGATAGATGAGTGTACAAACTGGTGTCCGAATGGTATGGCAATACTTTTAAAGTTTTGGACCTTGTGGGGGCATTTGGGATGCACTGCAGGCAGCTAAATGTCTTGGAACAGCTCTGGTGAGTTCACTTAAACTCAAACTTACAAGGGGGACCACTTGGCAGTCTTATTAGGAATGCTCTGAACATGCAAATTTTCTCCCGTGGATACTACTTCTGAATAGACCAGTAGCGGGTTGGATAGACCAGTAGCGAACAACCCGCGGACTGAATATTCCCTGGGGAGCTTCTGGTAGCATTCGCCCAAGCCTTTCTTGCCTGGGGAAGGAGGAGAACTTTGAAAGCACGAATCTTACTGGATCTCTACTTTCAAAAGTGTTCTCTCCCCAGACTGCATAGCAGTGGAAAGTTGGGTTGGGCGGGCTGGGCTGCAGATAGTTAAACTTTATCTGCTCAAGTGAGCAGCAGGGAAGGTCATAAGGGGAGAAATTTAACCCTATCCTTTCCCCTCAAAATCTTGTTGAAGATGGCCATAAGGATTAGAGGGAAGGAAGGATAAAATCTCCCCCCTATTAATTCCAATGAGAGAGAAGAAGAAGAGAGGGAGAGGAGGGAGAGAGTACAGCCCCAGACAGACTAAAAATGCTGCCCATCCCAATGTCGATTGACACAGACACATGTTCATGCAGCAAAATAATTGTGAGCTCAACGATCATCTACACAGTTTGCACGTGGGAATATGCCAGATTTGCCTCTGCCCGCGCCCGGCGAAGCCTGGGCGCGGGGGGGCCGTTTGCGGGCGCGGGCGAAGAGACGAGGCGTGGAGGCAGCCTATTGGCTGCTCCATATGGCGCCACAAAGGGGGACGGGGGCTGCAGCTATAAAGGTGAGCTGCAGGCCCAGAGGCCTCCTCTTCGGATCGCGGCTCCCTCCCGCCCTCCCTTGTTGGCAGTATGGGCATGTCTGGTTGTCCCTTTGGAGGCTGAGTAGGAATTTTTGGCACACATTCCGATTTAGGCTGCGTGTTTTTTCGCCTACTCCATACTGTGAGGCAAGCAGGGTGAAATAAATGGGCTAATCTATTAATTGGTCACATGTCACTGGCAGTTAGACGCGGGCATCTAGAGGGGGAGGGATATCGGTGAGCATTCTCAGGCACCGTTTTGGTGAGGCACCAGCTGGGAGGTTAAGGCTTACCTCTGAGGCTAACCTGTCTCACCTGCTCGGAGCCGTGTGGCGCAGGGAGGTCTCCCTACCCAAAGGGAGAGCCCATGGGGTGGCGAGATGGCAAGCGCCACCACATGGGATAGAATGGCTCGCCCGACCCAGGGATGGCTCTGGATGAAGCCATGATGTAGATGCCCGCTTAGGTGTTACCGTCTGCAGATCTTGTTGAATAAAATGTGGCCCATGTTTAAATTCCAAGCAGTTGTCTCATCTCTTTATTTCGTCCTGCGCTCCACAATAAGCAAGGCGTTGTGTTTAAAGCAGACCCAGTTTTAAACACAAAAGATAATAGAATAGATTGGGAATCAGATTGTCTTCTTACGCATGTGGGCACTATGTTTAGCACCTGGCAGCCCTGGCAGTATATAAAACATGGACTAGTCATCTGAACCTTTCCCATGTACCTCAGTTGCAATTCCCTCTCTTAAAGATCCAGGATAGACATGTTTGCCAATATCTTGATCATGGTTCAGTGTTCAGGAGCATCCTGCTTCCAACTTCCACCCACCTTTGCCGTTCATAGGTTCACACCAGCACCAAGGAGAATACTAACTATGTTTACTTTTAAACCAGAGTTTGAAATCAATTTCAACTCCTGATGTAAAGTTAAACACAGGTCCCCATCCTTTGGCAAGGACAATTCTTAGTACTAACCTTGGGACACATGACCATCTTGATTTCTAGGATGAAAGAAAGGCTATCAAAAAAAATATAGACACTGTTCCGACAACTCACTAAGCCATGGTGGTTAAGCACTTTGAGCTAAACATTATGGCTTAGAGAGTCGTGTGAACCATGTCTTCAATGTGTCGTGTGAACCATTCCTAGCCATGGAGAGTTTAAACATAACCACAGTTTAAACACACTCACTAACCATTTGCCGCAAAAGGGTTAGTGGCCTAACCATGGCGTAGCATGTTATCTGAACAGGCCCACAAATAGCCCATAATGTTTCTCTGTACCAATATGCAATGATTACAATATCCATTATAGTGAACTGGGTCATCCAGAAGATATCCTTGGTGGAGACCTCCCTGGATACTGCTCTTGACCCTCAACTTTGTAATAGCAAATACAAACATCTAACACAAAGCCTCTAATATTAACATCAATATATTTGTTAGATTTGTACCCCCAAGGCAGCATACATGATCTTCCTCCTCTCGACTTTACCCTCCCATAACCCTCTGAGGTAGATTAGGCTGAGTCACCCAGTGAGCATCATGGCCAAGTGGGGTCTAGAACCTGAGTCTCCCCATTCTAGTTCAACACTCTAACCACTACACCACATTGGCTCTCAATACGCTTTGGTTTTTTATCAATGATTGATTATTCTTTGAGTTCTTCAATCCTCCTCTATAACAGCTTGAACGAACCATAAACCAAAAAACAATTTCACAATTCCTTGGAATTTTTGACGTCAGTGGTATGTTCTGACCCTTTCTTATCTTAAATTCCTTTTCTTGGCATGAAATACCAGCCAAGATGATGTTGTACCAGGCAGCATCAACAGATAATGTTTAAGTTGTCAGGCACAAAGAATAAAATAAATCTTACAATGTGGACTCTAGTCCACGAAAGCTTACACCATAGTACATTTGTTAGTCTTTAAAACTCTGCTGCTTTTTGCTGTTAAACACACTTACACAGCTACCTCTGAGAAAGTTGGCACAAATAATGTATTTCTCCCTGACAGAGATGGCTGCTTAAGAATAACAGGGTTCAATAGCTTAGTACAGAGGATTGTGGAGTTAGTCCATGACATGTTTGGCTAACAGCATGCCAGAAATGCAGAGAGAATATTCCTGAAAGAAAGGGGAGAAGAAAGGAAGTGTGAGAACTTGCAAGGTTAACAAAATTGAGAAATGTCTCAATGGTACTCGTCTACTGTTTATGAGCTGCATCTACAACCCACCCACCTCTGGTCTTAGGGTCAAAATAGATGCCATTTGAGAGATAGGTGATTTTGTGAACTGCCTAGAAAGCTTTGGCTATCAGTTAGCATAGAAATGAAATAAATCAAAATTTGGATCTCCTCTGGTTAAAATTTGTCATTAGCAGTATGTAGGGAGGACCTGAACTGAATTTGGATTTAAGTGCTAAGTTTACCCATTTCCCCAATTAAATTGCCACCACAAGCCAGTATTTGGCCATGAAGGTTGGGGAAAAGACACAGGTTAAAAAAAATTAATAGGCCCCTGCATGGTAGAGCGCAAAGGTGACACATATGGTGGGGAAACTGCCTGCTCGGGTCCCTGGTGGCGCTCCTTGCATCTGTGAGGGAATCTGAACCAACTTCCACAGAACAGTGAAATAGCATCCAACACCAACCACCCCAGTGGCCTGAGCCCACTGAGGTGGAATGGCAGGATCGCTGGACTGGGCTCTTAGCAGAACTAGTACTCCATGGCGGGAGAAGCGGAGGGGGGAAATCAGCCCTTTATCAGTATAAACACTCCCACCCCCACCTGTTCCATGACTAGGAAGTGTCAGACAGGAAGAGAAATACTGAAAATCAAATCAGAATCTCTGTTCAAAATGCATTCTTTCTTTAATGAGCTTGAGACCTCATCCTGACACTAGGCAAGGCTGATCTGGGTGGGCAGGAGAGCGCTTTCCCCTGGGAAGGATCAATGATATTGGATCCTACCTGTCAACCAAAGAGAGAGACTAACGTGAAGGTCTGAAATGCTCTCTGGAAGATACAAGAGTACAGAGGTACCTGCTGCATAGTATCTCAGTGTGCCTCCCCACACACAATAGCAGTTTTGTGAGGTGAGTGATTTTAATCTGGAAAACAGCATGTTGGTGGAGGTGGGGAAGATTGTTGCCTCCTCGGAACTGTGATCCCAAATCGAATCCACCCACCCACCCACCCGTACAATAATAAACGTGAGCAGCCCACGATTAGAATGTCCCACATCACATCTACTTTTGACCCTGACAAAACTTCTGGTGGCAGAAATGTGGGTTACTTGGGTGTAACCTCTTGTATAACCCAGATATGGCAGACTGGTGTGGGTAAGGACACATGGATTAACTGCTATGCATTTCCTCTTGTAAACATCCAGAAATTAAACCTCAAGATTACTGGATGGATAGAGAACCAATCTGACCCACTCATTATAGTTTGCATTCTTTTTACATTCAGGGTGTAGAAGCTATTGAAGGAGTACAAGACAGGGCAGTTGGTAAAGGGTTTATGTAAGCTATGATTGTCCTTAACAGACAGCTTGGAGTGAAGTGAGCTGGCTGAGCAGACTAACCTTAGGCCCTTTTGCTTGTGATATTAGTTTTGCTCTGTTTGTTCTGTCTGCTGGAACTGCACGAATCTCATTTGAACAGTATATACCAACTAATTTGAGTGGTGCGTACAAATTCCTGTATTATTTGGAACACTTTTCTTTCAGACATTGTTACACACACCTTGATTTTGGTTAGAACCTAAGGTGAAAAATAACTTGCCTGATGCCTGCAACAGCCATCACTATCCATAAAGACTCCACTCTCCTCTTTTTCAAATCCTTCTTCAGCACAGACTTTAGCAAATCGTATAGGCTCCCTGGCTCCATGACTGTTGGCAATAGTCAATTTCACCATTCCTTCATTGTTTCCCCTCTCTCCCAAGGTTGTCCTCTGTGCCTTAGATGGGCTTTAACCCTCACCTCAGTTAGATGAACATGCACTCTTTTTAAAGTGAGACAGGGTGATATTGTACATGCATTCACCTAATTTTGCCCACAAAATTGTAGCAACTTACACCTGCAATAGCAATCATAGTTCAAAGAGCACTTAGAAGTCATCATACACAGATGTCTTCAATGGAGGCACTTCCTATATTCAGCTATGAGTTGTGGAATAACACAGCACTAAGTAATGCAAGGATAATGTGAACACCTTTATTGCCAGATTAATGCATGTGACATGGGGATGTCTCCTGTCACTATCATCCCCAGAATAGAACTCTTAGCATGACAGCCAGTGGAAAGGGAAAGGAAATTAATCATCAACTTTCATTTCGCGTAGCATTAAAGTTGTTGTACATACTGTTTTTCGCACAACTCAATGCCTGAAAAACTGGGCATGTTTTGCGCTCTCATAAGTGTGCATCATACAAAGGTTTTTTCTGGGTCAGGGATGTTGCTGCGCGAGGTTAGAACGTGTGATGCACATTTAGCATTTCATGTGTTTCAGCTAAAAGAAGACACACTGCACTGCTATGTTGAGACCACCCAGCAAGTAATGCTGAAGTTTATTCAAGGTTTCATACATATAATAAAGACATTGGATTCTCTAGTAGTAATTTACAGCAGCAGTAGAAAAATTGAAATGTGGGCTTTATTAAAGTGCAATGATACATGTACAACCACGTGAATAACAACATTGTTAGGCCCAAGTGAAAAGAGGCAGGATTTGATAGAAGGGCCTTTTCCATAGCTTTTCCTCCCCATAGTAGTTCCTTCATATGAGCCAGAGAAGCAATAAGCCACTTCATTCATTCATTCATTCATTCATTCATTCATTCTACATTTTCAAAAGTCGTTTATTGTTTGTCAGCCTCCCAAGCTGGTGCTGCTGGGGGAAGGGAGTAAGATTATGAAGGCCAGTGTGCATACTGGAATTGCATCCTTCCTTCTAGGACAAATTTCGGAGCAATAGTTTTTTTTCGTTTTTAAAATACTTGTATTTACAAAATAAATTACAACGACTATTGCTATTTTATTACCACAACATCATGGACTTGTGCCTTGGCTGGCGAAGTCTTGCTTGGGTATGACAATATGAAGAGATGCATCTTACTGTACTGTAAAGTGTATAAAGTAAAGCCCTGGACAGTCTTCAGATTGCTGCCTCTTGAAGAAATCTAAGTACATACAGAGGCATCTTTAGCTGCCTGAAGAGTATAAATACATACTTTTTACATTAACACATACCACACATATATAAACATGTACACGTAGACATAAAATTTTGTACTGGCCGGAGTCAGTCATGGTTTGATTGTAACTGTGAGTAAGAACTTATTTCTGGCATTTGGAACAATATGACGAGACAATATCTGACAGGAAGAAAAATCTTGCCAGATTCTAACTGCCTAGCTTTCATAAGTGCTGGAAGTCAAACATTCACTTTCAGGAATGAGGTACTAATGATATGAGCTATAAATTAATTCAGAAGTGTGGGTGAATCCAATATGGTTTATACATGAGTTTACATACTGCTTGAATTTGGTAAGGCAAATCTGTAAATAATATCTTAGAGAGATCCATTTTACAGAATTACTCCATTTCACATGCAGAAAATAAAATGCTGATGATTTTCCTTTGTTCAAAAAAGTTCCCCATACTCAAATAGCAGTCTTAATTTCACAATAAAATTTTAGTAGTGAGAAGGACATCAGTCTACAGAGAGAACCAGAAACGGTTCATTTATTAGCTTGGGGCCATCTTTGAACTATAAGACATAAAGATAATTGCATGGTATTGTATAATGCTTAACTGATATAAAACATGTTTCAGTGTTTTTACTCCATAATAATAATAATAATAATGATGATGGTTTTGCTTTATCAAAGAACTTATCAAATTGTCAGCATTCCACAATTATCCTTGTTGTAGAATAATTGATTCCAGGAGGTTTTTGTGTACAATGACCTGTAAAGATAAAAGTTTCTCACTTCTATATTATACATTAACTTTATATTTACTGTTTTTAACTGTACAGATTTACAACAGTGGAAATAACCTGTTTTTTTCATAATATTCTTCAACATTATCCATGGCAAGCTTCATTTTGTTCTAGAAATGGTTTCTGACATGCGACTTGCAGAAGACTTTCTTTCTAACAAGCTGTCCTACTAGTCCATGCTCCAGACCATTTTCATTTTACATTTTCATTCAATGTCTTTAAGAAGACTTTGTAAACGATCATTTAAACATGGGAGAATGAGGGAAATCGAGAGACACATAAGCATGGTGCTTCTTCATTTCATCTGGCATCCAGTATTTGCATCAGAAGTCTGAAAACTTCATAAGAGTCCTGATGGAGCTTTAATGTTAGCCCTTAACGTCCGAGAAGCTGGTGCTACTAATGTTGCAACTTTCACTGTAGCTTGAAGATGAGCTCAGCGTACTTGAACCAGAACCAGCTGTGGACTCTGGGTGGAATGCACACAAATTTACAGAGAAGTGTATTTTAACTTTACATTTTGAACTGTAGTTACCTTGACACTAGCTCTTTAACAGCTTAAGCTAAACTAAAACATTTACAATGATGATCTTACCTGAGCTGCTCAGTGATAGAGCAGGTTTTGAGTTTCCAAGCAATGTCAACAGACTGTTGACTGGGACCCACCCTTCTTTGCTTGTGCTCAAATTTCTTATATACCTAGGAAGAATTTTTTTGCTTTTAACTGTATGAAAATGTATAAAAACAAAATAGTATGCCTCATCTGGAAGCAATAGTGCCTTTCTTAGAGACAGGTAATATTTGAAATTTGTTCTGGTGCATGCATAACATCCAGATTGGACTTGGAGGTCACATTCTCCCTTCCCCTCAGTCCTGTCTCTTGTACATTCTCTCCATCTTTCCCCAATGAGTTGAGCTATGATCTTTATCAATTTTAACTATGGTTTGAAAAATTATTTTCAAATCTTAGTTACAATTGGGAAGAGGATGCTCCTGGTCTCTAAACCAGACATATGGAGTGTAATGTATGCAGAAGTCCTAAGTGCTTTTAAGGATGGCTAAAAATATACTTCTTCATACCAAAGCCCATCTTCTCTTTCGTGGATCAGCTGAACTAACTCTCCACTTTTCAGCATCAGGTCTTCAGAGCCTCCGTGGTCATAATTGGCCATAACTGTGTATTTACCGGGTGTCTAAACACAGAGGAGAAATCACACTTGATTTAATAAGAAATAATCACGTAACCCTGAGAAGGAGTTTATGGTTATCAAAGTGCCAAAGGTAGGTCTTGATATCAGCAAATCAATTTATGATTTCTAAAATGCAACTTAATAAACATCCCTGGTTATGGGTACATAATGATCAGCACTAGGAACTCAGAGCCCTATGTGTACAGGGATTCCCATTCTCTTCTAGGAAATAAATCAATGCAATGTCATAGAGATTTCCCATTACATGTATAGCTAATTTCTCCCCCACAAATGGGGGGGCACACAGGTGGGGGTCTAGACTATGTCTATAGAAAGTGTTATATTTGCACCATTGCCCAAGATTGTCACACTCTGTAGACCGGGGTGGGGTATCTCTTTCAGCCTGAGGGCTGAATTCAATTTCAGAAAAGCTCTTGAGGGGGTGCATTCTAAGTAACTGCTTTTCTGATTACCTTCTATATGGCAGGAATGCCCCCTATATTATGACCTCCTATGTGACAAGCCAGCCAGTGTGATGTGAGAGTGTTGTCCTAGGACTGGGGGGACCCAGGTAATATCCCCACTTTGCCATGAAACTCACTGGATGACTTTGGACCAGTCACTGACTCTCAGTTCAACCTATCTTACAGGGTTGTTGTGAGGATAAAATGGAGAGGAGGATCGTATACGCCACCTTGGGCACCTTGAGAGGAAAGATGGGGTATAAATGTAAAAATTAAAACTAAAACAAAATGGCTGATTGCTCAAAGTTGCTTTCAGATGTATGCTATCTTTGTGTATATTGTCAGTTGTATGCTTTATAGTTATAAATTTTGTATATCATTTTAAATGTTTTAATCTTTTGTAAACCGCCCAGAGAGCTTCGGCTATGGGGCAATATATAATAATAATAATAATAATAATAATAATAATAAGAAGAAGAAGAAGAAGAAGAAGAAGAAGAAGAAGAAGAAGACGACAAAAGGGGTGGGGGCAAAAATACAAAAACTTCCAGCACAGTGCAGCTAACTGCCAATAGCTGGGAAATTAACAAATTATTGGTGGTGGGGTCAGGGGAAACAGCCATGTGGGGAAACTTGGGAGGACTGCAGCGGGACTCCATGATAGCCAGATTTGCTGTCCCCGGGACTAAGGTTACCCACCCCTGCTCTATGGCAAAGAAGAAACAGACGCCAAGATGGAGCTATGCAGTTCCAAATTACTTCAACGGCATTCCATTGGACAAAATGAAGAGCAGACATCTGGGACATAACTGGATGCTGGTGTCAGCTTAGCCTTTCTCCAAAGGTGCCTCAATCTGCAATCTTTTCCCTCTCATTTGCACTCACATGGAGAAAAGTAAAGTGCAACACCTGGGACTCCTTCTTGCTGTGGAAACAAAATCTAACTACCATCTCTGGCGCTGGGTGTACCCAGCCTCCATCAAAAGTGCAATGAGGATGTATTGCACACACATACTCACACACTTTAGGTGTCCCTGCTACATAAAAGTAACCTCTGGACATACATTTGCCCATCATGACATCAGTCATTTCTCTTGTGTGTGTGCACTCGCGTGTGTGTGCACTCGTGTGTGTGTGCATGTAGGGTATATGCATGTGTGAGAGTCTATCTGTATGCATTAACACCATCCACATATTAGAGCTAGCTACATTAGAGAACTGCTGCAAAACTACTATAAATTAATTGTTTATCTACTGGTGATACTAGTTGAATTAGGTACTTGAACAGCAGCAGCAGTTGTTGGAATCTGTCCATTTCTATGCATCACGATGACAAAATATTTCAAAAGACACAAACCCCAAAATCATTTCATCCCCTTTCCCCAATAAATGTGAACATGTATTTATTTACCAGCTTCTTCTCTCCTTTTCCTTCCTCTTCTGCATCTGAGGAATTAAGTGGATCCTCTGCGCTTGACCAACCATCATTTTCTTCAGAAGCATCAACAGACTGAGATGTTTTAGACCATCCTTAATAAACCAATGCCTCAACATTATTGAAAATCTCTAAAGCAGGTACTAAAACTAGTACTGAAACAATACTTATGATGCATTTGGAATACTTTAAAAGTCATTATTATTATTATTATTGATTTTGACTTAAATGGATTTATTTCTACATTAGCACTCATTTAGAACAGCCATAAAAACACTAGATATCTCTGAGCCAATTCCACTGTACTAAATACTGTACTATAATTATTTTACACTCCGTTTGGAGCAAATAGGCAGCTGGTGATAGCACCAATTCTGGACAGGAGACAAATGAGAAACTAACCAAAGACCAAGACTTTGGCCAAACTTAACCATATTTGATCTTATAAAACGTAATTAGTCCTAAACTTAAGCCATCACTGTGTTAGCATAGATACACTCATTCTTATGACTTCTCAGACCTTATTAGATCCCACTTATAACACAAATGGAATGGATGCCAAGCCACAATATGTTTTCAGCTGGTATGCTTTTTCATCAGCAAATAAACCTGCTGAAATGTGACAAAATGTGGCACCACTTGATACCAAAGAGTTTAGGCTTCACACAAATAAAGAAGCTCAAAACGTGATTTATCAGCTGGGAAACGACACCCTTCCATGTTAACTGAATGAAGCAGCTCTTTGAAAGAGAATTATGAACATCTATGAATACTCATTCCCATCAACAGGACTTGTATAAAGGTCACCATGTCACAATGATATACCTGGGAATTTTGATCTCTTCTAGTTTTTTTGTTGAGTTTTTTTTGCTGACTCCAATGAGCTAACCCAGAGATGGCCTATCTGCGGTATATATGAATTGCTTAATTTTAAGGCTAAGCAATTTTGCAATAAATCTTATACCAGTTCCTCTTTCTGCTTCCGAAACAGCTGTCATGTGAAAAATCCCTTAGCTTATGCTTTTAGTATTGTACATTATCACCACAAGATACAGCAATGGACACAACAATACATCATGCATATTTTTATTTTTCACTCAAGAGTAAAGCAAACTACAAATGGCTGTACTTACTAGTGAGCCAGTTATCACCAGAATAAATATACCTCAATAAAATTCATGTGACAGATTTCCACATTTCCCTTACTTTTTTTAAAAGCCTTTGAACAGCCACAAGTCTCAGTCTCTCTCTCGTGTGTATGTGAAAGAGAGAGTTTCCTGGGTTCTGTCTCTGTCACACTTTAGTATGATCATGAAACTAAACCTGCAGAGGAGCTATGAAGTTTAGAGTAAGTTTGTTTGTCAATGGCTTCCACTGATTTTTATCAGCCAAAATAAATGTGCCGCAGTTGGAAAGACCACCTGAGAAGGGTTAGAGCCTGCCCCCCCCCCCCAAGAGCTGAGATCCTCTGGGCACATTCAGGCCCCCTTCCGATTATGCTAATGAACATACCCATTTACTTCATCCCATGTGCCCCTGAATCATCTTTCACTTCTGTGGGAAAACAGAGAGTACTTCACTTGGAGACCTTGTAATGGTAAAAGCAAAGCTTGCCCTCCTCATCTAACACTGGATGTCCGAGCTTCTATAACAAGCGACATAGGAAGGGCAGGTCATGTTTCTGTGAGCTCTTCTCCCCAAGAGATGTTTGAAATACTGCCCATGCCAACATATTGAGGAACACTTTGCTAGTTCATAATAGCAGCAGAGTGCCAGTGTGGTATAGTAGATGCTGAGTTGCACTGGGACTAGAGGGGTTGCATTGGAACATTAAGGTGCTCATTGGTTTGACTTAGGCAAGTCAATCTCTTTCTTGGGGTCAAATTAGATGTGATGTAGCTGTGCAGGCTTAAATCCAATGTTGCGTAAACAGACGTCTGCTTGGGCGACTTCCCTGTCTCCCCCACATACACCCTTGAATCTAATCCAAAGGGCCTCCCAACCCCGGAAGCAGATTTGGGGGATGCAAGCAGTTTCTGTTCCACTGACGGAAGAGTCCATTGTATTCCAGGTAATATCTTTGTCCAAAAACAGCTGTGAGAAGAGGGTGATACAGTGATTTAGACTGGAGCTGAGGTGTGGGGAGAAAGGGATATTAAACCTTTTGCATCCACACTGATTACCTGATGCAAATCCCCCACTACCCATTGAGCTGTTATCAAACAAATATGGCATTTCTACGTTTTCCTCTCTGTAGCTAATAGCTGCTTGGGGATGGGGGTGGGGACGGAAAGAATTTGTGTGTGCAAAAATAATGGCATCTCCCTGGCCCCAATCCAAATCAGTCAAAGCTGTTAGAAGCTCCTATCATAAAACGCTCACTTCTCATCTAGTCAGTGATGGCAGGATAGGAGAAGGGCACCCCCTGGTATGGCACCCTGAGCTCTTTGGAAGAAGGGTGATATGCAAATATGATCAATAAATCAAAGTCCTGGGAAGATCTGTAATGACGCTTGGGTTCCAGGTATAAGAGCAAACCAATAAAAAATAACTGATGTAAAGCTTGATTAAATGGATTAAAATAATTAAAATGGAACAAAAAAACTCAGTTCTGCAAGACTAGTGCTGCTGCCTGTCAGTTGTGAGGCTACAAGCTGTTTAGAAAAAGCCAAAGCAAGCCCCCAAGCAGCCACATGTCACAGCACACCACACCATGCGCAAAGCTCCTGTAGCCCAGGAGAGATACACATTACCTTGCCTGAGCTGGGCTGCTAGTAAAAGATAAGTAGTGCTGACCCACTTGGCCCTGTTCCATGTTAACACAGAACTGGCATCTGTGAAAGAACTGAATAATAAATATTCCCAGTGCATTATACTCTAGATGTGATGCTACTGCCTTCACCCTGAGCTTGAAACTGGAAGCAAGATTCTCCTGTATTATAATTAACATGAAACACAAAAGCAGCATAGCTTGCATTGTTTAACCATCACAGAGATATCCTTACTCTCCTTTTCCTCTTGTGGAATAATGTCTGCTATCTCTCACTGGATTATGTATTGCTGCAATGCATCCATCCCACCTCCACTTTCTGAATCTCCTCTCTTAGCTTTTCACTCAGTTGTTTGTTGGCACATTTGTGCCTCAACTTCAACTGCAGGTACAGAATCACATGGGTCTGTTGTGTTACACCTTTGAACAAATGTTTTCTAGAAATGCAGATATGGAATAGATCCAATCTCTGAAAACAAGACAAAACTCAGGATAACCTTCCAACACCTCTCCCCATTCCTGCTCAAGTTGTTGTGACCTGGAGGCTGGTAATTCTTGCCTCCATTTGTTATATCGGCAAAAAATAGAGTTGCCAGATCTTGAATTGATGGTTATTGCTTCTGAAAGGAAACAATAGCAGGTGCCAATTCCCTTGTCATTGAAGCATTATGATGGGACAAACTATATTTTATTACTCTTTATGCAACAAGGAACGTCAACTTTTTATGTTGGACGAACCATTTCAGGAAAGGTGTTTGGAGTAAAGAGATTTCTTTTCAATGAAAAGGGGAAGATCCTTGCCTCGAATTCCTGTTCTGTCTCCTAAAATGCCCTTTGGGAGCCACAGGAGAACAAAAGTGTTACCTGAATGTAACAGATCAGGTGGATAATGCTATGTGGGTAACATCTGTGTGAAATTTCAATGTTTTGGACCCAAACTCAATGAGCTCCTTTGCGGACATGAAAAAGGTTGCATAAATGCACGCACAGTTACCCTCCTTGTGCATTTCTCGTTCAGAGTCCGTATTCATGCCTTTGCCTTTTTTATTAGGATGAGCTGCTCTTTCCTAAATCTGCTCCCAGGCGATTATTCTTATAGGAGTTACTTATCTCTGAAAGAAACTTGAGCAGTGCGTCATTAGGCCTTCAGTTTGCACCCATGTTTGTCTGATTTTGTCTCCCAGAATGCCTTCTGGAAGCCACATTAGTTCTTGCCTGGAGACTGCATACACCCACGGTATTCTACATGCAAAGCAGCACAGGGATACATCAGCTTGAAAATTCCTGGTTTGTACAGCCAGGCTAATGAGGCCGCATGGAAAAAGTGCTTAAGTGGGTATGTGTATGCACATGACAAGAGACGGGAGATGCAATTCTCAAAGGCTGGCTATTCAGCCCTCCACTCCCATCCCTATACCCTGGTGCCAACTCCCAATACTGGCCTGGCCTCAGATACAGCGTGGGTGTAAAAGAGATAAACTCTGGTATTGTATAAATTGTTATAAACTCTTTTTATTGTTGTTAATACTGAGATACAGCCTGGAAGGGACACTTGTAGATATTCTCTGGGTGCCCCCCATTGAATGAGGTGAGGTGGGTGACTACTAAGAAGAGGGCCTTTTCTATTGTAGCACCCCAGTTGTAGAATCCATACACATCTGTAGTTTTTTCGGCATCAGGTGAAGAACTTTTTATTCTTCCTGGCTCTTTAGCCTGTCAGTTTTAAAAACTGTCTTAGCGCGTTTTTAGATCTTTGCACTGCTGCTGGCTTTTATCTTCGTTTCGACTTTGGCTTTATTCTGTTTTTTTTAAGTGATGGCTTTAGGTTATGTTTTACTATGTTATTGTAGTTTATGGTTTTAAGCTTTGTCTTGTAAACTGCCCAGAGAACTTTGGCTAGAGCAGTATAGAAATGTGATAATAAAAATAAATAATAAATGTATTATGACTATCATTAAGTCATTATTTTGTGTGAATAACCTTCCTTGTCCAATACAGCCAAAGGTTCTTCTAACGAAAGGTGTGGATGCCAAGTGATTAAAACCTCCATTATTGAAAATGATGGGTTTCAAATCTCACTGAGGATTGATTCATATGAATTTTACACAATGAAGTCAGCACATTGCATTTTTACACTATTTTCAGCCTTCTTGGAATCCAAAGTTGAGCAAGTGCATCAAACGGTATGCGCACATGGGGTGTTTTCCCCTTTTTAAAAAGTTCTATGTGGAGCCTCCATGCTGTTGCTGGACGATGCTGTATGTTATCCTTGACCTAATAATTCAGGATAGCTTTTTGTTGTTATTATTAAGCATGCTTTGTCCAAATTTTCATATAGTGGTAAGTGAGAATGCTTCAAAATAAGGGACTGGCAATAAAGCCAACACAATGTGCATATTACACTTGGACCCTACAATTATGAATATGAAAAGTTGGTTCCACTCTACCTCTCAGACCCAGAGGCGTTGGATCACTCCTTACTTCATGTCGTTTAGTGTTTTTGTCAGTGCTGATAGGAGAAGCTGTAGCAGGATGGATAGGAAAAAAATACAGAGAGAAAGAAAGAGAGATTGAAGAATTGGACAGAGAAAAATAGGTGGGTCACATGCAAATTACCATTGAGTTTATGCTTACAAACCAAAATGAGTGTTGAAACAATGTCTATTTGAACTGGGATTCTTTTCTTAAAATAGAAATATGTCAAAAACGTAAGTAATCAAGAAATATAGGAAGAATGGAAAGGGGCATATTTACAGTTATAAGTCCAAATGTTAAACAGCTGTAGCAAAGTTATAATTAATTAGTATGTTATGTGTTCATATATGAATGTATTCTAACAAAACTAATCCTATATCAATACCTGGTTTTGTAAGACGGATCATTGGCAAAGTCTGGCTTTTATTGGTGGGAGATGCTGCTTCTGTCAAGGCAAGCAGGGAATATTAACTAATTTGCAGCTTCTCCAGAAAGAACTCAAAGGTAATCAGGTTGTTAAAAAAGACCCACTACACAGCAGTTTGCTTGGAAAAATACAATTTTTCACCCTTCCACCTCATGATAGCTTCATGGTTATAATGAACATGTCATCTCAACACTTCCTCCTTATTTACCATAAACAAAGGACAATTCAGGTAACTTATTTACTATGAGCATAGAAGTACTTGGAAGGAACCAACTGTGTGTGCTAGTACTATTTATGTTGTGCTAGTGTAGATCAACACTTGCACAATTACAAAAGTGTTCACTAGTATAATGGGTTTCTCAAGAAACCTATTGTACTAATAAGTTCTACTGATGTTGTGCGAGCATTGGTTTACAATAAAGCAAAGACTGCCAGCGCATAGACATCATTGGATCCTTCCCACTGTATGTGTGCATGTGTTTGTGTAAATAGCCTCCAGAAGCGAAGCACTGTTCACAGGCAATGACGATAATTTAAAGTAGACTCGTGCAAGGATCAGATTTAAAAACATATTCATATAAAACTGTCCAAAGGAAAACGCTATCAGGGACAACAGAGCTCCTTATTTCAAAACAAAACTAAGCTCAAGTTCAGAACAAAACTAAGCTTAACTTTCGTGAAACAAAGGAACTTTTCCCCACAGGACTGGTGGAAATATTATTTCAAAAGTTTTGTGCTTTTTTAAAAAAATGATAGCCCACCTTTATAACATTTTTTTAAAAAAAAAACCTGGAATGAAACAGATGCATTTAGGGCAGATGCAGTGACAAGTTGGAGTAAAGTGGCAATCACTAAAAAGCCTTTGAAGATTCTTTGGAGACTGCAGAACCAGCACTGCACCTTGGGAAAGGTGGTATGAGTGGAGGAAATGGTCCATTTGGAAGACATCACATTAGTGTTCCCAAATCTGCAGTAATTGCCTATAAATGTCTAGCAAAAACAGAGGTGGTGGCTTGAACTTCACATGGCTTGAACCTTACGTTCCTAGAGACTGCATTCATTTCCATGCACAATCTCAACCCTTAAGATCAATGAAGAGCTCTCTGTTAATACCGCCACCAATAAAGTCTGAACGTTAACTGCACGCAACAAAGTAGTCTTGGTAGGTGTGAAACACACCTTATAATGTTTGTGGATCTCAGTGCCAGGACCAAGTATTATAACAAAGGGAGTAAGGCCTTTTTGTTTGAACAGATAACACCATGGATGCAGCTGGTATGAAAAGACGCAAACACAACCTATTTCTATACTCTTGTCAACATGATCACTTCAAATCTTCTATTTAGCCTCACATTCTAGATAGTTTCATAGCTCAAGGTTGGTTTCTGTCCTTTTGAACTGTTCAGGTCCTTTATTTGGGCTCTATATATCAAGAGTTTCTGCCCTACTAGGCAGAATGTGAAGAAGCAATCCAGATTTTGGAAAAATGCCAAACCTTATGGCTTGAAACCCAACAACTGTGAGAAAAGCTTTCCTGCTCTCTCCACTCTGCTGCAGCCCCCAGCTTCCCACAAAAAACAGCTCCTTCAGGTTATCAGAAGAATTGTCTCCTCCCATATGTACCTGCCCAGGCACTAAGATCACCTTAAGCAGTCATTCCCCGGGAGCCCCTGCCAAAGGAAGTGAGGTGGGCCTTTTCTGCTGTGGCACCCCAGTTATGAAATCAGATTCCCAGAGAGGTTCGCCTAGTTCCTACTTTGTGTTTTTTTCCGTGTCAACTGCCCAGAGAGCTTTGGCTATTGGGCAGTATAAAAACTTAATAAATAAATAAGGAAAGACTAACAGGTACGGTGCAGAATATGGCGTTCAGGTTGTAGATGGAAACTGAGAAACTCCCTAAAAAGTGCTTTTCGGCTCATGCTAAACAACTTTGAATCCAAACCAATATTTCTTCATGGGAGTTCTCTGTCTCTCTCTGACACACACACACAAACACACACAAACACACACAGAATAATGGCAATTACAATCTGTATTGGACAGCAATAATTTAGTTTTCTAAGATTTACTTTTCTGACTTTTGCCGTTACTAAATCTTTGCAATGTAAGCATTTTTTAATGAGCTCAGCAATCTGAGGTAAGACTAGTTATCATATCTTCTATGAAAAGGAGAAAGATATAAGACAGGAGAGAAAGAACATACAAGACAAAGGTAAACAGGAGGCTGGGCCAGAAAACCAGGTATTGGTGAAGAAATAATGATTCCAATTTGATTAAATTATCAGAATCACCTGCATGCTTAATGCAGTTCTGGAATCTTTTCCATTTGAAAATAGGGTAGAATCACAATTAAGTAATGAAAACCAACCAATGGAGAAAAATAAATTCCTGGAAATCAATCCTTATGATTTTTTCAAAGTTTTAAGGCAAATGTGTTGATTTCAAAAGATGCTAAATAGGACTAACCTGCAGCAGAAGTTAATGCTAGCTATATGTGTACAGAAATGGAAAGCTTTAATTTTTATAAAGTTGTTGGTTTTATCTATGACAAGAGCTGATATCACAAAAGAAATAAGATATTGCCACTTCAATCCTTTCATGTTGAACAACCTCAACTCCTCCACTTTACACTTAATTGAAGCCCATGGATAACCAAAGTGTACTTCAAATTTACCTTTGCCTTTTTCAGGGTACTTTGGTGCTATTGAGGTGACACAGCCATCCGGAATTACAAGATCAGCATTTCTCTCTTCCTGCTTTCTGATGTTCCTTCCCTCATTTCTTGACGGGCTGTGTTCAGGGAAGAAATGTGAGACTACATTAAGGGCCATCGACATGGCCCTGTTTTCATCACAAGGTAACTACAACTATCTCACAGCAAGTACTGATAAAAAAAGCAGGAGCAATACGACTGATACACACATTTCCTCAGGGTGGTTGCCCACATGAAGGGAAGAAAATATTACTGTGCTATAGTATTTTTTTGTCTGGTTCATTCCATGCCTGCAGATTTTTTCCTGAACCAAAATGGAAGGGCACTTAGCTTAAAGGTAAGACATGCAAAGAGGGCTTCATAAGACCAGTACCAGGTTTTTGAGGGCCCTTTGGCAAAACACTCTCCATGACAACCCTTCCTCAGGGAGTCTACTTTCTCACCACCACTGTTACTATCTGTTATTTCTCCTCCTCTTTCTCATCACTGCTACCATTTACTTGCTTGACAGACAGAGAGCCAGTGAGCAAGTAGATGGGAGAATCTATTGCTCCTCCTTCTCACTCCCACTGTTGTCTGGGCAGATTGCAATGATGGAGGGGCTCTTGTCAGTGGCCCTCTGCTGGGGTATCAGCCCTTGGCAGGGGACAACCTTTAAGCCCTGCCTAAGTCAGTTAGCTCAAAAAAACACCTCAAACCCATATTTTTAGAAACAGAAAGAAGCTCAGTTAAGTAGGCAAAGATGTAGGCCTTCTGTGCAGTAGGATATATGACCATGAGGAAAAGCAGATTTGTAAGAATGCATAGGCAATGAATTTAGGATCATAATCTACTACTTGTAAAAGCACCTAAACATATTCTTGTAAAAGTATACTAGGTACTGAATAAAAATGATGAAGGAATTTAAACCCTCAAGACGCACTATTTACCTAGTAAGTTTAAAAGCAAATACATACTTAGAGAAAGGGAGAGCAGAAGACATTTAAAATGGAAGCGATTCAGATGGTTCAATGTTTTACAAAGTAATCTGTAAAGTAGATAGTAACTCACCTTGTGTTAGATGCAGGTAGAGGTAAACTGTGTGTATGTTCTAGAACTCTATGCTGGCTAGCTTCTGTAAGGAACAGAGAGACTCTCAAAGTACTTTAGCCATATTGCAAACATTTGGTTAAAGTTTTGGAACTTTTTTGCAGTTTGGAATCTAAGGAGCCCTCACCAAAAAGATGGACTAAGGTATTTGGCTTCAATTACACTACAACAAAGTGAGCATGGACAAAATTCTCACATTAACTATGGGACTTTGTTTTTGCCTACTACTGTGAAAGTAATGCACCTTTCCTTATCCTTTTGCTCAAGATATATACTCGCAGAAAATGTTGAAGCCATGAAAAATGGGGAGGATGTGGGGGGGAATGAAATTTATTTAGTACTTACTATGTAAAGGATCAAACTTCACCTTATGTTAATTACATTGTGTGCAACTCCCTTTCTCGTTTTTCTTTTCTCAGAAGTAGGCATGCAGGGCTCCGATCTGGATTGGGACCACTACACACCCAGCCACCTCCTTCCCCAAATCCCTCACCCACAATTGGGGATCTAAAGGGGCTACAACTGGGGACCTATATGATCCGGAAGCAAAACTTTCCTCAAATAGTGGTAACCCCATTGTCAGGATAGGGTGGGACGTTGTGCTCACATCTCAGCTTGTCTCTAATTGCAGACCCTTTACTCCTTCTCACAATGTCAATGGAAGGCATTCATGCCTGTTAGAGAAAGTAAATAAACTGTCATACTGAGAAAAAAAAGAAAGACTTACGTCTGCATGCCTGTAGTTGGCTGGTCAGTACTTTTCTGATCTCATTTACCCAAGTGGCTTTAACTTCAGGAGTTGCAGCCTATGTAAAAAATGAAAAATAAGAAATTCAATCAACTTCTTGCCACTGATTAAGTCACCCAAAAAGAAGACAAACAGAATGAAAATCCTGGGCTCTAAGGAAAACCAATTATTTTTGACTGGAATGTAAAGTGGATTATTATCATTATCATCCTGTAGTTTTCTATGAAAAAGAGTTATTAGGGCCAACACACATTGGGGTTCTTTCTTCCAGTGAGAAACTTAGGGTTCCTTCACACATTATGAAATGGGCATACTCTGAGTATATTGCACTCATTTACTTGCATATGTTTTGGAGTAAATCCTATCAACAATGCGGGCTGCCGCTGTCTCTGGGATTTCATGTCCCTGATTGTTATTGATGTTTGCTTCTTTCTTTTCCCTCCTGGCTGTATACAGCAGGAATGAAGGAGCTTTGAGTCTTGCAGAACTTGAGACAGCATGACAGATGGAGGCAAGTGCGTCCCCGTCACTAAAACTACAAGTCAGTTCCATCCCAGAGGAGATCCAAAAGCCAGGAATGAACATAAAAACGTAAATAGTTTTTTCAAAGTTCTGGCTTTAAAAATGATTGTTTATACCTGTATTATGTAAACTTCTTCCCTTGCATTATACCAGATTTCAAATTTTTTAGCATCACCTTTAACGTTCTCTGTTATTCCAACTGCAGTCATCTAGAAAACATATAAACCGATATTCAGGTTGACATCCTTGCTAAGCAAAACCATTAACTCCATGAACAGGCACCAAAAGGAAACAAAAAAAGTAAACGTTTCCCTCCTAAACTGTGCTTATAGTAAGGGGGTGGGCTTGATCTGTTTTATTTAAATCTTCCTCTTCTTTAAAATGGAGAATTCATTTAAGGCTGTTGGAACCAAATGAACCCTAATAAAAGTGAATAGGGAAAAGTAATAAAAACAATGTACGTCCAAAATATTGGGATCATTTTAAATGGCACCAACCATGGTGAAAACCAAAAGATCTGTATTGTATTCATAGAGCAGTTAAGATAAGAAGCTGTTCAGTACTAATTCTTTGGGACCAAACTAGATATGACACTAAACACATAATTGAGAATCATGTCAATGCCTTTAAAGACTTTGAAGCGCAAGTGAGGACTCCTGCAGGGCGGGGAGGTTTTCCTCCTCAAAATAGTCCCAACAAAAAAAATTCCAATGTTGAGATCAAAGGGGGAGACTATACAAAATGTAGCACATGGAGTGTATGGGTATATGACTCAAATTCTACAAGTCTGTCAGGGAACAGGAAAAGGAGACAAGAGGTTAAGACTATTGGCAAGAATTGTTTTAGGGCCAAAACAGGCATTACTTTAAATGTGTGTGTAACACTATGTCTTCTTTGGGTGCATGAGGCCTGATCCAGATCTTAAAAGCCCTCCCTGCATCGGGGGGGGGGGAGGGGAGCAGCATCTACACTAGAGTAAAAATGAAAGAAAAGAAAAGATGTAGCTGCTTGACACACATTTAAAGTAATGTCCATTTCAGTAACTTTCAAAAGCACAAGCCAACTAACATTAGCCATGACTAAAGCTGAGTGGTTCTTACGTTACTACAGTGGGATGGAAGCCACAACAGTGCCATCTTCTTCCTATAATCCTGGGTATCATGAGAAGCCCATCCTTTGGCTCCTTACTTATACCAATATTGTTATCCCAGTTTCCCAAGGGTTGGCACTAGTAGTATGCAGAGGAACTGGAGTCTGAGGCTTCCCATGCTGCTACAGAGGCATGGGATGGAGTGGTGCGAGAGCAGTGATGGCAGCTCTCACACCACTAGGAACATAGGAAGCTGCCTAATACTGACTCAGACCATTGGTCCATCTAGCCCAGTATTGTCAACACAGACTGGCAACAGCTCTCCAAACTTTCAGGCAGGCTTCTTACCTAGCCCTACCTGGAGATGTCGGGGATTGAACCTGGAACCTTCTGCATGCAAAGCAGGTGCTCTACCCACTGAGCATCAGCCACTTTATAGTTGAGTTATCCACTGGAAGCAATGGGATAAAGAATAACCCAAATCTAGTTTATTTCAATGGGAGTTGTGATCAACTTTTGCTGAATTTTGGCTCAGTGTTAAATTTTTCAGTAAGAATACAACATAAGTTAAGTTAGGAAGGTCCTGAAATAGCCATCCCAGATAAGGTGAATTTGAATATTCCAAACTTCAAATGTCCCTCAGCCCACTCCAAGTGACTTGTACCAAGGAAAGGGGATTGATTTAGTAACCAAAAGTAGTATTACTGTGTTAATGCAATCACATTGTTAATACTTTTACTCTACTATGTATTAGAATGTTGTTGTTTTTAAAAATACCTTACATTTAAGGAGTGCTTATAGCTGTATGAAGGTGCTTTTTCATATCCTTCTCCATTTTCCTCTCTCTTTTTACAGAATAATATTGCCTTCTCATGGAGGAAGAGGTGCCTTTGCATTGGCTTGAATCGTGCCAGGTCCTTCACTTTTGAGTGACCCTTTTTATGATCAGTCCATACACTGAACGATCCTTGCATTAGAAGCTTGCCCAGTTCATTCAAGTTTCCCTTAAAAGAAAACACAGCAGAAACATTTACACATGGTCAATAATACCTGGATGTCTTCTTGGCCTTTCATCAGTCTGGCCTGGAAAGGAAGAAAGCCCAGTGGCAGAGCAAACACTGAGCCTGGATTTTTCTCCTGCAGGGCCATTAGAACATTGGCTCTAGGGTTCCTCCTCCTAGTCTAGCCCATGGCCTCTTAAGCTGAAGAAACGGGGAGCACCTAATGTCTGGACCACAGCACGGGGTTGGCAGGTCTCACGATTTAACCTAAAGTTTCAGGGTTTAACCTCCTCCTTAAGGTCTTTAGTGGAAATATTTAAACTGCAGCCAGGAGACAGATGGGCTGAGAGAGAATTATATTTTCTATAGGGCCTGCATGCTGCACCTCCAGCCTTGTCTTTCATTTTGAAGTTCAAACCATTAGCATGTTTTCCTAACCTCAGCATCTTTCTCCTTATGTGGAAGAGAGGCAGACACCACACAGGCTAAATATATTTTGGAAATACATAGGAAAGACAGCAATATTCCTGCACTGGCAATCAATTGCAGAGGCTTGGGATCTCTTTTAAAAAAAACACCCACCATCACCAAGTGTCACCAGGCATGTTATCCAACACTGCCTTTTATTTAGGTTTCATGCTCTGCCTCTGAGCCTCTTCCTTGGGAGAGCTGGCAATCCTATGGCTGCATGGCAACTCACATTTTCTAATATATAACTCTATTGTTAGAAGTCATATCAAAGTATATGAGAAAGGAAAAACACACATCATACACACACACACTTCACTGTTCTTTTGAGGTTCACTGTATGCTGGATAGTAGTAAGGTGGAACATTCCAAAAGTATACTGAAGGAGATTAGGGGTAGGATTCAGGCTTGCACCTCTGACATGTTTCCTATTCCTCCCTCACAGTGGGGAGAACAGAAAAAATGAAGTAGGGAGATTATGCATATTTAGGGTAATGGATTTGGGGTAAGAACGGTTCCTGCTCTCACCTGGCTACAAACCTGTGAATGATGTATTAGGTTTATTTATTTGTTTATTTCATTTTTATACTGTCCCATAGCCGAAGCCCTCTGGGCAGTTTACATAAGATTACCTAAATAGGCCCAATGTAATGGAGGCTACTAGGCAGATGTAAACCTAGGTGGAACCTAGCAAAAATAGAACTGTGAAATGTTTATACTTTTCTTAAAAGTTGGTTTATCTTACTTAGGTTCAAAGTCTAAGATGAAAATCAGCAATATTTGTCCACGCTTTGATTTCATCCACTCCAGCAAGGTTAACTATGAGGAATACCAGTTTATGTATCTATTGGCATTAACATAAATATACTTTATCCCACTTACGTTACATATTGAAACATATCAGGAAAGAAATGCAAAATGCAAAATATAAAGCTTTGTATTACTGAATGTTGAAGACCAAAAACAAAGGCGAACACAACCATTTCTTGTCCAACTTTTCTAGTGTAGAATTATCACAGGATAACATTTAGGGTAATGAATTCATACCCTTGTTGTAAATATCTTACATTAGCTATTGTCAGGGATACATAGGCATCCAATCACTTTTACTGGAGGAGTCCTACAAAGCCTAGACTAATTCGTATACCCTCCCCAAGGTATGAATTGTGGAGGGGCAGCAGGAGAGGGATAATGGAGTTGAGCCTGGTCAACTAATGAAGAAGGGGGTATTAGCACTTCAGGCTGCCATTTCCGAGTGTCCATTCACATAAACACTGTTCAAGCAAGCAACTTGCATATTCGGAAGAAGGTTTTAGCCAAGCCTATTCCTTGTTCTGCTGGTTTTCTACTTGTAGGAAGCTTTTAAACAAGGTAGCATTAAAAATGTGATCTCCAACCTATAATCTGACGTGGTATAGTCCATTCTACCACTTCAGTTAGTAATGTATGTTTCTTAGTGTCATCTAAGCACATGGTGCTTTACAGAATACAAGAAGACAGGAGCTTGTGATCTAAAAATGAAACAAATATATGATTCGTCCAGTTACACATAATAACCTTGGTACCATCTCACTGCCATCCCATTCTACCCATGTATCCTGTATAAGGTGAGGAAGAGAACAATCACCTGAAAACTAAAGCCTGTTGCATTAAAAAAATGTTAGAGGAGTTACATACAATAATGAGACTGGGTCACATATTTAGCCATAATTTCAGATAAGTGGAAAAAGGAAAGTGTTGCAGAAAATATTTGCGCTTCTGCGTACATTTTCTTACTGTTCCTTATGTATCTCTCTACAATATGGATTTTTACAATACTACCACTTACATCATAGCCAGTGATTGCAATCTGATGCATGGAATCATTAACCGCTTTAAGAATTCCCAGTATTGATGTCAGTGCCTCTTGGAGATCTTCAGCACCTTCACAATTTTTACTGTATTTTAACATTTCCTGTGGAAGAATTACATATACCACCTCATGAATCTCAAGAGGAACATAATTCTCTCAAAACAACAAGGGAGTTTCTACAGTATATCATAAAATAAATGGGTATATTAACCTTGTAAAATAAATGGCTATATTAGAAATGATTACAATTGGAGATAGCCTGCAGGCCTTTGTGCTGGGACTCTTTGGTTCAAGTATGATTTTTTCCCTCTGCATTTCTTATATAGTCTTGGTCAATCTCCCCAAATCATCTGTAAAGGGGAAAGGGTTGGATCTAGATTTCCCCATCTGAAAATGGAAGGACTTTTTCTGTCCATGGAAGGCTCTTGATCCAGCAGAAGGATCTCATTGGTGGAAATGAGGGGAGGCAACTTTGGCCAATCCCCCCTCCCCCTGTAGCCCCCAGCCTATCTCCCACACGGTCCCAGATGGTTGCCCAACCCTCACGAGCAGATTTTCAAATGGCATAAGGGGATACAGGGGGATGTAAAAAATAGGCAGCTGGTGAAAGTGGCTCCTGAGTAGAATTCAGAATAATCTTCTTTTCAGAAGACTGTTGCAGAAGACAATGGCAATACTGCAAAGTATCTTGCAAATTGCAAATGCTGTATAAATTATAAACTGCAGAGATGTCATTAGACAAACCCTTGTTCATAGTGGGGATTTGCCTTAAGTCATCATCACAAAACTTAAAGCAATCTCCCAGAAATTAAATATGGGCACAGTTAAAATAGTGTTATTCCTACCTTTAGCAATAGCTGATATTTGGTTATTCTTTGAACAGGTTTCAGTAAATAGGAATCCAAACTTAGCTTGTGGTCAAGTTTTTTTTGACACTCCTGTGAAAAATATTCATGATTGAAGAATGGTAAACAAATTATTCCATGAGATGTTTTGAAAACAATGCTGATTGACTAATGAATTTTCAATAAAATAAAGAATACCTGAAAGAATGCAGAGTCTGAGAACTGTCTCCAAAGACTTTCAGATCGAGGCTTATTTTGACAATATTTTTCATAAATCTGAAAGTCTTCCATCTGAATTTGAGAGAAAAGAACTATGAATCCAACAATCTAAGCTTTTGCTTAAGTATGGAGAAACCAGTCCCACCTACAATGAGAGCATTACTAATCGAATGTTAAAATATGCCTGGCCCTTTTGATTAGATATACCTGGTAATGATATTGGATCACTGTTTTTCCTGTTTATTCTTGCTTTTGTTGCTATGATTCCCATATGGGAAATTTGAAAAACATGCATTACACAACATAAGCCATAGATACCAGAAAACAATAATGCAACTCAACTGGATTCACCTGCCACTTCTCATTAGCTAGCAGCAATCTGGATTCTAACCTTCCAGTCTAAATATGCTACGAACTTCAGTGTCTGAGCAAGATATACTGCAAAAAGTTCAACACAGTAAGAGACAGTTCAAATAATCAGTTGAGATTAGTCCTCTTCATGCTTTTTTCTGAATGCGTGAGGGCTAAAACAGGGGAAAGAGTGCACACATGGACTCTGTCCCCAATGTCTCATGTGCAGAAAAGTAGTCAACCAATGTAGGGCCAAACACAATGGGCCAGTTCACAATTTCTGGGTTCCTTAATTCAGGAACTGCCATGGTTGAGCAGGAGTAAGTGAGTGTGCCGTCTCCTATACACTTGTTGTTTCTGCTGTCAGTCAGTAAGCCAGGAATGGGCGTTCTCATGAAATCTGAATCCAGGAACTCTGGGTTATTTATGGTTTGATGTTGGCTCAATTCTGGCTTATTTACACCCTAAGCAACCCAGAGTTCCTGGGCTCAGACATCATGCTAACCCAGGAACAGGATGTTCCTCTGCTGCTGTTTGAAGGTGGAAGCAACGAGTTTGTGGGAGTCAGCACATTTGCTTGTTCCTGCTCAGGTATGGGAAGTCCTGCGTTAAACAACCCAGGAACTGCTGTTACATGCGAAGCAGGTCAATGTTCCCTTGTCTTTGTACTACTTACCCTTTCAAGGAAACACCGTCCTACCAGTTCTGGATATTCTGTGTAATTTTCTAGTTCTCTCAAGAATAT
The DNA here is from genome assembly GCA_029215795.1 of Anniella stebbinsi. NCBI lineage: Eukaryota > Metazoa > Chordata > Lepidosauria > Squamata > Anniellidae > Anniella > Anniella stebbinsi. The sequence continues at coordinate 143,354,973 of JARDYH010000001.1, forward strand.
TCTACAAAGAAAACAATGTTACTTGATTAGATAATATGATGAAATAACCTACAAATATCTACAACATCCACTGATGTACACATGCTTTATTGAGTAGCAAAAGCAAAATAGAGAGGGCCTTATCATAAAGAGCTTAACTTAAATTTTGACAGTATGGAAAAAAGCAATAGAATATAGCAGAGAAAAGGAGACAAAGATAAGGCTTAAAGAGAACACATTATATATGTCAAGTGCTTTGTGCCCTTAGGAAAACTGCACCATGTATATACGTACACACACACCATTCAATTCAAATTCTTATATGCATAGATCTGAAATATATAGAGGTTTGGTAACTAAGCAAAAATCACTTAGTTGTTTACAATAAACAATGAAAAGACTACCAAAAATAACGGGGGGAAAAAAGCTAAACTAGCACTTTCCTACTTGGAAATTCCATTTGATTGCTGTTTCACTAAGTAAAGAGTGAGTGAGTGGCTGTGTTCGGACAACACAAAAACCACCGTTGTTTTATTACTGGATTGGTCAGTGGTTGTCTGTCAGGCCAAAACCACCCCACAGTTGATTTTTCTGGCAGAAAAACTACTGGAGAAACACAACTGGCTGCACAGTTGATTTCTTGCACAACCAGTGTTTTTTATGTTGTTTGAACTGAGTCAGTGGTTTTTCCGACCAGTTGAGTTGATTTTTTCACCTGGCTAGAGTTCCCAGGCAAGAGTGGCCAAAACCAAGCTGGCAGCTCTGCTACAGCTGGCACAACTCGCCATGGCTGCTGGGATAGCACCGGGAGAACTGAGGGAGGAGTGTGGGTGGGGGAGAGGGCTGTGTCAATCAAATTTCAGGTTGAGTAATAATTCACTCCATGCGAGCCTTAACCACCCACAGTTGTGAAGGAACATGTTGTGTGGGGAATACCTGCAAGAAACGCAACTGTGAATTGATGCGTCAACCCACCATTGACAAAAGTGTTGTTCGAACGCAGCCAGTTGAGTGCATACACAATTATGATTTTCATGGTGCCCCAAAGAGGAACTGAGTAACAATGCTAAGGTTTATGTCTACAGGGGTATGGGGACAACACTAGAGGACTAAGGAAAGAAGAGATTAACTATTGTATTTCCATTAGGTATGTTGTATACGGACATTATAAAGACAGCAAAATCTGTAAAAACAACAAAGATTCCTGTGGCATCATACTGACTAATGAACTTATTATGGCATAAGCTTTTGTGGGCTGCAATGCACAAAAGCTTATGCCATAATAAATTTGTTAGACTTTAAGATGCCACAAGAATCTTTGTTGTTTTTGCTGCAGCAGACTAACTTGCCTAGAGCTCCGCAAATAATCTGGTATTATGATGTATTTTCAAGAACAAATGCTTTAAGTATTCTAATGTGTTTGAAAATAAGTTGTTTTGATTTTTATTCCCTGCTACTAATGCTTGAATGTGTGTGTATAGGACACAATCTTAACCTGTTGTGAAAGTGATAGATTTCTTCCATATTTCCGAACAAAACATCCTTCTTATTTTGCAGCCCTGTAGAAATGAGATGTACCATTAAGGGATTGTCCATTTCTGCAGCATAGCCCTGTGATACAAAAGGGAAGCAGATTAATTACTTGCATTTAGTTCCAATTTCCCAGCAAGTCCAACCTGCTCAAAGCTGATAAACACACAGCAATATTTCAACATTGGCTGTAAAACTGATAAAATTTCTAGTATGATATCTGTCGCTTTTAATACTAGCCTAATTCTGCATGAATTCTATGAACAGTTAATTTTGGAAAAAAATGTTCCAGCTATAAATGGAAGGTTTTTTTAAAAAAAAAAATTAAAAAAAATTATTTCTGAACTATTACTTTCTGAACATGTAAATAATAACTATTTAAAAACCTTGTAAACAGCTGGTAATTTTAAGGTTTTGGTTCCAAAGCTGACCACAATGACTACAGAATCTCGTACTATGACCTTTTAAGCCAATTGTTCTTTCTTCTTCCTTCCTGTCACAAGTTCCTGTTTATGACATCTGCTGTAGGCAACAAAGCCAGAGTCTATTCTTTAACTTTTCCAAACAGCAGGAAAGACGTATAAACTTGTTTTAATCTGCACTTCAAGTATGTACTCGTGTTCCTCATTAGCCACTGCTGCAGAAGATTTTCTTTTCAGTGGTGTATATAAAGCACCTGGCTTAGAAAGGGAAATAAGTCAGAAGTAGCTGGTCCCTGGTCCCAGAGAAGTTAGCTCAGGGCTGGAACATGTTTTTGTCACAAGATGTTGATGAAAATAGCATTCCAGTTCGCCCTTCCATGCTACAGCATTTGCAGTACAGATCAAGGCTACATCCACTACCACCAGGAATACAGCAACTGTATTTGATCACCCCAATCTTCTTGGGAAGCACTTCCAAACATTATGGCAGAAAAGGACAGGTTGCTTACCTGTAACTGTTGTTCTTCGAGTGGTCATCTGTGCAGTCACACATATATGGGCTTCTGCGCCTGCACGGAGGCTCGACTCGGGAGAACTTCTATAGCTAATAGTTAATTTTAGGCAGGAACCCCTCGGCCTTCTGCACCGTATCCATGGCATCATCAGCCGTGGAGTGAAAAAGGCCAACGCCATCGAATGGAAGATTGTCAATCCTTGTACAGGCTTCCTGTGAGAGGCCGGCGGAACGGAGCCAGGCATGCCTGTGTAAAGCTATGGCACTAACCAGTAGCTTAGTCCCACAGTCAGTCTGATGTCGCGCAGTGTGTAGCTCCTGTTTAGCCAAGTGAACCGCTTCAATTTGAAACACACGCGCCAATTCTCTCTGGTCTCCGTCTAGGTGATTACAGAGAGATCCCATTTTATCCCACAGAAAAAGGTGGTAATGGGCCATAGTCGCCTGATAGTTCGAAACCTTAAGGCTGAGCGCCGCCGTGGAATAGATTCGGCAACCCATCAAGTCCAGATTTCGTCCTACCTTGTCCAGAGGTGCTGAATGCGCTTTCTGAGAGTGTCCCTGCGAAGCTTCCACTATTATGGAATTAGGTGGAGGATGAGTGACATATTTTCAAGGCATTTGGAAGTCGGCGCCAGTGAGGCTGGACTCTTCCACACTTGTTGCATGGTTTGCAAGAGGGTTGGAATGAACGGGATAGCCGGTGTCGAGGCGGCTTCAACTTGGAGGACATCATAAATAGTATTGATGACCCGCTGTTGTGGTTGATTTGTTTCCAGGCCCAGGGATTTTGCCATACTTTGGACCAGGTCGGAGAAGGAGCTGAAATCATCCGACGGAGAGACCGGTTCATGTGAAGCCACCAAGTCTGTTGGCGATGGTGCGGATGGAAGCCCCGAGGCGGAGGACGAAGTCAGAGCGGTAACCGTCTGAGTCCGACTCAGAGCGGTAGTGGTGTGAAACGTCCCTAGGTAAGGCAGGATGTGAGGGAGAGCGTGTATTTCTCGACACCACTGGTGATGGGGGCGGGTCTATGGGCAGCATAGGGCAGTCGGCCGCGACAGATCTGTATTCCTGAGCGAGGTCTCTCCCCCTTGCATCGTTGTGTCTGGAGGATTGGGAGGCCTGGGAGCATCTATCCCAATCAGAAGCAGGGGAGCGGGAGCGGTAAGTTGATTCCCGGTGTCGAGGGCGTCACCTGTAGTGATCCTGTCGGAACAGTGAGAACAGAGTTGGAGGGAGCGTCGTAACCTGACCTGGTGTTAGAGAAGATTGAGGGGAATTCTGTATGTCCCCTTCCGAAAAGCAGTCTGATCGTCGTCTCGGTACCAAGCGTTGTACGGTATCGATCTCACGCCTCGGTGTCGAGCGCTGGGTGATGTCGATCTCGGGTCTCGGTGCGTCCCTGCTCCGCGACTAACGTCGGTGTCAAGTGACGCAGCTCCGTCTCGAGTCTAGAGGAGGAGGAGGTGGAAGACTGTCTCCTCGAAGAAGACCCGACCCTTGATATCGAAGCGGCAGGCGAAGGCGTATTACGTGATGCCTGTGTGCTAGTTGGCTTCAGCATCGATGTCGAGGCGGCGAATGGAGACCGAGGCTCGGTGTCGAGTCTCGGTGTCGACGGTGGAATAGTCGATCGAGGAACTTTTTCGGTGTCGTGTTTCCTCTTTTTCTTTTTCTTTTGTTGCTCTTTGGGCAGTCTTGGCACTAGACCCTTACGTGGGGGTATTTTTGGCGCCGTAGTCGAGGGAGATTTGCCCGGTAAAGTGGGCGCTTCTCCTCGAGCTCCACTATGCTGGGAGCTTGCTGGCGAGGCTGGTACCGATAGGAAGACCAGGTCGCGAGCTGAGGTGGCCGGGGGAGATCCCATAGCTGAGGAATCAGTCGCCGCTAATGCCTTTGACCACAGTTCGACCTGCAGCTTATCAGCCCCATGTTTTCTTGTTTGCCTGGAAAAGGCTTGACAATTCCCGCAAGACGTGACCTTGTGGCTCTCTCCAAGACAGAAAAGACAGAGGCTGTGTCCGTCGGAAGGCGGTAGCTTGCTACCGCAACGGGAGCACTTTTTAAAGGGGGCCTGGAGGGCCATAAACAGAAAAAGGGAACCCGAAGGTAGGTTTTACTAGAATGAAGTTTTTAATCTCACTATTTTTCTTTTTCTCTACAGAGTCCGAAGACGAAGTTCTCGACGATGCAGCCGCGATGGCGGTCGAAGAACTGAGGTACGAGGTGGGAACCCTCCCACGCATGCACACTCGCCGTTGGGGGAGGGGTTCCCGCCTAAAATTAACTATTAGCTATAGAAGTTCTCCCGAGTCGAGCCTCCGCGCAGGCGCAGAAGCCCATATATGTGTGATGCATAGAGACCACGAAGAACAAGGGGAATTTGGTCTCTGTGGGGATGCTCTTTTCAACTGCATTTTCCCCCTTTGGCAAAAATAACGTCCACTACGTCCAAGTGCAACAACTTTTTTCAAAAACACTATCTAGAAGTAAGCCAAATGGCGGAGACTTTGGGGCATTTACCCTGCCCAAAAGCCTCTCCATGAGTGGTCTTTCATGGGGCAGCCAAACAGTAGTGAGGACACTGAAGTAACCAGCAGTGCTCTGCTGAACACAACTCACCCTGTATTGGCAAGAGAAGAGGAAGACTTGGCTTCTCATATTGAGTTGCCTTAAAAAATGGCTCCTTATGGGAGGGAATGCTCAGCAAGGTGTAGAGCCAAGCAAGTACTTTGCCAAGAGGGAGAGGGGAATGGATTCCAATTTCATAGCAAAAGGCAATTCTTTCTAGGGTTGAGCTGCTCTTTCACAGGGAAAAATGTGCATCCTGAAAGGTCACTGCAACTCCCTCCCCCCACTCGAACCACACAAAAAATTGGCTCAGCCCGAAAGCCACTTAGGAGACACACCCATCCATGTTTGGGATTGTGTACTGCAATGCAGGATGAATCAAGAAATGTATTTAGATGCAGCATGGCTACAGATCTAAAATACCTACCTCAAGGACACACAGAAGTTCTTCAACATAAGCTCGTTCAGTTTCAAGAAGTTCATTAATTACATGTCTGTGAACATAAGAAATACATGAGACAAGGTGTGGATGCTCATATTTCAAAGTCTTCATGTATTTCTTGGACAATTTAATGCTGGTAATCATGAGTACAGACTACCAAATACAAAGAACATGCATGAAATTTCACAGAACTGTTCACAATCATATTTTGGCAAACTTAGTGCCACTGAAACCAAATAACATGCAATCAAAATGTTACTATCCCATCCCATAAGGATGGATAAAGTTAAACTGCCCAGATCAACCACGTCCCAGGTTAGAATTTCATGGATTATTACAGTTGAACGTTCGCTACTCATCCCATCTTTTAGCGGAATTGTTTGTTCTGTACTAGATGCTTACAAGACCTGAATGTAACGCACAGTTACAGTACAATTGCTTTGGTATGTAAAGTTGCACTCACTTCCGTAACACAGCTAGATTTTCTTCATCATCCATCACAGATCCACCTCTATTATGATGGATTTCATTTATTTCACTCTGAAACAAAAAGAAAAAGCAATATACATATTGTCAGGCCTTTTTTCACTCCAAAACACAGTAAGTGCTTCTAGTTTGACAGCTGGGGCTGGGGTCTTGGCCAAGAGGTTGCTGGGGACTTGGTCAAGAGGGGATTCTTAGCAGGGCACTGCCAAGGGTCCAGGTAACCCTTTTCACCCTGGGGATAACCCTGCTACGGGGGTGATGTACATCCTATTTCCCCACCTGTCAACTGTGCAAGGCTGTCAAAACAGCCTTGCTACAGTGTAATCTTGACTGCTACCTTGTATGTTTGACAACTGCAACACATAGGGTCCAGACAAGGCAAGCCTCTATATTCTGAATAGCTGCAGTTGCGCAACTGCGCATAACCACATTTTAAAAAAGGGGGGTGCATTTATTCACATTCCCCAGAGACAGGAAAATATGAATGAAAATTTCCTGGCCCCGTTTTTGCACAAAAATCTATAAAAAGGGCTCAAACTGTGATCTGGATTGCGATTGGAGCAGGAACAGGGGACTTAGCGGCAGACAAGACAGGTTCTGCCATCAAGTCCCTTGGATACCAGGCAGAGCCAGCTAGAGGACATAGGCAGAAGGTGGTGGGAATCAACCCAAGTCAACCACGACTGTCTGTCGAGTGCACCAATCATGCACTGTGGGTTGTTCGCAAAATATCTCACAGTGTGTAGCTTGTCACCCATCGTGGACTGGCGTGCCATGCAAACATGCCCATAGTGTGCATGAGTGGGCTTAACCCTCCCCATCTCATTCTCATGTGACATTTCCCCTATAACTTCCACCCTACACCTGCTTTCCATACTGTGGCTTTCCAGACACATGCTTGTGAGGAAAACACGGTTCTTAAATCCCAATGGGGGCAAAAAAAACAGCAGAGGTGTGGCGTTCCAAGGGAGGAGTGGAAAGCAGGGAAAGGCTTAAGTGCTCCCATTCCTCTCTTCCTCCACATTCTCAGGCTTCCTCAGAACACTTTGGAATGGAGGAGCAGCTCATATAATACTGGTGGAATAAAACATAGTTGGACCTTCATTCCCAACACAGAATTTAGCTCAAAGAGGTACTTCTAATAAAAGATAAATGCAACGAATATAATTGTAATTATTTTTATTATTAGGGAAGCAATGGCATGATAAATTCTGTAGATTATAGCCTATTAGTTGGATATATATAAAATTCTTACTACTTGAATTCTGTTCAAGTTAATTTGAAGGTACTACTACAGAGTTTACAAACTTACAATTAGTTTCAATGAAATCCTTACAAAAATGATAGTTTGAAACTTTTCCTTTTCCCATAAGTGCATTATTAAAAGAACACCCCAGCAATGGAATGAGCACATTTAACATTTTAACAATTGCGCACATACACAGACACACCTTGGTTCTTCTGAAGTTATTTCTCCGGACAATGTGATTGTCAGGGCTGGATGGACCTTCAGAATCTCTTTGAAGACCTGGTATGTGAAACAGAATCCAGCCATTGAAACTGGAGTACATCTCAGCTTAAGTAAGCAACCATACTTGCAAACTCGATTATTTTTGTTTCAACAATTGCTTACTTTCTTACCTGGAGATGGATACGGTGATTTTAGAGGGATTTCTGGACGAGGTGCCACTGGCTGAACTGGACGAGTCTGCTTTGCTGCCAGTTTCTTAAGACTGATTTGCCTCTTTTGAAACATTTCTTCCATACTTTCCTGTTTCTGAAACACTTTTTGTATATGTTCCTATAATAAATCCCAAAATTCCATCACCATCTTTAAACCTTGCCTGTCATGCTTCTATTTTTTTTAATTTTTTTTGAGCAGCCTTTCTACTTACGTATGTATACCAGTCAACACATAACTCAATTCATAGTGCACTCCTTTTGAAATATAGCAACAAATCACAAAGGATATGCTCGGTTTTAAAAACAAATATTTTTGCTCATTATACTAAATAAGTGTCTTTGAACAAGATTCTAAGCAACTGAATTAAGATTCTGCATTTCAGTTGTTAAACCACTTTTAAAAAGTGAAGAATTTGGGTCAGTGCCTATTATATTGACTAGCCATGTACTGACTGACTTGTATCCAACCAGACCATGTGTGAGCAGAAGCCTGTTTGGTTACAGAAAGATGCTGCTGATGTTTTCCCATGGTTGCAGTCCCACATGATACTCTTGAAATGTTTCCACCCCCCAAAGAACTCTTGAGAAGGTGATTGGAGGATCCACAGCCATGGAGGGGGGAAAAACTGGTGACCAAACACCCAATTATTATTTATTATTATTACTTAGTACATTTCTATACTGCCCCATAGCTGAAGCTCTCAGGGTGGTTTACAAAGCTTAAAACATTAAGCATTAAAATTAATATATAAAATTTTAAACAATAAAAAGCATAAAAACAGGTAACATACAAAGACAGTATATATTTAAAACAACTTTGAGACTGTCAGCCAGGCCTGAAGATAGATGTGGGGTCAATTAAAAATTTCAACATATGCTGTTAATGACCTGGAGCCGAAAAGATCACAATGTTGGCGCCAGGCGGGCCTCGTCGAGGAACTCATTCAATAATTGGGGGGCCACCACTGAGAAGGCTCTCTCCCCTTGTTGCCATCCTCCAAGCTTCCCTTGGAGTAGGCACTCGGAGCAGGACCTTAGATGTTGAGCATTGTGTACGGGAAGTTTCTTGTTGTGAGAGGTGTTCCGTCAGGTATGGTTGTCCCAAGCCGTGTAAGGAGAACTGCTAACACAAGCAGGCTTTCGAGGCAAGCCAATGTGTGAGTGAGTATCTACAATTATCTAGCTCCAACATATATGCATGTTAAGTACTTTGACTATAATAGCTTTAAAACAAGGACAGAGTCAGTCCCAGCTGTGTCTCATAGTAGGGCAGGCCATGCATTTCCAAGCATGCTTTTGATGGAGAGTGGAGCTAAGTTATTTTAATAGCTGCATAGTTTTGTGTGTAGACATCAGCTAGCATACATAGTAGGACATTGGTAACACAGTTTATGACTGTTAATGTTATTATCAGGAGTGGTTTCAACCAGAACGTTCCAAATTATTACTTCTATATGCCCCCATATGCGCCCATGTTCATGCCTAACGAAGTTCATTATAAAATCCTGGTATTAAGATTACCATTAGTTCCTCACTAAGGATGACTTCATACTCTTCGTACAAGTAATTCAGCTTCTTGAGCTTATTGTCTCCACCAGTGTCCAAAAATTTCTCAATCTCCTGTAAAGCTGATTCTGCTCCATCCTGAGACTGGCATTTGTCAACAGGCTGTGAAGCCAGCAGGTAAATTCCTTCATCACACCACTTCATGGACTACAAACATACCAAGGAGACAGAAAAAAGCGCACATCTGCAATTAATAACTTTAACTGAAAAGATTTAGCAATATATTGAAAACTGAAAATCCATATGAATTATAACATTGTAGCTATAAGCCTCCAAATGGCTTATCTCCAGGTTAAAGTGAGATTTGAGGACTCCAGGCTCTCCTTCAATGACATTATCGGGCTGCTTGTGCTTGCGTGTGAGCATGAACTGTAGGAGCACTTGCATCCATCTGAGGCAAATCTGTGAATTCTAATGTGGAAGGAGGGAGGCGTGGGGTGGAATTCTGGCTGCAGAGAATAACAGTTGGAAAGGAAGATAAAATTCTGAGGGTTCTGAAGCTGGATTGCTGAGGGCCCAAACAACACGTCACCTTAACTCCTCTTGCCTTGGGTACCCATCCCACCCACCAACCGTTATTCAGTCCCCTGATCTGGATCAGGAACCTAGTGTGGAAGTAGTGGGGCTTTAACCCTTTGCCCATTGCAGCAGTCTTAACTAAAAGCAGCCACCCAATGCCTTCAATTTTCATTGCAAAAATTGTAAAATTTGTTTCACCAGAACTGTCTTTAAAGACCCCTGAAATCCTCCATCTGGCAGTTTGTGAAAAACAAACAAATCCTGCACTCAAGGCTAGAATGAAACACAGCTAAGGTAACTTGTAGTTAGCTGGAGAGAAACTCCTGAAGAGATTCTTTGAGCAAAGGCTCCAAAGCCCAAGAATGCCTGGGGGGCTGTGGCCTTCTCATACACACACATATTCATACAGAGCAGTTTGGGAGTGGCATCTCTGTGGTATGGTCCTACTTAGCTAGGGAGTATGGATGAATATTCCAACCACGTGTGGAATTTAACATCTCTCAAGTGTCCTTGATTAGATTCTATTTTTTTAAAAGTTGTTCCTTCAACCCTTATTACCACCTGGGAAACTTCTCATTTCCACCTGGCCTCACTGAATCTGCATGCATTCTTTAGCATTGTCCTATCACTGTGTTTATTATGGTCATCACCAAACTAATAGTGCAAGAATTCCAGCTTCTTTTCTGTCAAACACAACATGTGTGGTAAGCAGGGGAAAGGACAAAGAACATGTTGGTAGGAGAATGTTTATTTATTTGTAACATTTAAATACTGCTGAATATAATAGAATCTCTCAGAATATCTGAGTCTGAGGCTCAGTCTCGTCTTATATACTGGGTACAAAACTGTTGAATGGGGCCCAAGACTGCAACACCAAGAATCATTAACCATGGGTGAGCGTGAACCACAGACCTTCCAAGAACTGAGCCACTGCATCTCTTCTGAAAACCATACTTCTTTGGAGGCTGTAAGTAACTTTAGGGCTCTTTGCTTTGCTTCATTCCCCTCCAGCTATGACTGAGCCCTGCTTTTTCCTTTCCCTATCCAACTTCTTCTTCCTGTCAGCAGACTTAGGCTGTGCTTCTACGTGCAGCTCACAGACTCTGTTCCTTATTGTGCCTACTCCTGTTCCTATGAGGCTTCCTTGACTTTATAGGTATTTCCCTAGTCCCTTGACTATGCCGGTTTTGCTTTCTACTCTTCTCTTCACATTGTCTGGATTGCCTTCTGCAAACTGGACAAATTACTTTATCTCACTCTCTGGTAAGGCATTTTGGCCCAGTCTTTCAGGGAAGAGCCTAGGTTCTCTCCTGTACATGAGATTAATCGACCGTGATTTCGCCATGTAGGATTACAACTTATTTATAGCTTTAACAGCAAATGAGAGGAGAAATAGTAAGGTTAGATTTACCTTCTCCAACCGGCTATGTAATTCAAATGAATGGTTCAGGAGAGCCCTTCTTTTATTCATTTCATCAGTAATAGTGTCACAGTGATGTTGGAGTTCATTGCACTTGGGGAGAATGGAGTCCACAGCGTAATGGCTATTTTGTATGAACTGGTCACCTTTTGAAATTAGGATCTTGGCCTTTTCCAGAACTTCCTGAAGAAGGATATTGATAATTGATAAGACAGGAAAACATAAGTTGCAGCATTATCTCTTTGTAAAAAATACAGCACACTGAAAAATATAGCATATGGAGAAACTCCAAATTTTTACATGCGATTTTTCTTCCAAGTTGGCAAGATCTTTCAGAATGTGCTCCACATGTGAACAGCTATTTCCCACTTCTGTGAAACGAGATAACTTCTCAGACATGCTGTTTAGAGCTGCTTTGACCTGAAATGAAAGACAACTACTTATCAATGAAAGGCTGGGTTGGGCATGGGGGAGGGGAGATCACAATCTTTAGAGAACAACATTTATCTTGGTAGTTAGGTACATCATCAATTAAATAACAAGATCCTACTTCTGTTAATCACAACAATAAAGCAAAACTGCCAGGCTAGCTACCTTCTCGGGCACAGAGACTTGTGTGTGAATCTAGAAAGAGTGTCTCATTTGGGAAAGCTTTCCATTAAGACTCTTTGGGGTTAATTTTTTTTTTTTAATCATAGAATGTCTTTTGAACTTTTAACACATGATTCAGCTGGCTGCGATGATGGGGTCTACAACCCAGTATATAGTAGTTGCAAATTGTGGGGAGGGTTGTAATTGAGCACATGATCATCTGCCATGCTAGCTTGGATGATGGGAGTTATACTCCAGCACACCTGGAAGGCACCAGTTTGAGTAAGGCTGAACTAAGCCAATACTGGGAAGCTGCAGGACTCTTATGTCAACCATCCTCCGATTCTGAGCTAACTAGTCTAAAATGTCCTATACATCAAAAGCCATCACCTCTTTGAAATCAAGTTCAAAATGCCTGAGTTGTAAACACTGCTCAAGCTTCTGCTGGTGTCTCAACCAAAAATCATCAAAGGCTGTCTCTGTTTCATCTAGTTGACTTAGAAGCCTTGAAAAAAAGGGGGAAAAGAGACAATTAACATATCCAGCACAATGTAAATGAAACAGAACAATGGCTCTTATTTTGGAATCTAGTTCATTCTTTAATAGGAAAAATGTTCTTTTTCCAAACTGTCACATTGGTGATGAAAGGTGAAGAACATTCCTACAATCAATGGAGAGTATGAAATATTAGACCATATTAGTCTAGAAAGACAATTGATCTGACTCAGTATAAAGCAGCTTGTTTTAACTTACAATTTTGTCGCTCTGCTTGTTTTAGACCAGACTTATCCAACCTGGCCATGGGATGAGAGTTTCAGCCCCCCACACATATGGAGAGCACCAGGATGGAGAAGGCTGAGCATGAGTAGTTGTTGGTGAATTTTGACAGCAACTTTTTTAGCAGCAATTTACAGCAGAGCTAATTTGTCATTGATTTGCCATCTATGACTGTAACCAGTGGAGGCTGGTGGTCGATTCAGGGTTTCAGTCAGGATGAGCCAGAACTCTAAAGGAGAAATCCAAGGAGCTGAACCCATTTTGGGATTCAGCACCTTGGATAGCTTCCTTCAGAATTATGGCTGGTTTAAAGTTATGTCTGGTTCTGTCTGAAAGTCAGAATGGATTCACAGACCCACCAAATTTGGAGCCACTGATTGTAACAGTCAAAACATCTGTGTGTACCAGCTAGTAGGTTAGACTTTTAAAGATATTTACCACATGTACAACCTTCCTGACGGGTGAGGTTTCAAGACATCCCCCCCCACCCCCATCCAGAGGACACTTTACACTGCTAACGCTCACTCCCAGACCGGCAAAAATTCTGGTTCTTTAATGGGAAAACATTCTATACAACAATACTTTTCCAAACTATCATATTTGCAGTGCAAGGCAGAGAGCAGGCTGAGTCTCGGTTTGCATGATATAACCAGCTCATTGTGGATTATTTAACCCATGATGAGCTGTGATATGCACCACACCCATTTTGATTGCGAAAATCCTGATTGGGGTTGTGCCATGTCATGAACCTGGTCATTGTAGGTTAATCAACCATTCCTTAACCCTCGATTTGCAGTAGAGGTTAAGTGGGGAATGCTTAATCCTGGAATAATCCACAATGACCAGGTTCAGATTACATTGGCCCAATCAGAGGTTTGCATGATCAAAATGGTGGATGCACACACCACCATATCATGCTAACCGGCCCAGACTGTTTCTTGTTTTCCAGGTACAATGTAGTTGCAAACCTTTCTTTTGAGTCTGTGCAATGGCCTTTTTTTTTGTTTTTAGGTGTTTTTTGCTGAGGGAGAAATGGCATGGATAAATGGATGAAAAGTACTATCACGCTACAGCCCATTTATTGGGTTTTCATAAAGGCATCAAAATGAGCATGTGACAGTTCACACTGGATATTAGATTGTACTTTAGAGAAGAACAGGCATGCAACGCAAATATATGCAATAAATACTAGGTTTACCTCACCTTTCCACAGTAATTTTATTTTCCACTTGATCTGGATTCATTTTGTACTCTCGGTTTTCAAGAACTGGTTTTCTAATACTATAGAGAATATCCTGGCCTTCTCTTAATACTATTTTCAGATCCTCCTGCAAAAAATTTAGATAGCCACATTTGTGTTTTTATGAAAATTCAGCTTACAGAAGCTATACCATCGATTTTGTGAAATCTGAGATCAGAGGAGAGTTCTGTAGAGCTGTACCAGCTAAACATTAGAACCGAATCTTATTTTAAAAGGGTTAGGTTACTGAAGCAAGCCTTGACCCTGCCTTGTCTCTCCAACTTCTTTTGGGATAGATTTGTCCAGTAAAAGGATTGAAAAGGAAAAGCCTGAATCTGAAACAGCACCATTGGTGAATCCCCAGAAAACTCTAAAGGAAGCCTGCACATATGACCAGTGTCTTTGGGGATTCAAGACTGCAGGCAGCTCTGAAATAGGCATCCCAGAATCTCCTTTGGATCCTAGGGAGCAGAACTATCATGAAAGGCTAGCCCTGCCTTTCTTCTTTAAACTAGGTGAACCTACACAGAAATCCAGATGCTCCCTGCAGCCCAACACCAAAGCTGGTTGCTAACACTTTTAAGTTTACTTTGGACACTATTAATGGTAAATGTTAAAGCAACCAATACTACTTTTTAAAGAAAGTAAAACATGTAACAAGCATAACATAATATATGTCAATAAAACTGCTTAAAATTTGCTTTAAGGTGAATTGGTCTGTTTTCTTTTATTCTGACACAAATGACCCTCTACTTTTTGTAACTGTGTTGTAAATATTTGCTTTTTTTGCATATGCTTTTACTTAGAAGTGAACAGTTCCTTTCCTAATAAATAGAAGTAAATAAATACTTCTAATAATAATCCAGACATTGGAATAGGCAATGCTACAAACAAAAGCCATTTTATAGGCTTTTTCCTGTTGAACATTTAGGCAGTATCTAATATTGCCACTGTGCTCTCGCTGTTGAGCTAGTGGGACCCATCAGGAGTACAGCAGGAACTAGCACTTCCAATAGCAACCGCAGAAATAAGCAAAAATGCTCATTTCCAGAAAGGGACAGGTCAGCAGAGCTCTTTCCTGCAAGCACTGCTGCCCCATTCCAGAAATGAGTGGTCTGGCTAGTTTCCAATTTCTACCACATCTGCTAACTTCTGTTGTGCCAACAGTGGGTTCCACTAGTGTGCAGGCAGTGTTGGATACTGCCCATAATTTGTATGGGTTTCAGTCCCCCACCCCACAAATTAAAGATGTTGTGAGGAGAAGACAGAAAGAAAGGAAGCAAGAGATGATATATTACAGTCAACTCTCATGGTGTTAGTATTATTTTTCTAGATCTTTAGATTTGAAAATCATCTCTTAAGGATTCCTGAATGGTGTGTGATTATAGAAGCTGCTGGCATGGATATTAGGGAGAGGATACCACACAGCATTAAAAGGGAGAATGAATTCAAAGTAACTGAGTATGTCTGGCAGTAGTATGGCAAACAAAGCTAAAGTTCTGTTGGTGGACCTACCTAATAAATCATCTTACATATTGCTAACAAAAGCCACTACACATCTAGCATAAGTAACGTACCTTCATTTTGTCTTTGCTTTCAGTATGTGCTGTAAGGAGGGAAATGGTGGACTCTACATCATTTGGTAGCTCTGTTTCTGCCAGTTCGGTTCCAAAGGCTCGAAGAGTTTGTGCCTTCTCCTTAACCATTCGAGCAAAGTTCTCTATAGCCTTTAGGATTACAAAACATTACACATATTGACATTCAAGAGTCAAATGCCATTTAATATGTTTACATACAAGGATAAATAAATAGTGACCAATCACAATACCATTAGAAGTAAAAGGACTAAAAATGTTGCCTTAAAGTAAATGTCAAAATTTGTAAATAAAAGTATCTCCACCATTAGCTCCTTAGGTGCATATCTTCTAGCTGCTCATTAGGGACCTTTCAATATACTGATTATCTAAAGCTTTGTATGTATTTTTAAATAGACAAAATGTAATTATTGTATTTTCCTCTCTTAGAAGATACCAGAATATATGCAACATCCGGTAGATTTCCAAGCTCTGAAATCACCACTCCCAAATTCATAAGTTATGATGTTTCTCTGAGATGTCCAAGTTTTTGTGAGACATCTTCTCATATATTCTATTTTAATTTGTATTCATCATAAGTCCATGCCATTAGTCACAGGCTGTACAACAGAAGGGCCCATTGACAGAACAAAAGATGACTTACAGTGCAATGTGTCAGCCACCTGTTGTGGCAGTAATCCAGAGTGCCACCAAGATCTTCAGTTAGCTGTGATCTGTCAATGTAGCTATTTAACTCTGTTAGTGAGCTCAGCATTATGATCTACAACACAAGCAACAGCATAAAATGGATAAAGTTAGGTTCTTTTAGAAGTTTTGTTTTGATAATTACTGAAAATGGTATTTGAAATTTCAGTAGAACCGTGATGTATCAGATGGATGGATGCTTCCTTTCGTGGGTGATAGCAACATACAAAATATCTGTTTAAATAACTATTTAATGTTCATACAGATAAGTTGCAGTACCTTGGTAACAGAGCATATAATAGCTTATTACCCAAAAATTTAGTATATTATATTCCCAGCCCATATGGGATGAAGTCGGACATACTTCACTTTGTGGCTACTGTCACCAAGCAATAACTAAGAACAAGGAAAGGATGTGTTTACCAGCTGTAGGCAAACTTACATCAGCATCAGGTAATGGCAATGATCTAATGAATGCCATTGATTCCAACCTTCAAAGACTGTTGTAGATTCCCATATAGGCATACTAAAATAGATTACCAACCCAAGCCAAACAGAGTTTTTGCATTACATTTAGGTCCACATTTTGAGAGAATGTCTTTTACTTTTGGTAAACTGTCTTTAATTTTCATGCCTATAGTTACTCATGCCTTGTCTTATGTAAGTAATCACCCATTTTGTATTTGAATGGATTTGATGGGCAATCAAGCAGTAAGAGATATCTTGGCAATCATTAGAACCAATGCAATTAGAGTGAAATGAAGGTCAGTGATTCCATATAAATGTAATTGCATTGTATAGTCATGTATGAGGAGGAATTCAAGAATGTCTGCAAATATAAATCATTGTTGCCAGTATGAGAAAATTTACAGGAATGGGTGGACACAGTCACCAATTACAAAGTAGCAACTGACCACGTTGACATGCAAACATAAGGGGAGGTATTTATAGTATCCACCCAAAGTTGAGAATGATTTTAATAACTGATCTATGCCTACTCAAATCTAAAGCAGAGGCATGGTAACATTTTCCTTATGTGTGCAAATGCTACAAAAATCCACTCCCCACATGGCTGTGTGCTCACTGCAGTAATTTATGTCTTCATAGACAATCATTTGCACTACAATGTGCAGGAAAATATTTGTGCTTTTAAAATAACACATTGGGCAGTATCCAATATAGTTGCCATGTTCCCACCAATTGTGTTGTGCTTTCACAACAGGCTGTGAGCACTTCATAAAGGATCCCAGGAAATGAGTTTGAAACACTTTCACCTGTGAGTTCCACTGAAGCTACAGCCCTTGTATAAAAACACAGGGCAAAGTAAATGCTTGATGGAACACAATGTGCATATTTTTAAGCTATTCATTTGTGTATGAATACATCAGTTCATATAGTCCTGATGTAAAAATATATTGCATTAAGAAGCAATATATTAAAATGGCACTTTTTTGTTGTTCCAGTATGCTAGTAACCAGCCTACCCAGAGTAACACATCACAAAACAAGAAGTAAATGAATTAAGCACTAACCGGTAGCTTCATTTTATAGTCATCTCTACGAAATCTGAATGTAATGTCGAAGAGAGTTTTGTGCAAGAATCCTGTTGGGCGCAAAACAAGAACTAGCTGCAAGTTTCCTGGAAACGATGCCTGCAAAAATAATTAAACAGGCGTGTCATCTTAAGATTAATTCATATTATCTTTTTAGAAATATTTATTATTAATTAATCCTAAATCAGGCCATCTCAAAATGTTTCACAATAAAGAACAACATAGATTGGATCAACAACTCAACTTACGTATCATAGTGTAAAATCCAAACTATAGTTTAAGCCTCCACTCATATAAGTAAACTAAGTTTTAGAGCTGCTTGTCTGCTTTCATTTTTATGGAGCAGGTAAAATGCTTGCAACTGCTAATTCAGGTATTATGCCAAAAACCAATTTAGCACAAATCATGGTTTGAAAACCCAGTTCAAACAATTTGCAAACCCAATTCAAACCCAATTTCTGAGCCTGGTTCTCTAACTGATCACAAACCATGGTTCAAAGTATCACATTAAATAGTAGATAAACATCCTTAACCATGACTTAATACACTACCTAAATTGAATCTATATTTCATAATTGTTTTTCTGACAAATACTGATGCTATAGTTACACTGAACATGAATAGCTTGACAATTTATATACTAAAACAAGTTATGTACTCTATGGCAATATAACATTGTGAAGTAGTTTATTTGAACTTTTAGAAGGAAGGAGATCTAAATTAATCATAACATAAATTGAAACAAACATTCAGTGAGTGATCCCAAGGGTGACAAAAGACAAAAAAAAAAACAACCATCAAGTTCACAAAGACCAAACACCCTTCTCTACAGTGAATATTTCAAAAGAACAGGGTGTGAGGCAATAGAACACCACTTGCTATATAATATCCTATCTCCCCCAAAGAAGAAATTAGGGGGAGGCCAAAGTGGAAACTGACAAGTCTCCAGCACTCTGTTAGGCAGTACCTTCTTGCAAGACAACACAAGGTAAGCAGCAGCTCTACTTGGGCTGGACTTTGAGCCCAGGGGGCCCCTCAACAACCACCAGAGGACACAATGGTGGCAGGTGATGAGGATGGAGGCAAGAAAAAGGCGCAGCGTCAGTGTCCAGCATGGCTATCCAAATACTCATGGAACTGACACATGTTTCCAAAACATCTTCCCTCCTCTTCCAGTATCCAGATTATGTGGGATCTGGGATTAGAACCATTCTGAGGAAATAATGATGATGAATATGGCAGGAGCCTCAACAGCAGGCACTTTGCTGTTATAGAAAAAAAAAGAGGACTGCTTCCCACCACTGCCTTGGAAACTAATGTGTGTGTATGGAGAGAGCAGAGTGCCCACGGTGCCAGGGAAGGAAGAGCATCAGGAGAAGAAAGCAGTCTGGAACAACCAGGGTGGCATATAGAGCAGCCAACTCCTCGGTCACCTTGTCAAAGATCCCCTCAAAGCTGGTAGAACCATTGATGGTAAGTAAACATTGGGACAACAAGTGGTCCATGTGGGAAATAAACAATCATGGCTGAGGGCAGAAAAAAGAGGGCCTTGATGCTGGAAACTATGGAGAACTAGAACAGCAGTCCTAGTAGCAATGAAAACTGGAGAACCAGATGGCCATGTGTCCTGCTGCCAGAAATTACACCACCCACTGCAGTATTTAATAAAAGCATTAGAAGATGCAGCTATGTCTGTTTCTATGATTGTTCCGATATCAGGGATCAACACTGATAGTGTGCGGTGACTGTATGAGCATTTAGAAATATCTACAATCGGAGAGGGAATGTTTAGGGCAGGGCAGGGCCTCCAACAATTTTGTGCCAGTGGCCACATTTCGAAATATAAGACACAGTTGTGGGCACTGAGGCCTGGCTAGTCACAAAAGACAAGTTAAATACAAGGTAAAGGTTGGGACTGAGCCTCAAATACCAAACCATATCTTTGACATTAACAAAATACTATTTTCCAGAAGGCAAACTGGTGATACTCAGAGAACCTCCCTCCCTCTGTCACACACAGCCTGGCAGCAACACTCTCCAAGAACACACACACACAACCACCCCCCAAATAAATCCAGTTCAACCTGTTCTCAAATGCCCTGTACATGACAGGCCTTACTTCTCTTGTATAACTGCTATGCCCCCAAATGGATGTGGTATTCCATTCAAGGCACAAGTACTGCTGCTTTTTCAAACAGTATTACACTCATTGGCCTCAGTCACATGTAGCAGCAACCCAAAGTATGGGTTGTTGTTGAAGAACCTATGGTTTGTTGTTGGGTTATGAACTCTGTGTTTTTCGTGGTTAACAAGCCATAGTTAAACCATAGTTTCGGATTTCCATGTAATGACAACCCATGATTCAACAACCACCACAATTCAGCAACTATCCATGCTCAAATTGTACTCTGGGTTGTCGTTACACGAGAACTAGGTCATTGTTCAATACAGTAGACTTGTAGTTTGGAGATCAGGTACATACCATAGGTTGATATGTCTCTCCCTGTCTTGTGTATTGTTTCCCTTTTCCTTTTCTAAAACATGGAATTGGGCCAACTATGATCGTGACAAGCCAGGAATTATCTCCAAACCATGTTTTGACAGTATAGTTTGGAGGCAAATCCGGTTTTGGTAATTATACTTTTCCCTAATTCAGACCCCAATGGGAAACTATTGTTTTGCTTGTATTGTGAAGCAGGGCAGAATGGGAGAGCAAGAGTTACCCTGAGACAGTAGCTTGGATAATACTTCATTGCTAAGCTTCCACAGACTTTGCCATGGCATAAAGCAAGGATCTAGCATTTTAACAGCTCAGATGCTATTGGACTAATCACCCAAATTCCATGCTGGGTCCAAGGGATAGAAAGAAGGCTCAGGCTAACTATGGTGTGGCCACAGTATCACTCCATCCTTACCAACCTGGTTTGAGATAAACATGACTAAAGCGACTAAACTGTTGCTATAGGGAAGGCAAAAACCTCCTTTGCTACGCTGCACCGAAGCCCTGACCCGGGGACCAACCGGTGCAGCCGAGTGGTGATCAGATTGCCCGAGTTCTCTGGCTGCCTACCTCTGCCCCATAATGGCACAAAACAGGTCCCCCCTCATCTTCTCTGGTTTACTGCATACCAGAGAAGGAAGATTTCGAATATGATAATTGAACCAGGCCAATATAGTGCATGACTTGTTTTGTTTTCAATGCCATGAACCTCCAGAAACCACTACTTACATTTCCACTAGATAAAAACCAGAGTAATTTTACAACTAACTTTAATGTTCTCACATCACAGAAAACAAACCAATAGCCAGGCCTGAATATAGAAAATGAAGACCTATTCACAAAGCCTCCAGAGTCTGTTCTGTGAATCTGCCCCAAACACCTGCGGCATCTTTGTTATTGTTTATAACTGGAACATTATTCACTCTAGAATCAACGTTCTTCCTGTAAATAGGGCATAAAAACTTAAACCTGCCCTAAATTAGATAGCTAGCAACCCAAATTTTCTACTGTAGAATTTTTCAGAAACATAGGAAGCCTTGAGGAACTAACAAAACTAGGCTCTTCCTTGCCAAACGACAAATGATTTAAAATTTCATTCTTACTGGCTTTCTCATTCCAGGAATAATTTTAAAAACCGTATAAGACAGACATATACCCACATCAGGTTGTAGACCTGTATTTACCATGAAATATTTTAAGGTACTAATAAAGAAATGTCTCTTAAGGTTAGTCAAAAAGACAACAAGAAACAAAAGGGGAAAACATCACTAGTATATTGCTACAGAAAGAAGGATTTTTTTACATTGTTATTTAAGTCTAAATAAAGCTTCTACTTTACTGATTATGTAATAAAAGAAATGAAATGCTTGTCGATTCTGCTAGTCTTTTCTATTATTATACTAAAAGCTAAGCAAATTAGCCTATCCTAATAGTTATTAATGTAGCAAGGACCTTAAGAGCTTTCTTGTAAAATACCAATTATGCTTTAAATAAAACCTGCTAATTCATTGTTTACTGAGATATATTTAAAAGCAGGTGATCCTGTGGGCAAAAAACAAATACTTTCTCTACCTCCATACACAGTTAAAAATCATGATGTCATCTGAAGCTAGGTTAGGCTCACTCAATCACTGAATGATAATGCAACATCTTCTACGAACTTGAGTCTTTTAGTGCATGTTATATATTATTCCTACAGAGTATTTCTGCTTCTATAGCTATGCCATATGTAACACTTTTGACCACTGTACATGCAGTGTACTGTTGTTAAAATTAGAAGCAGTCAACTATTATTCGAGGTTTCTTGACAAAATGGTAAATGTCCAAGCACTTTGGAAAATAAAAATCCTTTCTAATGCAATTTATACAGATTTCTCAAGGGATTCAAAAGTCTTAATTACATAACAGCTCACCGCAATTCGCAGTATAGAGGCTTGTACAGAAGTCCATTTGTCTTGCCTGCGGTCTATAAGAAGTATAAATCCAATTCCAGCATCTTGTGAACTAAGTTTGAAGGGGAGGATGAGGGGAGAAAAAGGAAGAAGCAATTATGGAAAATGATCCAAGTGGTTCTGAAACTCTCAAGCAATATCTTACAGTGAGAATGACCTTTTTCTAGCACCCATTAAGTAAAGTATGCCAAGTAAATGGAATTAGAATATAACCTCCATTAGAAGAATGAGACATTCCAAATGGATTATAAGCAGCTTCAGCTAGGCAAAACATCCATTACCCTTCTCCATAGGTAGCAAGGTTTTATTAATCTGATATACAAATACGCTTCCACTTCATTTTTTCAGTACAGCTTGCGGTTTTCTCTGGTACGATGATAATCCATCCTTTATATAATGTCCATTTCAGAATGAAAACCATTTTTCTTCCTTTCTTCCTCTAACATTTTTCTTCCTGATATACCAGTTTTTATCCCATCAATGTGTGTGTACATGCATGTTTTTTCATCCCTTGAAATAACAAGTCTTTAGCATCCAGATCCCATACATCAATTTAATCCTAAAAATCTGACATTTCAAATCTTCTGCATTTCCAAGACCTGGTCTTCGAAGGATTATATAAATAAGGCAGAAATTCCCTAGGACATATACCAAAGAGGTGAGATAAGAGGCACTGTTTCTGAAATGGGAGTATCTATGACAGCATACACGCTAGAATCATTGCTGGGTGGGAGGTTGAAGGATCTTTGTTTTCGTGCTCTGTTCAGCTGCATGTGCTACAGTCGCAGAGTACAAATCCACTCCTGTTTTATACTTTCACATACAAACCAATTGTGTAATGCCAGCAGCTGACTGCTAGCCAATTGCAACGTAATGGAAATGACAGGCAACCTTTTGCCAGAATGAGTTGAATTTCTAATTGTTTTGGTATATATGAGCAGATTATACCAATCGAAATTACATTATTGTAACCAAAATCATGGGTTATGTTAATACTATGAATGCACACAGATTATCTGCATGTTTGTGAAGGGATTATCTGCATGTTTGTGATTTCACTCTCTCTCTGTTTTCTTGCACCCAGAAATCCATGCACAGATCCAGTGCCAATATAGTCTATGATTTTGATTATAATATTGTAATTTGGATTGGTATAATGTACACAAAACAACATATATACAATCACACACATAATTTCATGTGATAAGTATCTTGCTGCATCAGTAATATAATATGGAAATGAAGATAGCATCTCTTGTTTCTACAACAGCATTTGATATTTAGATCATTTTAGGGGAAATACATTAGAATTTTTGAAAAACATTCACATTCACAATTCTGAATACTGATCAGGGGCATTTATTTGCTCTGTACTTATCAGTTTTCCAGTGCATATCTGTATTTAACACATTAATTTATTTACACATTCACATTTATTTACCCCATCATATGCTTAGATACTATTATGTTGGGTGATGTTAAGCTAAAACCTCCCACCAATATTAGAGATATTAAAACATAAGATGAAGCTGAGATTCAAGACAGAGACTTAAACAATGACCTAAAGAAAAGAGAGCACATATAAAGTGTTGTATATTAGCACTTTTATCGGACTAGTTCAGAGTCTATGCCAAACCACTGAACAAGCCTTGAGGAACCCTGATGCTTGCGCACTCTTCCTGTTCTGCTCAAATGATAGTTTTTTCTCACCCTGCAAACTAGGATTGTAGACCACAGGCAGGGCAAGTTGCTTTCAATTTATTTTAAAAAGCAAAGCAAGGCATACATTTCTTTCTTTTTTTTTTTTGAAATAATTTTTATTAATTTCAACATAATAATAACATAAAATACATACATAATCCATGACAATCCCCCCGTGCACCCCCACACCATGAGACCTTCTCTTAATCTTTTATTCTATCCAGAAATTTATCGACTCTTTTGAAGGTGTTTGTCCCTTCCCCAATCTTAATACATATTCCAATAGGGGACTCCATATTTCCCCAAAATCATTTTTACCGGACATTCCCCTCTTTAATTTCATTTTACAAGTCAGCATATCATTCAAAGCCATATCCCATATTTCTTTATACCATTCTTCTATTGTATAGCTTCCTTGTCCTTTCCAATTTTTTGCAATCATTAGTCTAACAGGTGTCAGGAGGTTGTTTATCAATTCTCTCTTATTTTTGTCCTCTTCCCCTCTATCCCATATTGCTAGTACAGCAAGCTTCGGGTTTAATTCCACTTTACTTCCAATTATTTCACTTATTTCTTCAAATACCCTTTTCCAAAATTTTTGTACATATTCACAGCTCCACCACATATGGTAATAAGTTCCAACCTCCTGGCATCCCCTCCAACAATTTTTAGATATTTTTTTGTCTATCTGGTGAAATCTAACCGGTGTTAGATACCATCTCCACAATACCTTGTAAAAATTCTCCTTAATTCTGATCGATAACAATTTTAACATTCTTGCATTCCACAACCTCTCCCAGTTGTATTCCTTAATTTCTCCATTCACATCCTCTTCCCAAACCTTTTTTATTGCTTTAAGTGAATTTTGAAACTCCTCCTCTATCAATAATTTATATATCTCACTAGTCAATCCTTTCTTAATTTTCTTTTCTTCTTTCCTACCTTTTGACTCTATTAAATCTTCAAATCTTGTATTATTTCTACACTTGTTATTTTTCAGTTTCCATTCCTGAGTCCATTTCCCTAATTGTATACATTTAAACCATGCTGATTTTTGACCTATCAATAGCTCTTTAATTTGCTCATTATCCTTCAAATTTTCCATCCACTTCCTTAACTTAATTATTTCCTTATCTTTCAATCTCGCTTCAATCTCCACTTTTAACACTCTTGGGAAATTCTCCACTACTACCACTGGGGCAAGTGGTGAGTCTCCTGGTATCAACTTCCCCCTAAATTTCTCCCAGATCTCCACTATATTTACCAATAAAGGGTTGTCCAGTCCCTTTAATTCTTTCTTTTGATTTTTTTTAAAAAAAATATTTTTCAATTTATAATCTATTTCCCTGGTTTGCGTCTCCAACCACTCCAAATCTTCCTCCCCTAGAATACCTCTTATAACATATCTTAACTGATTAGCTATATAATAATACTTAATATTTGGAAGTCCTAAACCTCCCTTCTTTTGAGCCTTATACCATAACCCTTTATTAATCCTAGCTTTCTTATCCCCATTACAATATGCATTAATTATATTTTGCCAACTTTTCAACTCTACATCTGATATTTTAATTGGTAACATTCTAAACAAAAAATTAATCTTAGGTAAAATCTTCATTTTAATAATTGCTATTCTACCAAACCAAGAATGTTTTAATTTCTTATATACTTCTAATTTCTCCCCTACTTGTTTTTTTAAAGCTACCAAATTAAGTTCCTCTAGCCTTTCTAAATCTCTATCAATATTAATCCCTAAGTAACGTACTATATTTTTAAGTCTAAGACCCAACTTAACCTTACCTTCTTCCAGCTCTTCCTTATTATAATTAAATAACATCATTTCTGACTTCCCCCAATTTACTTTTAATCCCGTAATTTCTCCAAATTCTCTTAAATGTTTCTTAATCACCTCTGCACTCCCTAGGGGATCTTCTACGGTCAATAAAGTATCGTCCGCAAACATATTCATTTTAATCTTCTCTTTTCTCCCTATCCCCTTCACTCTTTCATCTTCCCTTATTACATTTGCCAAAATTTCTATTACTATTGCGAATAAGATCGGTGAAAGAGGACATCCCTGCCTAGTTCCTCGGGCTAGTGTAATCTGTTGCGTTAACCCATCATTAACCATTATTTCCGCTTTATTGTTTTTATACAACTTATCCATCACTCCCATAAATTTGTCTCCAAACCCAAATGTTTTTAATATTGTTTTAAGTGCTGGCCATTCCACACAATCAAAGGCTTTGAATATGTCCAATGCTAACAAACCTGCTTTTAAATTCCTTTTTTTTATAATACTAATTATATTTAGTACTCTTCCCATTAAATTAGACATTTGCCTACCCGGTATAAATCCACACTGATCTTTTTTAATATATTTACAAATAAATGTGGCCATTCTTTTTGCCAATATTGCCGTAAATATCTTTGAATCTTGATTTATTAAGGAAATTGATCTGTATGATGCGGGATCCGTTAAGTCCTTACCTGGTTTTGGAATTAATATAATCAGGGAGTGATCCCATGATGGCGGAGTCTTCCCCCCCTCTATTATATTATTAAATAGTTTCTTTAATCTTGGTATTAAAATTCCTTTAAAAAGCTTATAATACTCCGACCCCAATCCATCCATCCCTGGTGATTTTCCTCCTTTCAGTTTATCAATAACTCCCTCTATCTCTTTTTCAGTAACTAAACCTTCCATATAATCCCTATCCTGCTTCTGCAATTTTATTTTCCAATTCCTCTCTACATATTCCAATACCTTATCTTGCGGTCCCGACCCTGATGTATATAATTCACTATAAAAATCCTTAAATATATTTAATTTATCTTTCATTAAATTACAACTATTCCCTGCCTTATCCTTAATTGTCCCTATCATATTCTTAGCCTTTTCTAACTGTGTGGATCTGGCCAGCATCTTTGAATTCCTATTGCTATATTCAAAAAAATCTCTTTTTAAATACAACAAATTTTTTTGTACTTGTTCTAATTCTTCTTTCTCTAGTTCCTTTTTCTTAGCTTGAATTTGGGGAATTAGGCGTTTATCTTTTGTCTCCTTTAACTTATCTTCCAAACTCCTTACCTCTTCTTCAATCTTTTTATTTTGGGCTTCCTGTTGTTTTTTTAATGTACAACTTTCCCTAATACAAATCCCTCTTACCACAGCTTTCATTGTATCCCACAATATGTCCTGCCGGTCATTCTCTTTTTCATTAATCTCCCATATTTCCTGCAATTCTTTCTTTATCTTCTCCATTGTATCTTTTTTATTCAGCAACCTTACATCCAATCTCCATCTCTTCGCTTGTCTATAATCTTTTTTGGTTTCCATGTCCATTGTCATTAACGCGTGGTCAGTAACCTTGATAACTCCAATATCACAATCTATAATTTTGGGTAACATATTTTTTGATACAAAAATATAATCTATCCTTGAATAGCTCTTAAATCTCTGTGAGTAGAAGGTATACTTCCTTTCTTCCCCTCTTAAAACTCTCCACACATCCATTAATTCTTTCCCTTCCATTAATTTGCTTAACTCTGTCTTCCCCACCCTCTTAGTATCTTTTAGTATGTTATCCCTATCTTTCCCTATATCTAGTACCATATTAAAGTCACCTGCCATCACAATATGCTTTTTACCCACTTCTCCCAACACGTTAAATACTTCATCAATAAAATCCATTTGTTTCCCATTTGGAGCATAGACATTCACCAGTACATATTCATCTTCTCCCAACTTGCAGAACATAATAAGAAACCTCCCGTTTTTATCTTTCTTTACACTTTGAATAGTTATACCACATGTTTTTGAAATTATTATTGCCACCCCTCTCGATTTCGAAGTTCCATATGCCTTCTCGTAAACGCCCACCTCCCTCATTCGAAGCTCATTAACTCCATCTTTGGCCTGATGAGTTTCCTGCAAAAAAATTACATCTATTTTTTTGTTCTTTAATAACATTTCAATTCTTTTTCTTTTTATTACTGTTCCTAGCCCTTTAACATTCAATGTTGCCAATCTAAGTTTATTTTCCATCTCTCACTTTCACACACATCTTTAAGTCGGTCTCCCTCTGTGTAGCACATTCCCCCCCTCCCTAACCCTCCCCCCCACATTCACTCCCATTTTCACCCCCCTCCTCACCAGCTTCCTGGGCATTGGTCCCAATCTTCTTAGAACTCTTAGGGGGGGGGGAAACTCGGCCCAACATTCCGGGATAACGTCTACCCTCCCTCCGTATCTTCTATTCATTACTCCCTCCTGCCGTGCCTTCGTCTTGCTTCTCTCCTCCAGCCGATGTGGCATCCATTATGCCCAGCTCCTCCAATAGCTCGATTCCTTGCTCACAAGATGTAATTCTTTGCTGCTTCCCGTTCCAGCTAAATCTCAAGAAAACTGGGTATCCCCAATTATAGGAAATCGATTTCTTCTTCAATGCCCCTGTACAGATTCTAACGCTCTTCCTCCACTGCACCGTTTGGGGGCACAAATCCTGGAAGACCTCAATTGGTGTTGCTTGAAGCGTTGGTTGACCTTGACTTCTAACTGCTTGCATTAATTTTTCTTTTCTGTAATAATTAGCAAATTTCACAATAATGTCTCTTGGGAGCTCTCTTGTCTTTCCAAATCCCACTCTATGGGCCCGCTCAATATCTTCCATTCTCCAATCTTCCTGTGGCGCAAGCTGTTTGACCCATGCCAAGATTAATTCTCTTATACTATTAAGGGTCTCCTCTTGCTGCTCCCCAAAAGATCTTATGCGTATATTTGCTCTTCGGTCTCTGTCTTCCATCGCGATAAGCCGTAAATCCTGATGCATTAGCTGTTCCTCTTGTTTCTTATATAGAACCTTTAGTTCTCCAGTTTCTTCTTGCAATGCTCCAACTTCTTTCTCCACCTTTTGAAGTCCTGCCAAGAGTTGCTGTTGCGAATCGGTAATCCTTTTAGCCAATCGTTCTTCTTGCTTCAATAACGCCTGCTCGATGTTTCCATCTTGTTTTAAAATGGCAAGATCCAGCATCTTTTGGATAGTCTGAATCAGCTCATCTGTTGGGTCAGCTTGCCTCCCTGTGGATGTTTTAGGAATTGCACCTGGCTTAATTCCAGTCTTAGCACTGGCATTTCCGGCATGACTAGGGGATTGCTTCTTTGTCTTTTCAAAATCCTTATCTGACATTTTATCAGTACGGAGTAGCCTGTAGCTTCTATCGGACGGATGATCGCCCTTAGGTCGACTCCAAGAAGTTAATTTCTTCTTGCTCATAAATCATCCACTATTCAAGCCTATCCGATAAGCACACAGCCACTTCAAGCCAGGGATGGCATACATTTCTAAGTGAATAAATAAATACAATAAAATAAAAAACAAGACACAATTTGCCAGTTTGGGAAAAATGAACAACTGCGGCTTGCCTCACACCAGGAAAGAGAATCATGGAGCAGAGGGATAAGGAAGCACACAGCCCTTGTGTCCTTCTGCATCAGCCCAATCCTAATTGTTTTGAGAGGTTTACAACAAAACTGCCTTATTCACAAGGTAGACACAATGTGACTATCCAAATTTCTAACCCCCTATTCCACATTTTAGGACAGGACTGCACATTCTACAGACTTCCATGGATCATCACTGTCAAATCCCTGGGCCCCACTGCCTGTACCCACACCCCCTCCCCAAGAGATCCACACACAGATCACTCTTTCCCTGTGGAGGATGGTGGCTTTGATAATAATAATAATAATAATAATAATTATTATTATTTATCACCCGCCTCTCCCAACGGATCGAGGCGGGGAACAACACCAAACACAAAATACAAAAACTGATTAAAAGCAGATAAAACCAGTGATGTCAGTGAGGCAGTGAATCCGCTCCGGGTTTCAGTCAGAACCAGCCAGAAGTCTAAAGAAGCTATCTAAGGTGAAGCAGCAGGTAGGTTCGGCTGAGAGTCAGGGACTAGTACAACATCACTTGGTGGCCAAGTGAAAACATTCAAATCCTGTGTAGAATAGACTGTATTTTGCTTGCCATTCTGATTAGGCTGCTGATATTCTTTAGGTTCCTCCACTCACACAATGTTTGAACTACTCTATAGAGTGGTTAGCAAATGGATTAATTCAGCCCAGCAATAAAGAAACTCAGCCCATAAACCTGAACATCTCATTGCATCCAAGGTAACATTTTAGCCATGCAGGGTGTGTTCTCGTATAGGGTATTCAGCTAGGGAATCAGGATGCTAGTATTTAAGTCATCCAATCATGGAGTAGAGAAACTGCCAAACTTTTCATGTACATGTCATGAAGACACATCCTTTGCCTTTTCTTTGGAAGACTGACATATGATCTCATGTACCTAGGGGAAAGGGTGGGAATTTATAATACATGGGATTTTATAAAGTAACTTTCCCAAAGGGTATGTGAAAGCAATTATCTCTTAGTCATTTAGAAGATCATTGCATTCTCCAAGGTATGGGTGGTGGTAAATATTGTCTAAATCATGTGGTATTTCTTCTTGTATGAGTATACCAGGAACCAACTCCTTGTTCCTTTTTGTAATGTTTTTCATGGTATAACTGCAAAATACTTGTGTTTTGCAAAGCTGTATTTTCCAAAGTCAATAAAGTTAGCAATAAACATTTTATTCTGGTATAACATTATTTGGGGGAATACTGCTGTTTGCTGTTATGGCAATCCTGCAGTTGAGCCTCCCGTATTTCTACTCATTTAAAGCTATGCTGTAATCCACATGTGGAGACCTATTTGTATGGCCTTACCATTTATTTACAAATAAAACAAGAGTGACAAAACAAGAGAAGGTTAAGACAATCCACATAAATAACACAACATCTGAGTTCTCATGCGAGGAATGTAACATTCAATGTGTTGACTCTTGGTGAATCACAGGACTTACTTCTATGATTGGAAAAATTACATTTTCTGTTTTTGCTAATCACTGAAGTTGTCACTACAATCTTCTGTGACATCCCAGCTCATACATTTATAAAAAATATAAATGGAAAAATATTTTGAAATGTCACATCTGCAACCAATATGTAAGACATTTTCTTCTTGGAATTAACATTGCCTTATGTAGACCATAATATGTGCCAATTGCTTGTGTGTGACCTTTTCACTCTTGTGTACTTACACTGCAACCCTGTGATTAGCCATGGCATTTCAGGATGAAGATCATCACATGGTAACAAGCTACATGTGAATTTCATGTTAACTTCTACATAGTACAACCAGTAGGAATGCTGAAACATGTGAACCAGACCTTATCTTTTGCCTACATTTTCTATGGCATTTGGATAAATGAAGTTACAATATTCCTCACAGTTTCAAAGGAACGTATTATTAGAACTAGAAGTCTTATAGATAATTATTGCAATGTCCTAACTTATTTAGGGAGCAATCCTAAGCCTCCCTAGATATCGTCTGGTGGGAGGAGGATAGGATTTTTTGAGTTCCTAGATCTGAGGTGTGGAGAGAACCATGTTGGCTACCTCTTCAAGGTTGCAAGAGTGGGGGTGGGGTGGGGCCTGGGGAAGCCAGGATAGGAAGCCCAGGCTCCTTCGCTCCTGCTCTGATGTGTCCCAGCTAGATGGGCGAAAAAGCCTGTCTAGCCAAAATGCAGAGCAGGAGGAGACCACAGTCAAAGATCGCCTCTGCTGCTCCTCCTGGTCTGCATTGTATGCCCGTAAGCCGCCAGGTTCAGAGGCATATGAGCATCAGAATAGGATTGCACCCTTGATGGTTTAATATAGCACACTTAATACATATTTTTATACTTCAGCCTGTTAGTATTAACATGTTTCTCCCTATTATGAAAGAGGAGTGAGCACTGGGCTCATGTATGCCCTGGCCTTCCCCTTCCTTCCTTTTCCACTCTGTTCTCCCCAGATTGAAAGTATCTGCATGTGCCCCAATACCATACAAGTTTCATCTGCACCCAGGATCACCCTAAACCTCCTACATAGTTTCAAAGAGAGATAGAGATAGTAGGTTCAGGGAGATCCCAGGTACAGACAAACCCAGTCTTGTGCTGTGCCAAATGTAGCTCCATTTTCCAGGATAGAAAGTAAGATAGCTGTAAGCCTGAAGATTGCTCCTCTTTAACATTTAGTGTGTGTGTGTGGGAGGGAGGGAATGAATGTACCATTAGAGCCTCTGGATAGGTATGGGAAAAGAAGGTGTAGCTCTGTGGTAGAGCAAATGCTTTGCATACAGAAGGTTCTTTTGTGTGCAGGTTCAATCCCAGGTAGAGCTGGGAGAGACTCCAGTAGAGAGCCACTGCCAGTGACTGTAGAACAGGGGTGGGGAACCTCTGGACTTGTTACCCAGTGTGTGGCCTTCCCCTTCCCCTCCCCCTGCTGCCCTCACAGCAGTTCAGCTTGTTTGTGATGGTAATGGAAGCTTTTTAGTAAACAACAAACAAACAAACCCCATAGTTGCCATGCAGAGAACAATTGGGTGAGGATGGGGGCATGGGGTTGCAGCTGAAGAGAGAATGGTTAACCTTCTCCTCCTTTGCATGCCGTGATTCCCCCCTGCAATTCCTCCCCCCTCCTCCCCCCCTCCAGGCATTAGGCTTGAAAACAAATCTTCCCATTGTCTCCAATAGAAAGCCTTTCCAGTTTAATTGCTGTTGGGGGCGGGCAGAGAGAATAGGCATGCAAATGTGTGCTCTGTATAGATGTACAAAGTGGCCCAAAGTAGGTATACAGTTGTTTAGAATGTTGATGGGAGGGGGAGAGAATGTGTGAGGAAAAGGTGTCTGGGTGGAGTCAGAATGACAGTTGGGAAGAGTTACAGTTGGTGACAGGTGTGGAGAGTGAGGGGAGTGAGGCCCAAAATTAGATACAGTTTTTTAGTTTTTTAGTTTTTTTTAAAAAAACTGATATTGTGAATGATGGCAGGGAACTTGAATGAAGAACAAAGAAAGTGGATTCTAAAGCAGTACTGGAAGACTGAAAATGCCAAGCAGGTGCACACAGCGTGGCAAGAAGCATGTGACACTCCTCCACCAACACGTCTGACAATTTATCGTCTTAGAGATAAATTTGAAGCAAGAGGTGCAGTGGCTAATGCACCGAAATCTGGATGTCCTAGGACGTCTATGACAGAGGAAAATGAGGTGAGAGTTGCTCTGACATTTGTGAACAGTCCGAAAAAGTCCACACGACGTGCGTCTAAGCAGCTATCCATACCTAGAACGTCCTTGCAACGCTGAATGCATAAATTGAAATTGAAGCCGTACCGTCCAAGACTGTTACATGGTCTTCTGGAGTACGACCCAGACTGTCGGTTGCAATTCTGTGAGATGATGCGTAACCAAATTTCTAACGAACCAGACCTTCTTGATAAGATCATCTGATCAGATGAGGCTTCTTTCAAGTTGTCAGGCCACGTGAACAGGTACTGGGCAGATGAAAATCCTCATTTAACTATCACATCTCAACTGAACCAGCCAGGCGTCACAATGTTGGGTGCACTGTACAGCGAAGGTGTTGTAGGACCGGTTTTCTTCCATACAACTGTGGATAGTAACAATTACCTAAACATGTTACGCGACGTGGTAGTGCCACAACTCAGAACCAGGGCTAACTTCGCCAAACTGCTCTTCCAACAAGATGGGGCACCTCCTCATTATGCTTCTGCAGTAAGGGACTATCTTGGCAGCATTGAATGGCCACCACGTTCACCCGACTTAACACCAATGGACTTCTTTTTGGGGGGCGTAGTAAAGAATAAGGTTTTTGAGAGGAATCCCCAGACAATGAACGAATTAAAAGAGTTCATCTTGGAAGTATTTATGGACATTGATGCAGACTGGAATTTGTGTCGTACTGTGTGTCACAGTGTTCTGAATAGGTTCGAGGAATGTTGCAACGTTGATGGAATACATTTCAAGCACTTCCGAAATTAAACAGTGTTAAACAAATGTAAATGTAATAAATAATGCAATAAAATGCAAATAAACTGTACTATATGCCTACTTTTGGGCCACTTGGTATACATGTGTGTATGTGTGGGGGGGTCTAAGCTTACCAAGATGGTTTAAAGAGTTTGATTAAAAGTTTCTTTTTCTTCAAATCTATATTCTGCACCTTCATTCTGTTTTTGCACTAATCCTTTAATAACCACATTCATCTTTTCTTATATCAAATCCCAAACATAGATCATTGTTATGTTTTGCACTAGAAATGCAGGTTGCTTACCTGTAACTGTAGTTCTTCGAGTGGTCATCTGTGCAGTCACACATATGGGCTCGCGCCGACGCCGAGCCTACTTCCGGGAAACTTCAATAGCTAGATAGAGTTTTGGCGGGAACCCCTCCCCCCACCATCCTACCGCGCATGCTCAGGGTTCCCGCTCTAACTTACCTCAGTTCTCTGAGACCGCTTGGCCTCCCAACTAAGGCATTAAACATATCAATTTAGAAAAAAGAGCATGGCAAAACAACTTGACCATCACAACAGCGATGCCAAGAGGGGACGGTGGGAGGGTTGTGTGACTGCACAGATGACCACTCGAAGAACTACAGTTACAGGTAAGCAACCTGCATTTCTTCTTCGTGGTCTCTGTGCATCACACATATGGGCGAATAACAAGCAGAGACTTACCGGAGGCGGGTAGGCACACTGATTGGTCATTGACAGATTGAGGAAAGGACTGCTCTTCCAAAAGAGGAGTCCTGCCTTGCCCTTACATCTAGTCGGTAATGCTTAACAAAGGTGGAAGCATTAGTCCAAGTGGCCGCCTTGCAGAGATCAGTCAGCGAAGCTCCATGGAGCAAGGCCGAAGATGTTGCCTGCGCTCTTGCAGAATGCGCCGTCATACGAAAAGGTGGTTCACGTTTGGCTATCTGGTAGGCTAGTGTAATGGTTTCCACAACCCATTTGGAGATGCGTTGCGGAGACACCGCCAGTCCCTTAGACACGCCCCCATAACAAATAAACAACTTACGAGATTTTCTAAAAGCTTCAGTTCTTGACTTATAGAATGCTAGCGACCGTTTGACATCCAATGCATGCAAGGTCGAAGACAAGGGGTCTAACGAGGGCTTGAAGAACGTGGGTAAAACAATGTCCTGACTCACGTGGAACATTGATGAAACTTTGGGAATAAACATCGGGTCCGGTCGTAGTACCACTTTATCCCGAAAAAACTGCAAGTAGGGAGGGTCTATTAGTAATGCTGCCAACTCCGAAACACGTCTAGCTGACGTGATCGCAACCAGGAAAAGAGTTTTAAATGTTAATAAACGAATATCTACCGTGGCTAACGGTTCGAAAGGCTTTGAAGTTAGGACCGTGAGAACCAGTGATAGACTCCACTGTGGAACTAATAGGCGAACAGTGGGAAACAAATTATTTAAGCCTCTCAAAAAAGCTCTTGCCATGGGATGGGTAAACACTGAAAACCTGTCGACTAACCCATGGTTGGCCGCAATGGCAGCCAGGTACACCCGAATGGATGCAGGTTTTAGTCCCAACGAGTGCAACGAATAAAGGAAGGAGATGATGCTAGGTATCTCTGCTGTATAAGGGTCAAAGGCATTGAGAACCGCATAATCCTGGAAGCGTTTCCACTTTCTATTGTATGATAGTCTGGTGGAAGGCTTACGTGCGGCCTCTAAAATAGTTTTTACACCTTCTGATAAGGCAAGGTCTTTCCAAGACACCGGATTCTCCACGCCGTTAGATGTAGAGTGTGGACATCGGGATGAAGGATCCTCCCGTTCTCCCGGGAAAGGAGGTCGGGAATACGCGGCAGATGCCAAATCTCTGACCTCGCCAGTCTGAGTAGCGACGTGAACCAAGGTTGCCTTGGCCACCACGGGGCTATCATTATAGCGTTCGAATTGTTGCGCCTGATGTTGGCGACTGTCCAGGCAATCAGTGGAAACGGAGGGAAAAGGTAGAGAAACCCCCTCGACCAGTTCCATTGGATGGCATCCCCCAATGATGCCCTTCCTATGCCCGCTCTGGAGCAGTACGCTGTGCACACTGCATTGGCAGCTGTGGCAAAGAGGTCGACATCGGGTTTCCCCCAACGAGCGAATAGACGGTCCAGGATACGAGTAGAGAGTTCCCACTCGTGGGTGTCGGTGAAAGATCTGCTTAGATCGTCCGCCCTGGCATTGTTCTTTCCCGCAATGTGCAGTGCAGATAGCAGCATATTGTGAGAAATGGCCCATTGCAGAATGTGCATCACCAACTGAAGGAGGCGATGCGATCGCGTCCCGCCCTCCTTGTTCAAATACCACACTACTGTGGTATTGTCGGTCAGGATCCGGACATGGTGTCCCTGTAGGTGAGGAGAAAAAGCTTGCAGAGCCTTTTTGACAGCCAGAAGCTCCAAGATGTTGATATGAAGGCGAGTTTCTGAAGGTAACCATCTTCCTTGTGTTACTAGATCGCCGTGGTGTGCTCCCCATCCGTCTAACGATGCATCCGTCGTGACTATGCGAGACGGGCCCCGTGTGACAAACGGCATCCCCCGCGAAAGATTGTTTACGTCCGTCCACCATCGGAGCGAATCCTTCACAGACAGCGGAACGGTAAGTATTAACTTGTGTGGGTTTTGCAGA
This sequence comes from Anniella stebbinsi, assembly GCA_029215795.1. NCBI lineage: Eukaryota > Metazoa > Chordata > Lepidosauria > Squamata > Anniellidae > Anniella > Anniella stebbinsi. Next base: position 143,391,305 of record JARDYH010000001.1, read on the forward strand.
GAGCAGTAATGCCTTAGCAAGAACTGTTGAAGAGGGCGCATCCGAAGCCTCGCCCAACGTACGACGAATACGCTCGCCGCCATCAATCCCAGTAGCCTTAAAATTTGAAAAGCCGAGACTCGGTGCTGCGATCTGTGCCTTGTCGCGAGCTGTTGCAGGACCATTGCCCTGTCTGCTGGAAGAAAGGCTCTTCCCACATCGGCATCTAGAGTAACTCCCACGAACTGCATTCAACGGGATGGTTGAGTGATGGATTTTTTGTAATTTATTTGCAGCCCAAGCGACGAGAGAAGAGAAATAACGGCGTGGACGTCGGACAGCGCCTGGTTTCTGGAACTGGAGACGATCAGCCAATCGTCCAGGTAAGGATACACGTCGATGTCGTTTGACCGAAGGTGCGCGCAAACGGCCGACATGCACTTGGTGAAAACTCGTGGCGCAGACTTTAGGCCGAAGGGAAGGACGGAGAACTGGTACGCGTGGTGACCGATGAGAAACCGCAGGTAATGTCGGTGCGAAGGATGAATAGCGACGTGAAAATAAGCATCCTTCAGGTCTATTAGCGTGAACCAGCTTCCCTTCCTTAACATTGGCAGAACTGCCGCCAGGGTAACCATGCGAAACTTTTTCGGTCGTATGTACCTGTTTAACTTCTGAGATCCATAATGGGACGAAGTCCCCCGTCCCGTTTTGGCACCGTAAAATACCGGGAGTAAAACCCCCGTTGGAGATGACGTAGGTTCACTCTCGTGATAGCCCTCTTGCGGAGAAGAGTGGTGGTCTCCTGCTGCAGAGTCAACGAGGGTGGTGTGATCTTTATGGTGCCAAGTGGAGGAGGGATTTCGAACTCTAACTTGTAACCCTCTGTGATGATGTTCAACACCCAAGCATCCGATGTTATGGCCACCCAGGTATGCAGAAAGGGTTGTAGTCTGTTTGCCGTGTTGTCGAGTATTGAAGGGGCCAAGTCAAAGACGACGCTTGTGCTTCTTTCCAACAGAGGTTCTACAAACCAGACGAAGTCTCCCGCGAGGCTAACAGCGAAGCGGTCGAAGAAGAACTGAGGTAAGTTAGAGCGGGAACCCTGAGCATGCGCGGTAGGATGGTGGGGGGAGGGGTTCCCGCCAAAACTCTATCTAGCTATTGAAGTTTCCCGGAAGTAGACTCGGCGTCGGCGCGAGCCCATATGTGTGATGCTCAGAGACCACGAAGAAGAACTTTCAGATCACATTTACCTCAGTATTTGATAGCCCCAAAGCAAACAGCATAAATTGTTCTCTTTAAGTAAACATTACGGCCACTGTGGTATAAAAATATCCTGAGCTTTATCTGTTTAGACAGAGAACAACATCTTGAAGCCATGTTCTGTTTCCGTGAGGTCAGCTGAAGACTTGCATGTCTGAGGGTACAGCTGTTTATAACCACTATGAAAATAAAAATGAGTCACTGAACTTAATTTTCAGAAAGATCAATACAACTTGTTTCATCTAATCTAAAAATGAAATCTACACTTTCTTAGTAAGTTATGCTTCCTGTTCTTTCAATGTCTGGTACCTTGTGTTTGGTATCCAGGACAGATTAGGGATTCTGCCGCATTGGCAACCATAGGGCTGTCTTAACATGTCATCGGCTCAACACCTGTAAGAGTATGCATGCTTGATCTGGTTTTCTTGCCTGGGCAGGAGGATGGTGACCTGAAAGTGGGGAATCAACATCTATCCTCTTATCATTTATTTTTTTATTTATTTTATTTATTACATTGTATACTGCCCCATAGCCGAAGCTCTCTGGGCGGTTTACATAGAATTAAAAACAATTAGTTTTAATCATGGTCAGATTACTTCCCATTGAGGTTTAGGCTCTCAGGAGGCCTTTCCCCAAGTAAACTGATCAAATTAGCAGAAAGCGCAAATTACAAGGGCAAAAATTCTAAAGGGTTGAGAATTAATTTTTTTAAAAAAATTACATGAACTTTGGCTACATTTGTCTTGGCTGCCACAAGATATCAACAAACATCTATTGATGTTGATGTTGCTGCTTCTAAGGTGAATATATGACATTTTATTACATGATTTTTCACTTTCTACTTTATGGAAATTTTTATTTTATGCTAGTTTGTCAGTATTTTTATTGTTATGGCCAATAAAGTAACCAAATTAAGCTAAGTGTCTTTATGACAGTGAACGATTAACACCATCTACCTCTTATAAAACCTATTCCCAGTAACTTAAAGAATCCTCTGCAACACAAGAATAACTCCCAATATACTTCTGTAAATTCATAAAAATCTTAACATTTTCCACATTAGCATGAGAACATTAAACAGTGACTAAACAAGGAGGGAGAAAACAGTGAAGTTACTGTTTGGGAAACTGTCAAACATACTAAATGACAAGTTTGTCATAAAAGCACGGATAATATTCTCCCCTTTTCTGGTTCAAAGTGGAAGTATGAAACAAAAAAAACGTTGCAGTTTCTCACTCCCCATTCAATTTCATATCTAGTGTCTCAACAAGAGAAGTTCCTGTTAGAAAGAATGTGTAAAGGAATGTAATTCATGTTGATATTCCACATCCTATAGCAGCCTCTAGTGGTTCTTGCAAAAACTGAATTCAACATGTTATAAAAACTCACAACATTGAGAAAATTACGTTAGAACTATACATTATCAGAAATATTGGGTGCTACCCATTTGCGATATGTAACATAACTTAGCCCGTGTCCCATCATGTGGATCAGGGGTGAGGAAAAGCTTTGTATCTTGCTGTTAGAGCATAAGGTAAAGTGTACACTAACATTTTACAGAGGGAGATGGGAAATTGACATGGGGCTGCTGTTTTGTGATGCTTATAATGATATAGTTCTTGTCACAAAAGTTGCTTGCAAGAACTGACAAGAATAAGGAAAGGAAGGGTCAATGAAAACAGAAGCTGTACAACCTCACATATGGCTTGTTCACAGGTTACCCAAACACTGCCTCTCACACCACTGTCAGAAAAGTAGCATGGGATGAAAAGGTAGACACAGACATGGAACATTGTATTAGGGAGTCAGAAAGCAATTTTTAGAGAGGAACAGCAGATAAGCAGAGAGGGGTTTGAGACTTCTCTGCAGAATGAATAGGCTACTTATGTAATTTGTTGCTACATGATGTAGTGGCAGCCACAATCTTAAATTGTTTTAAAAGGGGACTAGACATATTCATGCAGGATAAGGCTATCAATAGTTATTAAGCATAATAGCTGTGTGCTACTACCTTATTCAGAGGCAGCATGCCTCTGGATACCTGTTGCTGGGGAACAAAATTGGTAGAGGGTTTTTGCTTTCATGTCCTTCCTGTGGGCTTCCCATTGGGGCATCTGGTTGGTTACTGTGGAAAATAGGATGCTGGACTAGGCAAGCCATTCATCTGATGCAAAAGGGCTCCTATGTTCTTATGACAGGTGAATTGATGTGATAGAGGGGGTTTGAGCACATTTTGTTGGCTACATACTTATAGTTGTCTTTAGGTTTGACACACTCTTTGTCAATTTCTAATTTACCTTTGTCTGTCTCTCTTAATATTTTTGGTCACTCACAACAATGTATATAATATAATATCATTCAAATGCATCAAAATTGCCTATAAATATCATAGAACCACTAAGAACATATTTCACTAGCAACTTGAAGCTGAACTCCGATAAATCAGGCGTAGTAATACTTTGTTTATCCCAAAAAAAGTTTTGCAATGTACAAAAATGTGTTTGTAACATGTGACATGTACTAAAGACAATCCATTAATAGGTGCACTGGTCATGTAGAAATGTAACTCTACTATGAAAGACATAATTTCAGATGTGATATATCCCTCTGTATATTGACAATGAATATGTGCTTCTCTTTTCCTAAGTGCCTTCCTTGCCTGAAGAAAGCTTTGGCTCTTGGGCGGTATAGGAATGTAATAAATAACATAAAATAAATAAATGAACACACTGTGAAATAATTTACCAATCACACATCTCAGCCTAAACACAACATCTATGATTATGTCAGATGCTTCATATGTTTTACTTGGTATCTTCCATTTTATGCAAATTAGAGTTCATATTAATATTTAATAACTGTGGTGTGCTTTTTATTTATTTTTTGGGTAAAAGTTTGCTTGTTGCTAACAAATTTACTGATAAGAGGATGAAATGAAAACTCAGCACTGAACAGTCTTCAGGCTAATTCCCACAATAATGAGCACATGAATTCAAAGGTATCATGTTTATAAAGCATTTTGGGAATAAGGCTGCATTTGTAATTTTATCTGCAGTTTCCATAGTTTGCTACTGAAATCTTAAGCAAGCTGCTTTTAGTGCATAGAGTGTTGGTGCAGGTAACATCTTCCTTTAGTTTGGTTTGTGCTGGCAAGAGAAGCTAAGTTAGTTTGTGGCACAGGATCACAAACTACCTCTACTGTTGTGCACTGCATGTATAGACATTGGTAGATTTCATTTTATGAACATGGAACATAATATACAGGAATTGTTGCACATACAGGGAGTAGGAACAAGATCAGAACTCCAGGATGGACAGGCAGGTTTGTGAGTGCAACACAACATGTATACACATGAGAAACCAGTGTTCATGTTTCATGTGCGCTAACTCTTTCTTTGCTCTTATTTCACAGCATTTAAACTGATCTGGGTACTGAATTCAATACTTTTACCGGATTTAGAAGATGTTGTGCTAATGCATGAAGTCAAGGAAGAAGGAAGTGCTGCATACGATCACCCTTCTGATGGGAGGCTTTCTATTATTATTATTATTATTATTATCATCATCATCATCATCATCATCATCAATATTTATATGCTGCTCAATTATCTAACACAGATTCCACAGCAGTGAACATAGGTATAAACAATAAAAGAAAGATTAAAAAAGCAAATTAAAATTGTTTAATTTAAAAACAAAGCAACCAGAAAAACAGTTGCTAGTCAGTTGAAGAAGGCTTCCTGAAACAGAGTTGTTTTCAGGAGGCACCGGAAGCAGTGCCTGTCTGACTTCCAGGAGTAGAGAGTTCAACAGAGGGCTCTTCTCCTGGTGGATTCCAATAGGACCACAGGTCCACGTGGAACCACCAGGAGCATGCCCTCCAACGACCTCAGTGAATGGGTAGGTAGGTAAAGGAGAAGATGCTCTCTCAGGTATCCTGGTCCCAAGTTGTTTAGGGCTTTGTACACTAGTACCAAAACCTTAAACCTGGCTCAGTAGCCAATACTAGCCAGTGCAATCCCCTCAGCAAAGGAGTTATATGCTGAAAAGAGGCAGCTTCTGACAACAGCCAAGCTGCTGTGTTCTGCCCTAGCTCCAGCTTCCGGAGCAGTCTTAAGAACAGCCCCACATAGAGCGCATTGCAGTAATCTAGTCTTGAGGTTACAAATGCCCGCACCACTGTGGCCAAGCTATCCCTGTCCAGAAGAGGATATAGCTGGCGAAATAGCTGAAGCTGGTAAAAGGCACTCTGGGACACCATGACCACTTGGTCCTCCAACGACAATGATGGATCTAGGAGTACCCCAAACTACGAAGTTGATTTTCAGAGGGAGTGTAATCCTATCCAGAACAGGCAATGAGCCTATTTCCCAGACTCGGGAACCACTCATCCACAGGGCTTCTATCTTGCCAGGATTCATCTTCAGTTTATTGGCCCTCATCCAGCCCATTATTGAGTTTAGGCACTGATCTAGGACTTGCACAGCCTCTCCTGATTAGTGTAAACAACCCAGGGTTCTGTAGGAAGAACTATCCTAGCATAGTTCTCTATTTCATTGGACATCTTCCATCAGACAGGCAGCTAGGTGCAACACCATTCTTCTCCTGACCCTTAACTGTTCTGCTTAATTGCCCTCATTCATTTCTTCCAACCCAGCAGTTCTGAAATTGCCATAGTGAAGAGTGGTGGTTCATTGTTTTAGTGGAGAGAAATACATTTAACTGGTAGTTTAAATGTTCCAGTGCTTAAGAAATTTTCTGTGTATTAAGGACATTTTGTTCCACTCAATTGAGAAGGGATCTGTAGCTCAGTGACAGAGCACCTGCTTTGCATGCAGAAGGGCCCAGGTTCCATTCCCCAGCATCTCTGGATAGGAAAGAATCCTACTGAAACCCCAGACAGCCACTGCCAGTCCGTGTCAACAATACAGAACTGGATGGACCAGTGGCCTGATTCAGTATAAGGTAACTTCCTATGTCCCCCCCCCCCCCCCCCATGTACATAGTATCTTTATGTTTTTTACTTCCTGATTTTTGGATAAATTATGCAGTAATAGGATTAATCTGGGAATGGACCTGGGCTACTGACTAAAAGCTTCCAATATGTCCAATTTATATGACACTGTTTACTGAGGGCAGGAACCACACTGGCAGCGTTTTAACACTGACATGCAATTAAACAGTTCAGTGTACCATACTATAACGATTTAAAAATACAGGCCTTTAAAGGGAATGAGACCAGATATTGCTAGGCAATTCACAAGCACTAACCTTTTGGCACGCCAAAGCAAACACTGCCACATCATTCTCACAAAGATCAATTTTCATTTCTACTAAAAGGAAAATAGTCTCGAAGATGCCTCTGTCAAGCAGTTTACAAACCTACACCCTAAGAGCCTCTGGTAGCACTGACTTTTGCCAAGATGCATTTCCTTATTAAAGGTAGAAAATACAATAACTTGGTAACGTTTCCATGGTTTGGATCCAATCTTGCATGAGCAGAAGCCAGTTTCTGCTATGGGATTTCCCCATCCTCTCCTCTCCCCAGCAGAACCTCCCTTCATGCATCTTAGATGTGCTCCAGAGGTTCCCCCAACCCTCTGGAGCAGATTTGGAGGCATATGGGGGAGCTTCAGGGAGAAGGGGAGATCCCTTTGCCAGTGGCTCTCTTCCACTGGCAAAACAATACTACTGGATACAACCTAATGCCAGATGTGTGCTAGATCACCTACAAACCAGAGATTGAGGACTGATTGTTATATTCAGCAGCTGTGAGGGTTGAACAGTTTGAAGCAGTTGTGTGCATTTAGCTTCCTATGAAGCTAGCTGGTTTTAACCATAATGGTGCAATCCTTCTTTTGGGTGGGGGGCATGGTTTAATATGGCTCAACCTTGTGGGAAGCTGGTTCCCACAAACGGCTTCCCAATAATGCCTTAACAGCAATTAGTCCAGAAATATCCCCAAACTAAAACCTCACTGACACTACAATGTGTTGCATTTGCCAGATCTCTCACAATGTCTTGTTGGTACTCCAACATCAGGTTCTTGCACTACATTTTGTATTTTAATACGCAATTATAATTACAGAATTCATGCCACAACAGTTGTAGTGGGCACATGTATGTATAAATAACAGCCTTGTCAGTGTAAATACAGAACATGGATAGTAAGTGGCATGCCAGCCCTTTCCCATTTGCTGCTGCTGTGCATTTCAAAAGGAAAACAAAAATATACAGAACCTTTTGCAGGAGACACAGATCATGTTTGTTGTGGATTTGGTTGTTTTTGTGTATTTTGGTATCTGCCTAAGAGTATAAAAATTAACTTGTAAGAAATATTTTGCTGAACTTCTCAACTGTCCACTCTCATCACTGAACCACATGAACAAGGTGTTTGATTAAGTACCATTTTAGATATATTTGTCTTTCACAATGACAAAATCAGTAGCATAATCACATAATTCCTTATACAATATGCATACAACTCCAAGAACACTCATTAACCAAGTTATCAACATCATTTAGAGAGTTGTGTATGGGTCTATGTGCATGAGTACATGTAAGAGAGAGATTAATCCCAGTAACGAAGTGGTTTATGACTTCTAACACCCTCTTCTTCAAACCAGTTTTTTATTTGGTAGAATTAGTGATAGAACAAAGGCATTCAGCAGCACTGTGGGATTTCTGCACTGGGAATCTTGCCTTTGGCCACTGCTGCTCTTCCCCCAACACTTAAGAAACAACATTCCAACTGTGCCTCACAAGGGAACGTGACAAGAGAACCCCTGAACCCCAAATTCCTCTTTGTAGGGGCTCCAAAGGCTCATTGATCCTTAAACGTAGTGATAAATCAACCCATTTTATTTTCAGAAGGCTGTTTTTTATTTAACTTGTTTCCAACCTCCTGAATTCTCCCTCTCATATGCATATGCATGATCGTAGCTAAGTAAACATAATTAATTTGATAAATATTCTTATTTCATTATACACAGGCCTTACCTGGGGATATTAGTGAGGTATGTCAGAACGTTCTGAAACTCCTGCTCTGGAATTTCACTGAATGTAGAGTATTCTGGAAAAGTAATGACAGGACAGCCATCTTTTCCTCTCCCACCTAACAAGAAAAGCAAAGTTTATTTACCACTCATTCTGTAGAATGGAAGAAATTATTACCAAATGGTGATGTGATGTCTTGGAAAAAAACAAAAATCTTCAGAAAAAGAAGTGCCCCTCTGCCATTTTCCAAAAATACCTTTAAAATGTTTTTTTAAAAAACTTTTTCCTTAGCACCACCACCACCCTAGAATTTTTCTGCTTTTTCTCCAGTCCTTCACATTTCTATTATAATCATTTTCAAATGTGAAGGACTGGAGGAAAATAGACCAGTTCCTGTAGCACATTCTTGTTCCGAAACTTATTTTTATTGATTGCTGGGTATAGTATACTTTTCTTAGGGAAGAATAGGGTCATGGTGGAACAACTGCAGGCACTCTTGGAGAATATTGATTATCTGGGCCCATTTCTATCTGGAATTCATCCTGGTTATGGGATTGAATCAGCCTTGGTCACCCTGAAGGATGATCTTTATCAGGAGAGGGACAGGGGCAGTGCAACCCTGTTAATTCTGCTCGATCTGTCATTGGCTTTCGATACCATCCTCCTGGATCAACTCTGTGGGATGGGCATTGGAGGCACAGTGTTACAGTGGTTCTGGTCCTACCTGAGGGGCCGATTTCAGACAGTAACATTGGGTGACCACTCCTCGCCCCTTAGCAATTGAACTATGGGGTTCTGGAGGGTCCCATCCTGTCCCCAATGTTGTTTAACATCTATATGAAACCACTGGGAATTTGGAGCCAAATGCCATCAATATGCTGGAAATACATAGATCTATCTCCCCGTGATATCTGAATTAGGTGAGGCTGTGCAAGTCCTGGATCAGTGCCTAAACTGAGTAATGGGCTGGATGTGGGCCCATTGGCATTCTGTGTTTTTTTTTTTTAAAAGTAATTTTAATATGGTGTTTTAATCTTTTAGCTATTTTACCTCTTATGTTCACTGCTCCAGAATCTGTTTTAGATATGGAGCGGTATGCAAATCTTGTGAATAAATAAATAAAATAATCTAAGGGGCTCAAAGCTGATAATGGTGTTATCGATGATAGATACACAGATATATTATTGCTTTCCAACTGCATTCTAAGATGTTTAGCATTATTCATCAGATGACAAAATATTTCAATTCAAAAGGGACGTAAGATATAGCATTCCTCTTTGCTTATGGGTTGTTTGACTTTAACCTCCAGTGACACCCCATCCTTACATCTGCTTAGCTTTTCTTTGTGCAAGGAGCATGGATATTGAGAAACATGATTTCAGAGGAAATCACAAGCCTGAAACTATTTCACCCCACCTCAGGTCAGCCAGTAAATGTGTAATGGAATAAAGCTGAATATTATACAAGTTTGTTTCTTCCTGGTTTCAGTTTTGCACTTCTCTGGATTTCCAGCCTTGCAATGGGGATGCAGTGAGAAGCAGTGGCATGGCTGTGTTTTTAAAAGGATTAGACAAATAGTGCAAACATCCACGTGCTGCTGGCAACATAACAAATTGGCCTGCTAAATGGGTACCCAGGGCAAAAATCCCAGGGTGGGTAATGACAACATTAAAACATTCAAGAACAACAACAAAAAATAAACTATCTACATCTATGCACCTTTTCCTTTACCTTTTCCAGCCCCTCCATTCTATTCTGCCTCCCACACAGAGCAGAATTCCTCTCAACTGTCAGACAGCATTTTGTGCCCACTGAGTGTACTCAGACCTTACTATGCTGCTTAAGAACATAAGACGGCCACACTGGATCAGGCCAAGAGTTCATCAAATCCAGCATTCTGTTCACACAGTGGCCAACCAGCTGCCCATGGAAAAGCCACAAGCAGGACATGAGTGCAACAGCACCCTCTCAGTCATACTCCCCAGTAACTAGCGCACACAAGCATACTGCCTCTGATACTGGAGGTAGCATATAGCCATCAGCACGAATAGCCATTGATAACCTTTTTCTCCATGAAGCCATCCCAAATACACTACATTTTGTGTAAGTGAATTCCATAGCTTAGCTATGTGTTGTGAAGAAGTACTTCCCTTTATCTGCCTGGAATCTCCCACCAATCAGTTTCATAGGATGACCCTGGGTTCTAGGATTATCGGGGGGGGGGGGGGGGAATCTTTCCCTTTCCACTTTCTCCACCCAATGCATAATTTTGTATACACCTATTATTTCTCCCCTTACTTGATTTTTTTTCTAAGCTAAACAATCCCAGCTGCTGTAAACTCTCTTCTTAGGGAAGTTGCTCCGGTCCCTTGATCATTTTAGCTGCCCTTTTCTGCCCTTTTTCTAATTCCACAATATCCCTTTTTAGGTGCAGTACACAGAACTGTACACTAAGTGTCCCACCTCATAGGGCTTTTCCCCTAAAGATTTTGTGTAAATCTATCAACTTTAGGTTTCCCTGGGTCTGCAGATACCTCCCTCTGGTGTGGGGGGGTGTGGTGCTGTTTTGGCTACATCAATGGAAGCAAGTGGTATTAGAATATAGATGATGATGACAACAACAACAACAGTTCTGAACATATGCTGAGGAAAGCAGGGAAAGGAGGGACTTCAGAACCCAACAGTGACAACAAAATCTATAATCTCTCCTTCCAAGCTGACTTCTAGAAAACCTCCCTGGATTCTTAGTTCCGCAAAAATATTTGCATTTCTGATTTAGATAACTTCAGGAAGCAGATGAACAGCTATGGCTGGTAAATAAAAAGGCAGTCTTAAGTGATTCCCCCAAACATCAGAGTAAATGAAGGGGCACATGCTTAGGCCATTAATAATTTGTAGCCCCAATTATGTTAATGCACTTATCTGAACCACTAATCTGATCCTACTCTTTAATGCTGTTCCCTGACCCTTTCTCCTGAACGCTCCAAGCTGAACATTCAAAAGTTATTAAAACAAAAGAATAATGTTTTTAAAACTACAACATTACATCAGTTTTGGTTTATGTTCACACCACAATGTCAGCAAGCTTCAAAAGAGAGAGGGCAACAACGCTCAACAGAAACAGCCAAAATGGGACACTAACAGAATCACAAGTGCAAGCCATTTGCTATATGGATCTAATGGCAGAATATTAAATACAGCTCTCACATTGCAAGGGCATGATCCCTGAAGTTAACCATTAACATGTTTTTCTAGTACATAAAATGAAAGCCAATTTGAACTGGAGTGGTAAATTAGAATTAATGGGGTGGAAGTCTCCCCCCTTAAAGATAGCTCTGTTTACTTATATAATAAGGTCTAGTCACTACAAGATCAAAAGGGTTAACTATAAACCCAAGAAAATGGAATGAAAAAGAGCTGCCTCTATTATGCTCCACTGAATTGTGGATGTTAACGAATGCTGATTATGCTTTTGGATGTACTGAACTAATAAAAGTAATAAAACCCTGATCCGAATTATACCATTTTATCTGTCCCATTTTCATAAGTTATACATTTTTGCTTGGAAGGAAAGGGGAAAAACTAACCCTTATAGGTGTACCTAGACATTTTGATAAACAAGGACAACTTTGCCCCCTTAACTAGGTAATTGAAGACTAAAGCAAATGTGTTATAATCTTAAAGATCCACAGTACATGTCTCATTTTGTATGCCACCAACCTGAAAATGCTTAAGACTGTTTCTTGGCTATCTTTGTAATATCAGTTGTGAGGCTCAGCTGCCATCACAATTTTAATCTCTCTTCATCGAAATGATTCACCTTGCTTTGTTTGAAAGAACATTTCATCTGCATAGTATTCATTTGGTAAATTCAAGATTACTATATATAAGCCAACATGTACAAAATAGAAAGTTATCCTCAAATTTATATGTACAGAATCACAACTGAAACCGTCAACACACACACACACTTTAAAGAAGTCTAACGTGAACATTCAAGCCCTTACCTGATAGATAGGCAAACTTCTTCCTCAGCTGGTCCTCAATATCTTCAGCACAGAGGGGAACAATATCTTGATGCATGATTTCATCTGAAACAAATCCAAGCCCCCCAAAACACAGTTCCTTATAATTTCACGTAGAAATGTTTCACTCACACTTACATATTAGTTTCTGCTATTTGCGACTACACTGAACATCACATTTAAAATAATTTCATGCAACACTAAATTCAATGGTATGTGAGTAGACCTACTCACGCAAAGGAGTTTCCTAATATAGGACTGCACTCTATTCAGGCTGAGATCTAGAAAGTATCTTCATGTACAAAGCACTTCTACACCACCCATGGATATGGAGTGTGTCACATGGTGTTTTATTTTTACTTCTAGTGACAGCCTTTTGCACCTCTTAGGGTTCTGCTCTGGAGAGCCCCAACCTTCTGGAGGACTTTGAAGGAGCATAGGACATTGCCACCTTGAGAAGAAAGCTAAAAAGCTGCTGTGCGCACATGTAACACTGCGTGGGGTGCTTAGGACCCCTCACTGGACATTTGGGACATTTATTCCAGGATTTATTTATTACATTTCTATACCGCCCAATAGCAGAAGCTCTCTGGGCAGCAGACAGAAATGAACTCCACGGGCTAGTTAATTCTGTCTGAACTACACCTCCTAGTTACATCTGTGATTGGTAAGATAGATTACTGTATGACTGTGACTGAGGTATAGAAGGTAAGGGGGGAAAGGTGGTAGAAGCAGAAGACCCAGGAGGGAATTATGAAAAGGGGTGGGAAGGGGAAGAAACTGGAACTGCAGCAAGGTACAGACACAGGGAGCTGAATGGCCAAATATGGAGGGCTAACTATAATTCTCATTTCTGGCCACCTATGCTATGAAAGAGCTTTGTACTACCACCGTGAGATAATATTATAATGTTTGTCAATCCCCGTGAAATCACTGGAATGCCTCAAGTATCAAATAGCAACCACCACTTCAACTGGTAAAACAAAACAAAAAAAATCTCATTTTGCTCAACATATTCTTTTATCAAACTAAGCATTAATTTTCATTCTTGGCTCAGTATTTGCTTTAGCCCTGGGATTTACCAAAGAAACTGGGCTGTGAAGGAGAAGAGATGAGATACTAAAAGAGAAAAAGTTAAATTAGATGACTTACAATACACATTAAGAAGCAGAATTACTGTGTCACATGTTTGCAGCATGATAAGTTGATGGACTTCAGCGGAAGAATAAAAATAAAAGGAAAAGCCCTTTTTATACTAAACTCCTCTCATATGACAGGAATGAGAAGAGCAGCAGTTTTCAGCTTCATTTCTTGGGCTTCAAGGACAAAACTTTTGATGACAAATATCTCTTAGGCTTTGTCTACACATGCATACATTAATATCATTTTAGATTGTAGGCGCAGTATTTTTTTTAAAAAAAGTTCCTTCAAGAAACAAGAAATCAGATCCAGATTTTCCCTGCTGTGCTGTGCTAGTTTTCTATTTACACGGATGGTATTTTTATATGAATGACAGCTCCTACCTATGGTGGTACCATATGATACATATGTTGATATCATTCTACCACTTCAGGATTCTACCACCTCATTTTGTTGCATGTATAGATTCAGCTTGAGACACAATGGGGCAAGTAGAATAATTAGAGATCTGTATTTTCATATTCTGTTCACAAATATGAGTTATCAAGCTGTTTAATTGTAAAAAAACCTCAATATATTAGATCACAGCAGTAGAGGCTGGCGGCTCCAATTTCAATGGAGCTATGACAGGGTGGATTTTATTTAAATCAATTTGATTTAAATCACGATTTAAATCACTACTCAGAAAGACTCGATTTAATCATATGACTTCCCCCCCCCAAAGTACACTCTTCCTCGCTATAGACTTACAATTTTTTGAAACTTAGCACTTAAGAGGTAAAGGGTTGATTCTGTGTACATAGATTTGCAAAGGAACAATGGGATTGTGATCTCTGCGGACACAAATTCACAGTTTTGAGAACTGTAAAACCAAGCATTTGTGATAATATCTTCTAGATTGAAAAATTGCCCAATAATCTTACAGAAACCTCTGGAAGAGCATGACATTGTGAATGGATGAATGGAATTCATTTACCCAAAAATTTAAACATTGCATGAATATGTAGCCTCATGATACATAATTAAAAACTAATCCTTATTTCATAATGAATAACCTTTTGGACTATAATGTATCTTAAATAGAAAACAATTTTTAGATAGATTTTTTTCTCAAAAAGCATTTTATTTTTATTAAAAATCCAATATAAATAAAAAAAATCCAATTTAAATTAAATATATATATATATATATATATTAAATCATTGATTTTTATCCACCCTGGGCTATGAATCCATTCCCATCTTCAGTCAAAACCAACCAGAACTCTAAAGGAGCTAACCAAAGTGCTGAACCCTATCCCCAAAATGGGTTAAACACATTGGTTAGTTCCTTTAGAGTTCTAGCTAGTTCTCATTGATACCCAGCATGGATTCACAGACCCACTGAAATCGGAGCTATCAACCTCCACTGGATTAAAGTCAAGACACATATAAGGGGGAACAGGGTCTCATTCATCCCCTGCTTATGTACAGTTGGCATACCATGTGAAAGAGTGTAAACACAGTTTGCATGTGCATAGGGACTTTCACAAGTTATGCTGAATGCATGTAAGGGATAGATGGGAAGGATAAACAGCTGTTATCCCATTCCCCCTCCATATGTGTTGAGAGTACACACCTGTATACTAAGTTCTCCATGTGTACCTTTCACCAGTGATCTACAACCTGTACGCACTGAGACTTCACATTTTGCTTGATCAGTGTCCTCAGCATTTGTGAAAGTAGGTGCAGATCAGCCTTCTCCAACCTGGTAACCTAGAGACATTTTGGATTTCAACTCCCATCAGCCCCAGCCAGTATGGTCAATGGGCAAGAATGCTGAGAGTTGCAGTCTAAAACATCTGGAGGATAACAGGTTGGGCAAGGCTGGTGCAAATGAAAGAGATAACGCCCTATTAATCACTTTGACTAACACTCACATTCACAGCAAATATGTATTATTTAATCTGAAGGTTAGGAGTACCAACAATAGTAGTACTACTTAAAAACAATTAAAGGGGGATGTTTAGAACTGAGAACATGAGCTGGAACTAGCTGATTATCCCATTTTCACTAGGCTTACCAGTGATGTACCATGGACAGCACCACCTTACAAAATGTCCTACAAGGATATAATTTTCATACAGAAAACAGTGTACACTGTCACATCTATTATCACATGTGCACTCTACCATCATTGCCACCTATCAGACCTGCCAATGCATGTAAATGCAACAAAATAGATGTATAAACTGATTGTATTTGACAGCATACATGCAGGGTACTGGAGATGTCTTACATGGAGGCTAACTCCTTCCCTTGTTCAATCCCTGCCATCTCCATATAGGAATGGGCAAGACTCCTTCCTGAAACTCTGGAGAACCACTGCCAGTCACTATATATAATATGGACCATGAAGTGTCAGTGTCAGTGGCCTGACTCAATATAAGGCAGCTTCCTATGTTCCAATAACCTGTGTAAAGCAACTTTTAATAAATTAAGTTTAATAAACAAATAAAAAACAACCTTCTGCTTAAATAAAGTCCCATAAATGTATTTCTAGACTATAAAAAGTGTCAGCATAGGAGGCTGTAACATCTAAAATGCTTTTTCAAAATCTGTGCACTGCATTCAGTAGAATCACTTACATTTAAAGTATGACCACAAACTACATGAAAAGTAGCAGAGGTTAAGAGTTGTCATGTAGCTGCTTCCCAAATCCTCAAAGCAGCCCAGCCATGCTATCCTAGCTGAAGCACAAATGTGCCATTTCAATTTCAACACATGCTGTTCTTCAATGATGTTTGGTTAGTGTTTGAAAATTGCTCTAAGATGTTTCCCAGAAATTCTTTCACGGGGAGATCAAACAATATTTAGAGGACCACAAATATCCCTGATAGATCTGCACTAGGAATCAGCCATGGTTTGCAAATCTCTTCAATAAAACTGCTACTGTCGATGAGTAGTAAAATTAACCAATAGCCTATTAGTACTAATAACAGCAAATCAATGCAATGTCTGTACAGTCTTTGTTACATAAATTATTAAGAGAGGTAGAAAACTTGGGTTTATTTCATCTAAAAAGTAAACAACAAGAGTCACCCTCTGTGGCTTTAGCTATGTTGCCATAGTCTTACCCACTGGTTTGGGGTAAAGAAGCAAGAACTGTGTATACAGGCTGAAATGGCTTTAAAATTACCACAGCTTTAATGTGGAGAATTTGGGATGTCACAGGGCAAAGATCCAGCCATTGAACAGCCTGGCTGCTGAGTACTGACCCTGTTCCACCAGCTCATATGCTGGGAAAACATTGATGGGAGTTGCAGGAATCTCAGGCACATCTCGATGCTGCACAAACCAATACTGTGGGCCATTATTGGTTGTGTAATGGGCTGATATCCCCCAAGCTTGGCAGGGACATTAAGACACATCCAGATCCATTCAACCATAAGACGAGGGTGCGTAATTTGCCACCCTCCATATATTTTAGCCTACAACTCCATCAGCAAGGCCAATGGTGAAAGATCTTAGGAGTTGTAGACTGAAATATCTGAAGGGCCCACCCTTGCTGAAGGGATTTTGAACCCTTTTCAGCCTGAGGGCCAAATTCTACTTTGGAGAGGCTCTCAGAAGCCACATTCCAGTGGTAGGTGGGGCTAAAGGCAAATGTAGTAAGGCCAACATACCAGCTAATTGTAGCTTATAGCTCTTATGTCCAGTAAATAACCCTTGGGTGAACTGGGAACTGATTGGTGGCTGGGGGAAAGGGGGCATGTCTTCTTCTGGACAGAGATAGCTTGGCCACAGTGGTACAGGTGCTTGTAACCTCAAGACTGGATTACTGCAATGCACTCTATGTAGAAGCTGGAGCTGGTGCAGAACACAGCAGCCAAGCTGTTGGCATGTTCCTAGTGGTTCCACATGGACTTGTGGCCCGACTGAAGTCCACCTGGAGAAGAGCTTTCAGTGTGGTGGCCCCCTTTCTATGGAACTCAGAACCTCTGGAAGTCAGGCAGGCGACAACATTGTGCTGTTTTCATAGTCTCCTGAGAACATCTTTTTTCCAGGAAACCTTCCTTGACTGAGTAGCCACGGATTTATTGGAATTTCTTTTTAAAAAATAGACGTAATTTTTAACATGGTGTTTTATGCTTTTATCTTATTTTGTATCTTTTACTGTTTACCGCTCTAGAATCTGTCTAAATGTGGAGTGATATGGAGGGTTATAAAATGCTGTACATAAATAAATAAATGGCCATCTGGGGGGACCCTAGAGGGTCAAGATTGGGGACAGCTGGAAAGTTGGATTTGGCCCTTGAGCCTGAGATTCTGCACCCCTGACTTTAGGGAATCTCCAGTGGCCCTCCCCTACTTATTCCTGCTATGACTCTGGCCCAATGCTTCCAACATCTGAAACAAAACAATGCCATTAAACAAACCACAGATACTAATACAGGGAAGGCAACCAATACCACCCCACCAAAACCACCCTGCATTGCCAAGATCAATTGCAAATGCAGGTAAAACTCCTTCCCAGCCATGTCAACCAGCAATTAACTGTCTTTGTGTATCACAAAGTAAAGAGTGCTAACACTAGGAGCAGGTGTGGGTAGACATTGGTGATGACAACGCTAAGATTGTGGGTCGAGCTTCCTATTTATAGCTCAGGAGTAGACAAGAGGGAAAAGGTTCTCTTTCAGGTCTGGTCCTCAGCCCCACCCTCAGAAATGACCTGGCACAGCTGATTAGTTCCCAGGCCAGGACCTAGGCTAAAGCATGGTTGGGTGGTACATGCAATTAGTAAGGTGGTACATGCAATTAATAAACTGTCAGATGCACAAGATCATTCACTCTTACTCCCACTCCACCTCCACATGACAAGAGCAAAGATGGCCCACCAGTAAGCAGGGACCCAGTATGTGCATTCATGGATTTTTCTACCTACTGTGGATTTTTTTTTAGAACAAATCACTACTACTTGCAACTTGTTATTATAATGGTTGACTGTAATGATTCAGAACACATTTCTTTATTTTTCAAAATGAGGGCAATTTGAAATTTTGACATTCTTAACGATATAAATATGGACATTCCAAAGAAAGAGCCTGAGTTACAGATGTCCTATTTTAAGTACATAAAATATGAAATTGAGTATTATGTCTGGGAAGTGAACTGCTACTCACGAAACACAAGTGAATGTACTGTAGTAGTCTACAACAGATATCTTTCTTTCTTTCATTCTTTTTTAAAAAGTTCCCTATATTATGACTTAAAAGCATGCTATTCATCATCTCCAAGTGGGAATTGAAGCCCTGAGGCAAATCTTTAATTCTGCATCCCTCTGGGGTCTTTATCCTCTCCCCCTCACACCAACAGCTTGTCTAGTTCTATAAGTAAGAAGATTGGAATTACAAAAAGATTAGACTGTAGGAACCTTTATATGGAAGATGACTGAATGTCCCTGTTAACTTACTGAAGCAGCAACTGTCTCCTGGAACTTCTTAATTTGGAAGTCTACCCCAACAAGGTCTTCTTAAGAAATGGATTTGAAAAGGAAACATTCAGAAAACAGAAATTTAGGGAATTTTTTTTTAGAAAATGCACTCTATATTCCCTAAATGTTTTATTAGCTCCACAAGGAAATCCAAAGAAAAGCACGAGCAACATTCCCTTCTCTTTGCAATCTTAAGTTAATTTGTAACCTTGCTGGATTGTTCCAAAGTTAAAGTATTATACAAATTGAAATGTCTTCAATTTTTTTTTTAGTAACCAACAGTCATAGTTTCTGTTGACTACTTAAGCACTTGCTTGAAACCAATGGGACTTATAAGTGTGCAATGCGGATGGCCCAAAATGTGTGTGCCCCATTCCGTTTTGAGTTCAAGGATATGTGTATATACACAGAGAGGGTGGAAAGGGCCTTTCTACTGGACATAAAAGCTAATGTAAGAGAGTCTTTGAGTTTTATGAAGTAGCTTAATCAGGAGAGACAGAAAATATAAGAGATGATGCATATATAAAGTGTGACTTCTTTAGAAGTGATGAAGCAGTGAAAAAGGGACAGTTGCTTGACCTAAATGTGTATTTTTAGCACTTATCCTGAACAGCCTGCGGTGTGTGAAGAATGAATAGAACACTGGAGGTTCGAGCATAAAAGTAAAGACATTTTTAATTCTGGATACAGGAAAACCTACAGACTAAAAAAACTCAGGTTAACAACCTGGAAGTATTAGAGCCAGTGAACTGAAATACACCATTTGAATCATACACTTCACCCTTATGTGAACTTTTAAACAAAAGATTACTAAATATTTCATGTATAACAGCAAAATCATGTTCAGTGTTCCACCATTAAAGATACTTCTAATATAACACCCTTAAGCCACTGCATTCAAATCTAGTTGCTTGCAACTAAGCCTGGGATCAAGCAGTAAAGGGCAGATATTCTTTGAAATCACATCCAATTCAGCATTGGCAATGGGAGATAGTGATCTACAAACCAACTAAACCGGCACAATTGCCCTTGAAATGGCCTACTGCAACTGACTCAAACGAATGCTTTCACTCAGAATTATACACAATACTGAAAATAGAGAGTTCCCGCTCTGTGGACATACTGCAGACCAAGTCAAAAACAAGTTTCCGTTATTTGGAAAGAGATGACCAGCAAAGAACTGGCAAATACATAATTTCACTCTCGTTTTCAACTTGCAGTTGAAAGTCTGACCAGGTGCACTAGCATTATTAGTCTGATGTAGAGGAGGACCTTTACAATTTCTCTCTGTCTCAAAAGAGCACAACAAGTGAGCATGTGAGTAAGCAGTAGCCAGTATTGTTCAGTGACCAGAGCTAAATCCACACCTTGTTCTGAATTGATCTCACAACTCTGCATACCTTTCACTTCATTTTAATCTGTATGTAAATAATGAACATGGGAGTGGGGGAGGGGAACCTACATCAAAGAGCCTACACCCTCAACCTCTCAACTAAACACACTTGGGAACTGCACAAACCCATGCTTACTTCTCTTTATTAATCATAATAAACCGATATTTCTGACAGCACGGTTCTTTGTTTAAGATAAACATCCAAACCAAGACCAGCTTAGAAATTTGAAGGGATCTCTACAGTGTTCTGTATGCAGCAAAGCAGTTGTGCTGTTTCTCTGCAACAGCTTAAATTCAACTCCCATTTACCTGAGCCACCATCAAACTACTAAAAAAGGACTGAATAGTTGATGGAATTCTTAGTTGATAGCTGTATGCAGATGCGACAATTGTATGACTGCTGAGAGATCCATCAACCCACGTTCCCATTGAACACTGCAGTCATATGAATTG